>JAWZYV010011832.1:0-600000 GCA_038373885.1 Cheiracanthium punctorium
ATCTTGTGCTGGAGTCACAGCAAAAAAACATAATTGCAGGCTGGAACAAAAACGGCTGACCAGTTGCCGTGCAAGTAAGCAATTGACCGGCAAGAGAAAGCTTCAGTAAATGTGACAGTATTTAAAGGCCCCTGGCAGACGACCGAGTAAACAAAGAGTTACCCGTCATTTGCCGAGAAGGAAAAACGTCATATAGTGACGTAAAAGGGCGGCAAATTAGCATCACTGCACGTTTTAACAGCCGAAAGAAAGTGCGTAGTTGGATTAACGCAATTTGAGTAGCGGTATGGCCGTTACGAGTTGCTTAAGATTTAATAAAGATAATTTAAAAGGTTTTAGATTTGCCAGAAGTACTGCCGCCTTTAAAATACGGTAAAGTACGATAATTTTCAAAGTTTAAAGGGAAGTTACAGAACTTAAGCTATTACGTTAATCTCGAAGTATAATTAATGAAAAAAGGTTTTTGCATTAAGTGCAGTGACAAGAAAGGCAAAAAAAATGCTTTGAAAAGCAAACAAGGGGATAGGGTTTGAACCGAATGACATTCGTCGGACATACGTCCCCCCTCATTGTGCCCCTCTGCAAACGTAAAAAAAGGTGCCCCTTTTGTGCTCTAGATCAGTGGTTCCCAAACTGTGGGCCGCGACCGATTGTTGGGTCACGGGAGCAATGTCGGTGGGTCGAAAAGGATGGGAAAATTAAACTTAGGGAAAACTATTAGTATTATATAGTGAACTATACTATTTTATATAGCCTATATTGGTTATCGTTATGTAGTAGTAGGTCACGAAAAAAATCTAGGTGAAGATTTTTTTGAAGAGAAGGACAAAAAAGTTTGGGAACCACTGCTCTAGATCAAGATTTTCTCAGTTTTAGTTCGAAATGTCCCCCCTTTCAACGATGGCACCCAGATCTTGCTTACCGTGCCATGCCCCCCTGCTCAGAGTTTAGAATTAAAAACAGATAAAATTTGTTCATATCAATCACAGAAAAACATGTTAACGATGATCATAAAAATAAAAACACTGAAGATCAATTTCCTTAAATATGAATAACAAGTAGCATTTAAGTAGCAACTTTTTTTTAAGACTAAAAATTAATTTAGTTTATCATTTTTGGATTTTTCTTTAACCTTCATTTAATCTCATCATTTTTAACTATCTTTTATTTAGACCCTCCAAGGCATAGCTTAAAAACGAGCAAAAATATTTTTCCTCATATTGTAGCTGCTTCAATGACAAAATTAATGATACTAAAATTATAAACGGAATCTATATGTAAAAGCAATTTGTTCCTTTTTTGTATCCCAAAGAAGTTTACTTTTTGGCAGTGACTTGAAAACTGGCGACTCCCGTGAACTTTAATTATGTTGGTCCAGAAGTTGTGATTCCTTTTTAAAACATTACACACTATCAAAAGTATGAATTATCAAACATTTAAGGATTTTATTATCTATCAGATTAATGAGAGAACGTAGGATTTGTGTATCATTCTGTTTTGAGAAGTGTAATATTTATCAATATCTAATAATTAGTTATATTGTTAATTAAAAAAGTTGAAGCTGTATTAGTATAATTAGTAATACTGTAATACTAATTATTATTTAGTTTATTTCAAATTTTGGGGTAAAGAACATCTTTCTTGTGAATAGTATTTGGTTTCTATATAAGGAAAACACAGGAATAATCGGTGTGTACCTGTTCTTCATACGGAAAAGATCATGTACATGGATCTCCAGATTAATTGTGCCTTAACCCTGTCCAGAGAATCAAAATATTCAGATTTTCAAAAAGAACTTTAAAATGATCATATGAAAATGAAATGATCATTCATATTAAAAAGAAATCTTGCTAAAACATTTAATAATTCACTTATTGGTTAAATATTTGGAGCAGATAAATAAAACCATTAATTGTGTGAACTTATTATACATTTTAAGGGAAGAATGTACATACGTATTTAATGAACAATATCTAAATACATATGTACTTACATAATACTGTACAGTAGGGTGGTCACAAGTTATATGGAGGAAAATTTTTTTAATGTTATTTTTGGGGGCACCCCCCCTAAAAGTTACCAATTGACTAGAAAATGAGATTGGCAAAGTTATAGCTCAATTGCATAATATTAACCCGTGCCGCATTGAGGTTGAATTCTTGAAAAATTAAGATTTTTTCCAAAAATATATAGTTTTTTCTTCATTTAGTATAAACTATTTGCTCTACAGACATGGTTTTAGTTTTATTTCATAAAAAATGTTGTTGCTTTGGACTTTTATTCTCGACAAAACCAATATTTAATGACATTCAGTGTTTTTTAGATCAGTTTGTGAATCGTACCTCCAAAATCTGCATTTTTGTAAAATTGGTGAAAAAAAGACAAATTAAGAATTTTAAGTAATTTTGACCATTTTTTGTATTATTTGCATAAAAAACCAAAAAATAAAGAATTTTCAAAACTAAAACTACAATTCGTGAAATATTTTTATTTATTTGATATGAATTTCTGTGCTTCAGAAGAAAGATCTTGATTTGTATTTCAGTTGAAGCACATCTAAGACAAACCTCTTCAAATTTTCTTTATTACAATGCTATTTTTGTTGTCTGTTATTATTTACTTTTAGAATGGACATTAGTGCCCATACGTATGGGCAAGGAAGGCTCCCATATTATCGTTATGATTTACATACTAGTATAACGTAAAAGTGGTTCAACACTAACACAATATCTTTCCGGTGCAGGACCCTTGACGTGCATTGAGATTCCGAAGACAAGAATTTCAAAAACAAAGAATTGATCTCATCAAAAGCAGATTTTAAAATCCTGATTTAGAGGGTATTGTTGTTCACTGGGATGGAAAAAATGCTTCCTCATATTTTGAATAAAGAAAATTTAGAGAGAATAGCGATTTTAAATAGCTGTGGCTATGAACAGTTAATAGGAGTTCCTGAGCTTGAAAATAATATTAGAATAACTCTTGGGTAAAAGCTGTATTTACAGCAGTTAAAGAATAGAGGGCAGTTGGTAAAATTCAGGCAATGTGTTTTGATACCACTTGTTGCCTTAGGGGAATGTGCATTTTTTGCTGCAGCAATTACTGGATTGAAATCTCCTATATTTACCTTGTCGCCATCATATTTTAGAAATCATCCTAAAATCTGTTTTGATTGGAAAGTGGGGGAAGCTACTGCTCTTCATCCAGATATTTTTTTAAAATTTCAGATTGTGTGGTCTAAGTTGGAAATTACAAAACTGCTATTGAAGATGAAACTATTACATAAAGAATGCAAAATTTGGAAGAAATTTCAAATTTTCTTGCAGAACATTTAAGAAATAAACAGCTTAGAGATAACTATAATGAATTAACCCAACATTGTTTAATTTTTATAGGAGTCTCCCCAAATAGGCATTTCTTTCAGAGTACATGGTGCTGTTCATTATGCCAGGTGGATGTCTGAGGCAATTTATTGTCTCAAAATACTTCTTTTCAGACATCAGGTCGCATTAACAGATTTAGAAAAAGGAGGTATTACAGACATTTGTTTATTTATAATAAATATTTATGTAAAGGCATGGTTCAACACTCCCACTCAGACTTTAGCCCCAATCAAGACAAAATTATTGCAATACTGAAAATTTGATAAAGAGGCTGCAAACAAAGGTCCATAAAACGATAAGCCATCTTTGGTATCTTAACTTGGAGCAAGTTGCATTTCATTTTTTGATGACACTTGGGCAAAAAAGTCAAAATAAGCATGGCTGTAAAATTAATCGCATTAAAAAAAAAAAAAATGATGATGATGAAGATGTTTCAACGAAGTGGATCATTTATTGAACAAAGAAGTTAATTTTTTTATTTCATCTCGAACAGTAATTTTTTTAAAGAGATTTAATTTTAATATACAATTTTTGAACACTGATCCCGATGTATGGTGTGAAAATCAGTATTATTTAAAAGAAAAAAAAACTGAAAGCTTTTAAGGTTTTTAATAACTCAGATGAAAGGGGAGTAAAATTAATCCCAGAATTCAAATCCTGTTTAACTGAGGATGAAGGACAAAAGCAGTTTATACTATAGGTAGTATCCGAATGTAAAAAAAAAAAAAAAAAAAA
This sequence comes from Cheiracanthium punctorium, assembly GCA_038373885.1. Lineage (NCBI taxonomy): Eukaryota > Metazoa > Arthropoda > Arachnida > Araneae > Cheiracanthiidae > Cheiracanthium > Cheiracanthium punctorium. Next base: position 4,116 of record JAWZYV010011832.1, read on the forward strand.
AAAAAACAACTTTCCAGACTCTTTGAAAGAAACATTATGTAAGCCTTGCCACTTTAATAAAAAATTGTAAGCAATAATAATTTATTTTCTTTATAATGTGCTTCCTCTTAGATACATAACTTTAATAATCAAATATATCTAAACATTAGTCGTTCTCAATTTCATGCCTTCTTTGACCTTATTGTCTGTTAATTCTTTTACTTAAATTTCATTTTTTTTTTTTTCAGATATTTTAAAATTACAGCCTTTATTTTGTACACAAAAAATAAAGAAAAACAAAATGAGGAAAGACGAAATATAATTTTTTGAACTTTCATAAAAAAGCCAACTTTTAGGATTCGGATGGTATCAAGTCCAGAAAAATGCATACATATATGCTTTTTTTAGGACTAGATATGACCCGAATGTTACCCTCTGAGCGTTTTGGAAATGGGCAAATAATCTAAAATTGTTTTCACGGTAAAATTTTCATGCAGTTTTTAAATTATAAAAAAAATTAAATTTTTAACCGAAGATTTGGAATTATTTTTAAAAAAAAGGCTTGTAAATTACATACAAGCTTTGATATCAAACATATTTTATGATATCTCAGTGTTACAAATGATTATTATTATAGATGTATTGCAGTGAAAACTAGAATATAGTGGACGGGATTTAACATCACAACCGTTTGGAGGGTTAAATCTGTATGTTTTTACATAAAAGTGATGTGTGACTCATCAAGGCGGGAAGTTTTCTTCTGAAACGAGAACAACATCATGTTTCTAGACTCAATTTTATGATGGAAAGACGGCTTTTTTGCGGAAAAACCACGATTTTTCTAAACTTTAACCTCAAAGCGGCACGGGTTAATATTATGTAAATGAGCTGAAACTTTACCAATCTCATTTTTGAGCCTATTGGCAACTTTTTGGGAGGTGCCGCCCCAAAAATTCGAAAGTTGATTTCTTGTGACCACCCTACTGTACAGTTTACACATTATCACAATTTAATGCAGTTTAAGTAATCTAAAAAATATTTTCATATGTGAAAGAATTATAATTAAAGAAAATCTAAATAAAACTTGTAAACTTTGAAGTTGAATAATTTCATATGTTTACTTTCGTAAGCACAAAATCGAGGAATGAACCCAAAACAAAGGCACATATAGTAAGAGCAAGCAGGAAGCTGTTTTGGGTCTAATATGGAAACCGTTTATCTGGCTCATAGCAACAATTAGGCGACAAAATAGAGGTTGTGAAAAAATGATTTAAATATTTGCACCAGTCGGCACTGGAAATGGATTCTCTTATTAATATATCCCTTTAACTCTCCCCTCCCCCGTGTTGGTGTTATGTCAAGCCTAAATACGGGGTATGTACCCTATGGGGGGCGACTTGAGCGGAGGACTTTTTAAGGGAGTCTAGCGCATATTCACGTAACATCTGGAGAAAATCGCCCAAAACTCTAGACCATTAGATTGACAGCCACGCGATGAGAAAGAATTCCAAACCTGCACACTAAGACGCTTCCCAGTGCTCAGCTTTTTATAAATTCGACCATTTGTCGGCATGATTGAATAGAAAAGAAAGACTAGAACTACTGTAAATTCACACTTCAATGTATCCACTGCTTTTTCTTTTTAATGCTTTCTACTGGGATCAAATTTCATCATGCTGTTATTCATTTTAATTGAACTTTACTCTCGTTACAAAAACTGCCCAGAATACAGATGTAGGCTTAAATGACATTACATTATGTAAAGTATTGGTATCGGCCGATAACATAACTTAAAAGTATCGGTATCGGCTATTTCTGAAAATGAATTTATAGGTAAAGTATCGGTATCGGTGAAAATGTGGTATCGGTCGATTAATACTTATTAATAATGCACACTTTTTACTTTTTTTTTTTTTTCGAGGGGGAGGGTGGAGACAAGTTTTGTAATCTTGCTAAAGGAAAAGTGTTATAAAAAAGACTAGGCATCAAGAAGAAATTCTAAAATGCTGCACGTCAAAAATGGAAAGTAAAAAAATCAAACATCAGTGCTGAAATAATTGGCTTAATGTAACTGACAGAATATTTTAAATTAATATTAATGGAAATGATAATAATGTATTTTTAAGTAAATAATGGCATTATAGCAAATAAAGGAAACATAATAATTACAATAAATCCTTGGATAATTCAAAAAAGAAATTCAATGAATTAATACGTAAAGAGCTTAAGACTATTTAAAAATTTTAGTGCCAAATATGATATATCTAGATATATTTGTTATTAATTCAACTTTATTTTGTGACTTTTCATTTTGTGATTTTAAAGAAATGGGTCGTATTCGAACTAATAAAGCCACCTTTGACTATTTACTCTAATAGTTATGAATCCTAAGTGTACATTGTACTTTACATGTACTACAATGCACTATCTTATAACAGGTAATCAGTTTTTTTTAAACATACATAAATACATAAAGCAAACAACCAAATTCCAAATTCTCCAACCAATAATTCTTATTTGGACATATATTATGATTAAGTTCTGTTTGGAAGGAGTATAAATTTAAAAAATCTGTGGAGATAGTTATAGTTTAACAATTTTATGCTGGAAAGTTAACTTTTCTGAAATATAAATATTTGATCAAAGAGATGTTGGAGCACATTGTTGATTAGCTATTATGCTTTGAAATTCAGAAATACGAATATTACAAGTATGCCCATATGTCTGTGTAGTTAGAAGTTTGTGGAGGAGGATATTTCTCAGTGCTGGTACCTCTCGGAAACTGCTAGTTTGCCCAGAGAACGTTTATTCAGTGGGTTTAACGAGCACATTTACCGATCAACGATTATGTTTTTGGTGGTATGTTGTGAATCGTACCCGCGATCCTTTGATTAGTGATCCCAAGGCTATACTATTGATCTATTAGGTTATATACTTAAGCAACATTAATATATTCTTCACCAATGAAAATTTATATTAACTTGATTATCGGGTTTACTCGCGTAATAGTTGCCCTCGCATATTAATCGCAGCTCCCGTTTTGAAGCTGAAAAAATCATCAAAATATTTTCAAAGCATAAAATTCTTACAAGGGGAGGCTCAGACGTTGGGGTCACCGATTTTGATGAAATGTTGGTGGGTTATAGGGGACCCATGGTTAAGTAAAATGCTAAAATATTGGCCGCCAACTCTCGCTTATTTTCAACAAAATTCCATTTAAACATTTGACACATTGTTAAATACTAATTATTTGGCATTTCATTTGTGTTCTCGGTGGCGCCGTGGTTCCGTACGGAGACGGAGATCCGAAGGTCCCCGGATCGAATCCAGCTCGGCGCTCGGATTTTCTTTTTTTTTTTTTTTTTTTTTTTTTTTTTTTTTTTTTTTTTTTTTTTTTTTCTTTCTCCCTTAAAAATTCATATAATACAGATTAAAATGATTAGAAAATTGACGTGATTTTTTGAAATAACACTATTTCTATGAAATAGAATTGAATAGCCGCAAATGAAAGTGATGAAAATGAGAAACGTTATTTATGAATTACATTTCGAAAAATATTTTTCTATTTTTACAGATGAGTACATGAGGAAGGGTGATATTTGTCCTGAAAACATGCAAAACAAATTGTCTGGACATTTGCTACAACATACGAAATAAATATTTTTGTATTCACATGATATTTTCATTTCTGCTTGTGGGGAAAAAAAAAATTATTTCAGCTTTCATCAGAAAATTTTGTTGATGTCCGAAAATAATGGTGGTGATAGCAGAAAATACATGATTTAAATGAATTTTTATTGCATTTTCTCAGGTTCCTATTTCCCGTTCATTTAGCATATCAATATGGAGAATTGTGTAGCTTTTATTTTATTTTTATTTTATTTTTTTTGGGGGGGAGAGGGGGGGGGGGAGTCAGTGAAATTACACATCACAGGATTGACAAAGTGTTGTACATTTAGGTGGAATTACTTTTAGAGGCAAGGTGAATTACTTTCATCGTCATACAAGTATTTTGTTATGAATTTCGAGATTATTATTATTATTATTAATTTCGCTATCTACTTCTAGCGGAGTTTGATAAATTTAAAATTAAATGCATTTTACATTCTACATCAAATCATAAATTATTTAATACAAAAAATTTCACTTTTCGTTTAAATCGAATATTGGATCTCTAATTTTAATTACATGTGTGTAATACGTTTTAGCTGAATGAAAAACTTAAAACAATAATTGCATCATTCAAAACGAAGAAAGAAGCGAATCCTTATCATTCCTCTCGTCCTAAAAGTATTGGTAAATTATCAACTATATACACAAAAACAACTTTATAACTGCAGTTTTACAAAATAATTCACAATATATAATTATTTTGAACTTTTTAGCGAGAAAAAAATCCATAGCACCGAGCTGGATTCGATCCGGGGACCTTCGGATCTCCGTCTCCGTACGGAACCACGGCGCCACCGAGAACACAAATGAAATGCCAAATAATTAGTATTTAACAATGTGTCAAATGTTTAAATGGAATTTTCTCGAAAATAAGCGAGAGTTGGCGGCCAATATTTTAGCATTTTACTTAACCATGGGTCCCCTATAACCCACCAACATTTCATCAAAATCGGTGACCCCAACGTCTGAGCCTCAGCTTGTTAGTCGTGTATTTGATCTTCATTTGTGTTTGGCAGAGTTAAGGTTTTTATATTTCAGAAATTTTACAGCAGTGAAAGCTAGTGGAAAATGAATTGAGGGCTTGCCAGGTAAAGGATGACAAAAAGCGTTTACCTTGATACTTCTTTTATTTTAAGAAATGGGACGTGAAGCTTTATACAGATGGAGATGAACAGGAAAAAAAATTTGATGTAACACAATATCCATATGTCGTTGAATGTCTCTGAGTATAGTCCAGCCTATGGTACGAGGTCACCAGCATCGTCTTAAACAACTTGCAGGGACGGGATCAAAAACTCTATCGAAGACGGCGGCGGACAGGCTCCAGGTCTGACAGCATCGTCAGTTGTTTGCTGTTGCTTAGTCTAACACATTTTGTCTTAGCTCCGAGCATCTCACGGCCAGCTACCAGCTTCCTTCCATTTTATCTCATCTCTCTCGATCACGGCGGATGAGATAAAATGGAAAATATTTGGACAACACGGCTTGAACACTTGCTTGAACACGGCGTCACTAATTACTGCAGACCTGTGACGTGAAAAGAGAAAAAGAAAATAGCTCCGCGGCGAATCGTCAGGAGTACAGTGCCTCTAGCAGCCAAACACAGAAACACGTTTTGCTAGCAATTGGGTGCTTGTTTTAAGCTTTAATATTAGAATAGCGTTAAGTACGAACATTAATTAAGAAAAATAAAAGTTATAAGTGCTCTTAGATTTAAGGCAAATAATTAAAGCTAAATTATGCAGTGTCTGCTATAATAAAGAAAATCACGACCACATGTTATGGAACCTTTAAGGTAAGGTTGACAGTTAATTTTCCTAACAATGGCCCGCCTTCCATGACATGGCAAAAGAAATTGCTTCAAACAAGTCAAAAGTTTTTTTTTTCCAACAAGAGAGTAAGTACTTTTCCCTCTGAAAAGAACAAAAGACAAGTTATTCAAGTAGCGATGAACGCAGACGATAAAGCATAGAGGGTTAGTACAAAATACACATAGTTACACTATAAAGTACGACGACTGGCCAGTCAAAAATACACTTTTCAAAAGATTCACATAATACGATTAAACACATTTGCATTCACTTTACAATGAAAAACAACATGCTTGCATTTTTTTTTTCTTTAGGATTGAGGTGCACCTCAAAAAAAACTCTTAAGAAAAGAGGTAAAAATAGAAAAGTTTGTTTGTGTCATTTACATTCACAGAGCAAGGTGGGCATATAGGAGCTTCCATGCAACATACTGGGACTCACAAAATTAAAAAGATAACATCTCCTGTGATGAATGACGGAAATATACTGTTTAAGAACAATCCACCTTCTCCACCACATTCTCTGGCGAATTACAATGTCACCTCACGGACGTAACTGAGGCTGCTCGAATGAGCGAAAAAGGATCTTGACCCCAGAACAGTATACTCCGTGGGGAACTTTACTCCTCACATCTGTAAAAGTAAAGAAACAAACAATGATAAAAAAGGATGGTGACGAGTCACCATTAAAAGAACAAATCCTCTTGACCAAGGTTTTTTTTTCTTCTCTTCAGAAAGATCAAGAAAATTTTCCTTTCCCCTTTTTATTTCATAAAAAGGAAAGCCTTCGACTTGACAAAGAAAAAAAATTGTGTTCACAAAAAGAAAGTCGAAAGCGACTTTTCAGAAAAATTTGCCTAGATTCCCTTTAGTGGGAGTAGGGCTTTGATACTAAACAAAAAAGTCTCTCATTGAATGTTGTAAGCCCAGTCTTTGGAAGAGGTTTTGTGAAAATATCTGCAGGGTTATTCTTCGTATTTATATATTTTAAGGTAAATAATTTGTCGATAACTAAGCTTCTTAAAAAGTGATACTTTACATGTATGTGCTTCGTACGGTTATTTTCAATGGGTGAGTTGCTGAAATCTATGGCTGCAGTATTATCGCAAAAAAGTGTAACTTTATCCAGGTCTTTCGGAAGTAGTTTTAAATTTATTAGCTCATTATAAATTCTTTGTATCCACAGCAATTCTTTAGAGGCTTCTGACTCCATCGAAGATAGAGCGACTTACTTCTGTTTAAATGTACGCCATGATATGGGGGTTTGATCCAGCATTAAAATATACCCTCCCATTGACACAAGGTCATCTCTGTTTGAAGCAAAATCAGCATCTGAGCAGCAATGTATGAAAATTTGATTTATATTGGATAATTTTAATTTGAGGTATGAGGTAGATTTTATGTAGCCATGTAATTTTATCAATTGGTTGAAATGATTATATCCGGATTAGATTGAAACTGTGATAAAATATTTACTGCGTATGAAATATCTGGATGGCTTGCAAGGAATGACAAACATCCTAAGATGTTGCAATAGGGAAATTTTTCCATTTCTATAACGTCTACGTCGTTACTTGGACAGTCCATTTTTGACATTACGATACCAGTAGCGATTGGAAGAGATGAAATGGGTATATTAAAACTTTTAAAGCGGTTGTAAATTTTGTTTATATATTCCTCTTGATGTATAAATAAGCCATTTCCATTTTCTTCAAACTGAACATCTAATAGTTTTCTTGTTTTCCCCAATTTCTTAAGATTGATTTTTCCTTCTAATAAATTGAATACGTGGTTTCTTTTTCTGTTTTGGCTAGGAGTACAATGTCGTCTACGTATAGGAATAACACTACTAGATTGTTGTAAACATAAATGCAGTTGGTCCACTCAAGCTTAAAAAAATGTAATTCAGTTAAAATTCTGTGAAACTCATTAAACCATTCTCTCCCACTCTGTTTCAAACCATATACGGCTTTATTAAGTTTACATACAAAATCTTTCTTACCTTCTTCTTTGAAACCTTGAGGTTGGAGCATATAAATTTCCTCTTCAATCGTAGCATACAGGTAAACGGAGATTACGTCAGCTTGAAAGTGGTTCCATTTATAATGACCTACTAGTAATGAGAAAAAGAAACGAATTACAGTGAAATTAACAACAGGACTAAAGACTTGATCGTAAGTTTCCCCTCTTCTTTGCCCAAAACCCTGGGCGACGAGTCTTGATTTAAACCGTAAGATTTTTCCAGCAGTGTCTCTTTTTACTGTATACACCAGGGATGGGCAAACTACGGCCCGCGGGCCAAATCCGGCCCGGGGGTGGAATTTTAATTACGCTGTCCGACGGAAATTGAAAGAATATATATATATCCATATTAAGAATAATGAAGATGGCTTGAAAAAAGTGCATTTTGAGTTCGAACGCAGATTTCAAGATTTCCGTGCCATTGAAACAGAATTGGATATTTTTACCATGCCTTTCAAATTAAATTGTAAGGCAGTAAGGTCTGATTTGCAACTTGAATTGATTGAATTGCAATCTAACAATCATCTCAAGCAGTTGTTTCTAAATGTGCCAGAGTTTTACAAATCATTATCGAAAGTAAGTTTCCCAAATTTAATATCTCACGCCCAGAAAATCAGTGCTGTGTTTGCTTCATCTTGTATATGAGAACAAGTGTTTTCAACGATGAACCTTAGAGAGAATTCTTTCAGAAGTAGACTGACAGATGAGCATTTAGCCTCGCTCCTTAGAATCAGTGCATCTCGCTTCGAACCTCAATATAAGGAACTTTTAAAAATGAAATCCCAATTTCATTCATCTCATTAACATATTTAAATTGTAATACTTGTATAGTGTTCTTGAAATTTTAGAAAAATTTATCTTGGCCCGCGACCGAAAAAGTTTGCCCATCCCTGGTATACACCCATCGGTTTCCAATGACTTTCGCATCTTCAGGTTTTGGAACTAATTCCCATACTTTTCTTTCATTCATTATATCTAGCTCATCATTCATAGCTTGCATCCAGTTCTCGGCCTCGGGGGATTTAATTGCATGGAAAAAATTATTTGGTATTTGAATTTCTTCTAGACAGGAATCTGAAATATTAGCTTCATCTTGCACAATGCCCGAGTATGTATTTTTACCTTTAAAACAAAACATTTCAGGTTCATATTTAATCCCGTCTTTATTACAGTAGGTTTTTACATCATTATGAGATATTAATCTGACATCACTGCCCTCAAATCCGTAATAGATATCGGTTCGGGACTTGTCTTTTCTTGGGACTGCTCTTCTAACCCAATTTACCATGCAACTAATCATGCGTTTTTATGTTTCTATAGGATTCCTTCTCCCCTTCGGATTCATCACTTTTCCCTTCCTCGGATGTACTCGACTTATCAAAACACATTTCTTCCTTTTTATGAAAAATAAAACTCTTTTCCTGGTTTTCGTCTTCACATTCACTATCTCCCGAATCCTCGTTGGGTGAATTTACAGGGTCCAGTACGACTCCATTGCTTTCATGTTTTTGTATTTCCTCTTCAAATTTAACGTTGGAAGTTAAGATTACTTTCCTACCTCCAGGGATCCAAATTCTATATCCACGACTTTGCATCGCATAACCAACCATAGTCTCCTGTTTTGCTCTAAGTTTATTTCTTAATTGACAAGCTATTCTCACGTAAACTTTTGAACCAAAAATTCTTAAATGTTTAATGGAAGGTTTGCGGCTACTAAAAAGTTCAAAAGGTGTTTTTACTTGGTTAACATGGCAAGTTTGGTTCCATACATAGGTAAAACAAAGTAGTGCTTCTGACCAAAAGCTGTTACTTAATCCGCTTGAACTTAGCATAGCTTTTACAGCATCTAATGCAGTGTCATTGTACCTCTCGCTGACTCCATTCTGTTCGGGAGTATAGTCGTTTGTTCTTTCAGTGTGAATCCCTTCTTCGTCCAAAAACTTTTTAAATTCGTTATGACAAAATTCCATCCCATTATCGGTTCTAATGTTAATAATTTTACTGTTTGAAAATCTTTCTGCCCTTCTTTGAAATTTCTTAAAACATTCAAATACCTCAGTTTTCTTTCTCATTGGATATACAGTAGTCTTCCTGGAGTAGTCTATTAACCTGGAGTGTCTGTTATTGTTAAAAAGAAACGATGACCAACTATTGATTGGTGGGGGAGTGGACCACAGACATCCATATGCAAAAGCTGTAGAGGTTTAGTTGAACGGATTGAAGGGATGCTTTTAAAAGTTTTACGTCTCGTTTTAGCTATTTTACAATTATGGCATGAAATTTCGGGGTTTTACAGCAGTGAAAGCTAGTGAAAAATGAATTGAGGGCTTGCCAGGTAAAGGATGACAAAAAAGCGTTTACCTTGATACTTCTTTTATTTTAAGAAATGGGACGTGAAGCTTTATATAGATGGAGATGAACAGGAAAAAAATTTGATGTAACACAATATCCATATGTCGTTGAACATTTCTGAGTATAATCCAGCCTATGGTACGAGGTCGGCAGCGTCGTCTTAAACAACTTGCAGGGACAGGATCAAAAGCTCTATTGAAGACGGCGGCAGACAGGCTCCAGGTCTGACAGCATCGTCGGTTGTTTGCTGTTGCAATAGTCTAACACATTTTGTCTTAGATCCAAGTGTCTCCCGGCCAGCTACCAGCTTCCTTCCATTTTATCTCATCTCTCTCGATCACGACGGACTTAAATACTGCCGACCAGGCAACGGCGTCACGAATTACTGTGGACCTGTGACGTGAAAAGAAAAAAAGAAAATAGCTCCACGACGAATCGCCGGAAGTACATCGCCTCTAGTGGCCAAACACAGAAACACTTTATGCAAAACATTTTGCTAGCAATTGGGTGCTTGTTTGAAGCTTTAATATTAGAATAGCATTAAGTACGAACTTTAATTAAGAAAAATAAAAGCTATAAGTGCCTTTAGATTTAAGATTATGCTGCGTTCTGCTATAATAAAGAAAACCACAACCACATGTCATGGAACCTTTAAGGTAAGGTTTACAGTTAATTTTCCTAAGAATTTGTGCGTACAAAAATATTACTATAAACAGAAAAATGCCTTTTTTGTATGTGTGCAACTGACCAAAAGATTATTTAATGTAAGGCAGAAAATCTGGAAACATTTGGTAAGTTGTAATTTTATTATAATACGAGTAATGTTTTAACATTAGGGTGTACAGTATTGTGTATTGGTATCCCTCATATTGTCGCACCTAGACTTTCCCCATGTAAAATTTTAAAAAAAAGGTGACTTTTACGCAAATAAACATGGTATTTCTTAATCATAAAAACTACTTTTTAAATTTCAATATTTCACAGGTATTTTAAATGTACCATATATACTTGAGCATCCGAAATTTTTTTATTGGAAAATTGTTTTTTGAAATGGGGAGTCGGCTTATACGCGGGTATTTAAGCCTGCCGCCACGGCAACGAAAATCTTGTGGATGAGAAAAAGGAAAAGTGCATTTATCAGGAGCGTATTTAAGCAGATGGGGCTCAGACCCCCTCAGAAAATGTAATACAGTTATTAAAAAGCAGCTATTTAAGACATTAAAATGCCGGATCGGGGCCTCTCGATATGGAAAGCTATGTATGGTAATATAGACATCTATGATTGCCATACAAGGTAGACTGATTTCAGTATTGAAGCCACTTGATGTTTGCATCAATAAACCATTTAAAGATTGGTTAAAAAAATCCCAGATATGTGTTCAATGGATATGGAAAAAAAAAAAGGAAGCAATTTGAAAAATCTGGAGTGACTCCACTCGACTTTCCGAACACTTACAATTAAGACCATTACCAAGCATTTAAATAAATTTTAATCGATGAATAATTCAATTATATATACCAAATTGAAGCTCAATTGAATGCACCGATTAAACACTAGCGCACTTTGAAGAATTTCTCCCCATATGCCATACAAGTCCTATATACATCAAAATCAATACCGGTCTTACGATAATGGTTTATAACAGTATATAACTCGTTTGAGTTCAATCGAATGTACCATTTAAACACTAGTGCACGTTCAAGAATTTCACCCATATGCCATAATGTAAAAGAAATCTTTGTTGTAGCCCTGTAGAAAAACTGTAAGTCCTATACACACCAAAATCAATACCGGTCTTGCGACGGTGGCTTATAACATATATACCCAATTTGAGCTCAATCGAATGCCCCGTTTAGGAGATATCGTGTCCACTCACATACATACAAACACACACACACACACACGTACACGCACATAGATACATACATCTCCTAAAAATAGCATAAATGAATTCAGAAGACCTCAAAACGTGTCAATACACCAAAATCTCGAAGTCGAATTTTTTCATGATTATAATACTTTCCTTACATGGTACATGTTCGGAAAGTAAACAGGGGTCTGTCCACTTCAAAAATTCAATATCGGAAAAGCAGACCCTTCACAAAATTCAGTTTGACCAAAACAGCCCTTTCACAAAATAACTATTGCACTTTTCAATTGAGTTTAGGAATTATTATCATTTAGCGATCGCCGATCGTCATCCAATAATATCTTGGCCTAAATGTAAACAAAGCGGATGATGACGACGGGAGGTAGGTTGATTGGAGACCCAAAGCAGGGGGGTAAATTACACCGCCTACGATTGCAGTTTGAAGCAGACACCTGCACTTGTTTGTTCTTCCTCCTAAGTTCCCTCCACATGCTATGTAGGAGCTCTCTTTCTGGGAATAAAAATCAGACTAGTAGTGAGCGCTCATTTTGCCGTGTTGCCATAAAAAAAATTTTAGATATCCTTTAAAAAAAATTTGAAAGATTTGCGTTGTGTTCTAAAGTTAACGGCAAAGCACCAAACATAAATTAACCCGAACCCCAGGTTACAGTCGGAATTGCCTCAGCTGAAAGGAAATAGGTGTGTGTGAAACCAGCACAGACAATAAAGAGACACCTTTTTGCAAGAAATAAAATCAATTTATTTAAAATCTGGAAATAATGGTTCAAAACTTAAAGAGCATTGTAATCGTTGGCACAACAGATGAACAGAATTAAACACGAACTTGTGAACAAAATTTGTTATGAAAATTGGCTGCAATTTTACACTTTGGCACCAACAGCTTAAATAAACACTTAAATGAATTAAAGCTTATCGATCAACATGGGAGAATTACCCAATTTCATTTCATTGAAATTGGTAAAATTATACTGCTCAAACAGAAATACATTTATGCACCTTGTGACACCCTGTTGTGCACATTCTTACATCAGTTTATCTGAGAAATTTAATCAGCGTAATGCTACAGATAACATTTAAAATTATTGAGAACATCGTTTACAAGTCGTTATAGAAATTTTTAAGAGAGGCCTCTCTAAAAATAGTTAATGAAACAATTTTTTACCCATGTAGTTAACTAACTTGTACTCAAAATAATACAAATGGCTCTAAATTACATTCTTGCAAAAAAAAAAGGATTTTGACGTTTTTTCGAAAAAAGAAAAAAATAATAACAAAAAAAAAATGAATTACAGTGCAGCAAAAAATTTACAAAAAAATATTAATAAAAAAAAAAAACAAGGGGACGGAGTACTAGGAAAGAAGCATCGTTATGGGGGATGTGGGACATGACGCGTGCGCCCAAAATGGCGCATGAAGGTAACATTACAGGAATATCTGAGCGGGCAACAGCATCGGGTACTTGGATAGGCGAGCAGTGGGTCTAGAGAGTGGTCTTGAAGTGATGGAAACGTGGGGAAATCATTTCTGCATCTAAATTTGGGAGGAGTAGGTGGAGAATCCTCAAATGTTCACAGGCCGGCAAGCCGAGCGTAGCATCCGTGATTAAAAATAAATCTGCTGGAACCTTGAGTCCGCATGGCAAAAAAAAAAAGGTAGAGAAAAGCGTCACCTGTGATCTTCAGCAACTCGACACACTTATATCTCTCCTCCGTCAGGCCGTCATGGTGTAGAAAAAAAATAATTCGCTTAATTCGTCAAAAACATCTTGTTGTTTCTTCTGCTATTTACCGCCAGGTACCGCCGCCTTGTCACCTTCCCGCCAGTCTACTTATTCATTACTCTTTTGGTGGCCCGGAGATCATCCGTGCGCCCAGCATCCTTGCAGTCTCGGAAAAATTTACAAGCTCACTCCAACGTTCTCCGACCTCAACTGACTGATCACGTCACCTTCCCTCCAGCCACGCTACTAAGCGGGCGGCCCTCTCGGCCAATCAGAGATCGCCAGCTGCTGGCGTCCTTCGAGAAAGTTCCAGACCAGATTTACGCGGGAAGAAGCATCGAGTGTGAAAGGATGCGCTCGGCTTTAAAAAATGGCGGTCGGTTTCAAGATGGCGAGAAAACAGATGAAGCGTCACGCGAAATGAAAAAAAAAAAATGGCGATTGACCGAAACACTACCTAGGCCGTAAAAATGGTCAAATCGCACGGGGAAAAGCTCAAAATTAAGAATTATTCCTAACTAGGACCAAACTCTAATCCAAAATATTAGTAAAAGAATAAAATAAAAGGAAAACATTTAAATTTAAGTAAATATCTTAGGATTTAGCTTCAGAAGTAGGAAGGAAAAAAAAATAACATGGGGTCACCACATTGGTATCATAGAAAAACAGACTTAAGGCAAAAACATAATAAATAAAGTGAATCAAGCAAATATTTAAAAGAAAATACTCAAGGAAGCATTAAAGATATATCATTATTAATTTAAAAAAAAGGTAAAATACTCATTAAAAGATAGCAAAATTATTGTAAGTTATTGGAAAAGAAACACTTGTTGCAAAACTTATTTAAAGTGATTTTGTTTTTTTTAATAAGTACCAGGTTACCGAGCCATGCTCAGAATCTAAAGGCTCCTTAAGTGTAAAATAATGAATACGTAAATGCCTGGTCACGTATCAATAATCTTCAGGGTTGCCAAAGATGTTCATCGCTGTCGGATCACCCATATTTTATCAGGTAAGCTTTGGTCGGCAGTCAATGTTACAATGGCATATACTTTGTTAAGAAAAGGGATACTAAATATTCGATGGTCGGTGCCATCAGAGTTAAGCAAAAAGTAGTTTAACGTAAGGTGCCTCCTTTCCTTCTGTAGCAGATCAGCGAGGGTATTAGCGAAGATCTTGGGCGATGCATTCACTAACAGCGTCTTCATTACTTCAGAAATATATCTGTCCATATTGAGGACGTTCAAATTCAGCATCAAGAATTTGAGTTGGCTGAACTGTCAGATGAATGAGTTTATAAAAAAAAATTCATCAAGTCTGTTATACACTGTTCGCAACGTAGCAGTACACACCAAAATCGTTAATAGTTTCACTCGTCATATACTGTGAACAAAGCCATTGTAAAGTATGCTTTCAAATTTCGAATTCTTTGAACTGTGGGTGACATCGAAGAAACAACCACACTAATTCATTAGGAAATTCGGAATGTCCTACATCAATCTTACAGTCCCCAAAATGGTTTCGGTTAATTTTTGTTTTTACTCTTCAGAAAAATGCAAAGCTTCAGGGTGAATGCAATCCATGTTAAAGTTTTAAACTATGATAATAAGTACCCACATTTGTGGCAGCTTTGTAGATACTTAGACTGTTTACCCGAAGTATTTGTCGACGTCTAGCTGTTCCATGTCGTTCTCCTTCCACATACTAATCATCTGTTTCATCTGCTTGTGTTTGAACTGCACGTTCACACATTGGGCTAAGTGCTGCTGTCGGTGATCATATGTTTCCACAGCTCGTTTTTGAGCTACACTTCCATGCATTTACGTCTTTATAATACACTGCTGGCCACCCAAATTGCAACACCAAGAAAAACAAGAGATATCACAACAAAATTTATTGTGTAGATAACATGTTGACCAAGTAACAAATGATTAAATTTTCAGCATTCTATGAAGCGTGGTTCCTGCCAAAATCAGTACCCAGAGTAGCCGCCGTTGTTGGAGATCACAGCTGCCACACGCCTCGGCATTGATTCAAAGAGACTTTGAATGTGTTCTTGGGGTACAGCAGACCAAGCAGCTTCCACACGTTGCCAAAGTTGATCTGGTGTGACAGCTGGGGATGAACTCTGGGTCAGTCGTTGAGCAACCATGGACCACATGTTTTCTATCGGCGAAAGATCCGGAGAGCGCGCCGGCCAGGGAAGCAATTCAATCTGGTGATTGACGAAGAACCCTTGGACAATGCGTGCCACGTGTGGCCGTGCATTATCCTGCTGAAATATGGCTGTTGGCAAGCCCTGAAGGTAAGAAAGGACAACTGGCTCCAACACCTCGGAGATGTAGCGCAGGCTGGTTAAAGTACCGGCAATGCGTACTAGAGGAGTGCGAGAGAGATATCCGATACCGCCCCATACCATAATACCCGGTGCAGGACCAGTGTGACGGTGCATAATGCAGCTGTTCAGCATCCTCTCTCCACGGTGTCTCCAGACTCGAATCCGACCGTCGTGGTGTTGCATACAGAAGCGTGACTCGTCAGTAAAGAGAATTTCATTCCATTCTGTCGTCCACATCCTTCTTTCATCGCACCATTGGCGGCGGAGACGTCTGTGGTTCCGCGTCAGAGGTAGACAAAGCAACGGACGTCTTGCGGACAGACCATTCTGCTGTAAACGACGTCGAATGGTACGCGCAGACACTGGATGATGCGTTACAGACTGAATCTGCTGTGATATGGTTCGTGATGTGACTGAGCGGTCCGTCACTGCCATGCGTACAATCTGCCTGTCATCACGTGACGTGGTGCACTGAGGTCGATGCGGTCGATCACGTCTGTCCGTCGTACCCTCCTGCACCCAACGATCACATATCCGCATCACAGTTGTTTGGTTTCGTCCAATACGACGACCGATTTCCCTGAAAGATAACCCACAATCTCGGTATGCCACTATCCTTCCTCTGTCAAACTCGGATACTTGATCAAAAGATGATCGTTGTTTCCTACGAGGCATAATTTATCGTTTTTTTAAAAAAAAAGCAAGAAAAACACAATTGCTGTACTTGAAACCGTCGAAATCTCCAAGCCTTAAATAGCACTTTGAGATGGCGCCACAGGCGCGCTTGATGTGCGTCTGCGCTGAAATTCTAATCATTTGCATATCTCACCTCAGCTAATGCATGTTGTAAATTTCATATTATTTGCATGCTTCCTTCAGGGTGTTGCATTTACGATGGCCAGCAGTGTACATCTATGATGATAATTCTTTACAATTGAAATTGTAAATTTCTCTATAGTGCTTCAATTCAAACATAAAATACTTATTTTTTTCTAATTCAAAGAAAATACATCATGCATAAACAAATTCTACAAACGTAAATTCAATCTTATAGATACATAAATATAGATGCCATAAAAGTATTATCTTACATAAATATGCTTTAAACATAATTTTATTTTATAAACTCACGCTTAAGAAAATAAAAAGTGTAATGCAATTTAAATTATTAGTACAAAAGGACACTTCGAAATCATGAAATCAAAAACAGAATAGATCAAAAATATTCTTTTACAATAACCCTAACAACTACTTAAACGTTGGCAATAATAGAACAAACAGATAGACTGAAGAAAATGGACTTCTTACCTCGAATAAATCAAAAATATATCGCTCCTATATAGTTACGCTGATCCCTGACTCTGTCACAATTCCAGTTCAACCACTCAAAATAAAACTTTTACCATCCAAACAGATTAAAAATGTATTGTCTAATAACTTAAAATTTACACGTTTCGTTGGTGCGATCAGCCTGAAAATTATCATAATTATGTTAAAAAAAAAAAAAAAAAAAAAAAGAAAAAAAAAAAAAAAGAAAGAAAAAGAAGAAAGAAAAAAAAGAAAGAAAATATCTGATAAGCCACCCGTTCCCTGATTTTTAAGCGTTTTGTATTTTTAGCTCTATTTCATTTAAGAGAATAAAAAAGCTAATCATTTGAGTGTCGGAACAATCTATTGCAAGTGACATTGACGTTACATTGAAGTCACGGTTATCAGGCTTTGGAGGAAAAATTACGATTCCAATTCGCTTAATATAGCTTTTTTAAATTACTACTCAGTTTAACTTTTTTTCAAAAATAAAACAGTTTTCTATGCATTAAGCATGGATATAGGAGAGGATGTTGATACCAAACGAAATGTTTCGAATACGAAATGTTTCTGCAGATTATGCAATTCGAATTTCGATGTATAATAAAAATTGAATATGAAGTTATTTCATTTTAAGATGTAAATATTAAATATTCTGAGTGTAGACATTCTATCGCCCGCTGTAATTGTCTCCACAAAGGGCTTTATCCTTTAGTTTAATGACAATACACAACACAAAACAACACAGTCTAAATAAGAATTCAAAATTTATTAGAAAAAATCTTAGTAACCAGATTTCAGCCTCCCAATTTACTGCTTCCACATATGGACAACTCCCAGCCTGCGGCCGGATGGGGCCCGCCATGGCTTTTGGACCAGCCCTCAGAACAAGTCAAAACCTATATAAAACATTCAAACTTCCATATAAATTCGAATTATACGGCCTGCGATTTTGCTAACATCCTGAAGTCAGGCCCAGGAGGCCACTATCGTAAAGTTCTGCCCGCAACTTTTAAAAGGTTGTCCATACGATGATAAAATAAATGAGTTGAA
The DNA here is from genome assembly GCA_038373885.1 of Cheiracanthium punctorium. NCBI lineage: Eukaryota > Metazoa > Arthropoda > Arachnida > Araneae > Cheiracanthiidae > Cheiracanthium > Cheiracanthium punctorium. The sequence goes on from JAWZYV010011832.1 coordinate 22,262, forward strand.
AACATCAACTGCAGTGAATGAAAACTAAACTGATAGCTGATCATCTGCAAAATTAATTTGAATATCGGCTGCGAGCCCAATTTAGGAATCGATTGTATCATTTTTTCATCGGAGTTTCGAACATCGTTTCATTATAAACGGTTGACCCATTAAAAAAAAAAAAAAAAAAAAAAAAATTCATCAGGGTAACTACATTTAAATATTTATCGTCAACTTGGCGGAATAAGGCAGTTAAAATAGAATTCAACCTAGTGCCGTTATTTAAAAAAAAAAATGGAATTTTCATGTTCGTCACAGGATCTTTTTTCTTACTCTGAATGGCTGAAAAGGGTGTCATTTTCATTTAAATTATTCGGCTAAGCTGAAACTTTTACGCACTTTTGAAATTCGCATCATATGGATCAATAAAATACATGAAAAATCTTTATTGTTTTAGTATATACGCGAAAATACATTTAGCTTCATGTATTCATTCGTGTCATACTATTCGTAAATCATAAGATTTACGAATAGTTTTGTATTAATTACTACGAATTAAGAATAATTAAATTATTTACGTATATTACATCAAGATGCTTGTGGGGATGGCAACGAAGACTCTTTTCTCTTTTTCTTTCGCTGGTTGCCAGGACGACATTTTGAAATAAAAATAACTTTTTAATTCTAAACAAATTTATGTAGCTGAATGGTGCAATATATCTAGTTACTAAATATTTATTTGTCTGTGTACTGAATATCAAGTTCCATTTATTTTGTTTCTTTGCGAAATTAATTTTTACTGTTATATATTGATGGCGTGTATTTTTTAATCCGCCCCAAACTTATTTGAGCGTCCCTTTTAGGAAGATTGCATCAAGTGTGTTTTTCAAACGCTCAATAGATGGTGCTACCGTCCAAAAATTTTAAAATTTAAATTTTGAGCGTTTTACAGTTTTTTCAATTAATTGACCTAGCTCAATTTTTTCAGGGGCCCAAAATACCCCCAGGTACGAAATTTTAAAAGAATCCTTAGAGCAGTTTTCGAGATCGTTCGGACATACACACCCACCCACACACACACAAACATTCCTCGTTTAATATAAGAACGGATAAAAATGGGTTGATAGTAAAACTTATTATTAGAAAAATGCAAAGTCACTTGAAATGAAAATAGGTTGATACCACACATCATTCCCTTCCCCTTCCCAAAAAAAATTTTTGGCACAAAAATTTTTCTTCACACAATACAAAAATTTTAACACAGGGACATGTCGCAAAGGCCAGGTGGACAGACAAGCATCGTAAGCAAAAAAAAGATTTTAGTAACACAACCTACGTACAAAAAAAATTTTTAAAAAAGAAAAGGAATAATACCCGCACCAGAATCACAGCAGTCGACACAGTTACCCACACCAACCAACCCACAGGGGAAAAAAAACAACTACCCCTTAAAAGAAAAAAAAAAATTCAGTACTCAAAAATATTTAAAGGAAAACACTTTGCCTAATACACTAAAGAACACTTTGCACCAACCCAAGTCGTACATTGAAGACATCACATGTTACAAAATGAATACAGGACAACTTCCTGGATTCCAACAGAATGTAATGATTATACTTAGACATGAAACATTTATGAGTATAAAACAAAAGAAATTTGCACGAAACATGATTACATATACACAATACAACCACGAAGAAAAATTTGTACAGTTGGGAAATTTGGCGTAAACCCAACATGGTGAGGCATCACCTAGACATAATTCGAGAAAGTAGTAAGCACAGAAATTCTAGAAAACAGAGGAAACCACTCTGCTTAGGATTTGAGGGAGCAAACAAAATTTGGCGGAGCCAGCCCAGTGTCTAGAATTTGGCTACCCCCCATGCCAAACAAGAAAAATTGACTCACAGGAGTATAACAGTAGTGTGACATACACACAAAGCCTTACCAGACCATTTAAAGGGAAACTTAAGGTTTAAGTATGTAATTTTGACTCTTAAAAGAAACATGTACATTAAGACTGCTTAACAAGTGCCAAAGAGCAACAAAAATTTGTGAAACCCATACTGAAACTCAGAAGAACCCTGTAGACTAAACAGCAGCCCCACAGAGAATTTAAGAGAGACAGTCAAAGAAATTAACAGGCTCAAATGATAGAATAGGCCTGCAGGAACACTATCCATCATTACTCCTACCCAAAAGACATTAAGTTTTGCTTACAGAAGACATTAATTAAGTATGTACATGACATAGCGAGAGAAAGAAAAAACTTTACTTACACAAGTTACAAGAGCAAGTTAAATATTACTGTTAAATGCATATTATTAAAATGAATTAAAGATTGTAGCATATTAATAAAAGTTTTAACAGCAGCAATTGTGAAGATGTCACACTATAAATTAAAATGAGGGAAGTGTCCTCAATTTTCCTGATCACCCAACAGGAACTCCCAAATGCAAATTTAATGCTTAATGATAATTTCTGTACTCACTTTAGGTCACAGTCGAGGGACATAGTCGCATCCATGTATATATATAAAAAATTTTGTTTATCAAAACATTACAGAACAGTCTTTGTTTATTATTTGCTCCATTATGCGGAGCGATGGCACCCAAAATTACACATAAATTAATCAAAACAACACCAAAACATTTGATACTCATATTACATAAACTAAATGGACTTGAGATTGCAAAGTGATAAAAATTTTAAACAATTTCCTAACATAAACTAAAGATACTTATGAAATGGCAGTAAGCACCACTTCACCTAACACAAAATACATAAATTGAGTACTGAGCAACATAAAAAAAAAGATACACCAAACTACCTTTTAAGTACAAAACCAAACTGATCCCTGGGTCTCAAATTATAACCGTGACGTGGGGTAGATCTAGTGCGAATGGGCGAAGCAGGGGGAGTGGTAGAAGAAGGTTGTAAATCACTCACATCTGACGCAGGGGATGCCATAAATGAAACGGGTGACACAGAAGTATCACGAAAAAAATCAAAGTCATCACTAGGAAGAGATTGGTTGTCAGGAGGTACAACAGGGACAGAGGGTAAATCACATACAGCTAAATTCTTCGGTAAATTCTTAACATTAATAGAACAAGGATACTCTCTCATCAATTTAGAATGCCAATCTTCAGCGGGAGGTGGTGATACATTATCAGTGATCTCAGGTGCAGAATCAGGAGGTGGCAAAATTAATGGAGTTGGAAAAACTTCTCTTTCAATTACTTTAATTAGCCTGTTTATGTGTACCGTCTGAGTTTGCGAGGGCTTTGTCAAAAGTGAAATTTCAAAAAGAACAGGAGAGAGTTTCTTTAACACACGAAAAGGACCTTTATTAAGTTTACAGAGTTTATGTGACAAGTGCGGTTTAGTGGCAGGAACATGTAAGTATACAGTATCACCAACCTGAATAGACTTTATGAAAGGCTTCGGATTCTTAGGATTTGATTGAAGATGGGCCGCAGCAGAAAGATTTGTTTTGACGACGTCAAAGGTATGTTGTAAATTTGTAATTAATTGTTGTGCATAAGATTGTGTATCAGCATATGTTTTAAATTTAGAAGAAAAGATTAAATCATATGGCATAAAAAGATCACGACCATACGTTAGAAAAGCAGGGGACTCTTGTATCGTTCTGTGATGAGCTGTGCGAAACGCTAGCAAGGCTAAGGGCACTTTTTCGCACCAGTCTTCTTGGGATTCAAGCACTAAATGGCTAAGAGAGTCAATTAAAGTCTTGTTAAGCCTTTCAACGAGGCCATTGCCTTGCGGATTATATGCAACAGTATGTTGTTTTTTAATTCCTAATACTTCGTAAACTTCCATCATAGCCTTTGAAAGAAAGTTAGAACCTCTGTCACTGTAGAGCACCTCCATGACACCATGACGAGAAATAAAATCAATAATAACCCTTGCAACAGTAGAACTCTGAATGTTAGGAACAGGATACGCCTCTGGATATCTCGTGAAATAATCAGATATTACAATTAGCCACTTATTGTTGTGTTTGGAAGTAATTAAAGGGCCTACCGCATCTATTGCACATTTTTGAAATGGTCTCTCAGGTATAGGTATCTCTTGAATGGGAGCCTTCTGATTTTTGTGGAACCCACGCCTAGCAATACACGAGTGGCAAGAAAGCACATAGCGTTTAACTTGAGAATATAAACCGGGCCAGAAAAAATTTTGTCTTGTGTGATGTAAAGTGCGCGGTAAACCTACATGAGCTACAGTATTATTATCATGACATGCCTGCAACACTTGTTGCACAAGGGGCATAGGAACAACTAACCTAATATTCTGGTATTGGCGTTTGCCTGAAAGTTGATTACAAACAAGAACATTTTGTTGAAGAAAAAATTGGGTGTTATTATGTGTAATAGGAGAGGAGTCTTGAAGTTGCGAAATTAAATTAACAGTAAATTCAGTACCGTAGAGGTACTGCTTAAAATGCGTTATGCCAAAAACTACAGCTAAGGCTTCCTTTTCTACCACTGAGTAATTGATTTCCGCTGCGGAAAATTTTTTAGATGCATAACATACGGGGTGCGGAAAACCAGAATCATCGGCCTGGGTTAGGACAGCTCCTATCGCATACTTACTAGCATCAGTGCATAGAGCAAAAGGCTTGTTAAAATTTGGTAAAGCAAGGCAAGGCTCCTTCATCAAGGCATCACGTAAAGAATTAAAAGCATCACTTTCTGAATCTCCCCAACAAAATTTTACATCATCCCTTGTTAAGTTAGTAAGGGGAAGTGCTACGTCAGAATAATCTGGAATAAATTTCCTGTAAAATCCTGTCAGCCCTATAAAGGATCTAACCTGTTTCTTAGTCCAGGGATGTTAATTCTGCGCCGATTGCGCCGAGCTGCTCCAAAACGCAAATCTTGCGCCGAAACTGCTAGCCTCCCGCGCGTTTGTTTCCCCTCTCCGGCGTTCGCCGAAGTTCGTCGGCAACTTCACTCGCCGCGTGACGTCACGTTTTCTCCCGCGGTTCTTCTTTCGGTTTTTCTCATGAGCCGTGATAGCCGCAGCATATCTCCATAGTAATGGAGACATTTTGTTTCTGATTGGCCGATCAGAACCTTGTTTTATGCAAATTAACTGTTGCACATGTGAATTGTACGTATATAATGTGGTTCCTTTTGCCTGCGAGTTATTGCATTTCTATGGCATGCTATTTCAATTCTAGCCTCTGTATATTCTGTGTATGCTAGTTCTGTAAGACGCTCAGCGAGCGTGAATGTATTTGAACTTTATAATATTTATTTTAATTAAAGAACTTTTGGTTTCTTAATGATGTCTCATAATTTCAAGTGTTAAATCACCACTGCTGGCAAAATGCGAATAATATCTTCTAAGATTTTGGTTATGGGCCGAGCAATCCCATTGTAAAACTGCTCATTGCTGACTTTTAATAATGACAGTGTACGTGCATTGTAATTTTCAACTCAAGCCCCGGCCTGTGTTTTCCGTCATTCGGCGTTACCGAGGTGTCTTCACCGAGGAGTGTAGCGGCGTTATGAAGCAAGTGTTCCGGCTCTAGTGTTTTTTTTTTTTTTTGTCATCATCATTGTTGTCGTATTCTACAAGTATCATCATCTTGTGCCTTCAAGAGTTCCGTCACCAGTCAAGCTTTCGAATCCCCGTTTTAGTGTTTAGTTTTCAAGCTGGCGTGTTATTCCTTGCATGGAAATGGACTTTTATTGAGTTGCTTCGACGGGGGCCGAGCATATCGGCGTTTCAGCCAAGCTTTAAAGGAGCCCTTTAACAGACTATGGAACTTTTGTGGTGTTGTCACTATAATATCACTTTTCTTTGGTTAATAATTAATGTAATTTACCTCCACCCAGAACGTTTTAGTAATTTAAGATCTTTCTAGTTAAAAATTTAAGTATCCACTGTGTAATTTCTTACTTTTGGGGGGCTGTTAATTATTTATTTTGTTTTGGCAGTGTAAAGTTTTCCCTTTTGTTTACTTTTTTTTGTGATTAAATTTTCTCTTCACCGGCCGTTTTTTGCCTTCAGGGTGTTTAAAATTAATGTTCACCTTTTAATTGCCGTTCTGTGGGTAATCAGCACTTTGAAATATAGTGGCTATACTTCATATCTCCCTTTTCATTAAAGTTGTTTTCATGGGATTTTTTTTTAATTTTAAATTAATTTTCGTAACTTCCCGTAATCCTGCTTTTCCTTTTTTTTTATTACTTTATTTCTCCGGTTAGGCATCTTCCTGTGAATTTTCAATAATTTTTTTCATCTTTTAAGTTTTGCTTACAATTTCATGCTATTGCATCATTTTCTCTGCCTGTTGCATCAGATCTCAGAAAGGACGCTATCTTTCCCGCGCTTTTCCTCCGAAATTGTTCTAGAAGCTTCTTGTTCCCCCCTCTTCCGGTCCAGATCGGACTATCCCGGAATGATTTTAGGTGCACTCTCTGCTCTGATTGGCTGAGGGTAGCGGTTCCGGAGTGAGGAGGAGAGGCAAGCGCGCGATTTTTGGGCAGTTTCAGCTTGAACGTCCTGACTAGAGGGTGGTGTTTTTTTTTTTTTTTTTTGCTCTGGAGAGCTCAAGTTCAGCCCAACCTTGGGTTGATTTGACAAATCGTGTAGGATGACCTGATAACTGAAGGAAGACCCCTAGACACCCAAGTTGACGTGATCTGCCCCACCGTATAGAGATAGCCATAAATGACTGATCGACTACTGGCCGCTGAATGCGTACCAAGCACGACAGATAAAGGAGTCCGGATGAGATGACCTGCTAGGCCGACGCACGTTCCAGCCCCCGCCGACTGTGTCGCTGATTAGCACATGGCCCTCCGTGCTCCCATCTAATCGCCAAGCCGCCAGCGCCCATGATATTGGTGAGATCATTCCGTACTTTTCAATCTCTTGATATAATGCGAGTCCGTGAGTGGCGCCAATGGACGGGCATCTGCAATGTGGGCTTAGCCCAAGACTCCGGTCTGACTAGAAGATTTTGATCCTTCTTTTTCTACCATGATCAATGTATTGCTGCAACTCATGCTGTCTCTAAATGGTGGACTTCGCGTCATCTGCCCCCCCCCCTTTTTTTATTTTTTTTATTTTTATTGTTAAGATGTAATTTTCTTTTCTTTTTAAGCCTATTTTTTTGTTTAAATTTCTTTTGACCAGAAATGTACTTTAGCAAAAGATGAAATAACTTATTTAGGCCATCGTGTAACACAAGGTAAGGTTATGCCTGATCCAAAAAATTTAGACACTATTTTAAAAGCAAATGTTCCTCGTACTAAAAAGCAAGTTCGATCTTTTCTTGGTTTAACGGGTTTTTACAGAAAGTTCATTCCTAATTATTCTAATATTGCATTGCCTCTTACTAATTTGACGAAGGATACTTGTAAGTTTGCATGGGGAGATCTTGAACAGGATGCCTTTGATCGTTTAAAACTTGCTTTAACCCAGTCTCCTTGTTTGGCCTTGCCTAATTTTTCCAAACCGTTTTCGATCTGCACTGATGCTAGCAAATACGCGATGGGTGTGGTCTTAGTGCAAGAAGATGATTCGGGATTTCAACATCCTATTTGTTTTGCCTCAAAAAAGTTTTCTCCTGCCGAGGTTAATTATTCCGTTGTGGAAAAGGAGGCTCTTGCTGTTGTTTTTGGCATAACACATTTTAAACAGTACCTCTACGGTTCTCATTTCACTGTATATTGTGACCAGCAATCTCTTTCGCAGTTGTTTAAATTAAAAAGATCCCACTTCACGTATTGCTCGTTGGATTATGTCCCTGCAACAATATTATTATAAAATTATTCACAAGCCTGGTCGTCTTAACTTAATGGCAGATTTTCTTTCGCGTGAAGTTAATACTCTTAATTCCGAACCTTTTTCATTTCAAATTCCTAAGTTTCCTCTACAAGTCACCATTCGGCTTCAAAAATCTGACCCCTTTTGTCAAAAGATTGCTGCTTGCCTCAATAATGCGTCTCCTTATATTCAAAGATCCAATAAATTTTTCTTTCAGAAAAATGCTATAGTTTGTCAGCCTTTAAATAGTAATTCGGAGAACGTTCGTTTAGTTGTGCCTCACACCCTCGTCCAAGATGTATTGCATTTATGTCATGACAACAAAACTGTTGCCCATGCTGGCCTGTCTCGTACCTTACACCGTGTACGTCAAAGTTTTTTTTGGGTAGGTCTCTATAACAACGTAAAAAAGTATGTTTTATCTTGTAAGTCATGTTTGGAAAGAAGGGGTTACCACAAAAATTAAAAGGCTCCTGTGCAAGAGATTCCTGTTGTTGATCGCCCATTTCAGAAATGTGCAATTGATGCAGTGGGTCCTTTTATGACTTCTAGAAATGGCAATAAATGGCTCCTGGTAATCTCTGACTATTTTACAAGATATCCCGAAGCTTATCCTGTCCCTGATATTCAAAGTTCAACAGTTGTAAAAGTTTTAATTGATTTTATTTCACGTCACGGAATAATGGAAGTGTTATATTCAGATAGGGGTTCAAATTTTATTTCTAAGGCTATGGCGGAGGTGTATGACATCTTGGATATTAAAAAACAACACACTGTGGCTTATAATCCGCAAGGAAATGGTTTAGTGGAGAGGTTGAACAAATGTCTGATTGATTCGTTAAGTCATCTTGTACTCGAATCTCAAGAAGATTGGTGTGAACAGGTTCCCTTAGCTCTCTTAGCTTTTCGTACTGCCTACCACCGCACCATCAAGGAATCTCCTGCTTTTCTAACTTATGGTAGAGATCTGTTGATGCCATATGATCTGGTTTTCTCTTCGAAATTCAGATCATATGCTGATACTAGATCCTACGCTCAGGAGATAGTCACCAATCTTCAACGTACCTTCTCTGTCGTCAAGACCAACCTAGAAAAGGCTTCGTATGCTCAGGCTCATCCTTCTACCTCTAACTTTTACTTTAAAAACATTAAAGTCAGTGATACTGTTTATTTACACGTTCCCGCTAGCAAGCCACATTTAACTAAGAAACTATGTAAATTTAATAAGGGTCCTTATAGAGTTTTAGAACAACTTTCTCCTGTCTTGTTTAAAATTTCTCTCATTTCGAATCCCTCAGATACTCAAGTTGTACATGTAAATCGCATTTTTAAGGTTATCGACAGGGAAGTTTTTCCAACACCAGATAGTCAAATTTTGTCTTCTCCGCCTCCAGTGATTCCAGAGCCTGCCACTAGCCCTACTCAAGAAAGTTCAGAGGATAGGTTAATAAGAGAATACCCTTGTCCCCTTTTACCGCTAGATTTGTCTTGGGTAGCTGATACTATCTACATGCCACCTCCTGTTGTTACAACAGAAGTAGATATGACAGATTCACAACTAGATACCTCGTTTGATTTTTTTCGGGATACCTCTGTATCTCCAGTTTCCTTTTTAAATTCTCCTCATTCTGATATTGATGATTCTGATGCCCAACCAACATCCACCTTTTCTCCTATTCGCACTAGATCCATGCCTAAACATGGATATTGTCTCAGACCCAGGGATGCTTTTGGATTTGTCAAGAAGTAGTTTTACATTTTTGCGCAGAAATTTTCTTCGAGGTTGTGCCATGTAATTTTACTATATATATTTTTTCATTTTTAGTGTTAGCATCTGTGTTTTCTTTTTATATACAAATTTCTTTTATGGGTATTTTTGGGGAGTGTGAAATACACTATTTTATGTTTAATGTTTGACCTGCCAAAAGGTAAACTTGCACATTCTTTTAGTTATGTGGAAACAAGTAACCACATATGATTTGTTCCTATTTTTATTGCATTCCTATTATACCAAAGATTTTTTTTTTGTTGCATATATGTATTGTATTTTACTGATTGTTATCTGTATATGGCCAAGGGGTCATGTGCAATGTGTGAAATACTTGGTTACACTAAGTAACCACCTCCTAATTGTGTCTACCTGAACAGCACATAATTTTTTTTGAGGTTTGATAAGTCTTCATCAAACCCTCCTGTGTAGGAAATTTATGGTTGACAAATTTTGTGCGAGCAATCTCTCCTCTTCCTCTTGTTGTAAATTTTAATTGCTGTAGATAAATTTGGCCAATTTATCTGCCTTTTGTACTTAGTTGGGTGTCCCAGTAACTTATAACCAGTATCATATCTCTTATTTTACCCTTTTTTTTAAATTTAAACATGTAGTTTAGACAATTTTAAATGGGACACTTGGGAATGGTTAGTGACTTGTGGGTTTCTGCAGGCCTTCATGGTCACTTGGATTTCTTTCTGTGTTTGGTTCTGGATGACAGTTGGGTCCTGTTGGGCTGGTGTTTAGTCCGCTGTACCCCCTTCATCCATTGCTGAGTGCAGGGGAATTCAGGGATCATTCCTCTGTGTAATTGGGTAATTAATTTAAGTAACTGTCTAAAACCAATTAATGCAATTTGTCTCTCCTTAATTAAATACTGTTTACTTTTAATTTTTTTTTCTCGCCTCTTTACTGCTTAAATTAAATATGTATCTTAAAAGTTGTTTCAAAATCATAATTTTGCTGAGATTGTCTTGCCATGGTCAACACACTTCTGAAATTTTGGCTTGTTGTTTTGTCAAAATTCTGGTAATTTCTCACCTGCAATGTGGTGATGTTGCTGTTTGAATTTCTGTGCTGTTTGACTTAAGATTGTGTCAAAAATTACTAATTACGTCCCATTACCAAATGTGTCGTGTTATGGCTACTGATTCTTCGGACATTAAACATGTCAGTAAGCCACTTCAAAAATTGGTGTTCTGCGTCATCGTTATTTGGTGTTATGTACTTAAATGTTCTCGAGATCTTTGTGTATGGTTAATATGTGTTTTATGTTAAATGTGCGGAATGTGCAAGTCATGTTGTTTTTGGCTGGGTCTTTAGGAAAATTTTTCTTACGTTTTTACTTTTATATGTTGGGTGTGTCAAATTTTTGTTGGTGTGGTATTAATAGCCACGCTTAGGTTGTTTCCTCACCTATTGGTGGGATGTTAGAATTTTTTCAGTGCGCGTTATTTTGCCTTGATATTTTCTTCGCCACTGTGTTTGGTCCTGTGCATAGGTCAGTATAAGTGGTTATTTTATTTGTGTTGGGGTTTGTCTATACACTCACTGCACTTTTCTAGAGTAATGTATTGTTTACAAAAAAAAAAAAAAAAAAAAAATTTTGGGGGGGGTATAAAATTTTTTTTTTTTTTCTCCGAACGGGGAGGATATGTGGTGTTGTCACTATAATATCACTTTTCTTTGGTTAATAATTAATGTAATTTACCTCCACCCAGAACGTTTTAGTAATTTAAGATCTTTCTAGTTAAAAATTTAAGTATCCACTGTGTAATTTCTTACTTTTGGGGGGCTGTTAATTATTTATTTTGTTTTGGCAGTGTAAAGTTTTCCCTTTTGTTTACTTTTTTTTGTGATTAAATTTTCTCTTCACCGGCCGTTTTTTTTTTTTTTGCCTTCAGGATGTTTAAAATTAATGTTCACCTTTTAATTGCCGTTCTGTGGGTAATCAGCACTTTGAAATATAGTGGCTATACTTCATATCTCCCTTTTCATTAAAGTTGTTTTGATGGGATTTTTTTTTAATTTTAAATTAATTTTCGTAACTTCCCGTAATCCTGCTTTTTCTTTTTTTTATTACTTTATTTCTCCGGTTAGGCATCTTCCTGTGAATTTTCAATAATTTTTTTCATCTTTTAAGTTTTGCTTACAATTTCATGCTATTGCATCATTTTCTCTGCCTGTTGCATCAGATCTCAGAAAGGACGCTATCTTTCCCGCGCTTTTCCTCCGAAATTGTTCTAGAAGCTTCTTGTTCCCCCCTCTTCCGGTCCAGATCGGACTATCCCGGAATGATTTTAGGTGCACTCTCTGCTCTGATTGGCTGAGGGTAGCGGTTCCGGAGTGAGGAGGAGAGGCAAGCGCGCGATTTTTGGGCAGTTTCAGCTTGAACGTCCTGACTAGAGGGTGTTTTTTGCTCTGGAGAGCTCAAGTTCAGCCCAGCCTTGGGTTGATTTGACAAATTGTGTAGGATGACCTGTGGGCATCGGACGGGACGGGCATCTGAAAGTGGGCTTAGCCCGAGACTCCGGTCTGACTAGAAGATTTTGATCCTTCTTTTTCTACTATGATCAATGTATTGCTGCAACTCATGCTGTCTCTAAATGGTGGACTTGTCATCTGCCCCCCCCCCCTTTTTTTTTAATTTTTTTTATTTTTATTGTTAAGATGTAATTTTATTTTCTTTTTAAGCCTATTTTTTTGTTTAAATTTCTTTTGAACATCGGTCTTCCTGTAAAATTATAAAAAAGGGATTGAATGAATTTTGTTGAAATGTACCATTCTGTAAAGTGTTAATTCCCATACAAGAGTAGCATCTAAGCTAAAATTTTGTAAGTTGTGAATTTCAAGCAAAACATGATCTTCTACTGAATTTAAATTTTTGGTTTGCAACCATGGGTACCCAGGGGTTTTTAAATTTTTTTTTTTTTTACCAACATCTATGAGTGCTACCTGATCACTTTTGCAGCACTGGAGCAGGTGTTAAATTGATCAAAATCTTTTGTAATTGTTTTAATTAAGCTGTGAGTTGTGCCATAGAAATGTGTGTAAATTTTCACCTTTTATTTCACTGTTCATTGTCAATTGCTGCCGAGTCATGCTTAAATTGTTAAAGTGTTCATTGTGCTGCATATTAAGTTTTAATATTTTTTTTACTTGATCTAATATGTTAATTGGTTAAATAAAATGTTTCAATCCCATCCTTTTGGTTCTCTTTACTATGACAACGATCAACACTAAGGGCGGCAAGAGAGAAATCCTGGGTTATTGTCATCATTCAAAACAACGCATTACTGATTTGTTATCCTTTTTTAGCTGTGAAATTTAATTGTGGTGTTCCAAATAGGAACAACACTACACTTTTCCTTGCAGTAATGTTTCGGTTTCATCAGTATGAAATAGGACTCTCCCGTGTTGTAAGTTATATTTAAATTTTCATCATATGTATGTGTTTATTATACTTCTTGTAAATTAGTGTTGTAAAGTGGTAATAATGTGCTCGCATATTCACGAAAGTCACAACCAAATAGAGATGCTTAATGCATCGAACTGGAACACCTGGAAAGATGACATGAAGGTTTTGTTAATGGAAAGGGGAGTTTGGAAATTTATTGATAAAACTGAACCCGCTTTAGACGATAAAGCTACACAAAAGGAAATACTAGACTACAATTTGCGTAAAGCGAGGGCATATTCGACGATATATTTGGGTGTTAGCCCTGATCTTCGCTCACTTATATCAACGGTAGATTCGGGTGATGTTGCATGGGACACGCTTAAAAAGCATTTCGAACCCTCTTCTAGAGCTAGAACTATACAACTTTTAGATGAATTTTTCTCGCATCGTTATGTTGTGGAAGAAGGAATTGGATTATTTGCTGCTAAAGTAAAGAAAACAATACTTAAATTACGCGACTTAGGTCACCCTGTTGAGGAGTTATATCAGGGATTTCAGCTCATTCGATATTTAGATTCTAACTTTCAGAATATAGTACAAACGATTTATCGTTGGCCAGAGAAAGACTTTACCTTTCAGAAAATCTTAGACGAACTACTTGTAGAGGAGGGACGCATTCGTCAAGTGAAGGGGGACACAAGTAATTACGAGAGTACTTTGTTATCCACAACTGTTGAGGACACGCAAAAACATAAAAATGAAAACCCCAATAAGTTAGGTCCCTGCTTCCGGTGTAAAAAATACGGACATGTAATAGCCAATTGCAAAGTAAAGCTTAGTTTTAATAGAAATAAAAGTGGTACAAAACGAAAAGTAAAATCTAGTAATTATTGTGATGTTAAAGTAAACGAAAATCTCCTTAATGTTGAAGCTAGTAAACCTAATGCAGTAATAAACAAAATTTGGGTATTTGATACAGGTGCATCTAATCATTTCTGCAACAACAAAAGTTTATTTTCCACATATAAACCAGTACAAAACACCACAATGTCTCTCGCGATAGGAAACTCAGAAAGTGAGGTTGAAGGTGTTGGAACTGTAGAGTTTGGTGTACGTCTTAATGGAAAAGTACATATTATAAAGCTGATGGATGTGATGTACTCACTGAAATTGCGTAGGAATTTGATATCTGGTTTGAAGGTGGAAAGTGCTGGTGCAAAATTTATAGGTACAAACAGTAAAATTTGGGTATACAATAAAGCAGGTGAAGCAATTTTTTATGCCAAACGTACCAATGGTCTTTATTTTTTTAAACCCTCGCACTACATTAAAAATAAAACGGACGGCAAAAAGGTAGGAAGTAAAATGTATAATCTGTCAACTGAAACAACCAGTGAATTAGCCCTTTGGCACTACAGGTTTAATCATGCTAATATGGATTATTTAGTGCATACTAGTAAAAATAATAGTGTTCGTGGATTACCCACATTAAAAATCAATAAAGAATCTTGTACGTCGTGTAAACTAGCTAAAGCGCGAAGGAAGAGTTTTAAACCTATATCGAATATTAGATCTTCGAAACCGCTTGAATTATTGCATCTTGATGTATGTGGGCCGTTGCCCGTTGCGTCACTTGACGGTAGCCAATATTTCTTAACTGTCACTGATGATTATTCTAGGCACGTAACTGTTTTTACTTTGAAGAAAAAGTCTGAAGTTTTTTTATTGTTTTCAAAAATACCAAAGACGAATGGAACGGCAATTAAATTTAAAAATTGTAAATGTGCGTACAGATAATGGAATGGAGTTTTGTAATAAAGACTTTAAAAATTTTCTTGACAAAGAGGGTATTCATGCCGAAAGAACAAATACTTACACACCAGAACAAAACGGTGTTAGTGAACGGTTTAACTTAACAGCAATGAACGCAGTTAGGGCTATGCTTCATGCCTGCAGTTTAAATAATAAATTTTGGGGCGAAGCAATTCAATGCTTCGTACACACTTGGAATCGGATTTGTCATAAAAATAAAGATAAAACACCATTCGAACTTTTTACAGGTAGAAAACCAGTAGTCTCTTACTTTAAAATGTTTGGCTGCACAGCCTATGTAAACACACCGAAGAATTTAAGAAATAAATTAAGTTTAAAAGCAAAAACCGGCATAATGGTAGGGTATGCGTCGGATACTAGAGGTTATCGCATATTTCTTAAAAATGAAAATAAAGTAATAGAAACATCAAATGTTAAATTTAGTGAGAGAATTAAGTGTGTGGAAGCCGAACTGGAACCCAGTAAGAGTAATAAAAGATTTGTATATTTTCAAAAAAATGATATGGATTTAACCAGTCTTGAGCAAACGCATGGTGAAATCACCCTCCCCCCAGATGAAAACATCGTTTGGATTAGACGTGCTGTTCCACGAAAGGATGAAACGCGAGTTGATATTTATTATAACATTGAGGGTAAAAATATGCGTTTAAGATCCGGTAATGAGGTAGAGAAATACTGTAAAGCGCATAACATTAAATTTGATAGTAATCTGTTTGATTTTAGTGGTAAAAACACTTATTCAGGAAAAGTGACAGATCAAATAAATTTAGATGAAACAACGGACAATTGTCAACCCGAAGCGCTTAATATAGAAATAAAAATTCCCAGTAATTATAATGAATTTATGTCGTCTGCGGAAGTCGAAAAATGGCAGTGTGCTATGGCCGAAGAATTAAAGATGATGCATGCGCGTAATGTGTGGGAACTAGTCCCTAAACCTGATAATAAAAAAATTATAGGGAACCGCTGGGTATATAATTTGAAATGTGATGAAAATAATAGGATAGTAAAATATAAGGCCAGACTTGTAGCGCAAGGATTCGCGCAATTTTGAAATGACACATATGACGAAGTTTTTAGTCCGGTAGTTAATTTTTCATTAATCAGACTATTCTTTTCAATTCTTGTGTGTTTCTTTAATTGGTGTTACTGTCAAATCGATATTAAATGTGCGTTTTTATATGCACCTCTACAGGAAGAAGTTTACATGTATCGGCCACAGGGATTCAAAGATCCCAACCATCCTGATCACGTTTGCCTACTTAAAAGAGCTTTGTATGGTTTACGGCAGAGCGGTAAAGAATGGTTTTGTGAACTTGACCGAACACTAGAAAAATTAAAATTTAAAAGACTAGAATGGAGTAATTGTACATACGTATATAGTGATAATGTTGTTCTTCTTGTGTATGTCGATGACATTTTGATTTTTGGAAAAACATTGGACTGCGTCAACCACATTGTGAGTTTGTTCAAAAATGAATTTGATATCACTGTTTTAGGAAAAACAAAAATGCTTCTAGGAATTGAATTTGAAGAAAAGTTTGGAAAGTTATACATACACCAACACAAGTACATAGATAAAATTTGCGAACAATACAAAAGTTTTAATTTCCCACTATCAACTCTCCCCATTGTTAAAGGCTGTATCCTGTCAAAGACGGACAGTCCTGCATCAGAATCGGAAAGAAATGAAATGTTAAGGTTACCAAGTAGAAACGTTGTGGGATGTTTGTCGTATCTCGCGAACCGTACGAGACCAGACCTTTGTTATGCTGTAAATATTTTAGCACAATTCCAAGAAAACCCCGGTGTAAAGCATTGGAACGCATTATTGCGATTATTGGGTTATGTCCAATATACAAGAGATTATAAACTTAATTTGTCAGATGTAACTAATGTAGAAATTAACTGTTATAGTGATTCAGACTTCGCATCCAATAGAGATGATCGCATTTCTATGGGTGGGATATTGCTGTTCATGAGTAATGCGCCCGTAATTTGGCGTACGTTCAAACAAAAGTTTGTAAGTCTTTCTACCATGGAATCGGAATTTGTTACTTTAACGGAAGCTTCTAAAGAAGTTAGTTGGATAAAACACATCTTAGATGAATGCAATGAATTGGGAATTGCTGAATTACAATTAAAAGACAATAAGATATTTTGTGACAATGAGGCCGCGATTAGATATGCAAAATCGCCTATTGAGAATATTCGATCTAAGCACATTGACGTAAAACTACACTTCATAAGGGATTTAGTAAATGATGGACTTTTTGAACTTAGATATGTTCATAGTAAAAAGAACTTAGCTGATGTATTTACGAAGCCACTCCACAAACATGGACTGAATAAGTTTTGTGAGGTTATATTTGAACGAAGTGTATAATATATTGTTTTCTTGCATAGGAATATTTGTGGTTTGTAATTTAAAAAAAAAAAAAAAAAAAAAAAAATTGTGTGCTTGTAAATAATTCTGCAGAATACGTCTAATAAGGTTTATTGTATTGTGTTGCATCGTTTAATATATATATACTAAAATGTTTTGAATTTAAATTTGTTTAGGTTTTGGGAAAGTAATTTTGAATTTTTTTTTGCTGCGATCACGGTGCATGAGAGGGGGCCGCTTGCTAGCCTCCCGCGCGTTTGTTTCCCCTCTCCGGCGTTCGCCGAAGTTCGTCGGCAACTTCACTCGCCGCGTGACGTCACGTTTTCTCCCGCGGTTCTTCTTTTGGTTTTTCTCATGAGCCGTGATCGCCGCAGCATATCTCCATAGTAACGGAGACATTTTGTTTCTGATTGGCCGGTCAGAACCTTGTTTTATGCAAATTAACTGTTGCACATGTGAATTGTACGTATATAATGTGGTTCCTTTTGCCTGCGAGTTATTGCATTTCTATGGCATGCTATTTCAATTCTAGCCTCTGTATATTCTGTGTATGCTAGTTCTGTAAGACGCTCAGCGAGCGTGAATGTATTTGAACTTTATAATATTTATTTTAAAGAACTTTTGGTTTCTTAATGATGTCTCATAATTTCAAGTGTTAAATCACCACTGCTGGCAAAATGCGAATAATATCTTCTAAGAGAAACTGCGCTTTTAGCCGAGCTGCGCCGAATATGTCATTTTGACTCTTTGTTAATTTTTTGCCACGCTTGCAAATTTTGCTTTTCTTATCTGCATTTATTGTAAGTGTTGACTCTAGATTGATTTTGCAGGGCGCAGCGCCCGGCGGCCCTATTTCTCTTCTTTATGCGCCCTCCTGCTTTTACATTTTTACTTTCCGAACATGTACCATGTAAGGAAAGTATTGTAATCATGAAAAAATTCGAATTCGAGATTTTGGTGTATTTACACGTTTTGAGGTCTTCTGAATTCATTTATGCTATTTTTACGAGATGTATGTATGTATGTGTGTATGTGTGTGTGTGTGTGTGAGTGAACACGATAGCTCCTGAACAGGGCATGCGATTGAGCTCAAATTGGGTATATATGTTATAAACCACCGTCGCAAGACCGGTATTGATTTTGGTGTGTGTAGGACTTACAGTTTTTCTACAGGGCTACGACAAAGATTTCTTTTACATTATGGCCTATGGAGGAAAATTTTGGAAAGTGAGCTAGCGTTTAAACAGCACATTCGATTGAGCTCAAATTGGGTATACATGTTATAAACCACCATTGTAAGACCGGTATTGATTTTGATGTTTATAGGACTTATAGTTTTTCTACAGGGCTACGACAAAGATTTCTTTTACATTATGGCCTATGGGGAGAAATTCTTGAAAGTGCGCTAGCGTTTAAACGGTACATTCGATTGAGCTCAAATTGGGTATACATGTTATAAACCACCTTCGCAAGACCGGTATTGATTTTGATGTGTATAGGACTTACAGTTTTTCTACAGGGCTACGACAAAGATTTCTTTTACATTATGGCCTATGGAGGAAAATTTTGGAAAGTGAGCTAGCGTTTAAACAGTACATTCGATCGAGCTCAAATTGGGTATATATGTTTGAATTATTCATCGATTAAAATTTATTTAAATGCTTGGTAATGATCTTAATCGTAAGTGTTCGGAAAGTCGAGTGGAGTCACTCCAGATTTTTATTATTATTAGTCAGAAATCACCACTTTTTATTTCTTACATACCATTTGCGGCCCATCACGAAAATACGTTAATTAAAACGGCTCCTTCACAGAAATACGATTGAGTACAATAACTCCATCATAAAAATAGGTCGATTGAAAGCGGCCCTTTCACGAAAACCGTCTCTGAAATTGGATCTTTCCCACAAATGCCTTTTTCAAATATTCTCTTCTTTCAGATCGAACTGCCTTTTTCATTGTCTTTGCATTTGCGCGAGCCGAGTAACCCAAAAAGGGGCCTCTCTAGTATGTTTTGTTTTTGCTGACTCAATGAGGAGCCTGATCGGCTGGGCAGAACTACCTGGGCATTTCACTTAGGAGTTGGGGGAAGAAAATATGGTCTGGAAAATCAAAATTTTCTTAATTTATCTAAAAATTTGCGATTCCATCTGTCAATCCTCAAATATCGGTAGCTACGTTTGATAAATAAGTAGTTGCGAATTATCAAACAATCATTATTTCAGAGTTCGTCGCCAGCTGTATACAGTTATTGCTCTTTATGTTTTTAATAGTTTTGCGCACTAGCAAGTTTTTTTTTTTTTTAAATTTTTATTTCCCCCTAAACGATTTCCTTTTTTTAATCGGCTTTCTTAGTACATATTATTCTTAATGTATAACAGCTATTTACTAACCATACATAATTACGGATGATACAGAAAGTATGCCATAGCAAAACGACGTTTTGAGATTCGAAAATTTTGCGGGATTTGCTGTTTGTTATGGCAAGCCTAGACAAGGGATATCTCCTAAGGGGGGTGCCTTCATTGGATGACTTTTTAAAGAGTTCTAACGTGTATTGACGTTACATTTGATAAAACCGACAAAAACTCCAGACTGACAGTCGCGCGTCCGTACTTCAACACTTCCGGCGTCTACTATGTTCAGTGGCTTTATCCACTCAAATCGATCTAAAAAACGTGCGATTTGCGACGTTTTGTGAATAAAGCAATTGAAAGAGATTATACTTTTGCCAAAAAGGGAGCATAATAATGATCTTTTACTTTAGCAGTGTAGTGCTAGGGTTATTGGCGCCCGGTGCGGTCCTTTAGTTTTCCACCATATTATTTTTAAGTTTCCTGCCGGCCACCATCTTTTTTTTTATCTTGCCACCCGGGCGCCCCCCCCTCTTATTACGCCACAGTTTTAATTATATAAAATTAGAGTAACTGCAGAATTTAGTAAATCAGACTATTGACAAGATTTGGTATTCTAAATATTCATATTATATATTTTCTGTTGTTTTTTTTTTTCGTTTGTTTTTGTTTTTTTAAATTCTCAGCATTTTAATGAATGAAGAAAAAATATTAAAAGCAAAAGATAACTAGTTCTGGGAAAGGATGTCTTAAGAAAGCAAACTGTGTCATAAGTTAACAGCTATTTTATTCATTAAAAAAAAAAAAAAAATAATAATAATAATAATTCTGGAAGGTTTTTTAATATATAATTTGTTTGATTACTTCTGGCAAAAGGATGTTAATTATTTTTATTATTTTAATCTGATTAAAAACATTTGATAGTTAAAATAAAATATTAATGCTTTTTTCATTTTCAAAAGATTAAAGCAAGATTGAAGAAAGAAAATTTTTAAAGAGACCTTTTTAAGTATGTTACAAAAAATTAAAAATAAAGCTTTATGAAAAATAAATTATTTAAAATATGTTAAACTGTATGCCATACCTTTGGACAATTCTGTGAGTTAAAAAAATATTGATTTTATACTGGCTAAAAAACCTACATGTAGTAATTATTTTTATTTATTTTAAAGAATAGTGCTTTTTAAAAATCTTATATTCACTAATTCATGAATGAGCAAACATTAAATTTGAAGTGAAAGAGGAAGAACAAATATATTTCAGTGTAAAAACATATAAAACATTATTTAATACAGCGGATTAATTAGTTAAAATTTTTTATTTGGGTATACTTTATTCCCCCGTACATGATATATATTTCGGTTACACACATAACCATCTTCAGTCGTTTCTGGAACTCTCACTATTGGCGGCTTCCTTTTATATCTCTTCGTTCTTCTTCTTGAAAGTTCGATGAATGACGTCATCCCATGATTGGTCGATTGTATGAAGCGCATCGTTTCATGTCGCGCATTTTAAAAATATTAAAAAAATAGCCAACTTTAAAAATAGTATATATGCCTACATTCGTGAGAGCTTAGAAATAATGACGACAGATGGCAGTATCAACGATGCGCTTCATACAATCGACCAATCATGGGATGACGTCATTCATCGAACTTTCAAGAAGAAGAACGAAGAGATATAAAAGGAAGCCGCCATTAGTGAGAGTTCCAGAAACGACTGAAGATGGTTATGTGTGTAACCGAAATATATATCATGTACGGGGGAATAAGGTATTCCTAAATAAAAAATTTTAACTATATTTCAGTGATTTGATATGGTTTAGTACATTCCAACCATTGGATGTAATACAAAATTTGCATGACTGTCATTTATTCTAGCAATCTTCTGTGTTCTGAATTCAAATTTCCCAATTTCTATAGTTATCAATTGATGGATGAGTTGAATTGTTTGATGCAATTCCAAATAATGTCTAATAGTAATAAAGGTATATATTCAGTAACTTTAGAAATCTTTACTTGGTAATCATTCAATAATTATTGCGAACAAAAGAATTTAAATAAAATCATGATTTATATTATTAAATTTTATACATCCTGCACTGCAGAAATTTTATTATTTTTATTACATGCTAAACACATCTATCCTAATCCACTTACACTGACAGTCTTTTTCTGTTTAAAAGTTTGTACCAATATAGGTGAAATATCATATATGAATGTGATCCAGTAATTGTCGTCCAGTAGTGATAGTGTGATAAAATTGAGGAACAAAAATTAACAGTCCCTCCGCCTTCCCCTACTGCCTAATAAATCATGTCTGGCTAAAAATTTCTGAAACCTTCTTCAATAAATGTACTATTCTTATAAATAATAAACATCTACATCACGTAATTTTGAGAAAAAAAAATTAAGCAGAAAATTCAAAATTACTTAGATTAAAACTTCTTTTTTTTTTTTTAATCAAAAACTTCTAGTTATGTACAGATTTAATTCACATATTTATGTCATGTTTAGAGCAAAATATTATCAACAAATCATTTTTCCTATTTAGCTTACACTTACTTCTACAGGATATTTTCTCAAAGAAGGGGGAGGGGGAACTAAAGACAAACTGGAAGAAATCTAACTATGCATTGTAAGTCAGAACACATATTACAACTCTACATGTTAAATTTTCAGGGATCAGATAGTTTCAAACCCCTTTCTAGATATGTTATCTACCTGTACATTCTCGTGGAACCCCAAAGTGCCCTTTTTGAGAACAGGGTACCCTTTTTGAAATTTCCCCCAGGCAGCCCTTTTTTCTAGAGTCAACACAGTAAGAAATCTTCAATTTTATGCTCCAAAATCATGTTAATTCTGATCCAAAATCTTAGTTTTCCTCGCGAAAGCTAAATTTTTTGTGCTCCCAAATGGAATTTTTCTGCTCCCAAATAGAATTTTTCTGCTCCGAAATGGAATTTTTCTGCTCCCGAGGTGCTCCCGAATGAAATTTTTTCTGCTCCCGTTGTGCTCCCAAATCGAATGTTGGAGTTAACATCCCTGTTAGTCGAAGGGGGTCTAGCTTTTTTGATAGCTTCCAAATTCTTAGGGTCAGGCATTACCTTTCCTTCTACCATTTTGTGCCCAAGATAAGTTATTTTTGACTTTGCTAGAGAGCATTTTTTTAGCTTTAATTTAAGATTAGCATCTAGGAGTCTCTGGAATACTAATTCTAACCGATGGACATGGTCCTCAAAGGTTTGCGATGCCACGACAACATCGTCTATATAGACGGCAATTTGATAGTTTGATAGACCAGAGAGTACCACACTCATTAGACGCTGGAAATTGGAACTTGCATTTTGGAGACCGAAAGGCATTCGGCAAAACTGAAACATGCCTTCTTCGGTAGCAATGCCAGTGAGATGGGCATCTGCGGGATGCATGAACATCTGATGAAAACCCGAAGTTAAGTCGAGAGAAGAAAAGAATTTAGCTCCGGCCAATAAATCAATCATTTCCGATAAATTTGGGAGAGGAAAATTGTCTGGTATAGTCTTCGCATTTAATTTTCGGAGATCAGCCACAAGGCGAAAGGATCCATCCGGTTTTCTCACAAGTAACACTGGGGCAGCATAGCTAGAAGTGGAAGGCTCAATGATACCTGCTTCCAAAAGTGTTTGTATTTGCTTTCTCATTTCTGGCTTCAAACTGTAAGGGACTCTATACAGCTTTGATCTAACCGGGATATCATCAGTTAGAAAAATGCGGTGTTGAATGATGGGACAAGCACCCAAATCAGAAGAGCTTTGCGAGAAAATCTGCTTGTACTTAGACAACAAATCCATCAGAGCTGCACGTTGATCGTCATTTAAATGAGAAAGATCTATGTCTTTAGCCCACGCCTCAAAATTTTCCTCACCAGAATTTTCTTCAATTACATTTACAGAGTTGATATCAGTTGAGGTATTTATGAGATGTACGTTAACTAACTTAGTGTGTTTATTTAAAATTATGTGGTCATCAGTTAAATTTATTAATTGTACTAAACAAGTTAAGTCTTCAGTTATAGTAGAAATTGAGTTGGCCATTAAAAAGGAATTTAAATTTAAGTCACAATTTGGTTCAATAAATACAGTCTGGTCTATGAAAGTAGCATCTATGTCCGGTATACTGACGTAAACAATTTTTTGGGACCTGGCAGGAAAAGTAACTTTTCTAGGCAACATGCCAAAAAGCGAAAGAAAATTAGGCTCTGGAATAGAATCAGATTGCAACCGTTCCTCACAGACTTGAGTGTCTGACGCGCAGGCTTCACTAAAATTTGGCAGATGTTCACTCATCCAACAGATGCTGACCCTCTCACATGACAAAGTACTGTTTTCACAGTTTAAAATAAAATTATTTTCCTTAAGAAAATCTAAGCCTAAAACTATGTCGAAATTGGGGGACAGCATAGAAAGAGCGACGAGAAATTTTGCTTGAAAAGAGACACCATTAATTTTTATACTACACTTAATTACATTGTAAATTTCAATATTAATTCCGGTAAGGGCACGCAACTGGAAATTTGGGCCTGAAATTTGTTCAAAAGTTTCCAATGAATTAAAAACTTGTTGTGAAATCAGACTCACACACGCCCCTGAATCAACAAGGGCCGAAAATTTATTTTCCCCACACGTCACGGAAATAATGGGGAGGGAAGTAGGTAGTAAACTACCAACCTCGGGAAAAGGATCCAGAAGGGGTTCTGCGGAGTGCTGCGATCCTGGACAAACTCCCCCCTTTATTAGTTTGGGGAATCCGATTTTGATTCCTCATTTTTACTTTTTCTATCTTTCGCTTCCTCCCTCATTCTTTTCCTACAGAAGCGACTAATGTGGCCTACGGCCGAACAATAATAACAGGTGACATCTCGGCGCGGCTGGCTAAAACGAGGCGGTTGTGGACGCGTTCTCTCCAAATGCATCCTATCTAACTGTTGCTGCATTTCAGCTAATTGTTGTGTGACCAACTCTAAGGAGCGAGTATAGGTCTCTGTCACACTGCGTACCGCTTGCCCAACCTCATTTTCTACATTTGAAGCCTGGACCATATTAACATTCATTGTGAAACATCTAAAAGATTCTTCTATACGCTTTGCCACCTCTTTGGCGTCACTAAAAGTTGCTGGGTTTACCACCATCACCTGAGCTCTAATATTTGGGTGGAGACCAGCTCTAAATTGGGACAACAGCATATCCTCTTTAAAGGATGAAGGAAGCGGTTCAGACGCGGACTTTGCCTTAAGGTTGCTGTTAGCAACACCTTCTAAACGCGTCGCAAATTCCCTAACAGACTCACCTACCGCCTGGATACAGGAGGTAAAGTTAGAAATTGCTTGCGCGTAATCTTTAGCCTCTGCGAAATGATCCTGAAAGACCTGCCTGTACTCTTTGAGCATATCGAAGGATTTGCCCTTAACAGAAGATAAGAAGAATTGTTTCGCGGGGCCCTCCAAACGGAGCTGAGACATAGCAATAGACTGCTGATCTGTCTAGCCTGTGGCCTTAGCGACTGCCTCAAGGCTGTCGAAAAAGTCATTCACATTCTTTCCCGTAAGGGATGGCAACATTGTTACTAAAAGTGGGCATGGTACTGGGGTAGTACCAGAGGCACCAGATGATTCACTATTGGATTGCATGATACACAATTATATTAAAAACAATGTTTTCCCCCAAAATGATAAGTATAAAATGCTAAAATATTGTTTATGCAAGTTTCATCACACCAAAGCTGAGTTTTTAGTTGCGACAGGGGTCACGGCACCAAAACTTTGCCGTGTTGCCATAAAAAAAATTTTAGATATTCATTTAAAAAAATTTGAAAGATTTGCGTTGTGTTCTAAAGTTAACGGCAAAGCACCAAACATAAATGAACCCGAACCCCAGGTTACAGTCGGAATTGCCTCAGCTGAAAGGAAATAGGTGTGTGTGAAACCAGCACAAACAATAAAGAGACACTTTTTTCTTTTTTTTTTTTTTTTGCAAGAAATAAATCAATTTATTTAAAATCTGGAAATAATGGTTCAAAACTTAAAGAGCATTGTAATCGTTGGCACAACAGATGAACAGAAATAAACATGAACTTGTGAACAAAATTTGTTATGAAAATTGGCTGCAATTTTACACTTTGGCACCAACAGCTTAAATCAACACTTAAATGAATTAAAGCTTAAACGATCAACATGGGAGAATTACCCAATTTCATTTCATTGAAATTGGCAAAATTATACTGCTCAAACAGAAATACATTTATGCACCTTATGACATCCTGTTGTGCACATTCTTACATCAGTTTATCTGAGAAATTTAATCAGCGTAATGCCACAGATAACATTTAAAATTATTGAGAACATCGTTTACAAGTCGTTATAGAAATTTTTAAGAGAGGCCTCTCTAAAAATAGTTAATGAAACAATTTTTTTACCCATGTAGTTAACTAACTTGTACTCAAAATAATACAAATGGCACTAAATTACATTCTTGCAAAAAAAAAAAAAAGGATTTTGACGTTTTTTCGAAAAAAGAAAAAAAAATTAAAAAAAATGAATTAAGGTGCAGCAAAAAATTTACAAAAAAATATTAATAAAAAAAACAAGGGGACGGAGTACTAGGAAAGAAACATCGTTATGGGGGATGTGGGACATGATGCGTGCACCCAAAATGGCGCATGAAGGTAACATTACAGCAATATCTGAGCGGGCAACAGCATCGGGTACTTGGATAGGCGAGCAGTGGGTCTAGAGAGTGGTCTTGAAGTGATGGAAACGTGGGGAAATCATTTCTGCATCAAAATTTGGGAGGAGTAGGTGGCGAGAGTCCTCAAATGTTCACAGGCCGGCAAGCCGGGCGTAGCATCCGTGATTAAAAATAAATCTGCTGGAACCTTGAGTCCGCGTGGCAAAAAAAAAAAAAGGTAGAGAAAAGCGTCACCTGTGATCTTCAGCGACTCGACACACTTATCTCTCTCCTCCGTCAGGCCGTCATGGTGTAGAAAAAAAATAATTTGCTTAATTCGTCAAAAACATCTTGTTGTTTCCTCTGCTATTTACCGCCAGGTACCGCCGCCTTGTCACCTTCCCGCCAGTCTACTTATTCATTACGCTTTTGGTGGCCCGGAGATCATCCGTGCGCCCAGCATCCTTGCAGTCTCGGAGGCAAAAAAAAAATTTACAAGCTCACTCCAACGTTCTCCGACCTCAACTGACTGATCGCGTCACCTTCCCTCCAGCCACGCTACTAAGCGGGCGACTCTCTCGGCCAATCAGCGATCGCCAGCTGCTGGCATCCTTCGAGAAAGTTCCAGACCAGATTTACACGGGAAGAAGCATCGAGTGTGAAAGGACGTGCTCGGCTTTAAAAAATGGCGGTCGGTTTCAAGATGGCGAGAAAACAGATGAAGCGTCATGCAAAATGAAAAAAAAAAAAAATGGCGATTGACCGAAACACTACCTAGGCCGTAAAAATGGTCAAATCGCACAGGGAAAAGCTCAAAATTAAGAATTATTCCTAACTAGGACCAAACTCTAATCCAAAATATTAGTAAAAGAATAAAATAAAAGGAAAACATTTAAATTTAAGTAAATATCTTGGGATTTAGCTTCAGAAGTAGGAAGGAAAAAAAAATAACATGGGGGGGGGCAAATAACATGGGGGGTAGAAATAGTGTAATACTGCATTTTTTCATTCTTGGGAGTGAACAACAAAGCATAGGAGTGATTTTATTGGGATTTAATGTCAAGAGCGGTCATAGGGATACACTACAGAGAAATGCTATCATCATAGGCAGGGCCGTAGCGAGCAAAAAATGATAGAAGACTGAAAATTTATAACTTAATTGAATTTTTTAAACTTAATTAATGTATGGGCACATCTTACAGACTGGGAATTTTCTGTTTGGAGACCATATAAAAATGTACATTTGTATTTATTTAGATTTAATCTTCCAAAATTTATAATCATTACTGTAAAATTCTGTACCTTTTTTTTTTTTACATAAATTTGTGATTTACTGTAAAATATTTGTGAAAAATATTTAAGGAATAAAACCCCAGGTCAGTGTTTTTGGAATATTCTGTGTACACTGAGAAGTAATTTTTCTTTAATGGTACAAGTTAAAATTAATTTTTAAAAATATAATGTTAGCTAATTTCTCCTTTCTGTAATTATCTGCAACTTATTTTTGATTTCTCCCCTCAGGGGGAAAACCTTCTTTAGGTTTTCACGGGTGTCGCAATCCCGGGGCCCCAGCGATCTTTCGCTCCTCTGTTTTTTTTACCCTCGTCTCTCCTTCTGCTGTTTCCTTCCCCCTTCTCCCTCGATGTGGTTTCTTCTCTTGAAGTGAGGGCCCCCCTTCAGAAGCTGTGGTCGCTCTGTACCGTCAGCTTCTGTTGGCGGGTAAACTGCCCACGTGTTTGCCGTGCGTGGAGACCCGTGTCCCCGGAAATGGGAATCCTGGTAATTGAGGGGTTTTCTCCAACACATTGCTTTGGCCTCGTCTTCGGGTAAACGGGAGGTGCACAGCGTTCCCCTGTGTATCAACCGGCTGGTGGTACTGATTTCGGTCAACTGCTAGGGATCAAGCAAACGGACATCTACTGGGCACGTCGTTAAGGGTGGACGCTGCCTAAGGGATGTACTGTGCGCGTATAGACCCGACTAGCACTGGTGCACTTTTGTGCATCCCCTTGTTGGGCTCCGTGGTGGGTGGTGTGGTCGGGTCCGAAATTTCCAATCCCCAATATGGATTCGACGTTATCTTCGTCTCACGTCAACGTTCCGAAGTCTCCTACTCAAGGAGATGGTCATGCCAAATTCTTTATTGTGAAGCGTCAGGAAGGAAACTTTAGCCACACCTCCCCTTTCTTAATACATAAGTGCATAACTAGTAATGTTGGAGAAGTCGCTAAAATAAAAAAAATACGATCAGGAGACATCTTAGTGGAAGTAACCAATAGTACACAGGCAATCAACATCATGCAATTACAAACTATCGGTGCAAACCCTGTCACTGTATCACCCCATAGCACACTTAATTCATCAAGAGGCGTTATATCTGAACCTGACCTATTACACTGCTCCGAGGCCGAAATCCTCGAAAATCTTAAATCTCAAAATGTTTGTGCAGTTCGCAGAATCTCTATCCGACGCAATAACCAAACACTAAACACAAAGCATATAATTTTGACTTTTCAATCACCTAAACTTCCTTCCCATATCAAAGCAGGATACCTCTCATGTGCCGTTAGACCATATATACCTAATCCTACACGATGCTTTCAATGTCAAAAGTTCGGCCATACCAAACCTTCCTGTCGTGGTTCCCCAACCTGTGCCCGTTGTGGTATCTCTGGCCACGACAGTGACACCTGCTCTAATCCGCCTAAATGCGTGAACTGCAAACAGGATCATCCTTCCTATTCCCGCTCATTCCCGAAATGGTCGTACGAAAAAGAAATCCAGTCCTTGCGTGCCACACAAGGACTGTCATATCCAGAAGCCCGTAAAGTAATGAACTCCCGTACACCCAAACCCGGTCAGTCTTATGCTGCAGTAGTCAAATCTGTTAAATCAATTGCCATACAAACCGAGCCACCAAAATCTGTGCCCGTCTCTATACCTACTTCCACTACTAAAACTAAACACTCAACCTCTACCCAAAATAATTCTACCATAGCTCTACAAAAAAACACATCTGAAGAAATCTGAAAGCAACAACTCCACTCAAAATAGACCTCTAATAAAAAAAACTGCAGCCTATAAGGCAAAATACAGTAAGTCCAGACTTAAAAAGATCCTTCCACAAAACCCCATTGATGACTCAATACTGCATTTAGATCCTACCGACTCTGACATTTCCGACAATATCATGGATGATGATGACATCCCTAGCACCCCACTTACACCTACGGGGACTAAAAGCAAGCTCGCAATCATCCCTAACATCACTTGATCATGGCTCTGCTGCTTTCTTGGAACTGCCACGGTTTTCAGAATAAAAGTGACGACTTTAAAACACTTATCTACGACCACAATCCTACCTGCTTCGCACTACAAGAAACTTATCTCAAAGCCGATAAATATCCCACTATCCACAATTATACAATACTTCGGAAAGACTACAAACTCGGAGATAGGGCCTCTGGTGGTGTGGCCCTGTTAATCAACAATAACTATCCTCACATAATAGTCAATCTGCATACCAACCTACAAGCAGTCGCCGCTCGTGTCAAATTAAAACAGCTAACTACCATCTGCTGCACTTATCTCCCCCCTACTGAAACCATCAGCCAAACATCTCTCAATAGCCTTATCCAACAACTTCCTCCTCCTTTTATCCTCCTGGGGGATATGAACGGTCATAGTCCCTTATGGGGCAGCACAGATACAAACAATAGAGGCCTACTAATTGAACAACTGTTGACCAACTTTTCCCTTTGCGTTATGAATAACGGCGACAACACCTACTTCCACTACCCAACTAAATCCTTTCATGCCATAGATCTTGCTATTTGTTCTCCATCTATCCTACCACTATATAACTTTTCAGTCTCCAGTGACTTACATAACAGCGATCACTTTCCAATTTTTCTCTCACCACTTTACTACAATCCGAAAGGCACCCTTACCACACCTAGGTATATTTATGATAAGGTAGATTGGCCTAACTTTACTGCATTATCCAAAATCACCTCAAACATCCTTGAAGGCACTATTGAAGAGGTCGCGGATAAAGTCACTTCAGTCATTATTACAGCAGCTGATGCCAATATTCCAAAATCGGGCATGACACCTCGGTGCAATAAAAAACCGTGGTGGAATGAAACCTGTACACTAGCAAAAAAACAGCAGCAGAAAGCCTGGAGTGTTTTTCGGCGGTACCCTACCACCGACAACCTCATACTTTTTAAAAAAGCTAAAGCTTATGCCAGGAAAATAAGGCGGCAATGTCAAAAACAATCCTGGGTGAAATACGTCTCTAGCATAACATCTACCACTACTAGTAAGGAGCTATGGTTGAAAACCAAAAGGGCCATGGGGATCTATAATAACCCCTCAATATCCTGTCTGTCCATCAATAACAACATAATATCTGATACAAAAGAAATAGCTAATAACATCGGTCAGACTCTTGCTTCTATATCATGCAGTACTTCTTTCTCATACAAACAACAATCTGAACGAAAAAAACTTAAATTTAAAACCTCCTCAAACTTTCCATACAATAGTGATTTTACCATCAGTGAACTCACCAAATACCTCCGGGAATCCTCCAATACTTCTCCTGGTCCTGACGGCATTACTTATGAAATGCTGAAACACTTAGCCTATGACTCTTTACTAAACCTGTTAAAACTATACAATAGGATCTGGAACAAACAAACCTTTCCCTCTGCCTGGAGCAATGCAATTGTTATTCCTTTCCCGAAACCTGGTAAAGATACGTCTAACCCTAGCAACTACCGTCCCATAGCCCTTACTAGTTGTCTTTGTAAATTAATGGAAAAAATGGTTAATGCTCGCCTTGTCTACATTTTAGAAACTGGGGACCATATACATCCCCTTCAGAGTGGCTTCCGCAAAGGCAGGTCCACCATTGACAATATTTTAAACTTAGAGACACAAATTCATAATGCTTTCCTCAGAAAGAATCACTTAGTGTCAGTGTTCTTCGACATAGAAAAGGCATACGACCGAACATGGAGATACGGCATTCTTCAAGACCTCTACAATATAGGCTTTCGAGGCAATCTTCCAATTTTTATAAAAAAATTTCTATCACCCAGAAATTTCCGTGTAAGGATCAACAACACTCTGTCTGACAATTTCTCACTAGAAGAGGGTGTTCCCCAGGGCTCCGTACTTAGCGTCACCCTCTTCTCTATTAAAATAAATAATATTCTAAATCAACTGCCTCCAACAGTCACCGGTAGCCTATATGTAGATGATCTTCAAATATCCTGCCAGGGGAAAGACATGCGTCTGATCGAACGGCAGCTTCAAAATGCCATCAATCGTATTCTAAAATGGTGTGACATCAACGGTTTTACTATATCTGCCGAGAAAACAGTGTGTACACATTTCTGCCGTAAACGTGGGATCCACCCGGACCCAGAACTTTACCTGGGTCATACTAACATTGCCCTCAAGGACTTTGTCAAATTTTTAGGGGTGACTTTTGATAAAAAACTTACATTTGCCAAACATATCTCTGATATCCGCAGTAAATGTGAGAAAAAACTTAACATTTTAAAGGTTCTAACCAACACCTCATGGGGGTCAGACCGGGATGCTCTCCTGCGGATCTACCGCGCTGTCATCCGATCAAAATTGGACTATGCATGCTGTGCGTATGGGTCAACATGCAAGTCAATATTAAAAAAACTTGACACTGTGCATCATAGTGCACTACGCATTTGCTCCGGTGCTTTTAGAACTTCACCTGTACATAGTCTTTACATCACCTGTCATGAGCCACCTCTCACCCTCACTCGTCACAAGCTTTCATTGAATACATATTTTCGCATATTCTCTCATCCCTCACATCCTTTAAAGGAGCCTTTTATAGACACCCATCTGGACAGATTTTACAATCATCGCCCTTCATGCACCCCTCCCTTTGGACTTAGGATCCGTAGGAGTCTAGTCGGTACACAGTTGCAGGATGTCATAGTCTCTTCTTGTTCTCTGAATGAAATCCCACCCTGGACTGAAATGCGGATCCCATACCTTCAGCCCTATGAAGGCTTCATGAAACAGGATACTGACCCCAAAATATACCAACAGCTGTTCTTAGATCAT
This sequence comes from Cheiracanthium punctorium, assembly GCA_038373885.1. NCBI lineage: Eukaryota > Metazoa > Arthropoda > Arachnida > Araneae > Cheiracanthiidae > Cheiracanthium > Cheiracanthium punctorium. The sequence continues at coordinate 54,620 of JAWZYV010011832.1, forward strand.
AGAAATAAATATGAAAATTATGTAGACCTCTACACAGATGGCTCTAAAACCGGTAATCACGTTGGCTTTGCCTTCGTGAATAATAATCATTCTTGCAACTACACTCTCCCTCAGTTTTGCTCTGTCTTCACAGCCGAATTACTAGCCATTTATGAAAGCCTTCTGTACATCTCCAGAAAAAACACAAAGAAATATATAATCTATTCTGACTCTCTGTGTCCTGGAAAATCTGAAATCTGGATCCCTTGCCCATAGCTATATTATTAAAGTATTACGTATGTATGAACAGCTTAAAAACCGTGGGTACAGTATTCTCCTGTGCTGGGTACCCAGTCATATTGGAATTGCTGGTAGCGAGAAAGCAGACACCCTTGCAAAGCTTGCGACCCTCCCGTACTGCGGCAACCTTTCCTACAACGATATTAAGTCTAGCATCTCTTACATCATAGAAGGTACCTGGATTGATAAATGGGACAGGGAAACTGGGAACAAACTTCATTCTATACGCCCAGCTCTCAAGCATTGGTCTTCCCATCCCTATCGGAGACTGGATGTCATCTTGACACGTCTCCGCATTGGCCATACGAGGCTCACTCATAAGCACTTACTCCCGGGAGAACCTTCCCCGGAGTGCCCCCATTGTCATACCAACCTCACCATTCGTCATGTTTTAACCTCATGTACTGCTTTTATTACTTTTTACCAAACACTTTTTAACTGTTCTCATCCCAAACTTGACGATATTTTGGGTGAAACCCCGCACCGTAATTTGTTCGCCTTTCTTCGCCGTAGCAATCTTTTTTACTCATTGTGAAGCGTGCACATTTGTCAGACTGGTTTCTGGATGGGGGCCCCCATCCAGATGTCCTTATATTATTTTAAGGTACTTTTTAACCTTTATACAGCATGCTTTTATCGTTTTTAGACCTCATGGTTTTTAATTTTACTTGTTTTAAGCAACACCTTTATACCTGTAAACTCTCTTTTTACACTTATACACATAGTCTGGCGTAGTATGTCCTTTCTGGACCTTGTGCCATTAAGCACCAACTAACCAACCAACCAACTATTTTTGATTTCTCTTCAATTGTTGAAATTTAACTAGATTTAAAAATTGGATTTTTCACATCGTTAGTATTAGAGTATTTCCAGTCGAAACTGACAGACATTGTAATATTTAAAAATTACTAAAGTTTGAATTTGGGGTGTAAATAAAAGATTTTAGTATCTGTAATTTAAAATCAAAACTACCATGGCCTACGTTTATTATAAAATTTATTTTTTAATCATTAAAAGTAAAAGATTTAAATTTTATATTTTTAATTTTAATTGAATTTTTTTTAAAATATTGTTCCAGGGTATGACTATCCCGAATGTTCGGTGAACAGGAATTATTCAGTTTTGGCCAACTTTTTTTAAGGGAACTAACTATACCCATTTTATTTTTAATTTTTTATAAAATATTCAATTCTATTTCGTGATTGCTTTCTTGCTCAAAAAGGAAATAGAAAATTGGAAGAAGTTCATAAAAATAAGGAAATAGTCACAAAAATAGAAAAAATTCACAAAATTCAGTAAAATTTCACAAAAATAGGACCCTGGGTAAGAAACCTGGACTGACCCCTGGTAAAAAAAGGGGGAATCGATATCATTGCCTTTTGGGTTAGAGGCATGGATGTCACTTCCAAGTAAGTTTGTTTTGTTTTGTTTTTGACAAGACTATACGGGTGGCATCTGTCTTGGGGGGGTGCCTGGGCTGTGGACTTTTTAAGGGGTTCTAACGCGTATCCATGCAAGGGCGGCTCCAGACTTAATTCTCAGAGGGGGCCATCAAACTTTTTACTTAGGTCTATAAATTGTTCAAAATGCAAATTGAACGTGTGAAATCGTGAAGTATGCGAATCTAAAGTTGTAAAACAAAATTTCGGAGGGGGCCATGGCCCCTCTGGCCCCCTCACTGGAGCCGCCCTTGTATCCATGTTACATCTGGAGAAAACCGCTGAAAAATATTTTTAAGAATACAAAATATTCTGATTTACTGCATTTAAATACAGGGGTTGTTCTGACTTCTTAAGCTTGTGGACCATATAGACCTATAACTAGTTGGGTACCTTGCTAATTTTCTAGGTCAACAAAATTAGGTTTTCAAGTATTTCAAGTAAGTATTTAAAAGCATTTCTAAAGAACCTGCTGACTTGAATGAAAACTGGTCTGTTTCTGGAAATTTTGTATTAAAAAAATGTGTAATTAGGGAGTCAGCACGGTCCCTCTAAACAATACCAAAAGTGTGTACATTCATCTGTTGTTAAATTTTTGTGCTTTTGTCAAATTTATACTGTATTGTTCTGAAACTTTTTGTTTTTGTACTTGCAGATGTTTATTCAGCTCGAAATTCAGATGAAATTAATCAGTATTTATCACCAGCTCCCAAAGACCAACTCTCCAATTCTGTTACTTATTCACCACCACATCCTGTTAGTCGGCAAATTAATTATTCATGTTCCTATCAATCTCCAAACTATCCTAAGAGCAGCTGTAGTAATGTATTCTATGGTAAAACTGGCAGTCTAAAAGGATATCCATCATTCTCTCAGCCTAAGAAATATGGAAATTCTGGTCTTGGACTTTCTCGAGGCTCCCAACCTGTAGCTCAAAGTATGCAGTCATCGGATAACACTGGAGCTTCTATGTCACGAACCTCTATGTATGAAGACCAGGGTAACTACCTGCAAAATATGTATACCAGTAATTGCAATGTGCAAACTAATAGGGAGAGTCAGTCTTTGTTGTTAAGACAAACTTTGCCGTCATCTTTAACTCAAGAAAATGCATCAATCTACAGTGCTTCCATTAGACAAACTAATTATGTGTCTTCAATACCTACGCCTCCTGAGACAACATTGTTACCTGGTGACGTCATGCCAATTACAGAAGATTTTTCCTCTAGTTGCTCAACAGATAGTATAAAAATGAATAATTCATCTTTTGGTAATTTTAGATTTTATTTTGTGTTTAACATGGATAATAATTTTTTATAACATTTTTTCAAAAGTGTTGTATGTTCCAACATTTTGTAACTTTATTTATGTTCACATTAACTAAATGATTTTTCCTTTATCAGGCCTTACAAATGGTCCCCTTTTTCCCTTAAAGTCCAATTTTCATTTAAGGTCCTTAAAAGTCCCTTTTTTCTTAAAAATGGTCACTTTTTTCCCCTTTTCCATAGTGCTAACTATGGATTCTAGCCATTCCGAAGTCATTTTATTATAAACTTTTCGCAGTGTTCAGCCACAGCCTTTTCAGCAGCACTACCAATTATAATATCTGGAAAATCTCTTTGATTCACTTTATCATGATAATTTACTGAAAGAACATCCATATTTTTTACAGATTCAGGCTTCAAAAACATAGAAAAAAGTTCTTTCAGTAAACTGACATATATTTGGCGAAGTCTATGAATCATATGCGATTCAGACTGAAGCGTAGTGTTCACTTTTTCATATACTGGTATGACATTTAACAAGAAAAGGCTGTATGCCTTACATTCAGTACTGGAAAGAAACATAAATATCTTTTCTTCTCTGTTAACCCTCTCAGTGTTCAACTTGTGGACCAAAATCACTTCAAAAATTGTGTAATTTTTTTTTTCATATTTCGAATTTATATACATTGGCAGGGCTGCCAACTACTCTGCATTTGGTGTAGTAACTACGCATTGTTTACTTTTTCTACGCTCTATGCAACGCATGTTCAGAACTACGATTTTTTTCTTCTTTTTCAAGGAAAAGAAATCTACAGCCAAAAATGTACACTCTTATTATGTAAATTTGGTATTTTTTTTATTTTTTAATAACTCTATCTTATTTTATGTTTTGTACGTGGATAGAATGATATCGGCGCATGTCTGCCAAGTAATCGACTTGACGTCGGTGCGAGTTGGCTGGCCGTAAGATTTTTCGACTCCTTGGCTCTCTCCCCAGCCACAGAAACTTTCTCTAACGGATTTTGGCCAATCGGATGACTCTGCTCAGACGGCTTTCTGGACGTCTGTTGGGTAGTAGGCATACTACCCTTCTAAAACTGACTAATACTTAAGCAGAGTGTGCTGGCAGGTTTGAATAAAGACAAAGTTTTAAAATCAAATTAAATTTATTTAACTTATAACACATATTAAGTTGAACTTAAAAAAAGAATTAATCAGCTCCAGTACTAAAACTATCGGATCCAGTACTAAATGTACACGAAAAATCATTCTAACAATACGGGCTCATGTTGAGCCGCCGGAAAAAATACCTGCCAAGTGCCGCGCGACCGGTAAACGCATACCTCGTTCACCTGTGAAAAACACCGCCTCTTATACAACATCGCGGAGTGATACCCAGCCGAATAACTTCTGCCATGACGTCACAACCCGGCGCGGCACAGAGAGAAAGATGCAAATGCGAGCTGCCGAAGGATTACGTAACACAGCTGCGGGCGAGCGAGCGGGAAGACGAAACATCGCTCTAGTGGTTTCGTTATCGCTTAAGTGGCGGAGAAATAAGCAACTAGGCTAACAATGCCCCCCTCTACATCACTTAAAATAGAACAGTCAAATATTCACTATGATTTTGAATTCTCGCGATCAAAAAAAAAAAAATTTTTTTTTTTCTCCAATACACCTGCGTAGAAAAACACGTACTGGAATCCGATTTACAAAAGTTCTCAATTTAATCGTAAAAAAAATTTTGTGTTAACTTAACACAAAAAGCAATATGCATGAAATAAATATAGTTGAAAAAATACAGACGGGGTCCGGCTCGACCCATATTGACAGACGGAATTCTCAATGCGAACTCTAACTTATGGTTCAGTCCAACATACCTAATCAACAAAATATCTACCCCTTTTCATCAATTTAAACAACGCCGATATGCTATACATTAATCACATAAATATGCAAATGCAAATACACAATTACAGATACAACACAACAGATACGTGGTGCCACGAACACACACACATACACACACAAATGATTAAATGCTTATTTAGCTGCAATTTCCATTCAATATATATGTATAACCACAATATTCAATATATACAAAACATTTTAAACACTCAAATATTTCTTCATACACATACGATAATACTTAAATATGCACACTTATAAACACACTTTTACAGTAAATTATACAAACACAATTTCGTTAAATTTTTTCAAACCAAACTTGGTTGGGGGTTTCGTAGAAATATCTGATAAATTTTCCTTGCTTTTGACATATATTATGTCAAACGCATCTTTCAGTACTAAGTCTCTGATAAAAAATAATTTTACGTCAATGTGCTTGGTGCGATGATTTTCGATAGGACTCTTCACAAAATTAATAGCGGCCATATTATCTACATATAATGAGGATCTGTTTTTCGGGTTTCTTATTACTTTTTTCTCAATACATTCATTTACGATCCTATCAAACCATAAAACCTCTTTAGAAGCATTGGTCATTGCTACGAATTCTGCCTCCATTGTGGAGAAGCTCACACATTTCTCTTTGAATGTACGCCACCTAATTGGCAATTTATCGAAAAATATTATTTGGCCACCGATTGACGTTCTGTCGTCTCCAGATTGACGTTCTGTCGTTTGGCGGTGAAGTCGGCGTCTGTGTAAGCAAGAATTTCATTTTTCTGGCATGACAACTTAAGTTTCAGATCTTTTGTGGAACTAATGTAACCTAGTAATTTTAACAACCCGTTCCAATGGAACAAACCTGGGTTATTTTGAAATTGGCTTAGTATGTTCACCGCGTAATTAATGTCAGGCCTGGTGCGGTTAGATATAAAAGATAAGCATCCTAGCAAATTTCTGTATGGGTATTTTAACATTTCTTGTATTTCGGCATTAAATTGGGAACATTAAGATTTAGAATAGACAGTACCTTTACTTATGGGAAGCAAAGCTATTGGGAAATTATATTTTTTAAATTTATTACAGACTTCTTAAATGTATGGTATTTGATGAATGGCTAATGAGTTTTCCCGTTCTTCAAACTCTACTCCTAATAGTTTTTTCGTTTTCCCCAAGACTTTTAAATCAAATTACTTGCTTAGGAGGGTGATAGTATTGTTAACGATTTTTAAATTTTCCCCAAATAAAACTATATCGTCCACATATAGGAGTAATACTATATCTTTATCAAAGGTGTATACACAGTTACACCAATCCAGTTTGGTGAAACCTAAATTTATTAATGCTTTATTTATTTCAAAAAACCACATACGGCCACTTTGGTGAAGTCCGTATAATGCCTTATCTAGTTTACAAAGCAGATTTTCTTTATCTTTTACAACAAATCTGGAAGGTTGAGTCATAAACACAGTATTGTCCAAAGGGGCGTATAAGTACGCACATTTGATGTCGCATTGTAAGTGAATCCATTTTTGATAGCATACTAAGGCTGAATAAAAGAAGCGAATAACGCCAAAATTTACAACAGGGCTGAATGTCTCATCGTAAGATTCCCCATTAATCTGTTTAAACCCCTGTGCAACTAAACACGCTTTATAGCGGACGATTTTTCCAACTTCATCATGTTTGATAGTAAATAGCCACCTGCAACCTACTGCTTGGGCTCCTTCAGGTAGTTCAACTAAATGCCACACTTTTCTCACGTGCATCATATTAATTTCATCATTCATTGCCTCTTCCCACAGTTCTTTTTGGGGGGATTTTATAGCTTGTTGTAGGTCTTGGGGATAGTAACACCGGCTAGTCATGCTGCTAAATGGGTTGAACTCGAACTAGCACTTCCCTGTTGCCCCGTTACTGTTCCTTCATACGTATCCGCGCCTTTAAAACTGAATATGTGTGGTTCAAAGTTAATACGATTTTCTTTACAGTACTTTTCTACGTCATTTAATGACCTCAGTCTCTTAGTTTTGTCCTTTTCGTAATAGTAAATATCCACCCGGCTACCATCAGGCCTGGGAATGGCCTTACGGATCCATGTAAGATCTTTCAGTGCAACATCACTCTCTCCCTCCTCTCCTGACGAGGATTCATCTGAAACTTCATCCACCCTCTCCCCTTCAGAGCTTTCGTCATCGTTTTTATCGTTAATGTCCAGATACCGATATGTTTCAGATTTGGTGCCCAGCACCGCTCCACTGTTATTGTTACTATCAGGAAACTCATTAAAAGATACATTTATAGTTTCGATTATTTTATCGCAATCTGGGAGCCATACCCTGTAACAAGGGCGGCTCCAGACTGAATTCTCGGAGGGGGCCATCGAACTTTTTACTTAGGTCTTTACTTACTTATAAATTGTTCAAAATGCAAATTGAACGTGTGAAATTGTGAAGTATGCGAATCTAAAGTTGTAAAACAAAATTTCGGAGGGGGCCATGGCCCCTATGGCCCCCTCACTGGAGCCGTCCTTGCCCTGTAACCTCTAGTACATAACGCGTATCCGACTAGAATACCCTTCTTAGCTCTGGTGTCAAATTTCGATCATAGTTGTTTCGGCACCCCAACATATGTTATAGTACCAAAAGGTTTCAAGTGTTTTACCGATGGTTCTGACCCCCTGTATAGTTCAAACAGAGTTTTGTCTGATTTTTATGACAAAGTCTGTTCCATGTATAAGTAAAAGGCAAAACTGCTTCAGGCCAAAATTTTAGGTGTAGTCCGCTTTCATCTAAAATTGATCGTGCACCATTTGCTGCCGTTTGATTATAACGCTTGGTTCTCCCGTTCTGTTCGGGAGTGTATATATTAGTCAATTCGTGTTTTATACCATTTTCTTCAAAATAGTTTTAAAATCTCTATTAACAAACTCTGTTCCGTTATCGGAACGAACAGCTTTTAACTTACATTCTAAAAATCTTTCAGCTCGGGTTACATGTCTTTTAAAAATTTTAAAGGCATCAGTTTTACTTTTCATTGGATAAAGCGACGCTTTACCAGAATAGTCATCTACAATTGCTAAATAATATCGCTCTCCCCTCCTCCCTACTACTCTTGTGGGACCCCACAAATCTATGTGTAGGAGTTCTAAGGGACGCTTTGACCTGGTACGATTTAATGGTTTGAATGACACTCTTCTATGCTTATTAATTCTACATGTTTCGCACTGAAAATTATCACTTTTTAACCGGGGAAGTCCCCTTACGCAATTATTTATAGTATTTTCTATTACGCTCGGACTTGCATGGGCAAATCGCCTATGCCATTTTGCCATTTCATTAAGCGATACATTTGAGGATTCAAATTTTACATTCTTGGGAACTTTACTAGGAATATTTGGATACAAATGATAAATCCCGTTAAGTAGTCGGGCTGTAAATAATGTTTGTCCGTCTTTTAATATCTTTATTTTTCCCCTACCACCTTCAAATGTGGCACCCTTTGAGTCTAATCTGGGGCCTGAAATAAGATTGCGGCGTAGTTTTGAAGAATATAAAACATCACCAAAATAAAATATACATTGCCCAAATTTCAGTTTAACAACCCCTTTCCCCTCAATGGGAAAAGTTACTCCCTGAATAGCAACAGCCATTTCCTCACCATGTAAGGGTTCATATTCAATAAATAGACTTCTATCTTTGCAAAAGTGGTGGGAAGCAGCCGTGTCAAATACCCAGGTGCTTTGCATATCAGTTTCACTACAGTTAGCCTGTGTAATGAAAAAAAGGGAGACTGACTTATCTGTATGAGTCCCAGGTGCAGGTTTAGATCTCCCAGCTCCGTTTCCGAACCTTTCTCGGCCTCTGGCTCTGGACTGTCTGCGGCTGGCTTCCCAGTCCTCTCTCCTCCTTTGTGGGCATGCACTCGGCGACGAATTTAACGTCGGGGAGGGGTCATCCTTTCGTTCCGGGCGTTCGTCGGTATCTTGCATTGGCTTTTATAGTGTCCGGGTTTTTTGCAGCGATGATAAATTATCTGAGGCTTGAACTTCGATTGAATTTGATGGGCTTCAACTGCCCAGCTACTTAGACGATCAGAGTCTCTTAAGCTAATACGCGACTCTTCAGCCACTAATTCCAACAAAATATCTTTTAAAATAAATTTTTCCTCGGGCCATCGTAATATTATTTGCACGATGCTATCAAACTGTTCAGGCAGGAACCGCAATAGTTGAAATGATAGGTATTTTTCCTCGATAGGCTGGTTTATGGCATTCAAATGTTCAGAGATTCGTTTCAAACAGGCAGCAAATAAATCGATGCTTTCATCTGTATCAATTTTACATGAACACAGTTCGGTAAATAAGTACATAACGGCATTTTTGGCACCAAAAATCAAGGTAGGATGTATTTGAAGGTGGGCCCTTAAATTTGCAATAGATAATCCAGAAAATCTGTTTGTAGCATTTGTGCTATAAGTATCATATTTTTCTTTCCTCTATGTAACTTTTTTTTTAGTTAATTTTTAAGATCAATAATTCAATAACTTCAGGGTGTTTTAGTGTAGATGATACAAAATATCATGGTCCCAAGGCACTTCTAGTATAACAAAACCACGTAACTACACATGAAACAGTGAAAACTACGCATTTTTGTTCTTTGCACTACACATATAGGTTGAAAGAGGTTGGCAGCCCTGCATTGGAGAATTGAATTGTGTATTTTTTTTTTCTAGAAAAGATTTATTATACAGATTTTTATCATGAGAAACGAAACTGTCAGAAAATCCAATTATACAAAAAATATGTTAGAAATGTAGTTTAGTATGATAGAGTTCAAAGCAGGGTTCAAGGCAAAGTCCAACTTCAGTCCTTGCACCAGATTTGTGTTTCTTTGCGATTTTTTTTTTCCCATTTGCATCTTTTCTTGAACAGCAAAAAGCACACTGTAATCAAGGCTCCCTTTTTATTGGGCTGGGGGTATGTGGCTTGCAAAATGACGAGCTGTCAATCTCAAAGGGTTTGGAGTATAACTCGATCTTCCAGAACAACCGCTTTTATTTCCATCAGAATACTTTTGGATACTTTCTTCAATCATTTGCAAACGAAATTCCAAAAGCTTTATATTTTGTGTTGGGTTTTGCTTTTTGTACAGTATATAGGCACTCCACAACGATTGATCTAAAACATAGGTTCCCAACGTGGGCGATAATGCCCCCTTGTGGGCGTTTGAGGCTTTCAGGGGGGCGGTAAAAGACCCAGAGAAACTGAGGGAGCATTGATATGGCACGGAGGGGCGTGTGAAGATTAACCAAATATAGTCTAAAAAAGACTTAAAAATTACGCTGATAATATTTTAATAAAAACAAATTTTAATAAAAACATTTTTTAATATAATTAGGTATGTGTTTTAATTGTTCTCTGAAACTGTCAATTAATTTATTCAGAAAGCAATAGTTTATTATCTATTACTTCGTATTATCAAAACCCCTGCCTGTCCTTATAACAGGTAAGCTAAAACTTTTATTCCTCTTTTTTAAATGAAGAAGAAATTCAGTAGTGTTTCAATTCTAACAACATTCTATCTATTAGTAATTTTTTAAAAATTTAATTCTTGTTTTCACCATGCATTATGTACGCTCTTGTTTCTTCGGGAGGGGGGGGGTATTGAAATATTCACTAGAAAGGGGGCACCAGTTCTAAAAAGGTTGGGAACCTATGATCTAAAAACTGCCTGAAAATTTTTGATATAATACTTCACCTGTTGTTTTCAGAGCGTAGGGTAGTAGGACATTTCTTGGTCGCATAAATCGACGCCACCCATTGTATTATTATAGTCACAACAACTGGTTTCATAACAGTCTTCTTAGATTTGCATGTAACCAAATAAGAGCTTGCATCATGAACAGTACTCATAAGGCAGACACTCTTCTTGTCCTGCCACTTCAGGGCCATAACTTTACCTCTTTCATAAGCGACAATTTCGCCCTTGGGGACTTTCACTTTTGAAAAATTGACAAGAAGGTCTTTTCTGGTTTTATTCACTGTCCCATAAGTATACGTGTTTTCTGTAACTAAGATGTCTGCAAGCTGTGGAGACATATAAAAATTATCCATAGTGACGCAGTAATCTTTTCCCAGGAATCGATCCATCAAGTGTAAAACAATTTTTGTGGGAACTGGATAGTGGCTGTATTTTGGGTTATACACTGTTCCATCACCTGTATATATGAGGAAATCTGAAATGTATCCACTTTCTGCTTCACAAGGAACGAAAAACTTCAAGTCAAATCTTATACAAAAAATACCTTCTTTTTTTCTGGCAATAAACATTTTCCATTTCAGCCTACCTTTGAACCGCATCAAACTTTCATCTAAACTAAGATTTTTCCCTGGTATATAGACTTCTCCAAATTTGCGTTGAAGATGTTCCATTAGTTCATAAATTTTATGCAGTTTTGGCCATGTGTGTCAGTCTTTATGAAATTCCTCATTATTGGTAAAATGAAGAAACTTCATGAGTAATACAAACCTGTTTCCTCCAATTACTTTTTCAAAAATTGGTGTGGTGGATAATATTTGACGCTTAGACCAATAATGCACTAGTTCTGGCTTCTTTATGACTCCTTCAAGTCGAAAAATTGACGAAAAATAAAATTGTTGATAATTATCTACTTGAAAACATCATTTTAATTTGTATTAAAATATAGCATTGTCATAATACATTTTTACAGCAGTAACAATTTTATTTTTCGTAAATTTCTGTATGATTTTAATAATTTTGCACGAAAGAAATAAAATCTTATTTTTTTATTTGTTTTCCTCTTGTGATTTCACAATGTTGTTTCAATATTATATCAATGTCCATGCTGAAACAATGTGGAGAAAACTGAACAAAATCATGTGGAAACGACATTGAAAGTTCACATTCAAACAGCATTTTTTATGTTAGCATTTCACATTTAAGCCTTATTGAAACAACATTGTTGTGTTACTTGGAAAAACTGCACACAATAGTCTTAGTTCTTCAACATTCGTTTCTGTCCATTTTTTTCCAACGGGATGTCTTTTTACAAACTGCTTTATGGATATATTGTCCTTATGGATATATAGTAATGGTCAGGGTGCTCCGAGAGGCCGTGCAGGGCCAAGCGCTCAGCACTTCATCAAAAATGGTGTTGGAGGAGATGCAACTCGCCGCTAAAGATCGTGGATGCACATCATGGGGGTCTTCAAGCTCGGTGCCCAAAGATGAAAAAATGAAAAAAAAGTTTTACAGCCAGCATAGTGCCGCTGACCATGGTTAAATCAGTAGTTGACATTGGCGATCAAATGGTGTGTCAGGTGCTGTCTCCAATGGTGCTATCAGCCTACATTATATTATAGAGAAGTCAACACTTGGAGACAAAATTGTGTTTAAGAGTAGATGGCCGCGACTGAAGAGTAGTTGAAAATAAAGATAGCACTTGAGATTTAGGTGACATCTACTTTTATTAGTTTATAACATACTTTTATTAGTTTATAACATAAGAGTAACATTTTCATAGGCTATTATACTTCATGAGAGTTGACAAGTCATTGTAGAGTTCTATAAGAGCTAATTTTAATATCACATTCTTTAACTTATTTGGCAAAAACTTAAGGATGAAAAACATCATGAGAAAATAAAGTTCGATTGGCCTGCTTTCGCTTTATATTGCTTGAAGAAAAACGTCATTAATTTAGCTTTAACGCTAATGTACTATTCTTTTAAAGTTTAAGTAAAACCATATTAAAAAGGGCTGTAAAACTAATTAAACTTAAACTAGAGCATAATTGCTCGCTTTTAAAAAAACAAGGCTACTTCGCCTTACCTGCCGATGTCTAACTACCTAACTGCGAAACTCACAGCGAAACTTGCCCCTTTTATCCTGGATCGTCGTCAGCAAATGCCGTTGTTTAGTTGTACCCCGGCTTCTTCTCGGTTCGACGTTTACCGGGCTTCTGAAGCGCGCCCGTCATTGGACGATCGGCTTTCAGGGCGATACTCACTGAACCAACCAACCACTCCATCCAAGATGGTGGTTGTTTACGAACGGGAGTTCGTGCCGCGAGGCTTAATTGAATGCCGTTCGCTAGCGCCGGTGTTTGGTGAGATTTAACTTTAATGAGAAGTTATTCCTTTATATTTATTAGACTTTTAGAAGATATTTAATTTACATTAGGTGGTTTATTTAATTAACTTTAAACTATTTAAAACTTTATTTGAATTTCCCTTTATTACAGCCTTTAAGATAGTTCTGGAATTCGGGTAAGTTAAAAGATTTAGATAATCATAAGAGGTGGGAAAAACTTGTTCATGAATGACTATTTAGAACATCAGACCCTCTGGCCTAAGATTTCTGTGATTACATTTTAAGGGATGGACGATGGGGCGACAAACGTCGAGCTTGGACCACAAAAGTGCGAGCGGAGAGACAAGAATCACCGACCTAGTAGCACAACGTCAGCTCACCGAATCAAAATCCCTGCCACTTCACATGCGTTCCTGCCAGTGACGCTGTACCGAGGACCAATCAGAGCGTGCCATCTCATCGCTACGAAGCTTCGAGAGAGTTCCACCCTGCGGAAAACTGAGGGGGTGAGGGATTAAAAAAAATGGCGGCCGGGAGGAAACTACCTGAAGGAAGAAAAAAAAAAATGGAGAAAATCAAAGCAAGGTGGCCATTTTGAATGAGAAAATTTACCTAACAACAAGGAAGTGCATTAAAATCATTATGAAATTTCCTAAAATTTTAGCGGGAGATAGCTAATTGTCTGAGGCAACCCTGGGTAAAAATAGGAGTTAAAATTTAAATCAGAAGTGGGTAAAAATAATTAAAAACTGGACTTAAACAAAAGGTGGAAAGTATTATTGCAGAAAGGAAGCTAGGCTATTGAGAAAAACGTAATAGTTAGCAAAAAATCGGCAGAAGTTACAAGAAATTTAAATTTACACTTCCGGAGATAGGGAAAACAAAGGCAGAATTAATTTAAAGTAAAAAGGTAATTATTTAGGAAAACCCAAAAATAAAAAGGGTAATATAAGGGGGTTAAAAATAAAAGGGGTTTTAGTAGTAATTAAAGAATAAAACTATTGGCATTTAAAAAAAGGATTGTTAGAATATCTCTTAATTCTGGCGTAAACACTTTTCCTCGCAAATTGGTAAATAATCATTCTGGCACTGCAATATTTTCAGTAGCTATTTTCAGTTTACATCATTATCCTTTCCTCTTACTTCCTCCAAACAATCCTTCTTGACCACAATTAGCCATAACGTGTTTTTATTGTATTGATGGATTCGGATTTGTGTTTTTCAATGTGCAAGTGGGTGAGCGGGTGAATGGAACAGGAAACCACTAATGGAAAAAATCAATTGATAAAACATTTTTCCAAAGTCAATTTAAAATTTGAATAAATAACATAAAGTGCTGCCATTTTCTGTGCATTCTAATTCTCATACAACTGCCCGCAGTTTAGGAAAATATTACTTCCATTTTCACTTCTCAGCCAGTGATTATTTATATTCTTTGTCTCGTCTTTCCTCAGCTCACTCCCTGACGATGACCCCAATTAGCGCTAATATTTCTTCCTGGAAAAGTGTAAATGCACACGTGTTTGTGGAGACCCCTACTGTCAGCTATGACAGTTCTGATCCTTCTACCCACCATGAAAATTTTGTGCCACCAGATGTCGCAATCGGAATGATCGACTTCCCCTCTCAGAAGAATCGCCTTAAGGATAGGAGTAACTGGATGTTTGTGTAAACCAAACATATCTGACTTTGTCAGATTTTTATGTGTGATAAATAACTCAATGTATCATTTTTTGACATAGTAGGGAAAATATAATGAGCACAGAAATTATAAGTATCATAGAAAACCACTCTCATTAAGACTTTAGGAAGTAAACAAAACTTGGCAGAGCCAGCCTAGTCTCTAGAATTTGGCCACCCATCATACCAAACAAGAAAATGTTGACTCACAGGAATAGAACAGCAGTATGATATACACACAGTGTTTTTACATAACCACTTAAAATGAAACTTAATATTTAAGCATGGAATTATGACATTAAAAAAAATAAAATGTAAAGTGGCCAAGCAGATATAATTAATTTAGAAAAATATTAGATAGAGCACACTATTATAAACATGAGTTAAGCAAAATACCAATGAGATAATTGTAAAAAACTATTGTACAACACTTAGTAATTAAGATATGTATCTTTTAAGTATTTAATTTAGAAAAAACAAATATTAATAAAACTGAACAGATAGATGTCAGGGGAAAACTGGTCAAAATAGACTTGTGATTGGTCAAAATACATTGTACATGCATTTATATGAACATACATAGATACGTACGATGAAATGGCTTGCAAAAACTCTTAAAAGTAAATTTAGAGGTAGTCAAAATTGATTTTTTTTTGTCAAAATCTGGATATTGAAATTTTTCGCGATCATATTTATTCCTTGTACTTCGTACAAGAAAGTAAAACAGCACCCCCTTTTATAGTTTTTTCAAGCTTTTGTGTTTGTGGTAATCTAATGAATTCTACTCACCACGGCGTTGAAATTTTTGATAAGAGTAAGAACACAGAAAAGGTATATCTGTAAAAATCTAAAAGAAAACATTGCGTTGTGAATATCCTGAAAGGGAAAGTAATAACCCAGAGACTTCCATGCCGGCGAGGTGTGTGAGCGATACAATGAAATAAGCACAAGGATAGTATGTTAGATCACTAAAAAAAAATATTTATTTAACAACAACAACAACAAAACATATGGCAGCTAATCGTCATTTCAGTGACATAACGTTATGCAGCACTTTTATATATTGCATAATGACCTTTAGGAATTGTTTTCCAACAATATCCTTGGGCAAAAAAAAAATTTAATCATTTAATAGCATAAACAACTTGGAGATTAATTGGGTACCCAATCAAAAGTATAAATAAAATATCTGCACTTTAAGTAAAAAATCTAAAAAAAGGGAAAAAAAACTGAAATGGCTTGGACTATAAAGTCCCCCCCCCCCTTTACTTTCGATACTCAAGCCTTCTCTGCGCTCCAAATGAAATCCCGTTCAAATCCCACTACTAAAATCCCCAAAATTCAACAAAAGATCAGAAAGTTTAAAAAAAAAAAAAGTGATGTAAATTACAACCCTTAATAACCAAAAAAAAAAGATATTTAAGATGTCTAAACACATTTAAGCAGCATAATTACTCAAAATAAAAAAAAATAAAAACTTCTCTTGATAAAAATGGTAAGCTGAACATGATTTTTCACAAAGTTACCCTCACAATAGGAAAATATATCATTTAATTTACAGGCATTACAAATAAACTTTAATCCCCCCCCCCTTATTTTATGTTATAAAGTTCTTCTATTTAGATAAGAGTTCATACAGGTTAGTAGAGTTGGAGCTACGATCTGGCAATAAAATAGTCGTGAGAACATTTGGCTGGCCATCATGGTACTGGACTAATATTTCCAAGGATGGAAGAAGAAGAAGAAAAAAAACAGAACGAGCTCACTGATTTCTTCATCTGTAGGAACGCAGGGCACAACTGCTCGATTCTCGTCACACAGACGTCGATGGCACTGTCGGGAATCTACTGCACTGGCGTGATGACTCGGACCTCACGCTGCCGGCTGGAGAGGATTTGATGCCTGGCTGAGGTGGCATCAGGTCAGAAGAAGGTGTTATGGAAAAAAGAGCTAGTAGTGTGTTCTTGGTGGAAGACTTGAGGAGGGGGCCTTGAGCCCAATTCACAAATGGTGCAGGTGGTGGACTGCGGCCATCAAAAACGACGATATAAAGGATAACAACACAAAATTAACAAAAATGGCCATTAGCTGCTTTACTGCTCTGGAATATGGTGATCATCATGGAAAATTGGCCCTCAGGCCGTCGAAGGTAGCAAATTCAGAGGCGGCATGGGTGGTGTGGGCCGCCGCCCACGGCCTCGCAGTGCAAAGGGCCTTGCGCCTCACAGCCGAAAATAAATTTGAAAAAAAATATAGAAAGTCCAAAAGTACACGCCACAAGATTTTTCTTATAATAAATACATTAGAATTAATTCTCAACTTAAAGATATTCCACTCTTCGGCGCATGAAATGAATGTGAATGAAATAATCTATATTTCTGATAAACTACTTATATTATGTTATAAAATTAATTAATTAAAAAAATCTCATCTCTGTCATTTCTGATCATTCGTTTATGTTTAGTCTGGGCCAGCAGCTTAACGCCAACTGTTGCCAGACTGTCTGGCAACATTAGTTGGCGTTAAGCTGCTATCGCGGGAGTCTACCGTCAGAGACGAGCATAGCTCGGGACTTCCCCTTATTAGAAAGCCAATCAAAGTACCTATCCCATGCAGACGCATTCTTGCTTCATGTTCCTTTAAAATAAATAATAGAGTTACATATTTTTAAAACGATAACACGTACTTAATAAGGAGAAATTCGATTTGTGTCGTGAAGAAAAATAATGGTACCTGTGTTTATTTGTCAAGAATAAGGTAAGAAATATTTATTATACTTACACTCATGTTTTTATAGTTTTCTTTACAAAACATTACGTGACCAAAAATTGCGTTTATTATTTGTTTTATATACTAGGGGCCAAGGCCCCCAGACTCGCTATGCTCGCTTTTCGTATGAGGCATTCAGCCCCTAATCAGGCTTATTCGTAAAAAAGACATAATTTCAACAGACAAAACCCGAAGGTTGGATCAGATAGAATGTTACTGAGCTAAGCTACACATTGCTTGGTTCTTGCATCTTCATTGGTACAAAAAAATTTAAACTTCACACTACAGTAGACCCCCTACCCTTCATAACATGGAAGATATTTTGTTATGGGAATCCGTGTTGTACGGGTCCTGAGCTATACTCCACCTGGAGTGCGTACTCCGCTTATAATCGCTGGAAAAATTATTTGCACTCCTCAGAAACACAATGATATTTAATGTTGCCCTTCAAAAGTTACATTAATTAGGAGCTAAAGCGTAATAAAATCAGGACATATGTTTCAGCTGTATTTTTAATAATGTAAAACCTAATGGACACCTTGCGAATTTGCCACCCATGGCGATTTTTATTATCTGGCGACTTGCGTACATGTAAAGTTAATAAAAGCTACGGAACAGATAGAATAGCCTGCCACCAATGGCGACTTTTCATTATTTGGCGATTTACACATGCTCACAACCTATATTTACTGTTCATTTAAGGTTACCGGAAAAACGTTATCCATACTTTCATTTACATAATCGTTTGCAGATTGGCGTACTTAACACCACGAATAACTGCTATAATGGCATAGTTAACGCCGCCAAATATTTCTACTGGTAGCAAATAATCCAGCTGGATGAGAACCGGCTTTAAAATATTTTTTATTTTCTGCATTTTAATTATTTTTTATTTTCAAGATATTAGTTATTCTGTTTTGGAAAAATGAATAATCGCTAATTCTAAACTCCTGTTGTCTAAGCGAACTTACAATTTGAAAATTGTCAACTTTGTGTAACACATTTTGAGTTACTTATTTCATATAGTTTTTATTTTGGCATAAAATGGGCATAATTCTACTCATGTTTGTAAATTTCACGCGATTTTAGATACTTGGAAACGCTTTGTTGCAAAGGAATGAATAATTTTATGCCAAATCTGGCAACCATTCGGTTTATTTTTTTAGATTTTTATTAATATCTTCTAAAATAATTAGATTTTCGAAATTTAAATCAGCTTAGCAGGTTCCTCAGAATTTTTCGAATCTGTGGGCACCTTAGTCGAAACTCAAATCCCTACGGTTTAGGAGGAGATAGGTCCACAAGCTTTGACAGCGCCAGCGGCCTTTACTTGTTTTTAGAATAGAAACCATGCTCTAGACGAAGAAGTATTTTCATCTGAGAAGAATTGCTATGATTGGTTTGTGGATAATGGTGCTTCAAAGCACATTACCAATAATGGTAATTACTTCAAAGAATTTGAAAATTTTGAAACACCACACGGAATTACAACTGCAAATGGCAATGTAATTACCAGCTATTGGTAAAGGTACCTTGAAAATCATGACAATAATAAAAGGAGATGGACAATTCAAAGAACTTAAAGAAATGTGGTTTGTTCCAGGAAAAATTTATTTTCAGTACTTGCTGCTCAAGATAAAAATAAAAACAGCAGATTTGAATCAACTGCAAAAGAATGTTGGTTGAAAATAAACAACGAGGCTGTACTTTATGGTACCGTAATTTATGGAAGAAACGCCGCGGCGTTTATGAGTTTAAAAGTAAAAAAATAGTAAGTGCAGCGTTTACAATATTTTTAATTTTTTTTAGCCGATCTTCAACAAAAAATCGAAAAATTCGTTTAGTGATAATTGTCTCAAAAGATGGCGCCACCACCGACACGTACTGTTTAGCGTGCACAGATCACAGTGTAGCAAATCAGAATGCGGCGAATCTACCCCCATAGAAAAGAGGTTTGATCTTTGATCGGTCAGAGCGCCCTGAGATGGGTCCATGTCCCGTGCTCTGAAGTAGATGGCTTCATACATTCAATCGATGTCACCTCAATTAAGTAAAAAGAAAAAACAAAGAAGTAAATCTTTTACATCTACATTTTAGAACTATAATTAAATTTTAATAAAGTTTTGAATGTATATTTTGAAGGGTTAAAGTTCTGTAAAATACCGCAAAAGTGCAC
Organism: Cheiracanthium punctorium; assembly: GCA_038373885.1. Lineage (NCBI taxonomy): Eukaryota > Metazoa > Arthropoda > Arachnida > Araneae > Cheiracanthiidae > Cheiracanthium > Cheiracanthium punctorium. The sequence continues at coordinate 74,248 of JAWZYV010011832.1, forward strand.
TACCCTCTATTAAATGCACCCGTTTTTTACATGAACCTCTATTGTTCTTAAAATACTGAATTTCAGCCAAAATTAGTCTATGTTGTGCCCGGTGCGAGTTTTTTTCCCGTTTCCCCCCGGGACGGGAAAAAAACTCTCAACCCTTTCTCCCCCCCCCCCCCAAAAAAATAAAGTTAATCTAAAAGTTTTTTTTTTTCGCCGTGTGGCTTTGCGCCCTGTGCAAGAGCACTCTATCGAATAAACACTGCCAACTAATTGGTATGCTCAAGAAATGCTGAGTGCTTTTAAAATAAATCCCAGTGTTATAAATATCAAAAATAATAAATAAATAGAATGATCAAGAGTTGTTACACAACATTCAGTTTAAAACAACAATTTGCTGAAGCAAGCTCATTACGTAATTCAACAGCTGGCCATCTGCATTGGGGAAAATGTTTACTTTTAACTAGAGCCTCTTCTCACACATCGATTGCTGTTTTCATTTTAATGGCGCCTAGTAGTCTGTCCGAACTTTGTGCGGATGCAAGAAGGTTTTTAGAAGTTATTTTTTTATTTCTATAAATTCGCCTTTGTGAATATAAACATTGATATCTGATTACTTGAAAATAGAAATCGTAAGCTTCCTAAAATAGCGGTAAATACTTTAAAACATTCTATGGGAAGGGAGAGAAAAAAGGAGATTTTTTTTTTTTTACCATTTATCCAATTTCTCCCAAAATATATCCGATCAACTTAATAGCTTTTCTAATAAATTAGGTCTAATAAGTAATGCAACATATTTTTATTTATTTATTTTTTGTTAATTAAGAAATTATTTTAGAAAATATTGAATTTTATCTGGCATTGACTTCTTCTGACCACGATCCTTCCCCCCACCACCACCACCAACAACAACAACAACGATCGCGGCTGCAGCGTTTCTGATAATTTTCTAGCTAACTAAGCTCATTTTCGTGGGTGCGGCATTTCTTCCGTAAATTACGGTACAAGGAGTATAAGTGGTGGTTTATATAGAATTCATATGGAAGTACTTATTCCGAACCAACCAGTAGAAGTCAACATAGCTACCACAAGTAATTCAACTCTGCAGTTATACCATGAGCGCTGGGGTCACCAGGACGAACGTCACGTAAAGAATGTTCTAGAACAACAGATGGGTCTCAAGGTCGGATTAGACAATCAACTCTGTGAACCATGCATATATGGAAAATTACATCGCTTGAAATTTGGTTGTAGAGAAAAGGCCACAAAACCTGGAGAGCTTGTCTCAACAGATCTTTGCGGACCTTTTGATGAATCTTTTAGAAATTATTGTTATTTTATAGTATTTAAGGATAATTTCACAAAATTTAGATATGTGTTTTTCCTTCGTCATAAATCAGAAGTTGCAGAAACAGTAGAAAATGTTAGCGCATGCAAAGAATCTGGGACATAGTATTAGGGAAATGTTGAGTGACAATGGCGGGGAATTTGATAATGAAAATGTTAGGTGTATCTTGAAAAGAAATGGAGTTTTACAGAGATTAACTGTCCCTTATACCCCACAGCAGAATGGTGGGAGTGAACGAGAAAATAGAACTTCGGTTGAGATGGCACGGACTCTTAAAAATTCTAATTCTGAAGTTGAGTTTCCACCTGCATTATGGGCAGAATTCATTAGTACATCAGTATACATCTTAAATAGAACGGGAAAAAGTTCATTATCTGGTATAAGTCCCTATGAATCATGGATGGGACAAAAGCCAAGATTGAAGCACATGCGTCTAGTTGGATCCACCTGCTTCGCTCACATACCAGATCAGAAACGCAGAAAACTGGACAAGAAAGCAGTAAAAGGATATCTACTAGGCTATGACGGAAATGAAATATATCGTATATGGATAAAAGAAACAAATACTGTTATCTGTTCACGAGATGTAATATTTCAAGAGAAACTCGGGGGAAATTGCAAAGATTCAGTAGTAATACCTTTGCCTGAACCAAAGATACAACTACCCGAAACAGAAAATGAGGGAAGCAAGATGAAGAAGATTCAGAAAACCAAACTGGTTTGGAAAGTGAAGATGAGGATGAAAAAGAATCACCTGCTATGAACTTACGAAATCGCAGTAAATTAAAAAAGCCTAAATGTCTTGAAGATTATGTGATGGCATGTCAAGTTTTTATCTGTGATGTGAATGAACCACAGTCATACAAAGAAGCCATTAGCTGTACAGAAAAGGATTTTTGGAAAAAGGCCATGTATTCTGAAATTAGTTCCTTAAAGGAAAATGAAACATAGACACTAGAATCTCTTCCAGATAAAGCTAAAGCTCTTCCTATCAAATGGGTCTTCCGAATCAAGAAAAATCCAGATTGTTCCGTAGATAAGTACAAGGCAAGACTTGTGGTTAAAGGCTTCAATCAGAGACAAGGTATTGATTATGATCAGACATTTAGTCCAGTCACAAAATTAGGAACTGTATGTTCAATCATAAGCATTGCAGCCAGTGAGAAGATGCATCTTATGCAATTTGATGTTTCGACTGCCTTCTTGTATGGTGATCTAGATGAGATTATCTATATGAATCAGTCTGAAGGCTGTAACGATGGTACGAATAGAGTATGCAAACTCAAGAAAAGTTTGTATGGGCTAAAACAAGCTCCTCGATGCTGGCATAAATGCTTTTGAAAATTCTTGATGGACCTTGGCTTTAAAATTAGTGAGGCAGATCCATGTCTGTTTATTCGAGAAGAAAACAGTAAGAAGTTACTTGTAGCTCTTTATGTGGATGATGGACTGGTTGCTGCCACTGATGAAGAAGACTCCAGGATCTTTATAAACCAATTGAAGTCAAAATTTAAAATTACCAGCAAACCAGCATCATATTTCTTAGGACTAGAAATCCAGCACCTTAAAGATGGAAGCATTAAGATAGGACAAGAGGCATATGCCACAAAGATTCTTCAGCGGTTTAGCATGAGTGATTGCAGACCAGTTCATACATCCATTTTAAAGGATAAAGATGATGATTGCACAGAAGTTGATGAAGCAGACTTCCCTTACCATGAAGCTGTAGGAGCCTTGAAGTATTTAATGATGGGGACAAGGCCTGACCTGGCATATTCTATTAGTATTTTATCGCGTAAGTTGGAAAATCCCTCTAAAGAAGATTGGATCAAGGTAAAGCGTGTTTTTAGGTACATTGCAAGCTCTAAGCAAAAGTGCATCATTTATAAATCAGGCTGTAAACCAGGAGTTTTAGAATGCTTCAGTGATGCTGACTTTGGTGGATGTATGCAAACAGGCAGATCAACTAGTGGAGTTGTATGTCTGTATGCAGGTGGAGCAATATCTTGGTTGAGTCAACGTCAAGCAATGGTGGCAACATCTACGAATGAAGCTGAGATAGTTGCTGCAAAAGAATTGATTTGGCTTAAGAGACTCATCAGTGGAGTTTCTTCCTTAAAAGAAGTGCCAACAGTATATGTTGACAACAGTGCAGCAGTCAGACTGGCTCAGAACCCTGAATTCCATCGCAGAACAAAACAAATTAGCTTGAAGCATTTCTTCATTCATGAAAATGTGATGGAAGGTGAAATCAAGGTACAGCAGATTTCAACAGAGAAGCAAGTCGCAGATTTAATGACAAAGCCCCTGCATAAACCAAGACTGTTGATGCTGTGTGAAAAGATGGGACTTGGATAAACTTTGAATTTCTTTTTGGAACTCTTAATTCAAAAGTGTAATTTAGACCTCTAATTTGGAAGTGTCCGTTTTTTTTTCTTTTTAATAAGGGTAAGGGTTGCAGTTTATGTATTAAACAAGAAAAAAAAAAGTACTTCTACTTCAAAAATTCAACAATTAGAACAACGATTAAGCTGTTTTTTATAGCTATGTTGTAGTGAAGCAAGGTTTCGTAAATAAAGGATGTTTTAAAGTATGAGAAAAGTTTATTAAATGTTTATTAAACATTTAAAATCTAATAAATCGTTTTCCTCAGATTCAACTACCTACAGAAACAACCAATGAGAAAGCTCATTGGCCATGACGTTTGGTCATGTGACTTTGTACATAATGTAAATATGTGTGAACTTTAATAAAATCTCTTCTTCTGGCTGCTGATCGTTGTCTGTGTTGTTTGGAAATTAACTCGTTCACTTTCCGGTCCACGCCCGGAAAACAATGTACACAGCTTAAATGCCGCTACACTATATTTTCTTTTAAGGCTAGGCGGGAAAGGGCAGTACTCTGTCTATTGTATTTTATATCGTTTATGTGTTCTTTAATTCTGTCTTTAATTTTTCTTTTTGTAACACCAATGTAGTATCCGGGAAGGTTGGAATCTCTATAGGTAAAATTTATTTTGTAAATACCTGCAGTTTCTAGAGGGTTTATTTTGTCTTTATCTGACCGGATTCTTTTAAATATATTGCAATTGGGTTTAATAGGGATACGAAGGTTCATTTTACGGGCACGGTTGGACATTTTTACAGCGAGACCGCAGAAGTAAGGGATCGGATGAGTAAAGGTGGATTTTTCTTTCTGTGCGTCGTTGATGATGTTGAGTTTCTTTCTTCTATTTCTGATTAGGCGGGGGACAATATTGCTGGGATAATTAGCTTCGCGCGCAAGTTGCTGTATAAATTGTATTTCATCCTTTAGTAATTTCTGGTTGGAGCATATTTCTAGGGCCCTATTGATATGTGAGCGTAGGATTGAAATTTTGTAGTTATAAGTAGTTTTTGAGGAGTAATTGACAATATTATTATTATTGGTGGGTTTTCGATAGACTGTAGTTTCGATATTGTTTGGGGTGGTTCTAATTACTTTGACATCAAGGAAATTTAGGCTATTATTCTGTTCAAGTTCTATAGTAAATTGTATATTTTCATCAAGAGAGTTAATTTCGTCGAGAATATTATCAATGCTATTGTTATTTACTATGGCAAAAACATCATCAACGTAACGATACCAGTATTTTATATGGGGGTAGAGGTTTTTACTGATTAAAGTTTCTAGGTTTCTCATTTTCCATTCAGCTATAATTCCGGAGATCGGGGAGCCCATAGGGACACCTTTATTCTGTTTGTAAAATTTACTATTAAATTGGAAATAGGAGTTATTGAGGATGAGGGACAAGGCAGCTTTATGGGTTATGGAAATATCTGTATTAAATGCATTCTCGATTTCTTTACTTATTGTATTGTACATTTCTGTTGTATCTATGGATGGCTATAAATTGGTGACATCGAAGCTGACCATTTTAACAGAGTTTGAGAATTGTATGTTTTTTAATTCTTTTAAGAAATTGTTTGTGGAGTTTAGGGATGAGTTTGAGGAAGGAATTAGTTGCTGTAATGTTTTTTAGGTATTTTTCCAGCAGGTAAGTAGGGCCTTCACATTTACTGACTATTGGGCGGAGGGATGGTGGATTTTTATGATCTTTATATTTTGCAAATATGTGCGGAGCAAAAGCAGTAGGACTATGTAATTGTTGCGGTTTGTTATTGGGCCAGCTTCCTTTGTTTATAAGTTCTTTTAGGATATTGTTAAGTTTGGTGGTGGGGTCCTTATTTAATATATTAACATCTAGTTTATTGATAGTTTCAATCAGAATAATAGCCTAAATTTCCTTGATGTCAAAGTAATTAGAACCACCCCCAAACAATATCGAAACTACAGTCTATCGAAAACCCACCAATAATAATATTGTCAATTACTCCTCAAAAACTACTTATAACTACAAAATTTCAATCTTACGTTCACATATCAATATGGCCCTAGAAATATGCTCCAACCAGAAATTACTAAAAGATGAAATAAAATTTATACAGCAACTTGCACGCGAAGCTAATTATCCCAGCAATATTGTCCCCCGCCTAATCAGAAATAGAAGAAAGGAACTCAACATCATCAACGACGCACAGAAAGAAAAATATACCTTTGCTCATCCGATCCCTTACTGCTGCGGTCTCGCTGTAAAAATATCTAACCATGCCCGTAAAATGAACCTTCGTATCCCTATTAAACCCAATTGCAATATATTTAAAAGAATCAGGTCAGATAAAGACAAAATAAACCCTCTAGAAACTGCAGGTATTTACAAAATAAATTTTACCTATAGAGATTCCAACCTTCCCGGATACTACATTGGTGTTACAAAAAGAAAAATTAAAGACAGAATTAAAGAACACATAAACGATATAAAATACAATAGACAGAGTACCGCCCTTTCCTGCCTAGCCTTTAAAGAAAATATAGATATAGATTTCATAAATGTCAAGAAAATAGCTAATTACAATACCCACAGTTATGGCTTAAAACGGGAAGCGTTGGAAATAATGACACAAGAGGGAGCTGTCAACGGCATGGCGCATGCGCAAATAGAGCAATCGTGGCAAGCATTGATGAAAAAGCGGAGAGCGAGCCAGGCGGGCTCAGTTCTGAGGATGGCAGTGGACTGAACTGCTGAAAGCGCTCAAATGGTGCATGTTTTTTAGATTTTACGGAGATTTTAAGGCTTTTAATGTTTTTAATTATTTAACTGTTTAAGATATTATAGTGAAGCTTTTTGCCTTAATCACCTTATCATGACAACTCAGAAGTCTTATTTTGTGTAAATAGAAATTTGAAAAATACATTTAGTGTCTGCAAAGCTCTTTGCTCTTTTCATAAAGATTCAAATTAAACATGTTGGTTTTGTGTTTGGTGAGAAACCTGTTAACCCTCTGACTTCTCAATTTGTGGACTCTTCAAAATTGTGTCATTTTTTTTTTTTTTTTTTTCATATTTCAAATCTATGTACATTGGAGAATTGAAATGTGCATTTTTTCTTTCTAGAAAAGATTTTTTATATAGATTTTTATCATGAGAAACTAAGCTTCAGAAAAACCAATTTCACATGTTATTACAAAAAAAAAAAAATTTAAGTAAATTTCAATTGAATTACAGTTAATTTCCGTTTATTACATAATATAAGAAAATGCACCACCGCCTAACGCTTTGCAGGTTTATTGAATCATGGTCAGATTCATCGCCGTCTGAGGAGCAGTCCGAAAAATCTAAATCACTGTCACTATACTAATGACAACTGTTGGTCAAAACCTAAATTAAACGTCTAACACTGTATCTAATTTATTTCACTGGTTAAACGGTGAAAACGTAGGATGCTCTCCTCAATAAAGGAAGAAAAACACCTGCCCACGAAAATCGTGGGATGAACAAATTTTGCTACATTTGAGTTGCTCATGGAAATCCCGGGATGAGTAGTCAGAGGGTTAATGAGACATGATTGTGATGTTTTAAAAGGGTACTGTAAATTATTATCTTAAATGCAGTTTTAAAAATACAAGTCAGTGAGTTTGACATTCTAAATTATCTTTTGTAAAATATTTCACAAATACTGTGATTTTTGTTGTACAAGATTTATTTATTTTTAATGTGTATGTAGTTATTATATTCTTCCCTTCAAAAAAAAAAAAAAAAAAAAAAAAGAATCCCTTAGTCTGTTTTTGAGGAATTTGGCCTCCCCCCCCCTTAAGGATTTTTGAGAACTTGTTGCGGACAATGCAATTTGGAACCAAGCCTGAACTAGTACCAAACAGGCACGTATCCAAAAAAACATTTTTGGGGAGGGGGGGGGGGGTCCAAACACTAAAAAAGGCAGAATTTCACACAAAAATACTATATCATTACCATTTTAGTCAGAAAAATCCAAAATACGGGGGGGGGGGACCCCTGGACCTCCCCCCCTAAATATGTCCTTGGTACCAATCACTAAGAACTCGTTGCTTTTTTGTGTTACATGCAAGTCTTACAATTATTAGGAAAAAAAGGGGGGGGAGATAAAATCGATTAAAGAAGCAAATGTCAAAGAGCCCCTACCCCCCTCCAAAAAAGAAAAAAGAACTTGGAGCTAGTAAAGAAACTGAAAAATGATTTTAAAACAGCTAAAAGTTAAGAAAATTCTCAGATCCGCATGCAAGCATGCAATTATTTAAAAAGCAATAGATAAAAATGATTTTTCTGCAGCTAGCATGGGCATTGGATAATTACATCCTTAAAAAAAGAAAAAAAAATGACAGCTAAAATTATCCTTTTTTTTTTTTTTTTTCCCCTAAGAAAATAATTACATTAAATTAGTTTCTATTGAAACTTCTATTTGAAAAATAAAATTTTTATACTGTATCTTTTAACCCTTTATGTCCCAAATTAATTTACCTTATGAAAAATAAGTTTTGAAATTTTTTATGTAGCATCAGAAATATCTCTTATTAAGTAAGCTTTTTATGTATTACAAATATCTCATAATAAATTAAATATTGAACTATATGAAATTAAAACCTTGTTGATGATTTATTGCAGAATTATGTCCTATTAAGTAGTTTTACTGATGGGACTTCGATGCCGTCGGAGCATAACGGATTAAAATTTAGTTTTTATGAAATGTTACGACCCCTTCACAAAATTACAGTCAGTTAAAACAACCCTTCATTGGCATCTTACTGTGCATTTTAATTTGTCTTGTAAATTATTTTAAGAAAAAAAAGTGACTTGTACAAAAATTGGCATGAAAATGAACAGAAATGGATATTGAAATTGACAAAAATAAGCAATTTTCACAAAAATAAAATCCTGGCTTTTATGTGCATCAGACTAAAAACAATTTCCTTTTTGTGTGTAGGCTTTTTTTTTTTTTCCCAAAGCAGAACAAGTCCCTTTTTGGTACCTTTTTCTGGCAAAACAGCTTCCTTTTGGTCCTTTTTGTGATTAAAATTGCTCCCTTTTTACCCAGAATTGACCTTGAGATTCTGTTGTGAGCCATTCATTGTTAGTTAGTGTGCGATAGACTGCAAAGCCATACATTGACATTATACTTTTAATAGTGCTATTGTTGTGATATTTTAAAGATCCGCTGTGATATATGTTAATGTTGTATTTATTATGAGATATAGAGCTTCATTTCATTGAATAAAGTGTTATTTCTAATTTTTCTAGTTTGTTGGACTATTTTATCTCTACGAGATTTCGTAACAGTATCCACTGCTTCATGCCATGCATTTGCCTTGGGCATCTCGAACTGAAGCATAGTCCCTGTCAAAGCCGCATATATTCAAAGGGGTGGCTTAGATAAACTTACCTTTCAAGAAATATTGAGTTGCTATTAAAATGGTAGTGGTTAAGGCTTTTAGTGAAAAATTCTGCCTTTTTAACCATTTGGACTCTCATCAAAATTTATTTCAGATGGCCCTGAGCATAAGTAGCCATCTCTTTAAACTTAAGCAATTCAAGTGAAGGGATATTCATGTTCATCGATATCAGTTTTTTGCAGTCTTCTCTTGAAATATGAAAGGATATCAAGAACAAATAACGTATATCCACCCCTCCTTTTCGAATTTTCACATCTAAATTCTTTTCCAAGCTGAATCAAATGTTCTTGAGTCAATTTTTTAAATAAAAACTAAAGCATGTTTTAAAGCATAAAATTGATATCTGTGATATATGAATGAGAGTTAACCCATTTGTGCCCAGATTATTTTTTTGACTTTCTTCAATTTTTTCTAATGCCAGCAATAATCGATAAATTTCTCACATCAACTGCTTGAACAAGGAATGATTTCTTTTAAAATCATTATGCATAAAAATTGAAGATTCAACATCTTACTTGGTCATGTTAAAATATTTTTTGGAGTTGAGGTTCAGTACTCATGAATTAAATATAGGAAAAATAAATAATGTTTTTGACTGATAGCAGAAATAGCATTCCAAAAAAGGAATACTCGGCATAAATTGTTAACAGTTTTCCCCTCCAGATTGTTCTGACTGCTTTTTATACCAGCTCACAACATACCGGCGCCTATTTGCTGGGAAAAAAAAAAACAAACTGCAAAGCTTGTTTGGGAAAAAGGAATGACCAGTCAGTTTGCTAATAACAGGCATGAGACAATTGTTCAAATGAAGTGACGCCTCTCGTAACCATGATAAAGATTTTAGTGTGTTGTTGCACCTGTGTAGTTTTTCTCCTAGAAGTGTTGAGTATCAGTGAAAACGAGCAAATATATCAGGAACAGATTATTTTCCGATATTTTTAAAGCATGAAAGTTCTGATACCGATACATACAAATAAGTGAGGTATCAGCACCAATACTGTTGACTGCTGATATTATCGGTCGATCCCTAATGTGTGACCTTTATTGATGATCAGTGTTTCAGCAAGAGCTATTGAAATTATAAAAGTTGTGTGTTATTGTTCTTATATATATATTCTATTATTTCTAGTTTTGCCTGGTTCAAATATTAGCCATTTATCTACTAGTATGCCATCTCCTATGTCATCAATATCAAATAATTCATCTGTATTTTCTCGTAATGCTACATCTCTTCAGTCTCCTGCCAATTTAGATGAAGGCAGTCAAGCTTCAAGTGCTTCTGCAACTTCTTCTCTACCAGATGACCAAAATTCATTAAAATCAACTTCTAAGCCAAATTTTTCATACCCTCCTACACCCAATACTTTATCATCACCTGGTGCTGCTTCCATGTCATCATTTCATGATGATTTAGAATGCATTTCTAGTCCTGGCTGGCCCAAAACTCCTGCTAGTCCTGTAAGTATGCTTTTATAAAATTTAATGCATTTCTGAAATATGTGTTTGGGACTCTAAGCTTGCTATGTACCAATATTCAAATTATGTATTTTTAATGAATATGTATGTGCCATTTTCAAATTTCGGTGCCATTTGCTGTCGTCGTATAAAATACTTTTTTTTTTTTCACATGGTATAAGAAAATTTAATATCATCGTTTTTATCAGACAGTTTCCAGTATAAAAAGAATAGATTAAAAACATGCTATTTAATAATTTAAAAAAAAATATGAGTACAGAAGATAAACTGAAATATAGCTGTCTGAATCTTAGAACATAAAACGTGTTTTTCCGAATTACTGCCCAAAAATCTAAAATGTCTGCCCTGACATGCTTTAACATTGTGAAATAGCATTTAAATTACAGTATGAAAAGGTTTTTTTTTTTTTAGATTTTAAGAAAAATACAATACTTTTGAATTAAATGTAGCTGTCTGAACATTGATATCATGTTTGTTACCATACATTATTTTCAATTTTTTAAACAACAAAATTGAAGTTTGAGAATAGCTGCACTTGTTTAACATTAGAATTAGATCCAAAAAGAAATATAAGCAGTCATCTTGAATTTTTAGCATTTGACTGAAAGAGCGAAAGCCTATTTGTGATAAGTATTTTTATTGCATGTCATGTCTGTTACCAAATGTCAGGTTATGACACTTAGCTGGTTAATGTAAAGCAGCGGATGTGTGGAACATCATGACCAGCACATAGTTTAAAAATAATTTATTAGAACAACTTAATATAAATAAAACATTTGAAAGCAACCACGGCACCTAGCTGGTATAACAGATTGCTTGTCTTCTCATCACACATTGCAGTTTATATACAATTATAGTTCATTGACATAGTGTACAATAGAAGTACGGCTTTGACATAGATGCATGTAATTTGCATAGTATCAGGTTATACAAATAAGTTGATGATGCAATGTTACAAACAGTAACGATAGTTACTGAGTTTTAGGATACAGTGAAAATAGTCACTGAGTTTAAGAACACACACGCAAGATTTCAGATTGGGAACTTATCGCGGCAAGTGATAGCTATTTTTCTCATCAATGGCCTTCCTCTCGCATATGGGCAAACTTTAAATGAAGAAAATTTCATCCTTTTTTTTTTTTTTTTTTTAGTTTAAAATACATTGTGTCAACATTACATTAAGGTAAAAAAAAAGAAACTTTAAACATTTTAACAAAATATGCACACTGGCATGTTGAATCGGTTCGATTCACTTTTCTCTGTGAGGTTGAATAAATATTTTATCAACCAATATTTTAAGTCCATTTTTTGTTTGTGGTTTAGTAAATAAATCATCATAGTTTAATTTAGATTGAATATATTAATTTGAAACATGTCTTTTATGATCACTAAGTTTTTAAGAAAATGAAATTTTATATCTATATGCTTCGTATGTGAATTTTCTATGGAAGACTTTGAAAAATTAATAGCTGCTTGATTGTCACAATAAAGATAGCCCAAGACTTTGGTATTAATTATATTAGAGGTTTTCAATTCATTTAAAGTAAGTTTAGTCCATAACAGCTTCTTCGCGGCTTCAGTCAAAGAAATATACTTAACCTCCATAGTGGATAGACTGACACATTTTTGCTTAAAGGTTCTCCATATTATCGGTGAATTATCAATGTAAGTTATAAGCCCACCTACTGAAATACGATCATCATGGTTTCTGGCAAAATCCGCATCGCTGTAACAATTTATATTCAAATTTGTTGTTTGAGATAACTTTAACTTGTAAAATTTAGTTTGATTCAAATAACCTAATAGTTTTAATAAAGTATTCCAGTGATTCAAACCTGGATTAGTCTCAAATTGAGACAAAATATTTATCGAATATGAAATATCTAGTCTAGTTTTATTTGCTATTAAAGCTAGACAACCTAGTATGTTGCGATATGGTAATTTAGACATTATTTCAGTTTCTTAATTTGTATTAGGGTATTGAGTTTTTGATAGGATTGTACCTACGGTGATCGGTAATGAAGTTGCAGGGTAATTGTACTTTTCAAACATTTTGCATACTTTATGAATGTAATCAATTTGGTGAATTAATAACTTTCCTTCCTTTTCTTCGAATTCTACACCAAGCAATTTCCTCGTTTTACCTAGGTTTTTAATGTCGAATTTACTAGAAAGGCAATTTATTATCACATTAACATAAGCATCAGTTTTACTAAATATTATAATGTCATCTACATCAAGTAATAAGACTGCATTTTTTACTGAATGTATAAACGCAATTTGCCTACTTGCAAAATTTTAACCTTTCTAATTTATTATCAATTTCTGTAAGCGACACACAGCTGACTGGTGGAGGCCGTAAATCACTTTGTTTAGCTTACAGACATGGTCCGGTTTATCAGGATTTACAAAACTTTGTGGTTGATTCATTAAAATGTCTTCAGTTAATGTAGCGTATAAATATGCACATTTAATATCCAACTGACTGTGTGTCCATTTTTGTTTACATACTAAAACAGCAAAAAACATTCTAATGATTGCAAAGTTTACCACTGGACTAAACACTTCATCATAATTTACTCCCTTAGTTTGACTAAAACCTTTTGCTACTAAACAAGCTTTGTACCTTAAAATTTCATTGTTCTCGTTTTTCTTGAACGTGTACACCCAACGATTACCAATTACTTTGGTGTTGGGGGGTTTCGGTATTAGAGTCCAAACATTACGATTGTCCATCATGTTTATTTCATCTTGCATAGCTGAAAGCCATTTATCAGCTTGGGGAATTCTTAACGCCTCAACATAAGAATTAGGTATTTGGGCTTCATATAGTCATGCATTAATTTAGTTCAGTTCTTCTCCAGTTTTAACAGTTCCAGAGTAGTTATTTTTACCGCTAAAATTAAAATCACTTTTATCTTTTGCAGGGATGTTAATTCTGCACCACGCAAATCTTGTGCCGAACTGTGCTTTTAGCCGATTTTTGCGCCGAATACATCATTTTGACTCTTTTAATTTTTTGCCACGCTTGCAAACTTTGCTTTTCTTATCTGCATTTATTATGTATTTAGTGTTGACTCTAGATTGATTCTGCACCAGGGCGCAGTGCCCGGTGGCTCTTTTATCATCTTTTTAGCGCTCGGTGGCCCTATTTCTCTTCTTTCTGCACCCTCCTGCATTTACATTTTTATTATTATTAGTCAGTAATCACCGCTTTTTATTTCCTACATACCATTTGCGGCCCATCATGAAAATACGTTAATTAAAACGGCCCCTTCACAGAAATACGATCGAGTACAATATCTCCCTCATAAAAATAGGTTCGATTGAAAGCGGATCTTTCACGAAAACCGTCTATGTCAGGGATGGGCAAACTACGGCCCCCGGGCCAAATCTGGCCCGCCGGAAGGTTTTATCCGGCCCGCAGGAGGAATTTTAATTAGCCGGTCCAACGGAAATTCAAAGACTATATATATATTTATATGTTATATATCCATATTAAGAATTATGAAGATCGCTTGAAAAAAGTGCATTTTGAGTTCGAACGCAGATTTCAAGATTTCCGTGCCATTCAAACAGAATTTGATATTTTTACCATGCCTTTCAACGTAAATTGTGAAGCAGTGAGGTCAGATTTGCAGCTTGAATTAATTGAATTGCAATCTAACAATCATCTCAAGCAGTTTTTTCTAAATATGCCAAAGAGTTTTGCAAATCATTATCGAAAGTAAGTTTCCCAAATTTAATATCTCACGCCCAGAAAATCAGTCCTATGTTTGCTTCATCTTATAAATGAGAACAAGTGTTTTCAACTATGAACCTTAGAGACAGTTCTTTCAGAAGTAGACTGACAGATGAGCATTTAGCCTCGTTCTTTAGAATCAGTACATCTCACTTCGAACCTCAATATAAGGAACTTTTAAAAATGAAATCGCAATTTCATTCATCTGATAACATATTTAAATTTTAATACTTGTATATTGTTCTTGAAATTTTAGAAAAATTTATCTTGGCCCGCGATCGAAAAAGTTTGCCCATCCCTGGTCTATGTAATCAGATCTTTCCCACAAATGCCTTTTTCAAATATTCTATTCTTTCACATCGAAATACCGTTACTGCCTTTTCATTGTCTCTGTTTTCATTTGCCCGAGCCGAGTAACCCGAAAAGTAGCCTCTCTAGTATGTTGTTTTTGCTGAGTCAGTGAGAAGCCCGATCGGCCGGGCAGAACTACGTGGGCATTTCACTTAGGAGTTGGGGGAAGAAAATACGGTTGGGAAATTAAAATTTTTTTCTAAAGTTATCGAAAATTTCAGATTCCATGTGTCAATTCTCAAATATCGGTAGCTACATTTGATAAATATGTAGTCGCGAATTATCAAACAATCATTATTCCAGAGTTCGTCGCCAGCTGTATATAGTTATTACTCTTCTCGATGTTTTTAATAGTTTTGCACACTAGCAAGTTTTTTTTTTATCCCCCCCTAAACGATTTCCTCTTTTTAATCGGCTTTCTTAGTACATATTATTCTTAATGTATGACAGTTATTTACTAACCATATATAATTACGGATTATACAGAAAGTATGCCATAGCAAAACGACGTTTAGCGATTAAAAAATTCTGCGGGATTTGCTTGTTTGTTATAGCAAGCCTAGACAAGGGATATCTCCTAAGTGAGGTGCCTTGGTTGGATGACTTTTTAAAGAGTTCTAACATGTATTGACGTTACATCTGATGAAACCGACAAAAACTCCAGACCCACAGTCGCTCGGCCCGGGCCCGTCGCTAAGCAACGGGCCTGCGCATGAGTTGCCACCATTAAAAATGAGTTAATCATTGAGGCCTGTTTTCGCCATTCACAGTGCTCTATTCTATTATTCTAAGTATTCTAAATATTATATAATTTTATTATTTTAAAACAATTTTTTAAAGTTTTGTCGTACTAAAGAACTTTAGATGTAGGTAATCGTTTTGTAAATCTTGCGCCGTTTTCTTTCATAAAAATTTATCATAAAATTCGAACATTTTGCTCTGAATGTAAAGGTAAGTGAACACTTATAATTTATTTAGAAATTCTAAAAATAGGTATGTAAATCATGTTTAGTGAATAATTATTCATGTGCTATTTATAAATAAATTATTTTAATCAGAAATCGTATTACTTGTGTAGTTTATTCTTGTAAATAAGCATGACGTTGTGATACTTGTTAGACAATTTAATTTTGCCAGTTGAAAATGTTATTTATCAATTATATATGCCTTGATTATGGGATTCAGACTTACATTTGGTACAGTGCAGAAATACAGTAAATTATAAATTATTGATTTTTGCCCGTTTATATGGAAACTTCAAATGTAGTTAATATTTTCTACAAGCGTTCATTATGCTTGCTCAATTCCAAAGTTTGATTGAGAAAGCGCCAAAAGAATAACACATAATACATGAAATGTCTTTATTAAAGTATAATTAATTCACGGATCGCGCTATAGAGCGTATTTTATCAATTTTCTCCAATGTACAGGATATCCCGAAAACACTGAAATGTGCCTTAACACATCATTTGTTAAAGATTAATGTTAAATTGTTTAAAATAACATAGGAAATACGACTACGCTAATGAAATATTCATTATAAAATGTCTTTTTCATTTCTGTATTTAGTTATTTTAAAGTATATTAAATATCCACTTGTGAAACTAAAATAAGCAATCGTGAATCATGAGAGTAAGCGCTACTTTCTTTTTCCTTCAAATTATATGCATCTATTTTCTTAATGCCAATATGTATCATAGCAAACAAATTAATGAGTTCGTACTTGAATTAGTAACACAATTACTACTTAAAACTACATTAATAATGTTTGAAAGCACTGGGAAGCTTAAGAAATGCCTGATGTATACGTGCAGACTCGAGCATCCGAGCCTCTTTTGATGACTCATCAAAATATACGCGCAGGCCCGTTACTAATTGCAAAGGCCCTGCTCGGCTGCACTTCAACACTTCAGTCCTCTACCATGTTCAATGCCTTTATCCACTCAAATCGATCTGAAAATCGTGCGATTTGCGACGTTTTGCAAATACTGCAATAGAAACACATTATGCTTTTGCCAAAAAAAGAGCATAATAATGATCTTTATCTTTAGCAATGTAGCGCTAGGGTTATTGGTGCCTAGTGCGGTCCTTCAGTTTGCCGCCCCATTCATTCTAAGTTTCAGCATTCTGCCCCCATTTTGTTAGCCCAGTACAACCCCCAAACAATAACTTATATTCATAAGTAATGTTCACCAGTGTAAACCAGCTTATGTACTGGTACTTAAAAACGTTATTCTAGTCACCTATATAACTTTAAAACTCAAATGAAGACTATGTAAATCTATTACTTACTCCATATTAAATCTAAATAATAGCTCAGCCAAAAACTCTAGTCGGCAGAATCGCCATGTTGAACAAGAGTGACGCAATCACAGAGCTGTAGTGACGTCACATCGTCAACAACGAATCGCCCGCTCCTAGGTGACGTCGGGATCGGGCCGCGTCATACCGGCAGCCGCACGCATCTGTGCTCAAGCGTTTGCTCCGTAGCTAGTGGGCGGATCCCAGCTGGAGCATATAAGCTGCGTGTTCGTGAGCGGAAATCAGTTTCGTGTTTCGTTTCGCTTCGTGTCTTGTGTAGTTTTTGGTTATGTCCCTATCTTAGTTTTGTTTCATTATCGGAGTTAGTCCGGAGTTCGGTGCAAGTTTCCAATAAAAGATGCATTTATAAATATAATGTTCCAGTTAATCGAAATTTGGCAGTGATGTTACGTTGAGTGAAGCCAGCTTTTTCCTGAATGACATCTTACGTTGATTCTATGAGATTAAAAGGGCTGTGTCTACTTCGTGATATAAAAGAGATGAAATTCAAAGTAACATTTCTAAGCGGTAATTAAGTTCCTGATAAGCACTCCGGCATTTCTTCTTGAGAGGTACTGACTGTTATTTATCTTTGAGCTTATTGTAAAAGCCATGGTTCACTTTTTTCCTTTCCCTATATAAGCTAGGGTTGAAATCTTTAACTAAAGGTATGAACTGTATATTTTTAAACTGAAAATTCAACAGCATTTTTAATACATCCATCTAGTCATTTTTCTGTAATTGTTTTTGTTGTATATTTTTAATGTTAATAAAGTAAAATGTTGTTAGTTAATACAAAGTCTCTTTAATGAGTTTCCCACAAAATACCTTTTTATTTCAGGCTCATAGGCCAAATTTCAGCAACGTTTCCATTCTGCATAAGCTAAATTTACTCTTCTAATTAATGAATTAATTTCATAATTAACCCGTTCAGGAAGAGCGCCGCACATATGCGTCGAAGAAAAACTGCTCTCAGGGCCGAGCGCCGCACCTTTGCGTTACGGTGAAAGTGACACTCGCAGCTGAGCGCCGCTTATGATCGTTTCAAAATTGGAACGAAATGCAGAGCACTAGAGGGCGTTAGTAATCCATGTTTCTTGTAAAATATTATACTCATAAATAAGTATTTCTCTCAGCAATGTCAGATTGAGGTTAGTCAACTGTCTGTGAGTCATTAGAACTTTGGTGGGAAATAATGTAAACAAAAACACGTGCGGAATACTTCTTACTCATTTTGAAGTGGTTCGCTTTTCTCTTTAGGTTTTTGTTTAACTTAGGCTCTAGTTTCTGTTTTCTGTTCTGATGGGATTTAAACTTGTTCTGATGGTTGCTCTGTGGTTGGGGTTGTTTATCTCGGCAATGTGAAGTTTGGTGTTGGCATAATTTTTAAGGCACTCCACCGTTTATCGCTTGTTAAGAGAGGGCGTACTTTTTATTTCACTGAGCCACGACCAGCCGATATTTCTAATATGTTTATTCTTCAATAGTCCTTTTAATGGACGTCATTTCCCAAAACTGTGCACTGAGAAAAGTGGAAAAAAAACTTAGAAGGAGGTGTGTTGTTTGCTCAAAGAGGAATAAAAGACGTGACACCGCATATGAATGCAAACTTTGTAATGTCGGATTATGCGTTGATCCGTGCTTTGAAATTTACCATACGGCTTTAAAATTTTAGTTATTCAATTGTTTTATAGTATTTTTAAATGTTTTTTCTTAATTTATATATTTTTAGTATTAATTTAGTATTAATCAAGATAATTTTAAATGTAGTATAGTGTATTATATTTTTATTTTTCATAATTAAACATTAATTCTTTTAATTATTATTTTTTATTATGAGAGAAAAACATATTATATTCTATAATTTATTAAAAAATGGTTCCATTTCCATGCAAATGAGAGTTTTTATGCATTGTTTTGTAATGCATATGTTTCGAGAAATTTTATGCGCGTTAGGCTTAGCGGGCGAAAACTCCTCGGCCCGTAGGAACAATCGAAGCTTGAGAGGTGTCGTCCTGTGGAGAGCGCTTCTTTCCGCGGGCGCTCATCCCGAACGGGTTAAACTTTTAACTTTTGTCATACAGTAAATCTAAAACGTGGGTGTATTCCCAACAAAACGGTTATGGGCATACTTGGTCTAGTGCCTGAAGCCCTTGAATATTAGACCGATTCGGTCGTCAGTAAAAGTTGAATAAATATTTCACTAAATTTAAAAACTAAAAGAAACCTTTTTCTAAGTACCGTTTTTCTCTCCCTACCTTATAGTATAACAGAAAGTTTTAGTAGGGGGGGCTGTAAGAAACATAATCTTTGAAAAAAAAGGGGGTTGAGAATAATAGAAAATTCTTTGAACCATGGCTACTTACACAATTTCAAAGCTCAATAATAGCAACTTTGAAACATGGCAAACAGACATCAAGTTTGTATTGATGGAAAGAAATGTCTGGGGAGTGGTAAATGAATCAGAAAAACCTCCCGAAAGACCTGATGCTAAAGCCGGTAGTGCTGAGTACATTGAATATCTCAAAGCTTTAAAAGAATATAATAAAAATAAGAATGTTGCTTTATCACTAATCTATTTAAATATAAATGAAGATTGCCGTCGAATTCTTGAGGGTGTTGAAGACCCCGTGGTTGCTTGGAAAGTCATTAACAAGTACTTTAGACCCGACAGCCGAGCGAACCACATGACAACGTTCTCTGAACTATGTGAGTTAAAGATCTCCGGAGGTGAGGGAGTCCTGATGTTCTCTACTAGACTACTCAAGGTTTATAATAGATTGAAAGCCCTTGATCCCGCATTCAGTGAAAAGTATTTAAGCTTTCAACTGTTGCGATACCTTCCATATTAATTCGATAGAATCGTCCAGACCATTTTAAGCTGGCCTGATGAGCAGTTTACCTTTAAAAATATTTGTGAAGCTCTGAATGCTGAAGAAGTGAGACTTCAACTCTGTGAAAAAGACTCCCTAGCCCAAGCCAACACCGTTGCATACCTGCCAACTTGTACGGTTTGGCCGTACAATGTACGGATTTTAGCTTAGTTGTACGGTTATACGGCCGCAAGGCAAAATTGTACGATTTTTTGGCAAAGTTTAGGCTAATGTGATTTTATTTACTATGTTTCAAAATTTAGTGGTTTTGTGGAGTATTTTAAAATTTAAATCACCAATTGACGTTACGTCGAACGTAAAAACACTAGATCGTTTTATTTCCCATATTTACGCTAACTCCCCCCTCCCCAACCTTTTCTGCCTTTTATGCTTTTTCCACTGATACGCTGTGTTACTGTTAACCCGAGAGGGAAAATAGGAACTCCCTCCGATCTCCGATGCTGCGAAAGCTATGATTGGCTCACAGATTTTTTTTTCTCCCTCCCACCCGCGGCTTGGCTTGTGACGTGTTAGGAGAAGTGGGATGGGAGCGTTCGTAATCGATATGCCGAGTGTCCATGCTTTGGCAAAGTTTGTTGCTGCACATACACGGAGGTGGATGCGCATTCGTTTAGAAATATCTCCCTCCCAATACCGCTTGGCTCCCATCCGTAAGCGCAAGCAATATAATAAAGTTTTCCTTGATTCTTTTACAAAGGAATATCCTTGTATCGTCAAATCGCGAAGGGCATGCAATTTTGCTTTTTGCTCCGTGTATAGGACATCAAAATTGCGTATCAAACATGAATAATCTTGCTAAGTATCAAACATAAATAATCTTGCAGACAAATAATTTTCAGTTGTTGTTGCGTGTGATTATGGCAACGCTACACTAGGGCGATCAGCCAGGGGGGTGCCTTGGCAGAAGGACTTCCTAAGGGGTTCTAACGCGTACTCACGTTACATCTGGAGAAAACCTACCAAAACTCCGGATCGACAGCCGCGCGATGGGACCCGAACCCGGAACCTTCACACTTCAGCCATCTACCATTTTCAGTGGCAGAAGCACTTGTGCCATGGTGAGGCCAAATCATTTTCAGATATAGTTTATTTTTCAAATTTATTTCCAAATATGTACTCACATGAAGTATGTGGAAATGATGCTTGCAAGCCAGTAGATGAAATAAGGGATGAGCTTCAATCTCAATTTTGCAAATTGATAATTTGCCCGAGGAAGTTCAATCAGAAGAAAAAATGGGCTAAAAATTGAGATTGAGATTGAGAAAATTAACAGCTGCTAGGGGGAAATTTAAATATGATCGAATGTTATGCTAAGCATATTGACTATACCACACAGTAATGCTGCTTGTGAACGTTTGTTTAGCAGTGTTAAGAAGAAAAATAAGAAAAATAGAACACTATTTTTCTTATTTTTCTTCTTAACACTGCTAAGAAAAATAGAACACTATTAATAGAACACAAAGAAAAATAGAACACTATTTCATAGTTTTTTGTCTAATGAAACTTTGGAAGACATTTTAATTGCAAAAAGTAAACTCAAAGGCCATTGCTATGAGGAAGACTTTGATAAGGATTTTTTAAAAGCAGCCAAATCAGCTACTTATGAACATTTGTACTCTAAAGATACCAAATAAATGCCCCTCCTTTCCTATATGTGCATATGTATTAAAAATTGTGTACTAAATCTGAATAGTAATTTTAAAAATTGTGTTTGATTACATAGGCATATTTATTGCGTTACTGCGTGACACCGTGGGATTGTAAGATTTTCAAAAATTGCATGTTGGCAGGTATGCCGTTGGCATGTTTAAAAGGCCAGTCGTATGTTACGAGTGCAACCAGCCTGGTCATCTTAGAAAGAACTGTCCAGAAAGAATTCGTCGCAACCGAGAGTCCCAGTGGAGTCCTCAGGCCCAGCCCAGTCGTGAAGAGAGTCGTCAAGGCAGAAACCCCAGCTTTACAAGGAGTTCGAGCCCAAGTCTTCAGGATGGCCACGCGTCCTTGAAAACCTGGAATGTACTTGAATTTACAAAAAAAAGTTCAAGGCCTGGAATGTGCTTAAATTTGAATGGATGTCTGGAATGTCCTTAAATTTTGAAAGGAAGTCTGTAATATCCTTAAATTTGACTATCCAATTGCTGAATTTTTGTTGTTTTATCGGTTATTCCCAGCCCCTACGATAATGAAACCACGTACCATGGAGCTGTTATGTACAAACGCACTGCAATCACAGTTGTGTATGCATATATCTTTCCTTGCTATAATATGCATTTTTATTGATCTAACTCATTTGAGTTATTGAAAATATTGATTATTATGTGAAATTTCATAATTATGAGCCATAAGTGCCATTTTAACGATCTTTGGTTACAAGATACAAATTTTGCCATGTGGATCGGAAAAGTTACTGGTGATTGTCACGTGGCAAGATGTTTGATATGCTCAACAAACATCAACATTTCATCAATGGCTGCCTTAAGGAGCCATATGCAAGGTAAGAAGCACATGTCACTTACCGAAAATTAAAGGAACACCTTAACCCTGGATGGACTACTATCCAAAGTACCGTCATCACAATCTTCATCATCCACGAGTAAACCATCATTTAATGATTCTGCATCGGTATTACAAGAACAGCCCTTGTAATCAGTAGCATGTTTTCAGAAAGCAGAATCAATGACGGCTGAAGTATTTTGGGCATTGAAAGTGTTGCAAAGCCACTTGTCCTACAGATCGTGCGATGGAATCGATGGCTTATTTCGATCCATGTTTCTGGACAGCCAAACCTTAGCTTTTGGAATGAAGGCAAAGTGATGTCACGCTACTTAACGGGTGTTTTTAGGGCACGCAAATGCTGAAGTGTTGCTTGAAAGCATTAAGCAGTCTTTGAAAGATTTGCTGTTAAAAAATGTTTTTTAGCTGTCCTTAAATGTGTTTGAATTTTTCTCTAAGAAAGAGTGGCCACCCTGAGTCTTGTTTCCCGACGGAACCAGTCTAGACGTTCCAGTCCTCAGCCAGTGGCACGCCAGGGTCAGCCACGTTCCCAAAGACCCCAGCGACGGAAGCAACAAGGTAATCGATGAGACGAATCTCCTATCTCTAAAAGACGTGAGTCTCCAACATGTAAGTCCAATTTTTTTGTTACCGCTAACTGTTTAAGCCAGTCCAGCTCAAGGACAGGGTGGGTATTCGATTCAGTGGCATCCCATCATTTTTGCAGCAACAAGGATATGTTTGTAGACTTTATCAAGTTAGAAGGAGAAAAATTGTCAGTTACAATTAAAGATGTTGAGTACATCATAGAGGGGAAAGGTTCGCTGAAGTTATGGTTTGGTCCACGTAAATACACATTAAATGAGGTGATGTATTCACCAATGCTAAGAAAGAATCTTATCTCTGGACCACGTCTAGATATCAATGGTTTCCAATTTATTGGTGGAGATGGTGAGGTGAGAGTATCCCAAAAAGTTAAGTTTTTAAAGTAAAAGATTAGTTTTTAGAGCCGTATTAAATAACAGCGTTTACACAGTAAATCCCAGGACTGTTAAAAATAGCAAAACGGTATCTTTCTGTAAAAAAGAAGATAATGAGGCCCGAGAGTTATGGCATAAACGTTTCGGCCACATAGGTACATCTATATTAGTACATACAAGCAAGAAAGAGGGGGTATTAGGACTACCGATCTTGCTTGATCAGACAATCTTTCGCGATCCATGCAGGTTGTGTAAGTTCAGGAGGGTTTCCTTTAAGTCCCTAAATTGTATCAGGTCAAAAGCCCCACTTGAGTTACTACATGCAGATGTTTGGGGTCCTCAAGCCATCAAAGGACGCATGGGGGAAAGATATTTCCTTTAAATAGTCGACAGTTATTCTCGCCGTGTATCACTTTACCCTATGACAGAAAAATCTGAAGTAACAGGTATAATCAAATCCCACATTACTCGAGCCGAGAATACGTTAAACCGTAAAGTGAAAGCCTTTCGAACCGATAATGGTTCCGAAGTTGTAAATAGGCAGTTACAGGGATACTTTGACGAAAAGGGCATCGTCCATAAACAGACAAACATCTTTACTCCTGAGGAAAGTGGCGTATGTGAAAAGTACAACCAGACGGTGGTAAGTGGTGCTAGGACAGTCTTACAAGAGTCCGGCATCCCACAATATTTTTGGCCTGAGGCCATGCTCTACTTTTCCTATACATGGAATAGAGTTTGTCACACTAAGTTAGATAAGACTCCATGTGAGCTAGCTGTATGCAGGCTCGAAACCATCAGTAAAACACCTTAAGCCGTTTGGTACATTGGCATACGTGGGAATCCCCCAGCAAAAATGCCGAAATAAACTTGATCCCAGAGCCCAGAAAGGTTATCTGGTGGGCTACGCTTTTCGTACCAAAGGCTACAGAATTTGGGTACCCGAGTCCGACGAAATAATAGAAAACATAAATGTTTCATTTAAAGAGGAGCTTTTATACAATGTAATATAGTAGAGAGCCAGAAATCCGCATAGCTTGGGACCAAGGCTTGTGTGGATTTTAGGATTTTGCAGATTTCAGGCCATAAAAGATAAATCCTATTGCATTTCAGACTTAAGAAAAGGAGAATACAATTACAATGAAATAAAAACACAGTCAAAAGTATTTCATTTATATTTTCACTTTAAATACAAAAGCATTGGAGAAAAAAGAAATTACATGAAGACTAGCAAAGCAAATGGTTTCAAAATTTCCTTTCTCTAATTTTGAAAACATGTTCTATGGTGATTTGTTTTAAAATATTTTTCTACTTTGTTTATTTCTTTTATTTATTTAATTTTGCAAATTGTATAACTGTTTAAATATGCAGTTTAAACAATAACTGTTTAAACTGCATATTTTCAACAGAATTATGATTAATTTTTGTTTTGTTATAGAACTTTAGCTGTTGTAAAAATTTAGGGTATTCTTTTCTTAACTTTAAACTTTTATCAAATGGATTTTATTATTATTATTACCCAAGTTTTAGATCATCATCAGAATCATATTTATCTGGATTAAAGAAACTTTTCAACAATTTCTTCATTGGTGGAATTCTCGGAATTTCATTATTTATATCAGAGAAGGTGTGCGGATTTCGGACATTTGTGGATTTTAGGTCAGCGGATTTCTGGCGTTCAACTGTATAAGTGGAGCGGTGCTGGGCCCTGAAGTAGGTAGTGAGTCGGTCGACGCTAATTCAGACCGTGGTTGTGAAAATAGAGAAAGTGACAATCAAGGTTACCCAATTTCCCCACGGGAATCTGAAAGCGAGGAGAGTGAGCTAATCATCCCAAAAGGTGATGAAATCCCTGATGTTGCACCTAGTTTAAGGGTAGTCAACTGGGAAAGAAAACCTGTAGTTAGGGGTGACAAATCATGAACCGACATCTACTTCTATGAGGGAGGCAAGAAGGAGAGACTAAGATCTTTAAATGACGTCTCAAAGTACTGCAACAAAAACAACCTGGTGTTTGATCCTACCTTGTTTGACTTCCGAGGCTCAAACATGCAGGAGGGTTTGATAAGAGGTGATGCGATTTCCCCGGATGACAGTAATCCTATTTCCCCTGACGGTGAAGAAATTGCTAGCAGCTACAGTAAGTCCAGTTGACTAGATCAGGTTCCTGTCCCTAGGACCTTTAAACAAGCGATTGAGTCGGGTTACAAGGACGAGTGGCTAGCAGCTATGCGAGAAGAACTTACCATCATGGAAGACAGGGGGGTCTGGCAGTTAGAAAGTTTACCAGACGGAGTAACACCCGTAGGTTGCCGGTGGGTTTATACCCTGAAGAAAGACGAAGCGGGAAAAATTGTGAGATTCAAAGCGAGATTAGTTGCACAGGGTTTCAAACAAGAAAAGGGAGTCTCGTATGACGAAACCTTCAGCCCTCTGGTGAATTTGAGCTTGATCCGATTTTTCTTCGCATTCTTAGTTTCTTTCTGTGTCTGGTGTCACACACAATGCAACATTAAGGGTGCTTACCTGTATGCTCCTTTGGAGGAGACAATTTTTATGTCACAACCTCCAGGTTTTGAGATTCCTGGTCATGAGGAAAAATTCTGCAAGTTGAACCGTGCGATATATGGCTTAAAGCAGAGTGGCCGGCAGTGGTTCTATGAAATACATGCTGCTTTGTTAGAAATGGGTTTTAACAAGTTTGAGTGGGGAAATTGTGCTTATAGAATGAACAATAATTTAATTTTAATTTTATATGTCGATGACATTGTTGTGTTTGGAGAAAATGAGAAGATCATTAATAGCATCCTCAGGAAATTAGAAAACCGATTTGACCTAAAGGTATTGGCAGGTCCGTAGCTAGGGTTAGTTCAATGGGTGGGCCCAAAAATACCCAGGGTGGGCACGATTTTTGAATCTGCAAACTAAAACAAAGCAAAACTATTTAACGGCTGAAACAATACTTCCTTGCCAAAAATTTTTATATTAAATTATCAAGGTAGCCTAAGGAAATACGCTGTAAGGAAAATAACAGCAAATATTAAAAAAAAAAAAAAAAAAAAAAAGGAACAGATTAAATGCGGGAATTAAGAATAGTGTCTTGAAAATAAACAATAAACTGTGTAATTACTCACAGGACCTTTTAAAAATGTATAAGCATTTCGGGAGCAACAAAAGGGGTATTTCTTCATCAGTACCTAATACGCACCCTCCAGCAAACAGAAAAGCATAAAAACAAAAAATAATTTTTTAGCTTTTAATATATTTTGCATTTTCATGCTTTGCTGTCCGTTGGAGGGTACATATTTAGGTACTAATGAAGAAAGCACTCTTTTGCTACTTTCGGAACACGTATACCTTTTTTAAAGGTCCTGTGAGTAATAACAAAGTTTATTTATTGATTTCATCCTAGCATTTTTGATAGTTTTTTCTTCAATACACTCAATCGACGTCTCAATAAAGCTGTAGACATCGATTCTTTGCACCATGGAACTGCTTTAAAACAAGCTCTACTGGAATGCTGTTCATGAGTTTATGTTCAAATACAAGAAGAATTAGAATAGCTTTCCTCTCGTGCAGCATGGATGAACGAAATGGAGTTAAGATTCTTGAAAAAGTGCTAAATGACGCCTCGCAAGTTGCTGTAGATGCTCCTATTGACAAGGCAGAAGGAAGAAGGCAATAAATAGAAGGAAATGTATCTCTATAATTGAACACAAATGCTGTCATTTCATGCAATGTGGCTGAGAGTTTCGACTCTGATATTTTCTTTTGCAAGAAAGTTCATGCCGTTGCTATTTCAGCAGTTGTGCCATCCATTGTAGTGAATCGATATTGCATGAATTTGCCAGACACCTGAGGTGCTGCATGTCGGATGAATTGCTGGTCATGAACATGAGAGCTTTCATACTCTCTTACAATTATATGCTCTCTCGGCAGAACAGTAAATTCAGCTCTGCTGCTGTTTGATCAAAGACATCGTGGTGCATTCGTAGTACAGAGCTGCCAAGTCTCCGGCTTTTTCCGGGAGATTTCCCACCACAATTTTTAGACAGTTTTATTTTGCATTAAATATTTGGACTTATTTTAAGCATAAATTTGTAAGTAAAAATTAGTGGTGGAAAATCTCTCGAAAAAAGCCGGAGACGTGGCAGCTCTGATAGTAGTTCTTGTTGCAACATTTCCTTTATATGCTGGGAATATAAGTGTCTTCCTACAGATTCAGTCATGATGAAGTGATCCAGTCATGTCCCTGTGAAATGGATTGGAACCACACATCTACGTTTTGGAGCTGGAATCTCTTCAGCATACCAGAAGATAGAATTCTCATAGCCGATTTGTATAAGGTGTCAAAATGTTCAACATTTCAATGCTTTTTAATTTCTTCTACAACTCTGGCAATAATTTCACTCGCTTGTAGCAGGTCAATAGCTTTAGACTGCAGTACATTATTGGCTGGATCGAACAGGGATAGAAGGGAATGCTAAAGAGTTCCAAAAAATACAAACCGAGGAGTTTTAATTTCGGAAAGCAGTGCAGTTGCTCCCATTGAAATATCACGAGAGTCAGCACACTTCTGAAAAACCTTGATATGTTCTGAGTAATTATTTAGTATCCCTACTGTACAGCGGTAATGCTCAGACTATCGTTGAGGCAATAGACGATTCAGTGCTTGCCCCTCATACACATTTGCAACGGGATGCTTTCTACTGAATTTATAGAGTCCAGAGGAGATATCGAGGAAACTGCACAAATCTTTGTCCCCTCAAATAGCACTTATAACCAATAAGTGCAATTTATGGTTGTAACAATGAATGTAAGGAATTTCTTTCTTGAGTTGACACTTGAGTTTAGCCTGCATGCCACCGTATGCTCCAGCCATGACGGCAGCACCATCATAGCATTGAGAAATGATGTTCTTTGGATCCAGTCCCAGTTTATTAAGCTCATCCAGAATTTTGTAGAGACCGCATCTGCATCCAGATAAACTGTAGTAGCAAAGCTAACTAAATGTTCAAATGGAAGTCCTTCTTTTACTGCACGGATGACAATAGATACATTTTCAGTCCCATTTATATGCTTCGTTCCATCCACTTTGATAGTGAAGAATGGAACATCTGCTCCCGGAACTCTCCTCGCAATTTCTTCTTGAACCATTTTCGCCAATATAGAAATAATTCCATTCTGCATTTCCGGAGATTTGTTTGTAGCATTCTTTGGTATTCTGGTTATAATATCAGCTAGTTTGTTGTCCTTTGTAAGTGTATATTCAAAAAACTGCCTAAATAAACCAGAGGAAGTTATTGTAATGTATTTCGAGACAAACTTTATTTTGAACAGCCAAAGCAGTATTCAATTTATGTTCCGATTCAGATAGAAACCATGATACGGCCGCTTGTATAGCCCAGAAGCAGGGCCGCTTGTATAGTCCAAAAGCACGGCCCTCGTAGGCCCACCCGTAGCTACAGGCCTGGGTATTGGGTAGAACTCGGACACTCTTAGGAGTAGAGTTTAGTGAGAAAAACGGAAAAGTATGGACGCATCAATGCACATACATAGGGGAAGTCCACGAAAGGTTTCAAAATTTCAAAATCCCTATTTCCTCATTACCCATATCTAAAGGATTGGTATATTCTAAGACATCTTGCCCTTCTACAGCAGATGAGTCATATGAAATGTCAAAATTGCCTTATAGAAGCGTGTTAGGGTGTCTATCCTTTATTTCAAATAGAACACATCCTGACATATCATATGCAGTTAATATCTTCAGCCAGTTTCAATAATATCCTGGTATATCTCATTGGGACTGCCTGCTTAGGTTATTAGGTTATGTAATATATACTGCGGATTATCAATTAGAGTTAAAGTGTAATCAACCCCAAATAATAGTTTACTCAGATGCAGACTATGCCGCAAACAGGGATGATAGAACGTCACTTGGCGGGCAACTCGTCTTGCTTGATACTTCCCCATAGGATGACGGACGTTCAAGGAAAAATGCGTCAGCTTATCCACTATGGAAAGTGAATTTATTGCGATGACTGAGGTAGTCAAAGAAATAACCTGGTTTAGCGGCATCCTAAATGAATGCCGGGGTGTCGTAAAAGGCGAGTTAAGTACACCAATACTTTATGCCAATAACCAAGCAGCTATTGACTTTATAAAGTCTCCCATCGAAAACTATCATTCTAAACATATCGATGTAAAGTTGTTTTTCATCCGTGATCTATGTAATTCACAAAAATTTCTCTTACGCTTCGTACGAAGCAAATTGAATCTAGCTGATGCTCTCACTAAACCTCTCACCAAGGCTGAACTACAAAAGTTCATTTTGAGTATCTTCAATGTAGGCAGACTTCGTGCCAATTACAATCGACTGTAATCGATGAATAAAATAATATTTTACAAATTTAAAAAAAACTATGATTAAGTTGCATTTCCATAGAATTCTTTTGATATTTGATTTCTTTAACATTAAGATTACTGTTATTTTACTAAATTAACATTCACTAGTCATAATCTTTTTGGAAATTGTTAGTAATCGTAATCCATATTGTTTCTTGTAATCGATTACAGATGACCGTGTAATCGCACGAAGTCTGAACGTAAGAAATATAGCTTGAACTATGTACCTTTCATTTCTCACTGCCAAACGTGGGTAATTATCATGTTAAATTTTTTATCAGAAATTTCATTAATAAGTGTACTAGAGCCGTTCATTGTTCGTTATGTTGTACTAGCAAAGTGTTTTCTTAATGTATTAGAACCTGTGATTATTTAATATAAGTGCAAGTGTGATTATACAATTTCGAGAGTCATTGAAGTTGTGTTTATTGAAATTGAATATTGCACAGTGTTTATACAAAAAATTCTTAGGGTATAGTATAGTATTGTACATAACATTAAATTTGTATATACCTAGGTATCATTAAGTGTTTCACCATTTAAGTGCATAGTATGAAAGTGTGTGAGTCGGGGCCCCGCATGTGTGTATAAATGAATTCATGTTTAAGTGTATTTTTGATATAATTGTTATGCATCTTATAGTTGTGAAGTCGTATGATACTAAGATTTACCATGAAGAATTTTTTTTAAATCTGAACTTGAATTGTGCTTAAATGTTTGTTTTATAAATCTTAAGTTAAATAACGTACTAATAAATGTTACATAGTTGGTATCTGGAAATAATTCTATGTCAAATGTAAAAGAATGCCAGAGACAATCCTTTTTATCAGAAGTGAAAGTTAACAATTTCGAGTTTTTGTTTTATTAGTAGGTGACTCGAAGGGGGGGCCTTGTTAGCCCAGTACAACCCCCAAACAATAACTTATATTCATAAGTAATGTTCACCAGTGTAAACCAGCTTATGTACTGGTACTTAAAAATGTTATTCTAGTCACCTATATAACTTTAAAACTCAAATGAAGACTATTTAAATCTATTACTTACTCCATATTAAATCTAAATAGTAGCTCAGCCAAAAATGCAAGTCGGCAGAATTGCCATGTTGAACAAGAGTGACGCAATCACGGAGCTGTAGTGACATCACATCGTCAACAACAAATCGCCCGCTCCTAGGTGACATCACGATCGGGCAGCGTCATACCGGCAGCCGCACGCATCTGTGCTCAAGCGTTTGCTCCGTAGCTAGTGGGCAGATCCAAGCCAGAGCGTATATAAGCTGCGTGTTCGTGAGCGGAAATCAGTTTCGTGTTACGTTTCGCTTCGTGTCTTGTGTAGTTTTTGGTGATGTCCGTATCTTAGTTTTGTTTCGTTATCGGAGTTAGTCCGGAACACCGCGGTTCGGTGCAAGTTTCCAATAAAAGATGCATTTATAAATATAATGTTCCAGTTAATCGAAATTTGGCAGTGATGTTACGTTGAGTGAAGCCAGCTTTTTCCTGAATGACATCTTACGTCGATTCTATGAGATTAAAAGGGCTGTGTCTACTTCGTGATATAAAAGAGATGAAATTCAAAGTAATATTTCTAAGTGGTAATTAAGTTCCTGATAAGCACTCCGGCATTTCTTCTTGAGAGGTACTGACTGTTATTTATCTTTGAGCTTATTTTAAAAGCCATGGTTCACTTTTCTCCTTTCCCTAAATAAGCTAGGGTTGAAATCTTTAACTAAAGGTATGAACTGTATATTTTTAAACTTACAATTCATCAGCATTTTTAATACATCCATCTAGTCATTTTTCTGTAATTGTTTTTGTTGTATATTTTTAATGTTAATAAACTAAAATGTTGTTAGTTAATACAAAGTCTCTTTAATGAGTTTCCCACATAACATCTTTTTATTTGAGGCACATAGGCCAAATTTCAGCAACGTTTCCATTCTGCATCTGCTAATTAATGAATTAATTTCATAATTAAACTTTTAACTTTTGTCATACAGTAAATCTAAAATGTGGGTGTATTTCCAACACATTTAGGTCCTTTAGTTTTCCACCATATAATTTTTAAGTGTCCCACCTGCCATCATCTTTTTTTTCTTGCCACCCGGGACCCCTCCCCCCTTATTATGCCACAGTTTTCATTATATAAGTGGAGTTACTGCGGAATTTAGTAAATCAGACTATTGACAAGATTTGGTAGTCTAAATATTCATATTATATATTTTCTGTTTTTTATTCTCAGCATTTTAATGAATGAAGAAAAAATATTAAAAGCAAAAGATAGCTAGTTCTGGGAAAGGATGTCTTCAGAAAATAAACTGTGTCATAAGTTAACAGCTAGGTTATTCATAAAACAATCTGTCATCAATTTAAGCTTATTTTCAGTTTTTAAAAACTTAAAAAAAAAATCGAAATAATTCTGGAAGGTTTTTTAATATATAATTTGTTTGAGTACTTCTGGCATTATTTTTATTATTTTAATTATTTTAAGCTGATTAAAAACATTTGATAGTTAAAATAAAATATTAATACTTTTTTCATTTTCAAAAGATTAAAGCAAGGTTTAAGAAAGAAAATTTAGTGTTTTTAAAGAGACCTTTTTAAGTATGTTACAAAAAATTAAAAATAAAGCTTTATGAAAAATAAATTATTTAAAATATGTTAAACTTTACTTCATGCCTTTGGACAATTCTGTGAGTTTAAAAAAAATATTTATTTTATACTTGCTAAAAAACTTACATTTAGTAATTATTTTTATTTATTTTAAAGAATAGTGCTTTTTAAAAATCTTATATTCACTTTTCATGAATGAGCAAATATTAAATTAGAAGTGAAAGAGGAAGAACAAATATATTTCAGTGATTTGATGCAATTTCAAATAATGTCTAATAGTAATAAAGGTATATATTCAGTAACTTTAAAAATCTCTTGCAGAAAATTCAAAATTACTTATATTAAAACTTCTTTTTTTTTAATCAAAAACTTCTAGTTATGTACAGATTTAATTCACATATTTATGTCATGTTTAGAGCAAAATATTATCAACAAATCATTTTTCCTATTTCGCTTACACTTACTTCTATAGGATATTTTCTCCAAAAGAAGGGGGGGGGGGGGAAACTAAGACAAATTGGAAAAAATCTAACTATGCATTGTGTCAGAACTTATATTACAACTCTACATGTTAAAGTTTCGGGGATCAGATTGTTTCAAACCAGTTTCTATATATGTTATCTACCTGTACATTCTTGTGGAACCCCAAAGTGCCCTTTTTGAGAACAGGATTCCCTTTTTGAAATTTCCCCTCGGCGCACAGTGGAGTATTCGTATCAAAATCCTGGTCAAAAAGCGAAAATTTTAAATTGGTTTAAAAACAGTAATATATATGTTTTTGGATAGCCTAGTAACTGGTGCATCATGAGATACATGTTTCTCGACCATAACTCATATCCAAAAGATGCAACACTCGGTTTAAAAGCAAGTTTCTTCATTTACGGCAAGAGATTTCAGCGTTTTCTATTACTTCTTCGTGCATTTTTTATGGGCTCTTTAAATTAATTTACTGATTTGAAACTTAGTATAATTGTAGTAAAATATATGTATTTTAATTATATATATCTATTAGCTGGAAAAAATAATATGACTTTATTAAAAAAATTGTAAACTTTTTTTTTCAAAAATCCACATTTTAAAAAGCTTTTTGAAGGGGTGTCGCAGCTTGTTGCGCCTAATTTCAACTATAATCGTAATGATTACAGTATTGAGTGTCTATTCCAAGAAAAAAATGTTCTCCCAACATCCACCATTTTTATAAAAAAAATTATTTATATAGCGCCATTTTTATTTTTTCGATACTTTTTTGACAGGTGATCGCAAAAGGGATACAAACAAACGCGCTTGTATTTCTCATAAACTATAAATTATTTGCAAGTGTTTAGATAAAGGTATATAAAATTTCATTTCAGTTAAGATTTAACATCAGTATTTTAAATTCAGTATGTAATTTCATATTTTTCTGATGTAAATTTGCTACAAGAAGAAAATTTCTACATATTCCAAAATTGCCCTTTCTTAGTCCTGTAAATAGTCCCATCTATTTACAGCTTAGTTTTCCATTTATGTCGTAAATTGTGTCCAAAGCAAAAACTCTTTTTTGGTTCTCAAAGGTTGGCAACTGTGACTTCGGGTCATGGAAGTGTGAGTGTGTAAACAGAAACGCGTGCTAGCTCTTTTTTTAAAGTGCTGGCTTGAAATAAATTACTTTTCTCCCAGCTTGGAATGAGATTTTGTGGGTCTGCAAGGAGGCTTTTTTTAAGCAATTTCCTTTTAGCTGCTCTAGACAAAGGCCAAAGAAAAAGAGAAAGCTTTGTAGCAGTGAGACCCTACAACTTCTTCCAAAGGGGCCCGATAGTGGTCTCTCTCTCTCTCTCCAAAAAATATATATATATATATATAAAAAAAAATCTAAAATTCTTCCAGATTTTATTTACGCACACGACTGGAAGAATTTCAGTTTTGTTTTAAATCTATTCAATCCATTCTGCCATCTAGAGGAAAATGATAACTGTAATCAGTCAGTGGCGGTTTCAGGGGGGGGGGTCACGGATGTCATGACCCCCCAAATGGTCTTCGACTAAGGGGCCTAGATTAACCACCCCTTAAAAAAAAGAGGGCCCAAGTCCAGCTCGGAGAAGGGCCCAAAATAGGGGCCTATATTAACCATCTCCCCCCCCCCCCCCCAAGTCAAGTGCATGCATACCACATTGTGCTGCTGAAAGAGAATTTCTCTTTAGAAGACCATTGGTCTTACTAGTTTATTTTATAATAATACTAAAGTATGCACAATATTCTATGTGCTCAGACATTCCTCTTTGGCAGAAAAATATGTAGCCGTTTTGTAAATATGTGCGCTAATCCATATCCATGGAGAGCAAGGGAAGGGGGAGTCACAACGAGCCTGATTAAGGTAAAAGTGGAAGGGGTAGTTGCCACAAACCCATAATAAAAGAAAACTCAAAATAAAAATATGGTTTATAGAAAAATGTGTGTGTGTAATTTATTACTTTCGTATTCGAACCCCCCCCCCTTTCAAAAAGCCTTCCTTGTCTTGAAAAGCAGTCTAAGGAGCACCTATGTTTGTAAATAATTAATTTATGGAATCCAAATCTACCGTAACTGCTACAAGATCATAAAAATTATAGAGAAGGAAAGGGGGGGGGGTCACGAGGGAAGGGATCATATCTAAACACGGCCGGATTACCCATTGAGTATGCTTCCGCGTATGGGCTATGAGCTCCTAGGCGGCCTGCGTTACAATTTAGAAGAATAAAATTATAATCAAACGTCATTTAAGCTATTTTAGTGTTAATATTTTTACAGCATTTGTAACTCCGAGAAAATAATTCTGATTAATTAGCTACTTTGTACACAATAAAAAATTTCCGGCATTGTTAGCCACTACACTTCTTAATTGAAATTTCAATGAATATGTGCTAGAAAGTTTGAAGCAGACTAATTAGCTTGAAGTTTTATGTGCACATTTCAGTGATGTCCTGCATTAGTCTGATCATTGTGATATATTTTGAAATTCAATAAAGTAATGAGAATTTTTAGCACTACGTCTACTGAAACTCGAAAGGGCTATGGTAATCATAAGAAGGCTTTTAAATAAAAAAACCTTCGTAACCCTGTCATCACACTCCATGATTATAAGCTTTTAATTATGAAATTTGTTCCATAGAAGAAATTATTTTTCCCTTTGAAAATATCTGGAAGCAAGCAGCTCTGTAAAATTTAAATATGGGATGATACACTACACATTAGCGGCAAAAACCCTGTGTTCTGTAAAACATTTTTCTCTCCGAAAACTTATGCTTCCTTTCAGTGTCCAAAAAAATTCTAAGGGAAATCGCATTTTCAACTAAGCGCTAAGCAGGTGTTTTCCATTGACGAAACACCAATCCATTAATTAGTAGTGGCATATCTTTTTAAGTTTAAATATGGGTATAGTGAGGGGGTCAACAACCATTATAAATTCTTAGTGATGCCTGTTCCTAGCATGAAAGCTATTAGTTTACCAGGGAGTTGCCGACACCCCTGTAGTATTCTGCTTACTACTGCCGTGAAAATTTAGTTTAGTTAGGTAAAAAAAAAATTAGATTTTCAAATTTTGCAGGCTACCAAAACAGAATTAAGATTTTGTCCATTGCATTGTGACTGTTGGAGTAGAAAAATAACCCAATGATCTCAGCCTTGCCTGAAGTGTGTGTTAGAAATGTGGTAAAATAAACACAGAGACATTGCATTAGATCACCAAAATATAAATTTTATTCAACAATAACAGGGGTAAACAACTGGTGGCCTCACGACTTCAGCAAAAAGAAATGAAAGTAAGAAAAACACAGTGCAGGGGTATTACAGCGCGTGGTAGTAATGCTCAAAAAACAAAAATACTAGAGTGCTTTAATTTCCCATTATTAGCCCTTGTAAATTAAACAAAAAAAAAGAACAAGAAAATGCATAATTAAAATTGTCATGACAAAAGTAGCTCGATTGGATCCAAAATTTAAGTTAAAGGCTCTGCTGCAGCATAAAAAAATTTTATCCTATCAAAAAAAGAAAAGAAAAAATTGGGCAAACAAGTCCCCACCTTCCACAAGCCTCACAAAGCATCTGATGAAAATCCCGCACTAAATCCCTAACTGTTACTTGAAACCCCACCTTTACAATCCAACAGGTGAGTTTAAATAGTTACCAATAAAAAATAAAAAAGGGGAACTTTGCAATTTTTACACCAAAGGGTGCAGCAAAATACATTGATGTGCATATCAAATCAAAGAATTACAGAGATTAGCATGGGCCAAACCAGAATTTAACATGGCATCCACATTTATCATATTAACAAAAGAAAATTAAACATTGTTACAGGAAGTTATACATCAGAATAGCACACATAGAAAAAAGAAAATTTAGCATTTGATATTAAATTCCCCCCCATTAAACGTTACAAGTACCAAAAAAAAGATAGTTCTAGCACGGCTTGAAGCATGATTGACACTGATCCAGCTTATGGTGGAGAAAAAGTAACATAAGGATGTTAGAAAAAGGAAATCGGTACGATCTCACCCACGGATCCAATGGCAGGCCTGGTCTCGGTATTTCAGGGAACTGACGGTCGGTCGCTGTTCGCTGTTGGCTCCCGGAGCCGGCATCTTGGTCTCTCCTTGGATTCCGGACGGCACAATCAGGCGTCGGAGACTTCGCGATCCACATGGGTCATATTAAGAAGCACTAGCGGCTCCCGGTCTGGGAAAAAAATGATCACAGCATAATAGATCGTAGTACGAGACGTCGAAACTGGTAGTAGATCTTCCTCGAAACCAAAAAAACAGGGGGTGGGGGCCTTATGCCCAATTCACATCAAAAGTGGCAGTGATGGAGTCGCATCGGCATGGTGGCCAAATTGAGGCAGACGGCCAAAAAAAAAGAATAAATTTATACGGTGATCATTGAATTAAAAAGAAGTTGGCCCTCTGGCCGTGAAACTATCTTTTCACATCTTGCAACACTTCAAAACCGCGCAGTTGGTCTGCCGAAGAGAAAATCAAGAGGCCGGAGCTGATTTCCCTTTTTCTTTACACGTCCTCACAGCACCCACGCTGGCCTCCGAACTCACGCTTTTAGCCCTTTGCGCGAGGGGCTTCGCAGAGACGCCGACCGCGGGGACCAATCAGAGCGCGCCATCTCAGCCGGGAAACTTCGAGAACATTCGATTGACGGGGGAAGGAAGCGAGCAAAGAAAATGGCGGCCAGCGACTACTTTACGCGGGAAAGAAACGAACTTGGCCGAGAAGAAACGCAGGCAAGAACGGCCACCTTAAAATGGGAAAAAAAGCTTAATTGATCAAAAGGGCATTAAAAACGTTATTCAATTTCCTAAAATTTTAGCGGGAGATAGCTAATCGTCCGAGACAACCCTGGGTAAAATTTGGAATAAAAAATTAAATTAGAAATGAGTAAAAATAATTAATGGTTAAAACAATTAAAATAAAAATTACTGCTTTTAATTTGTAAAAACATTATCCCCCCAAAACAATATAACATATTATTCTCCCCCAAAAAATTTTTTACGAAGTAAAAAATTTTTCGTTGAGAAGCCAGGAACACACTGGTGAAATGTCTTGAGAAGCAGCGTATAACTCCATTTTGACAACTAAACCTGGGGAAGACCAGCCATGGCAGCCAGAAAAAAAAAAATTTGCATAATGCAAAATACCTCAAAAAAACATCAAGAACCCGTGTCCCAAGTCAGGACACATAAAAAAAATTTCAACCCTATACCTACATATTCCATAAAGAAAAAATCAATCAAAAGGCAAAGTTTTACCTGCACATTCTTTCACAACAAAAACATACAGTATATATGTAGTACGACATATAAAACATGACAGAATAACATTAAACGAAGACAAAAAGGTAAAAAATCTTTGGTACAAAAGGGTAATATGCAATTCTGACCATGATGATTTAGAGTCCAAGGAAGTGGTCAGTAGCAAAATTTTGTAAAGTCCTCGTATAAGTAGTCACTACGTGGAGTTTGTTGTCGCAAGCATGGGTAAAAATCAGTTCAGAGATTTCCAAAAGTAAATAAAAAGCTAGTCAGTGTCATGTATTGAATACAAGACCACTAGCAGGCAAGGGCGGACAAGTACCTAGGATGTTGAACCACCCCCCTTTCAAAGAAAGCTGAGAAAAAAAATTTTGACAGGGGCATGACAATCCCAAATTTGTAGAGAATGAAAAAAACCCAATTAATGCATTAAATTAGAGGTTAAGTTGGTAAAAAAAAAAACATTAGGAGACAGGAGAGAAATTATCCCTGAACAACCCCACATCCAGCAGCAATTGGTCTGAGTACAATAGGCTAAACACCAGCCCAATTGTGACCCAAGATCAATCACCACCAAACATGGAGGTTAATTCAAGTGACCAAGAAGGCTCTAGAAACACATCTGGACACTAATCATTTTCTCCAAAGAGGAAAACAAAACAAAACAAGGTAATTTTAAGAAAACAGCCCAAACCAGCATGAATAACTTAAAGCAAACACCCCCCATTTAACAAAAAGTAACCAGAAGGTTGGTAGTAACAAAAAGAATTACTTATTGTAAACAAAGTGAGAAAAAAAAAATTTGAACCCTAAGTTTCTTAGATAAAGGCCCTGGGATTGTCTACACCAGCAAAGTTAACAACTTTAAAATTTTCCTCAAGCCATTACAGAGAGAACAAAAGTTTGAACCCAGAAATTTCTGCACTGATTTGACAATTCCAGTACAAGTTTTTTTTTTTTTTTGACATAATCAGGTAAAAGTATTTTAAGAAAACTTTCATGTGGTTATACAGTAATAAAAGGTAAAAAAAAAAATATCACATGAATTATTGCAATGGCCCTTAGCCATACAGAATTTGTACTACCAAAAGGGTACTACATCAGATTATAACACTTACACAAAAACATCAAACCAAAACAAAATATTTACTTCAATAGGAACTTGTATAAAAATGTAACAACATATAACAGAGATTGTGCAGGTAAAATTTGATTGATACCAACAAACAAGTAAAAAAAACACCCCACCCACAAGATACTAAAAGTAAACGAAAAAGGTAAACACAAATGCAAACACTAAAAAAAAAAAAAATACAATACTAAAATGACACCCAAATTCAAAAAGGAAAAAATGATTCGCAAATAAAAGACCCAGCACTACTTTTTAATTACAAAGCCAAATTGATCTTGTGGCCTAAGATTATACCCATGACTACTAGTGGAGCTAGACAGGCCTGGAGAAATCGAAGATGGGGTTGCGGCATCAATATCATTAACATTTAAAGTTAAAAGGGAAACAGGGGACACAACAGTATCTCTAAAAAATTCATTATCAGGTTCTGCATCAGACAGGGCTACAACAGGCGGCATAGGAGAAGCTTGAAAACTACCAAAACTGTCATCCCAAGTGGGATCATAAGGAAGGAAGGGGTTTGGGTACTCTTTCAACATCTTCGCTTCCCAATCCTCAGTTGAAGACGAAGGGGTAGACTCAGGTAAAACAGACTCAGGAGTGTGTGGCAAGTTGTTATTACTAGTAGGAAAAACATCTCTATCAACAACTTTAAAAAATCCTATTGACATGTACCTTTTGAACATCTGAAGGGTTAGTTAAAAGAGAAATCAAAAATAAAACAGGAGAACATTGCTTTAAAACGCGATAGGGACCCTTATTGAATTTACAAAGCTTTTTTGACAAATTAGGTTTATGTACAGGTGTGTGTAAGAAGACAGTGTCACCAACTTTAATGTCTTTTACGTTAAATTTTGTAGGAGCAGAGTTAGCTTGGTTATGAGAGGCAACTTCAAGGCGATCTTTAATTATTGGAAAAGTGTTCTGGAGATTGGTGACAATTTCCTGAGCATAGGATCTAGTGTCGGCATATGTCCTGAATTTTGATGAAAAAATCAGGTCATATGGCAACACCAGATCTCTACCATAGGTGAGAAAAGCAGGAGTGTTTTGAATAGTTCTGTGGTAGGCAGTGCGAAAGGCCAGCAAAGCAAAAGGAACCTGTTCGCACCAATCCTCCTGAGTTTCACTAACCAAATGACTTAAAGAGTCTACTAAAACCTTGTTCAACCGTTCAACGACCCCGTTGCCTTGCGGATTATAGGCCACCGTGTGCATTTTCTTGATTCCTAAGACCTTATAGACTTCCTCCATTGCCTGCGACAGAAAATTGGACCCCCTGTCTGAATACAGAACTTCCATGATGCCATGTCTCGAAATAAAGTCCACCAAAACCCTAGCTACTGTGGCACTTTGTATGTCTTTTACAGGGTAAGCTTCCGGAAATCTAGTAAAATAATCTGTAATTACAATTAAAAATTTGTTCCCATGTTTAGAGGTAATAAAGGGACCAACCGCATCAATCGCACATTTCTGGAAAGGTCTATCCACAGTGGGGATCTCCTGGATGGGAGCCTTTTGACCTTTTTTGAAACCACGTCTTTGTAAACAAGAACGGCAAGACATCACATAATTTTTTACCTTATGGTACAGACCTACCCAAAAAAAATTTTGCCTAACCCGATGCAATGTTCGAGAAAGACCTGGATGCGCAACAGTTTTGTTGTCATGGCAGGCTTGAAGAACTTCTTGAATAAGAGATTGAGGGACAACAAGTCGAATATTGGAAAAATTTGCATCAGTAGATTGGCAAACAAGAATATTTTGTTGAAAAAAAAATTTATTTGACTTATGAATGAAAAAAGGATCTTGCGAAATATGACTCGCCATCTTTTGGCAAAAAGAGTCTTCCTGTTGTAATTTAATTAAGTCCTGGTTAGGCAAAGGTAAAATTTCACACTTAAATGGAACATTATCAACAACGTTAACTTCTCTAGAAAGAAAGTCTGCCATTAAATTTAACCGTCCGGGTTTGTGTACAATAGTATAGTCATATTGTTGTAACGTCATAATCCAACGAGCTATGCGAGAGGTGGGATCCTTCAATTTAAAAAGTTGCGAAAGTGACTGTTGGTCAGAAAAAATAGTTACATGAGTGCCATAAATATATTGTTTAAATTGATTAATACCAAAAACCACGGCAAGGGCTTCCTTCTCCACAACAGAATAATTTATTTCAGCGGCCGAAAATTTTT
This sequence comes from Cheiracanthium punctorium, assembly GCA_038373885.1. Taxonomy (NCBI): domain Eukaryota; kingdom Metazoa; phylum Arthropoda; class Arachnida; order Araneae; family Cheiracanthiidae; genus Cheiracanthium; species Cheiracanthium punctorium. The sequence continues at coordinate 115,734 of JAWZYV010011832.1, forward strand.
TGGAAGCAAAACAGACTGGGTGCGGAAAACCGGCTTCATCCTCTTGTGTGAGCACAGCGCCCATGGCGAACTTGCTCGCGTCAGTACAAATAGAAAAGGGCTTATTGAAATCTGGTAATTTTAAGCAAGGCTCTTTCGTTAAATCAGACTTAAGTTGGTCAAAGGCATCTTGTTCGAGATCCCCCCAGGAAAATTTTACAGAGTCTTTAGTTAAAGGGAGAGCTTTTAAGGAATAATTTTGTATGAATTTTCTATAAAATTCAGTCAGACCTAAAAAAGACCGAACTTGTTTTCGGGTTTTTGGAACAGCAGCATTGAGAATAGATTTGATGTTATTAGGATCTGGCATTACCTTACCCTCCGTTACTCTATGTCCTAAATACGTAATTTCACTTTTTGCCAAAGCACACTTTTTGGGTTTAAGTTTTAGGTTTGCATCAGTTAGACGCTGAAAAACGAGCTCGAGCCTAGACAGATGATCTTCAAAGGTAGTTGATGCCACAACCACATCATCGATATAAACACCGATTTGGAAGTTGGATAGTCCGGATAACACCACGCCCATTAACCGCTGGAAACTAGCACTCGCGTTTCGCAAGCCAAATGGCATCCGTTTGAAGTGAAAGAGGCCCTCCTCTGTATTAATACCCGTGAGGTGAGCATCGTCTGGATGCATAAACATTTGATGAAAACCTGACGTCAAATCCAAGGAAGAGAAAAATTTAGCCCCAGAAAGAAAATCAATCATCTCTTGCAAATTTGGAAGAGGGAAATTATCCGGTATGGTCTTGGCATTAAGCTTACGGAAATCGGCCACCAGGCGAAATGATCCATCTGCTTTTTTGACCAGAAGGACTGGCGCAGCATAACTGCTGGTCGATGGTTCGATAATGCCAGCCTCCAAAAGAGTTTGAATCTGCCTCTTCATTTCAGGCTTGATGTGGTAAGGGACACGATAGGGCTTAGAACGAACCGGAATGTCATCTGTAAGGTGTATACGGTGTTGAATGATGGGGCAGGCGCCCAAGTCTGAGGAGTTTAATGAAAAAACAGACTTATATTTGGACAAAAGAGCAATCATATCATTGCGTTGAGATTCGTCAAGATGGGATAAATCTATGTCCTTAGCCCACTGGCTAAAATCATCTGAACCAGCTTGTTGTTCTACCGAGTTGACTTCGTCAGAAATTTTATTTAAATGGATAGGGGTAATATTAACTATTTTCATATTCTTATTTAAGGTAATGGAATCATGGGTAAGATTAATAACTTGAATTAAACACTGACTATTATCATTGATGGTGGAAATAGCATTGGCAACCAGAAAGGAAGTTAAATTTGTATCAGGATTAGGTTCAATTATTACAGTAGAATTAATGAAAGAGGGATCACAGTTTGGAATAGTCACAAAAAATCTCTTTTGAGAATAAGCGGGTAAAATGATCTTAGCGGGCAACTTGCCAAAAAGAAAAAAGTCAACATCGGGATCAACATCATCATGTGCACTTGGCACGACAGCATTCAGAGAAAACGGGGGATGTTCATGCGTCCAGACCACACTAATATCATCATTAAATAAAATACAGTTGTCACAATCGATATGAAATTTGTAAGTTTTTAGAAAATCAAGTCCCAAAATGACATCAAAGTTAGGAGAAAGACAACTCTGAGCAACCAAAAAATTACATGAAAACGGGGTGTTACAAATGTGCAACTCAGTTTGAATTAATTTTGGGGTGACTATGTCAAAACCCGTGAGAGCTTTTAAAGAGAGGTGAGAACTATCAAATTCCTTAAAGTTAATTAGAATATTAAAAACATTAGAAGAAATTAAATTAACACGGGCACCAGAATCTATGAGTGCACGAAACTTAAAATTGCCAAAGTTAACGGAAATTATGGGTAAAGAACTCGACACACTTACTACAGGTTGCACAGCGGGATCAAACGGGGAATTAATGGAGTGTTGTGATCCAGACCAACCTCCCCCCAAATTTAGTTTAAATTCCCATCATTAACCCCACTCTGATCAGAGCCTGAAGCATTGGCAGGAGCCTGATTTTCCTGACGAGGCCTGTGTTGGGATCTAGCAGCCTGGTCACGTTGTTTTTTCCGACAATCTCTCGCGTAATGTCCTGGGCTGTCACAATAAAAACAAGTTATGTTACGTTGAGTGCGGGCAGGTTGGGAATTTCGCTGCGGAGGAAAAGATTGTGGGATAAAACTCTGCGACTGCATTTGTGATAACTGAGCCTGCATCGCAGCCATCTGGCTGGTGAGCAATTCAAGGCTTTTTGCATATGAGTCCGTTGTGGCCTTAAAGAGCCTCTCAAAGTCGCCTTCCACCATCTGGGAACGTGCCGTTACGGCATTTATGTCTGACAGGTGGCATTGGAGTGCCACTTCCACGCGTTTCGCGACCTGCACCGCCTCGACAAAAGTCTTAGGGTCTACAACAACGACCTGGGCCTTAATGTTTGGGAGAAGACCCGCTTTGAATTGTGAAAGGAGCATCTCCTGTGAGAAGCTCTGAGGTATCGTGTCCGAGGAATTTGTTACTTGTTGGTGTGATAAAACAAGAACGTTTTACAGTAGAACAGACAATAACATTTATTAACTAAAATCAACAGAAGGTGTATCAATAGAAAGATTAAAATATAAAACATTCGGCGCATTTGCAGTGAGGAGGGATTCCCCAAACGGCATTCACGGGTGAGCCATCGAAACTGACTTGCATTCAGAGGAGCAAAGCTGCTCTTTTTTCTCCATCGAGTCTGCGCCTGCGCCAGCTGGTACGGAGGATCCTCTGCTCGTAAAGTTGACTTGGAGCGCGCTTTTTCGACCAGCGCTTGCGTTGGAGCGGGCTCTGAAATGCAACGCCACACCACCTCCCCTCCTGGAAAAAAATCTGAAACGAGAAAGACTAGAAGAATTTTAGAGTTCAGGGTACTTTTTTGTAAATTGGACCTTACGTCCATACCGGGTTCGATAAACGGGTGTTGTAACATCTGACGGCACTGTTTCAGTGGCCGTAGAGGGAAGTGATTCATCATTTGATTGTATTTTTTCAGTTGAATGATCTGGCAGAGAAACATCTTTAAAAGATGGTGCTGGAAGAGGATCTAGAGAGGGCATATGAGCAGGTTTCAAACGATCAATTGACACTGTCCTTTCCTTGCCGTTAACAACGATATTGAAGGTTTTATCACCTCGTTTAAGTACTTTGTGAGGCCCTGTATATGGGGTACATAGAGATGGCTTGACAGCATCTACCCTGAGAAAAACGTGTGAACATGTATGCAAATCTTTAAAAATAAAAATCTTTGTTGAATTATGACTAGTAGTAGGAACTGGTTTTAAAAGTTGCATATGCCTATTTAACCTAGCAAAAAATTTACTATCAGGTGTATCGGCTGTTGTAGCTGTAAAAAACTGTCCTGGTAGTCTAAGATTTTCTCCATACACTAGTTCACTTGGTGAAGATTCTATTTCTTCTCTGTAAACCGTGCGTAATCCCAAAAGAACCATGGGTAAAGCTTCAGTCCAATGAATGGAGGTATGGCACATTATGGACTGTTTTAGCACTCTATGCCAGCGCTCAATAATCCCGTTTGACTGTGGGTGATATGCCGTGGTATGTGACAGATTTATTCCAAAATTCTTTGCTAGTGATCGTAGTACCTCACCCCTAAACTGTGTACCTCTGTCAGTTGTTATGCGCTCGGGTATTCCAAACCGCGCAATCCAACCGCTGTAAAATGCATTTATGACTGTTTCAGCTTTTATATCCGGAAGTGGAAAAGCCTCTGGCCACCTTGTAAACCTATCTATGCACGTTAAGCAGTATGACATACCGTGCGAAGATGGTAAAGGTCCAATCAGGTCGATATTTATATGTGAAAAACGCTGACTTGGAACTTTAAATTCGCCGAAAGGAGAATGTACATGCCGAGAAACTTTAGCTTTCTGGCAGGGAATACAGGTTCGCGATAACTGTGCAATTTGCTTTTTTATGCCTGGCCATACGAAGCGATCTGTGATCAATTTCACCGTTGCTTTAATACCAGGATGAGCAAGACAATGCATTGTATTAAACACTTGTATTCGAAATTCTTCCGGAATATAAGGGCGAATGGTAGCTGTAGAAGTATCACAATATAGAGAGTAATCAGAATTCGGAATAGGTAGTTTCTGTAACTTAAAAACGGTATTAGGATTTGACAAGAGTTCTTTAAGTTGTTCATCGGATTCTTGGGCTCGCGCTATAGCTGGAAAGTCCAAAGGTTCCGGAAATTTTACTTCGTAAATCCTTGATAAGGCATCGGCTACTGTATTTTTTGAACTAGCCATATAACGAACATCAGTGCTAAATTCTGCGATGAAATTAAGCTGATTGATTTGTCGTGGAGAAAGTTTATCATATTTTTGTGAAAATGCTTTAATTAAAGGCTTATGATCAGTAAAAATTATGAAGTTAGTTCCTTCCAAAAGATAACGAAAATATTTAATTGCAGCAAAAATCGCTAAAAGTTCACGATCGTAAGTGCTGTATTTCATTTCAGTAGAGCTTAATTTTCTTGAGAAAAATCCCAGAGGTTCCCATCCATCTTTGTTATGTTGCTGGACGCAAGCGCCTATGGCCTTGTCTGACGCATCACACATTATTGCAATTTGAGCTTTTAAATTGGGATGTTTTAAGGACGTTATCTCTTTCAATACTATCTTGCAATTTTCAAAGGATCTTTCGGATTCCTCTGACCAATTCAATACTGATTTATCATTCTTTTTACCAGGTCCCAACATTGCATGCAATGGGAGTTGTGTTTCAGCTGAATGGGGTAAAAATCTTCTATAGAAATTTAAAATACCCAAAAAACGTCGAAGTTCAACGACAGTATTTGGCTTTGGAAACTCCTCGATTGCTTTTATTCTGTCGGGTAAAGGGGTTATACCTGTTTTATCAATCATGTGTCCCAAAAATTTTACTTGGTCTGCTACAAGTGTGCACTTTGGCAAATTAACTTTTAATTTGTGTTCTTTTAAGCGAGAAAAGACTTCTGTTAGGTGAAGTAGATGTTCATTTAGGTCATTAGAAGCTATTAGCAGATCATCTATGTAAACAAAGCAAAAGTCTAGTCCTTCCAAAACATGATCCAGAAGACGTTGCATGGTTTGGGCCGCATTTCGCAATCCAAAAGTCATAAAATTATATTGGAATAAGCCGAATGGCGTAATAATAGCGGTCTTTGGTATGTCTTCTTTATTCATTGGAACTTGATGGTATGCTTTTCGTAAATCTAATGTGCTAAAAACTTTCTTTCCGTATAAATTATATGTGAAATCATAAATATGTCGGATTGGATAATTATCAGGTATTGTAATTGCATTTAAAGCACGATAATCGCCACATGGACGCCATGTACCGTCGGATTTTTTAACCATGTGCAGTGGACTACTCCAACAATTTTTCGAAACGCTACAAATTCCTTTTTGTACTAAGTATGAAAATTCTGCTTTAGCTGCTGCTAATTTGTCTGGTGACAGACGTCTAGCTTTAGCCGCCACCGGTGGGCCTTTGGTTTCTATTGTATGGCAGACTTTTGACTTATTAGACGTTTCAAAATTATCATCAAATAAAGAACTGTATTGTTTTAATAACATATCGAATTTTTCAGACGGATGCACGAGGGTTATTCTTTGACACAGTACTTGTGAAATTTTACCTCGAGAAGAAACGCTAGTCAAGCTGTCAATCAATTTTTTGGACTTTAAATCGACGACTATTCCAAAATTATGCAAGAAATCTGCACCGAGGATAGGTCGAGATACATCAGCTATTGTGAATGTCCAAGGAAAAATTCTACGAAGGCCGATATCTAAATTCAATATCTTTTTTCCAAATACATTAATTTTAGTACCATTTGCAGCTAACAAATTTAAAAGAGACTTTGAATTATAAAAGCGCTCATCAGGTGTAGGTGGAATAACACTTAAATCTGCTCCGGTGTCAACCAGTAGGTTTATGCCCAAATTTCTTTCGCGTACTATTAAGCGACAATTTTTTAAAGCCTCAACATTCGTCGCTGAAAATGCCTGGCTATTTAGTTTTCCGACGAAAAAGAGCAAGGTTTCGTGCATTTAGTTGCCTTTTCACCAAACTTAAAATGATACCAGCAAGACCTCCCCTCACTGTCAGAACGACGGGTAGAATTATTACGTTTTCGAGAAACTGATCTATTTCGAGAATACAGAGTAAAAAGTTTATCAACTCTCGTATTTAATTCGTTAATCTGTATTTGCAAATCGTTTAGCGCTTTATTTGTAACTTCTAACTTCTCCGGTTTTGAACTTAACTCTGTGCTATTCAAAGATGACAAATTCGTTACGTCAGCAATTTTATCAGCCATTACAGCTAATCTACTTAATTCATCCTCTGAGGTAGCCAAAATAGCTTGTATTTGTGTAGGTAAACGCTGCAACCATAAGGATTTAAGCAATCCCTGACCAACATTTGTTCCCGCTAACTCCTGCATTTCGCGGAGGAGGAGGGAGGGACGCTTGTCTCCTAAATTTACATCTTGCAAAAGTTTTCTTAACCTACGTTCCTCAGAATCAGAAAAAATAGCTATCAGGCGTTTTTTAAGTACACTATATGCATTATCACCAGGAGGAGAATCAATTATATCACTAACCTGAGATAGAACTTCTGTTCCGATGTTTCCGATCACAATATGATATTTCGTTTTACTTGATGTTACACCAGAAGTTATGAACTGGCTTTCAATTTGACGAAACCACATAGCTGGATTCTCTTTCCAAAAGGGCGGCACCTTGACAGAGACCCTATTCAGAGTAGTACTCGCATTTTTGTCAGCCTCTTCAGATCCTGTATCCGTCATCTTGAGTAAAAGCTTTAATTGACTTTCTTTGAAACTTTTTTCCGGGACACCAGTGTTACTTGTTGGTGTGATAAAACAAGAACGTTTTACAGTAGAACAGACAATAACATTTATTAACTAAAATCAACAGAAGGTGTATCAATAGAAAGATTAAAATATAAAACATTCGGCGCATTTGCAGTGAGGAGGGATTCCCCAAACGGCATTCACGGGTGAGCCATCGAAACTGACTTGCATTCAGAGGAGCAAAGCTGCTCTTTTTTCTCCATCGAGTCTGCGCCTGCGCCAGCTGGTACGGAGGATCCTCTGCTCGTAAAGTTGACTTGGAGCGCGCTTTTTCGACCAGCGCTTGCGTTGGAGCGGGCTCTGAAATGCAACGCCACAAATTTATGGGATTTTTGAGGGCCTTATGGGCAATTCCTTCCAGTCTAGTGGCGTAATCACACACTGTCTCCCCAAAATTTTGCTTACAGGACGTTAATTTTTCTATGTCCTGGGCCAAGGATCCCGCTTCTGCAAAGTGTGCCATGAAGCGGTCCTTGAATTCTTTCAAGGTTAGACCCTCAATTGCCTCTAAGGTAGATGTGTAGAATTGGAGAGCAGCACCCTCCATTTTCAATTTAGCGACTGCCAAGGCCTGGTCATCCGTCCAGGCCGCCAAGGGCTGAATTAGGGAAAGGGAGTGAAAAAATTAGGAGCAATTGCTACCAGACAGTGGTGGGAGCATGCCGATAAAAGCCGGACCTGGCAATGCCGCCGCCCTAGCACCTACATCTAGAGCCATACTGGGACTTAGGGAAAAGAAAAATTGAAACTCCCAAAATAAAAGTTTACCACCCAATAAGCTTCTCAAGACATTCCCCAGTTACAAAGAGAGATGTAAATGCATGAAAAAATGAAAATTTTCTGTATCCATTTCACCTTATTCAACACACACAAGATTGGCAAGGAGAGGTCACGGCACCATTTGTAGTATTCTGCTTACTACTGCCGTGAAAATTTAGTTTAGTTAGGTAAAAAAAAATTAGATTTTCAAATTTTGCAGGCTACCAAAACAGAATTAAGATTTTGTCCATTGCGTTGTGACTGTTGGAGTAGAAAAATAACCCAATGATCTCAGCCTTGCCTGAAGTGTGTGTTAGAAATGTGGTAAAATAAACACAGAGACATTGCATTAGATCACCAAAATATAAATTTTATTCATCAATAACAGGGGTAAACAACTGGTGGCCTCACGACTTCAGCAAAAAGAAATGAAAGTAAGAAAAACACAGCGCAGGGGGTATTACAGCGCGTGGTAGTAATGCTCAAAAAACAAAAATACTAGAGTGCTTTAATTTCCCATTATTAGCCCCTGTAAATTAAACAAAAAAAAAGAACAAGAAAATGCATAATTAAAATTGTCATGACAAAAGTAGCTCGATCGGATCCAAAATTTAAGTTAAAGGCTCTGCTGCAGCATAAAAAAATTTTATCCTATCAAAAAAAGAAAAGAAAAAATTGGGCAAACAAGTCCCCACCTTCCCCAAGCCTCACAAAGCATCTGATGAAAATCCCGCACTAAATCCCTAACTGTTACTTGAAACCCCACCTTTACAATCCAACAGGTGAGTTTAAATAGTTACCAATAAAAAAATAAAAAAGGGGAACTTTGCAATTTTTACACCAAAGGGTGCAGCAAAATACATTGATGTGCATATCAACTCAAAGAATTACAGAGATTAGCATGGGCCAAACCAGAATTTAACATGGCATCCACATTTATCATATTAACAAAAGAAAATTAAACATTGTTACAGGAAGTTATACATCAGAATAGCACACAAAGTAGAAAAAAGAAAATTTAGCATTTGATATTAAATTCCCCCCCATTAAACGTTACAAGTACCAAAAAAAGGATAGTTCTAGCACGGCTTGAAGCATGACTGACACTGATCCAGCTTATGGTGGAGAAAAAGTAGCATAAGGATGTTAGAAAAAGGAAATCGGTACGATCTCACCCACGGATCCAATGGCAGGCCTGGTCTCGGTATTTCAGGGAACTGACGGTCGGTCGCTGTTCGCTGTTGGCTCCCGGAGCCGGCATCTTGGTCTCTCCTTGAAAGGGATTCCGGACGGCACAATCAGGCGTCGGAGACTTCGCGATCCACATGGGTCATATTAAGAAGCACTAGCGGCTCCCGATCTGGGAAAAAAATGATCACAGCATAGTAGATCGTAGTACGAGACGTCGAAACTGGTAGTAGATCTTCCTCGAAACCAAAAAAAACAGGGGGTGGGGGCCTTATGCCCAATTCACATCAAAAGTGGCAGTGATGGAGTCGCATCGGCATGGTGGCCAAATTGAGGCAGACGGCCAAAAAAAAAAAGAATAAATTTATACGGTGATCATTGAATTAAAAAGAAGTTGGCCCTCTGGCCGTGAAACTATCTTTTCACATCTTGCAACACTTCAAAACCACGCAGTTGGTCTGCCGAAGAGAAAATCAAGAGGCCGGAGCTGACTTCCCTTTTTCTTTACACGTCCTCACAGCACCCACGCTGGCCTCCGAACTCACGCTTTTCGCCCTTTGCGCGAGGGGCTTCGCAGAGACGCCGACCGCGGGGACCAATCAGAGCGCGCCATCTCAGCCGGGAAACTTCGAGAACATTCGATTGACGGGGGAAGGAAGCGAGCAAAGAAGAAAATGGCGGCCAGCGACTACTACACGCGGGAAAGAAACGAACTTGGCCGAGAAGAAACGCAGGCAAGAACGGCCATCTTGAAATAGGAAAAAAAGCTTAATTGATCAAAAGGGCATTAAAAACGTTATTAAATTTCCTAAAATTTTAGCGGGAGATAGCTAATCGTCCGAGACAACCCTGGGTAAAATTTGGAATAAAAAATTAAATTAGAAGTGAGTAAAAATAATTAATGGTTAAAACAATTAAAATAAAAATTACTGCTTTTAATTTGTAAAAACATTATCCTCCAAAAACAATACAACACCCCCAAAAGCCATTTGTCAGTTCCATTATGTGTTTCATAAATGAACAGCATGTGGATTTGTTTTGGAAAAGCAAACACTTCTTGCATCTGCTTTCTGGTGTAGAACTCTCGTTGGGACTCCAAAGGTAGCAGGCATAAACTATTGTTCCATTTTAAACCCAGACAAAGTAAAAGGTTTAGTGTCGCCTATTTCGGATACAAGGAACTAAACTTGAAACATATGCGAAGATTGATTGGAAATATGAGTAGTCGCCTGAATTTTCTTAAAGGCCACATTCATGCGTCGACCTATCGTACGATTTCCTACGACTCCTCCGAAAAGCTATTAGTGGTGGGGGAATTTTTTTCACTGGAGCAGCGGATATTTAGCCATAAATCTCCATTTGTGGTTAAAGTGGGAGTGCTTTGGGTCAAGAGGTCAGATCAAATGTTTGACGATTTTTCGTTCGACCGTCCCGTAACTTCAAAGATACCGCTCTCGAAAGGTTGCTAGTTTAGCCAGATATGGCAATGCATCGACTTAGTGGCGATTTCTTTTCTTTTACGTAGAACCTCAACGACCTTCAATGACCTACCCTAGAGGAATCAATTCCAATTTTATCCGTTAACTGGATCATTTTAAATGTGTTTTTTATTTTATAATTGATGTTAACTACTATAATAAAATCTTATAAATTAAATGATGTGTAGTTATAACTTTTGTTTATTAATTTATATTTATAATCCATTACATGTTCAGTTAATCCATAGTAAAATATATTTTATGCAGGAGAATGTACAGTAGAGCGCCGAAAATCCGGACGCCTAAAAACCGGAAAGACCAAAAAACCGGACATTTTTTGGATTTCAGTTTTTTCCCTTCCCTCAAAAAAAAAATAAAAAAAATAGATAAAATAAATAAATAAACTACAGGATGCTCAAGCATTAGACTAGTTTATCATAACAATAGCGTCAATATATATATATATATATATATATACATACACGCACACACACACACACACATATATATATAGTATAGTATATATATATATCCAAAACCTCAGGGTAAAATCTGACTCGTGACCTAACTTTCCTTCTTTGCATTCCAAAGATTTAACTGTTATTTCTAAACAGAAACGCAAAAAGGGGGGTGGAGACACTTCCTGTTAGTGTAAAGCATTTAAGCTTTAATAATCGGTAGAGATATTATTTTTAATTTAATGTTATTCTTTCTAAGGAGGCAAAGAAATTAATTAAACTCTCTATAACATCATTCAAGTCTGCAGTAAAAACATACATTAGCGTAAATACCATTGGAAGCCTTGTTTAAAAAAACGCATAAATAAAAATATCAGTAAGCACGTGCAACGAAGACAAGAATGTAACAACTTGTTTGGAAAGCGAAAGCTCCAGTCACAGACAAACCGGCTCCAGTCACTCTGGTGAAGGGGGGAACGTCTGCACACCCACAATCAGTGTTTTAGTGCATGGGATGGCAATAAAAATTGCTGTTATATCTTTTTATCCTTTGATACTGGAAGATTTTTTTTAATTTTAAGTTGTGACTATGTTCACGTTATTGGGCAAGCAATATATACACGGCAATTAGTAGGGCGCCTTTAGTTTTTTTTTTTTTTTCCTTTTCTTTTCTTTTTTTTTTTTTTTTTTTAAGTGAATTCAATAGAACAATTTCTACAGTACAACCTACGGATCGCGGCGATTTCGAAAAACGTTATAAAAATACATAGTTCACGGCGAGACCCCGTAATCCATGACGTAGCCGCTACTTTTTTTTTTTTTTTTTTTAAATGACCAATATTCCGAGAATCCGGAATCACCGTAGTCCCGTCCATTCCGCATTTTCGGCTTTGTACTGTATATAGTAGTAGTAAAACAGTAATATTTATGGAGTATGCTATTTTGCATTTATACAGACACTGTTAACAAATTCATTAGAACTTTTTCAGTGATATAAACTCTCAATTATTAAAATATAATATAACTGGTCCTGAAAACGAGTTGAACGTCTACACAATATTTTCTTCACAATATTATTTCAATTCATCAGAAGCATATTCATAAGTTATGTAATGGATTGCACTCTCAATGGGACAAAGTACGCAAACATACCGCATTTATTTTAACTGATGAGCTTTTTCTTTTTAATTATTGATGAGGAAAAATTAAAATCTCCATCCCAAGATGGAGATTTTAATTTTACGAGCAACACGCGTTCTCAATTTTTTATTTAAATGTTCATCTGGGACATGCATATCATATAACACATCCTTAAAATACTCTACAGGGCAGTAAAGGAATAATATTGGAATCATTATCATTATATAATGGGAACAGTGGCGTAGCCAGAAATTTTTCATGAGGCGGTTTACGACTACTTCAACTCATATATATGTATAGGTGTGTGTGTGATAAGGAAGTGAAGAATATACATTTTGTATGGCAAAAAATTCCTCATGGGGGGGTTATGACCCTCCTTACCCCCCCTCCCCCCCTTAGCTAAGCCACTGAATGGGAATCAATCATCATTTGAGTTATTTCACTGTAAAGTTAAAAAGCATAAATCTTATAATTACAATAAAATAACTATTATTTTATTTGTCGATTGTAAATTAAATAGAAAGTGAATAATTTTATTAAGTGGAACAGGAAACTTACCATAAAATGTGTGATTCATTATAAATGTAATCGAGAAATTTTGTTGCAATCAATCAGTCTGTACAATTTGGGAGCCCTGGGCATACGCCCTGAATGCCTATCAATTCCTGATTTTGAAATCTCAAATAAAACTTTAAAATGATGTGGCATTTGGTACAAGGTTACTTTTCATAAAATTCAATTCTTTTCATTTCACTTAAATAAAATATCAGTCATTTCTAGACATTTATAAATTGTAATTAATAAGTGTCTAATGAATAATATAACATATTAAGTTTGTCGGAACAGGAGTGATAAACTATATTCCTGTGTATATTCCTGGGGACAGCGTAAATTGCATCACACGTTTCTGGAATTATTTTTCCTAGAGCTTGAGGTGATATTAAAGTAGACAACTTTAAGTCCTCATAACTGCGTCCCGTAGCCAAAAATCTGAGTGTGGCTGAAAGTCTTTCATGCGGAGAAATTGCTTTTCTCATTACGGTCTTGTGCCGTGTTGCCATAAAAATTTTAGATATACATAAACAAATAAATTTGAAAGATTTGCGTTGTGTTCTAAAGTTAACGGCAAAGCACCAAACATAAATTAACCTCAACCCCAGGTTACGGTCGGAATTGCCTCAGCTGAAAGGAAATAGGTGTGTGTGAAACATGCATACACAAGAAAGACACAAGTTATTGCAAGAAAAATTTAACATTTTATTCCAATTTGATATACTATTGCAGTTTAAGACACTAAGGGATGGCATAAGCTTTGACTTCTACACTCAGCGTTTCACAGACATTTTAATCTCTTGGCACACTCATGATTCACCACATTGTGGCTCTTCAGAAATATAAATTAACACATTTTACAGCTCTAGAGATTTTCACAGGGCACTAGGCCAAAGATTTACATAATAAGATTAAAGATTATCCGTCATTGCATGTCAAATTTATTTGTGTCCTGAGAGGCCCCCCCAAGAAAGGGGTAACACTTCAATAACAATAAGCACAAATTAATAACTATGTAGAAAAGCACATTTCAAACTTTGGTTGTGTTACACATGATTCTTGCAAAAAAAAATTTGATTTTTGTAGAATAGAAAGAAAAAAAAAGAAACAAAACTTTAACAATTAAAACATGGATTTAAGAAGGTTGTGGAGAAATTAAAGGTTAATTATTGAAGGGGACTGGTACTAAGTAGAAACTACGTTAAGGGGGATGTGGGGCTTGACGCCCGTGCCCAAAATGGCGCAACAGGGTGAGCAGAATGGGAGAGTGTCCAAGTGGATGGCCGCAAGACACCGGGGGGATCCTAGATAAACTTTCATAGCCGAGGGAGACGGTCTTAGAGATGGAAAATGACGTGGAAAGATCTTACTGCTTCATTCTGGGAGTGGTACGACAAAGGGACCACTCCTTCAAACACGGGCCAGCGATGTAGACCTTGGCGATTACATGCAATTAGCTCCCGCGACGACACTTGCAATAATATGGAAAAACATCACCTGAGTCATTCCGATGACAGGGACTCCCCTTTCAGACCTCGGCTCACTCGCCTGGATGCTGGTGCATCACTCAAGACCTTCTCATGGTGGTTGAATTATGATGGTAAATGCATCATTCTCTCACATAACTGCTCTGATCCCTGCTATATAGACATTTTGAATGGGCCTGAGACTAACCCGATGCTAGTCTCCTTGCTTCAGGCCTCGACGAGGGAAAAAATTTGAAACTGCCGCACTCAAGCTCACTCCAATCTCAACTGATGCTCTCCTCTCTTTCCAGCCGGCGCTTTCCTTCCTCCCCCCTCACGCGCTGCTTCCTCAGCCAATGACAGATCGTCAACGCCAGCTTCCTTCTCGAAATCTCTAGAGAGAAACGCGCGGGAAAAAGGAGTCCGTGTGCAAAGCACCGATCTTCACTGAAAATGGTGGACGATTTTAAGATGGCGAGAAAACAGATGAAGCGTCACACGAAATGAAAAAAAAAATATGGCGATTGACCGAAACACTACCTAGGCCGTAAAAATGGTCAAATCGCACGGGGAAAAGCTCAAAATTAAGAATTATTCCTAACTAGGACCAAACTCTAATCCAAAATATTAGTAAAAGTATAAAATAAAAGGAAAACATTTAAATTTAAGTAAATATCTTAGGATTTAGCTTCAGAAGTAGGAAGGAAAAAAAATAACATGGGGTCACCACATGGGGTCACCACATAGAAAAACAGACTTAAGGCAAAAACATAATAAATAAAGTGAATTAAGCAAATATTTATAAGAAAATATTTAAGGAAGCATTAAAGATATCATTATTAACTTAAGAAAAAAAAGGTAAAAATACTCATTAAAAGATAGCAAAATTGTTGTAAGTTATTGAAAAAGAAACACTTGTTTCAAAACTTATTATTAAAAAAAACAAAATCACTTTAAATAAAAATGGGTTGATTGTAAAACTTATTATTAGAAAAATGCAAAGTCACTTGAAATGAAAATAGGTTGATACCACACATCACTTGCTCCTTTTGATAATAGGCACAACAAGTTTCAACAGCTCCATATATAGGTCTACTCATTCATTCGCAGATAATTATGGAAATCTTCTGGCGAAAATCGTAAATTTTCTAATAATTTTATATGGGATAAATTCTCTCTTTCTTTAACCACTTTTTTACAAAATTTTTTTTCTTGCTTTTCGCTTTTTCTGGCTATTTTTTCCAGAAAGCACGACGACAACTACCGCAATTGCTGTATCAATTGATGCTATTCCGTGCCAAGTCTGAATGCAAACTGAGAAATGCTTTATCATGTGGACGAATGATGAAGACGTGGAAAGTTAGTTATTTATTGCTATCCTGGTCATAAAAACTCCTACCCCGTTCATAAAAATCGCTCTGTAACTAATGGTTTGTCAGACGAATTCGAATGTGAATGGGCACCATTATGTGTCGGAGACAAAGCACAAACGGGACAAACAAGTCTGCATCTGCAAGACTGAAAAGTTGTAAGAAAACGCCAATGCGATAATTTAAAGCGAGCAGCTCCACCCGCAGTGGACAAGGAGAAAAGTGCAAAGGGGAAAAAACAATATACCCCCCCCCCCCCCCTGCCCTGAAGATCCGAAGAACTCCACACAGGTCTGTGGAGTGGAATATCCGGATGAGCAAATATTTTAAAAACCGGAAACATAGTGGACTATACTATGGAAGTGAAATAACTGATCGCTTACCTAACGAGATTACACAGGAAAGACTAAATGGAGAAAGATACGGTAAATACATATTTATATATATTATATTTTTATTTATTAAACAGCTAAAATTTCCTGCTTTGATTAATTTTTTTTAAATAAAAAATGTATATTTTATATTATAGTAATTTTTCAATGGCACAGAAAAGCAAATGTTTTTAAAGTATTAATAGGAGTCTGCTCCATATACAAGACAATAGTTTATTATTAACTTAATTAAAAATAATTTGATGAATATTTTAATTACATGAAGATAAATTATATTATGTGTAACTTTACAGTTTTAATTTTTTGAATAACTTTAAGATTTTTGAAAAGTAATTTTAAAGTTGGAGTTTCTAATTTTAAATTAAGAATTTTAAAATGACAGTAAAATAACGTTAATTGTCCCTATCATTTGTGAGCTTGGATATGAAATCTAATATGTAAATCAATTAAATTAAAAGTCTAATATGTAAATCAATTAAATTAAATGGATTTTATCTGATAATACTTGATCAACAAATGTCATTTGTCCTAAATGTATTCCAAAACATTCTCAATGGAATTAAAATGTTAATGCGTACTTGGAGCTTAATTACTTATTTATCTTTCTTCTGAAACGATTTTTTTTTTTCTCTGTGATACGTGTTTATAAAAAAGAAAAATAATTCCTCACAAAGATTCTTAAAGAAATATTCATGTTAAATATTTCTATATATGTTTGATATATCTTTGATATCAGTAATCAATTTTATTTATTTGTGGCTTTGTGCGTGTTGGTGTGGAAGGGTGGGGGATTAATATGCTTTATGATTTGGAATAATAACAATTACTGTTATAAATTGTATGAGAAATTTTTCCTCTGGAAAAATATTTTCAAAAGTTTTGTGCAGGATTAAAAGTACTGCCGACAATTTAAAAAAAAGTAATATAAAAGAAATACTGGATAAAATTAATAAAAATTAGGTTGTTTTAAGTGGTTACGGAAAAATCTGTTTTGAGAAAAATTCATTTAGTAACATGGCTGTCTAGTTAAAACAGGTGTCATTGTAGTATTCTGCTTACTACTGCCGTGAAAGTTTAGATTAGTTAAAAAAAATTTGATTTTTAAAATTGAGCAAGTTACCAAAATCAGAATAAGATTTTTACCATGCGTTGTGTCCGAAAGAGTAGAAAATAACCCAATGATCTCAGCCTTGCCTGAAGTGTGTGTTAGAAAAGTGGTAAAATAAACACAGAGACATCGTATTAGATCACCAAATCACAAATTTATTTAACAAATAACAGGGGTAAACAGCTAGTGGCCTCGCGACATCAGTAAAAGAAATGAAAAAGTAAGTAAACACTGCGCAGGGGTTTTACAGCGCGTGGTAGAATTGCACAGGAACAGAAAATACCTGAATGCTTTAATTACCCAATTATTAGCCCATGAAAATCAAACAAAAAAAAGAAAAAGGAAAAGCTTAAACAAAATTGTCATGACAAAGGTAGTTTGATTGGATCCAAGTACTTAAGTTAAAAGGCTCTGCTGCAGCATGAGAAAAAAAAAAATTTATCCTACCAAAAAGAAAAAAAAAAGGAAAATTGGGCAAACAAGTCCCCACCCTCTAAATAAACAAAGAATCACATTACAGTATTTTGTTTTTCCCCATAAGCCACAAAATTTGGATATGCAAACAAACACAATCAAGAAGTTTCAGCAAGCAAAATCAGTAAGACAAGAAAAGAATACATAATTAACAACCCCCAACGTGGCAAGGATATTCACATATTTTGACATAATGAACTGAACTCAACAATTGACAAGATTAAAACATGGCGTTACAGGTAAGTTACACTTCGGGATAATACTTAAAGAAAAATTTTAACTTTTACATTTGTCTTCAATCCCCCCCCTCCCTTATGTTAGGTACAAAAAAAAGAAACTTCATTAAGTTTGGATAGTTCAAGAGTGGACAGGCTTCCTGAGTCGATTGTCTAGCATATCTGGAGTAAAGAAGAAATAGGAATGGGCTCACCCGATTGACCAGCAGTGGTTCGGTGACAGTGATCCTCAGGGCGCGGATGGTCGGACGCAGTTAGCTGCAGGGCTGAGCAGCATAGACCTTCTTTGGGCGGGAGCACAAGGTCTAAAACATGATGGCTTTAGCGGTGGGCGTCATAACGGCTCTCCACTGGGTACAGGTGGTGCAGAACTCGGTCGTCGACGGCTCCTGAGCCGGGCAACCACGATCCCTTTTCAAGCCTGGGTATGTCGATCTTGCATAAGCGATGGCGCAGGGGCGCTAAACTTGTCGCCCATCAGGTAGTCTGCTTGAACGATGATGGGAGCCGCAAGCCCATTTCTTCAATCACAACAAAAAAACAAGGAGGCGGTGGTGGAATATTCGCCCTAACAAAGGGTTAAGAACGTGACGTCTCTCCCACGGGAAAAAAAAAAAAAACATTGCTTCAAGTGATTTGACGTCCAAATATCAAAAAAAAAATAAAATTTGTGAAAAGGTGATCATCATTAGTCCTGGCCCTCTGGCCTACGATTTTGGGGGATCACATCCTATAAACGTCGAACGTCGTCGCCGTCAAACGTCGAACTTGGACAAAAAAAAAAAAAAGGCGAGAAGAGAGTCCAGGAATCACCCTCCTTACAGCACCGCGTCAGCTCTCAGAATGCATCTTTTTCGCCCCGCGCTTGGGGAGCATGGAAGAGACGCCGGCCGCGGGGACCAATCAGAGCGCGCCATCTCAGCCGGGAAACTTCGAGAACATTCGATCGACGGGGGAAGGAAGCGAAAAAATAAGAAAATGGCGGCCAGCAACCACAGCACGCGGGAAAGACCAACTTGGCCGAGAAGAAACGCAGGCAAGAACAGCCATCTTGAAATGGGGAAAAAAAACTTAATTGATCATAAGGGCCTTAAAAACGTTATTAAATTTCCTAAAATTTTAGCGGGAGATAGCTAATCGTCCGAGACAACCCTGGGTAAAATTTGGAATAAAAAATTAAAATTAGAAGAGAGTAAAACTAATTAAAAACCGGACATGAACAAAAGATATTGCAAGAAATGAGTTAGGCTATTGAAGAGAGAGGGAAACTTAATAGTCAGCAGAAAATCGACAGAATTTACCTGATAATTAAAATTACACCTCCGGAGACCGGGCAAACAAAGGCAGAATTAATTTAAAGAAAAGGTAATTATTTAAAAAAGAGATCCCAACAAAAAAAAGATAATTAGTAGTAATTTAAAAGAAGTTAGCTATTGAGTTATAGAAGAAGAGTCATCCAGACCATTATATCTCCTGACAAAAGGTATTTAAATTAAACTTCCAAGTCAATTACAAGTATTAAGAAAATAAATAATCAATGGTTAAGACAATTAAAATAAAAATTATTGCTTTTGATTTGTAAAAAACATTATCCCCCAAAAACAATACAACATCATTGTCTTCTTTTTAAAATGCTTATTTAAAAAAATATCTAACTTTCAGATTTATGCTTATTCCCCTTGGGTGATTTAATTAACTTTTTATAATATTACTTTTTTTTATTATGGGTTGTCCAACTTGTGATTTTCCACAGTCATGGTAATTTATCACTGTTCAATTTTTAATCTTTTACCTTTATTTATTTTTATGTTTACAAAATTTTTACTCTTTCCTATTTCAAACAATTTTTTATGTATATTCTCCAATTGATTTGAAACAATAACAGTGGGCGAGTGCTTAAGACCACTGAAAGTAGTAGATGGCTAAAGTGTAGAGATCTAGGGTTCTGGGCTACCACGTGGCTGTCGATCTAACGGTCTAGAGTTTTGGGTGATTTTCTCCAATTGTAACGTGATTATGCTCTAGAACGCCTTCAAAAGTCCACACCTAAAGCATAATCCCCTTTAGATATATAACTCTCGTGTAGCTTTGCCTTAATCAATAACCTAATCTCGTAGCAATAACCATTATTGTAACAATAAACTCAATTTTACTCTGAAAAGGTATTTGCAAAGACTTAAATACAGGGAGACCGCGATATCCCAAACTGGGGAGAGAGTTGGTACTCAGAGACCGGCATAGGCCAAGCTGGGCCCGGATCCAGGCTTTTGGTCTTAAGGGGATGGTGGACACCCAAATCATCAAAATTGGCCCCCAAAAATGTGTTTTTTCTTTTTTACATACTAATATTCTACAGTTAAAGCTGAACCATGGAGATAAAACCTCGTATGTCTACGGCAATTTTTGAAAAGATATTAGGGTTTGAAAAAATTAAAAGGGACAGTTAAATGTCCACAAAAATGCAAACAAACACGTAAATAAACACGTCACAATTTTTATTGAACGTTTGACAAAATAAGCTAATATTCGAATGAAATTATTTTAAAAATATGTTTTGTTAAGGTAAAATCATAAATAAAATTATTCAGAAGAGATCGTATTAAAGGTAAATGGAAAATTACACTTTAAACTGTATTTTCTCCAAATCAAGTTTTTTGTGATTTTCTTGCCTTCAAAATGCTCCATGCAACTTAATTTTGGTTGAAATTGTACAAAATTTACTACAAACATTCTTCTCATATACTACAATAAATCTGTGTATCCTTTTTAAATATGGTCAAAATTTCGATTATGAAATTTCACTTTTATTGACGAAAAGTGAAAAAATTTCGGGAAAGTTTGGTATATATCCATGAAAACATTTCTAAAAAATTTACTACAATGTCGAATCAAAAACCAATACACAGAATTTTTTTAAATATATTTTTATGCTATTATAAAACACAATTACTAAAAAAAAGTTAAAACGCATGGAGCATTTTTTCGAAACTAAAAAATTAATTAATTTTTAATTAATTACTAATATTTTTAAAATTTATTTTAAAATTTTTTCAGTTGTTTATAATGCTTTTAGTTTAATATATTAAAATACAAAATTTCATAATCCTATCTTATTAAATAAAAAAAAACCTTTTTAATGTCCACCATCCCCTTAAGGGAAGCCTAGTCTCATTCTCCACTCAACCTGAATAAGTGATAATCCGAATAATTTTAATCGTCAAATGTTATTTCCTGACACATTCTCAGAAATGAAAAGACAAAATTTCGATTAAAAAATAATTTTATTATGGATTGTGCTTTTGTTGAATACATGTATCTGCAATGAATTCAATAAAAATCTCGCAGTTGGGGCCAGAGCCGAAGCTAGGAGGTTTGCCCACCCCACCCACGGGATGCAAGCGGTAAAAGGGGCGCACACTCAGGTAGAACACGAGAAGTTTAAATATAATTTTACTGGTTTTGTTTTTCATTTTTTAAAGGCACTTTTGATGGGGAGGATAGATAGAATCTTAGAAAAGTACAGTGATTTAGGGTTGAGGGGGGGGATGAATAGTTATTAAGTTGTTCAAATTGTACGGGGCCCAGTTTTAACGAATTTCATAGATGGGGGCCCATACTGGTCATAGATCGGGCCCTGCCTAGTTATCTGCCTCTTTGGGGCCTACATTTGCATAAGGGTACAGGGCCTCAAGAAGTCTTTAGATGACCCTCGTCATTTGGAGTGACCCCCCCTAAACTGACAGTCTGGAACCACCCCTGATTTCAGTTATGAAATTAAATCCTTGATCGAAATTTAATTCTGTGTTAAAATCCCCTACTAAAACAGTCTTACAATCACCCTCCAGTAACGTTTCGAATATAGCATCTAATCTATCTTCATAAGAAATTTGAGGGCTAGCGTATGTAACTTCAAATCTCACTTTATCTTGAATATGCGCAATGACCATTTGAACACCATTGATCTGGCTCGTGTAGGCACGGGTAAAGTGTTTCATATTCTTTTTATAAAGTGATTTTTGTAAAGTTTTCCTCTATAAAAATCATAACTCCAGATGGTTTTCTGTTTTGGAAACCACTGTCTATCCGTTTGACCAAAGTGAATCCTGGTATTTGAAAATCATCTGAAGGATAGTCCATGTTTCCTTTAGCAATATCAAATCACTCTGCAGAAAACATGAATCAAATGGAAAAGTGACCACGGCGCGCCACGTAGACAAAAATCTCGAAATCCCGTGCTTAAAAGAAATAGCACCCGAGTGCTAAAAAAAGAAGAACAAGAACAGGAAAGTGATTCTGAGTGAAGATGAATATGGGAGTTCAAAAGAATCGGAATGAAAAAGTTAATCTTCAGAAGTCATTAGAAAACTAAGATCCCTATAGTAACTACATTTAGAAAAGTGAAAAATCTAAAAATTTTTATGATAAAATTTGATTTATAGATACGTATATTATATTTATAAGTATTGTTATAAGTAAAGTACTTTTTGTATATTTTTATTGTGGTTAAAGCACAGGTACACGGCTATTTGCCTAACGGGAAGGTTGCCTTGGGCGGAGGGATTTTTAAGGGGTTCTAATCCAGGGCTCACAAATAGTCTCTTTTTTAGTTAGAGCTCTCTAAAAGTCCCTTTTCCATGTAAACGGTCCCTAATTTCTCTTTTTCACCATGGATTCTAGAAATTCCGAAGTCATGCCATAGCAACTCTCGAATGATCAGCACTTGTAAGAAACCTAATTCCAAACCAACTGAGAAGCCCATCCACATAAATGTCAAATGCAGGAATCTTTACTGGTCCTGCTTATTTGCAAAAGAAAATAGAATCTGGATCTTCCTTTTCACCCTCACTTTTTAATGATTCAATCTGAGAAGATGGGGAAACACAAATGCAGATTTTTTTTTTTTTAACACCTCAGTGATAGCAGGTTTTTTTAGTGTCGGCATAATTTGCCTACACAGTTTATTGCGCTGAAGCATTTTTTTCAAATGTGTTTGCCAGATAAAGAGAAAGGAGGGAGGGGGAGAATAAAATGTTGAAAGTCGCACAAGGTTTGCAATTTTTGATAATTGGTTGCCAAATTTTGTATCGAAAAGTCTTCAAAACTGAACCAAGCTTGGCAACATCTTCTAAATTTGGCTAAGAACTGGCAAACACTGACAGTTTATTACAAAGGAAAAGTATAGATAGAATATTCCTGGCAAAGATTGTAAAATAGTTTTAGAAGGCAATTTTAATACAGATTTCAGTTCCGAAGTGTTTGTGGAACAAGAAAGACAAACACGGCACTCTCTATGGATTACGATGACCATTCCAAGCAGTATTTAAAATGGTACAGTATAGTTCGAATATGCTTGACAAAGATTGTAAAACAGTTTTAGAAGACAATTTTAAGATAAATTTTGATTCCAAAGATATGTTCTATGGAACAAGGAAGAAAAATAGGAACGATGCATGAATTATCATACACTTTTAATACAGAGCACTTTAATGTGTATTTAAAATATGAAAGTGTTTCAGATTTTATTTATTTTTTTAGCATCTACTTTAAATTACTGCAGTTGTTTACACTGGTAAACATGTTTAATTCTGTGCCATGGTGAATATCAAATACTTAATGGGATCCTTACAATTGTATGGCAACATCAGGATGGATCCAAGTCAAGTGCACAAATAATTCACGATTGTAGGATTAGCACCGAAAAGTTAAAAATTCTAAATACTGAAATAGTTACTAATTTTTTAAAAAAATGTATTAAACAAAATCATTCTTCTTCAGTGTTATTTTTCTTCGTTCATACAGTTATTTTTTTTATTATTATTATTCTACGGGAATTCTATTCTCTTGCAACCCCCCCCCCTTTCCTCCCTCCATTTTCAAGTCATACCTTTTTTTTTTATATATTGGTATATTTTGTTCAAATTTAAGTTTGTGTGTGTACACATTTGAGGAATAGTTTAATTTTGCACAAAAATGCAGATAATGGTGATCCACCTTGACTTCAATTTGTTATAGCCACTTAAAATTGAAATATGTTGACTTAAAAAAAAAAAAAAGAGAGAGAAACACCATTTTTTATATTTTTAGTTTTCAGACTGTCATGTAAGGAGTCCTAAAATTTATTACAAAAAAAAAAACCTCAATGTGCATCAGATTTAACCTCCTCTCTACCTTTTCCTTGGCCTTTTCCCTGCAAATTTCATTTTATTTACTACTGAACTTGAACTGTACGGAATTTTCACATATCTGGTATTCGGTGTTTCCCAGGCTTTTGCTGTATGTATATTTCTGTTCATATGAAGCATTGGATACTATGCATTGCTGATTAAGAGCAACAGACTGCTTAAAGGGATAATTTTTAACATTAAAAAGGTGGTTTTCAAAGTTCTGGCTTGTCTACATTTGCTTAAAACTTATTGTTTTTTTCACCCTCTTTCTATCTTCCTGCTTTCATTTATTTTTGTTAGGTCCTCATGCAGAGTGGCAACAGAGCCAGCAGGAAATATGAGGGAATTTCATAAATTTGTTTTATTCCTCCCTTTTCTGATCTTTTTAGGTACAAATTTAAAAATATCAGCTAAGGTGAAATTCTGTATCATGAATGTAAAAAAAAGTTGCAAATGTTGTGGGTTGTGTTTTACAAGGTCTCTTTTTTCTAGAATTTAGTCCCTTTTTCCTCTAGAGATATCATTCAAAACAGTTGTGAACACTGTAATGCGTATTCACGTGACATCTGGAGAAAATCGCCCAAAACTCGAGACCGTTACATCGTCAGCCTCGTGGTATTACATTTATAAGTGGTATTATACAATAGCAGTACTTCCCAGCAAGGGACACACCCCAGACAAGATATTTGTTATAAACCAACTTCGAGTCGTTTGGCGATATATCGCCAAATTTGACGACAACACACTTTTTTATATAATTTAAGAAGTATATAATACTAAAACGTCAGTCAAAAGTCAACAGTAATGATTTTAATGTTGAAACACATGAAAAATATTTTTGGCCAGGATTTTGACACAAATACTCCACTGTGCGGCGGCCCTTTTTTTCTAGAGTCAACACTCCCAAATCTTCTATTTTATGCTCCAGAATCATGTTAATTTTGATCCCAAATATTAGTTTTCCTCTCGGAAACTATATTTTTTGTGCTCCCAAATGAAATTTTACTGCTCCTGAGGTGCTCCCAAATGGAATTTTTCTGCTCCTGAGGTGCTCCCAAATGAAATTTTTTCTGCTCCCGAGGTGCTCCCAAATCGAATGTTGGAGTTAACATCTCTGCGTACGTTATATTGGGCTTTACAAAAATTTTTGGCATCATTGTGGGAGCGTAATCTAGCATTGGAATGTACTTCAATTCCATAATAAATGTTCGTGAACCATCCTTTCTAGGAATAACTTTCCTTATCCAAATTATTGGGGGTTTAATTTCGAGATTGGGTCCTGGTTTATCCTCGCTTTCGGATATTCGTGATGGTTCAGCAGATTCTGCACCCTCCTCCTTATAATCTTCATCTGATTTGGAATCGGAGTCTGAAGGGTAATACGATAAAGCTTTAGTTAATTTTAGAGTCCAGTACTGTTTTAGTATTAATGTGTTCTCGTTCAAATGTTACATTAATAGTTTCTATTATTTTTCGATCGGACAGAATCCAGATTCGATATCCCCGGTTTCTTAAAGCATACCCCACCATTATACCTTTCTTGGCTCTCATGTCAAACTTTCTTCTGAGTTGCCTGGGTATTCCCAAATATACAGGGTTCCGAATGCTGTCAAATGTTTGACCAACGGCTTATTGCCACTAAAGAATTCTATAGGGGTCTGGTTTTTATTTGTGACAAGTTCTATTCCACACATATGTGTGGCAGAGTAAGGCATCAGCCCAAAAACTATTACTAAGGTTACTGGCTTTTAACATTGCTTTTATAGTGTCTAAAGCTGTGTAATTATAATGTTCCGCCACTGGGTTTTGCTCCGGTGTATAGGTGTTTGTGTGCTCTGATTTAATGCCTTGTTCTTCCAAGAATTTTTCGAATCCTGCATTACAAAACTCTAGCCCATTATCTGATCTTACATTTATTATTTTAGCATTCAGAAATCTCTCAACACGCTTTTGGTAGCTATTAAAACATTTGAAAAGTCTCTTTTTTTCTTTTAGAGGATACGTAGTAACTTTACGCGAATAATCATCAGTTATTGATAAAAAGTAGCAATAACCACCAATTGCTATGTCGGAGAGGGGTCCACAAACGTCCATGGGAATCAATTTGAGAGATTTAGGTGACCTAATCTTCCCTATAGCTTTAAATGACACAGTGTGTTTTAGCTAGTTTACATGGCTCGCAACTAAATTCCTTGTGTTTCAAGGGTGATATGCCTCTCACACTATCATTGTTACTTGTTTTAAGAACATTTTTACTGTTAATGTGGCAGAATCTATTATGGCAAAGTTCTAGGTTTTCAGATTTTACTTTAAAAAAATTGCAGTCTGCATTTTATTAGAAGCTGTAACATATTCGGGATTAATGTAATACAAGCTATTGACATTTTTAGCAGTAAATTACTTTTTGCCATATTTAGAATAAGCGGTTATGATATTATTTTTGCCAACAAATCATGCACCTGCTTTATCTGTTAACGATAAAGCTAATAAGTTACGCCATAATTTAGGAGAATAATATACATTAACTAAATTTATAATTTCAGAATTGTTTCCATTTCAGAAGACCACTTATACTTTCCCTATTCCCTCTACATTACAAGTAACACCATTAATAGTAACGTTAGTATTTTTAACTGGCTTAAAATCGGTTAATAAAGTTTTGTTACAACAAAAATGTGATGTTGCAGCTGAATCTAATATCCAAGAGGTATTAGAGTTAATCTCACCCGTGCACGCTTCTACAATATAGCTGGTCTCTCCCTGGGGTGTCCTTGAGCTCGACCTCGACCTTGGAATCTGGCAGCTGGCTTCAGTGTGACTTCGCTGACCACACTTCCTGCATGTCTTTCGTTGAAATTTATTCTTTGAAGTGTTGAGCTTCGATGTTGGGGTCAGTCCGGATTGGACCGAAAGGGCATCCTGATCTTTAAGGGATTGTTGTAGTCTAGCCTCTTCTGCAATCAATTCTTTTAAGATCTAGTCAAAGTTGAACTCTTTACCATCCTATCTTTAAATTGCTTGTACAATGCCATTGTACTGGCTCAACAAAAAGCGGATGAGTTGAAAGGCTTGATACCGTGCAGCTATCAGTTTTCCAGAATCTGTAAGTTGTATGGCAATCCTTTTAAGATGCGCAGCATACAGTCCAATAGATTCATTAGGTTCAATACGGCAGGAGAAGTACGCATCAGTCAGTCCAATTATTCGGGCTCTAGAATCGGGACGAAAGTCATTTAAAAGTTTATATCAAGCATCTTTTGGGTCAACTATATCAGCAATAAGAGCTCTGTGCTCTTTCTCATTTATTGAGGTACATGGTGCTGTGTGCCCGATCAGTTCTGCAGTCAAAATCTTTTTTTCCTTTTGCAGTTGCGGTGTCATCAGGTTTTGTTTCAGTCCCTGGTACTATACTCCAGCAGTTACAGTCCATCAGCAGCACCTTCACGTCTTCGATCCATGTTGAATAGTTGTCAGCTGACAACTATTGAATTGTCCATTTGAAGATAGGGGAAAGGCCCACTGTCTTAGAACTCATTAGGCTTTCAATTTATTCAAATGCTGGTCAATCCACACTTAGGGCTCATGGGCCCATAACCCAAATGTCAGGTTATAACACTTAGCAGGTTAAAGTAAAGCAGTAGATGTGTGGAACATCATGATCAGCACATAGTTTAAAAATAATTTATTAGAGCAACTTGGTATAAATAAAACATATGAAAACAACCATGGCACCTGGCCGGTATAACCGACTGCTTGTCTTCTCATCAAACATTACAGTTTATATACAATTACAGTTCGTTGGCATAGTTGACAGTAGAAGTACGGCTTTGACATAGATAAATGTAATTTGTATAATATCAGGTTATACAAATACCGTAATTTATGGAAGAAACGGCGCACCCACGAAAATGTGCTTAGTTAAACTAGAAAATCATCATAAACGCTGCAGCCACGATCGTTGGTGGGAGAGAGGGAGGGGTGATCGCGGTCAGAAGTCAATGCCAGATAAAATTCAATATTTTCTAAAATAATTTCTTAATTAACAAAAAATAAATTTAAAAATATGTTGCATTACTTATTAGACCTAATTTATTAAAAAAAAAGCTATTAAGTTAATCGGATATATTTTGGGAGAAATTGGATAAACGGTAAAAAAATCTCCTTTTTTCTCCCCCTTTCCATAGAATGTTTTAAAGTATTTACCGCTATTTTACGAAGCTTACGGTTTCTATTTTCAAATAATCAAAGATATCAGTGTTTATATTCACAAAGGCAAATTTATAGAAAGAAAAAAATAACTTCTTGCATTCGCAAAAAGTTCGGACAGACTGCCAAGTGCCATTAAAATGAAAACAGTGATCGATATGTGAGAAGAGGCTCCAGTTAAAAGTAAACATTCCCCCCCGGATGGCCAGCTGTTTATTACGTAATGAGCTTGCTTCAGCAAATTGTTTGTTTTAAACTAAATGTTGTGTAATAACTCTTGATGTTTATATATATTTATTATTTTTTATATTTATAACATTGGGATTTATTTTAAAAGCACTCGGCATTTCTTTAGCATACCAATTAGTTGGCAGTGTTTATTCGATAGAGTGCTCCTGCACAGGGCGCAAAGCCGCATGGTGAAAAAAAAAATAACTTTTCGATTTTTTTGCAGGGGGGTTAAACTCGAACCGGGCGCAACATAGACTAATTTTGGCTGAAATTCAGTATTTTAAGAACAATAGAGGTTCATATGAAAAACGGGTGCATTTAATAGAGGGTAGTGCACTTTTGCGGTATTTTACAGAACTTTAACCCTTCAAAATATATATTCAAACCTTCATTAAAATTTAATTATAGTTCTAAAATGTAGATGTAAAAGATTTACTTCTATTTTTTTTCTTTTTACTTAATTGAGGAGACATCAGTTGTATGTATGAAGCCATCCACTTCAGAGCACGGGACATGGACCCTTTTTAGGGCGCTCTGACATCTCACTTTCTCCAAAATTGGATCAAACCGCTTTTCTACGAAGGTTGGTTCGCTAAGCTGTGCTCTGTGCATGCTAAAGAGTACGTGTTGGTGGTGGCGCCATCTTTTGAGACTATTATCGCTAAACGAATGTTACGATTTTTCGTTGAAGATGGGCTAAAAAAAATTTTAAATATTGTAAACGCCGCAGCGTTCCTTCCATAAATTACGGTAAGTTGATGATGCAATGTTACAAGCCATAACGATAGTTACTGAGTTTTAGAATACAGTGAAAATAGTCACTTGAGTTTAAGAACACACACGAGATTTCAGATTGAAAACTTATCGCGGCAAGCAATTCCCATCAAGTTGTATAAAATATATTTCTTTATTTCTGAATTCAAATTAAATTTATTATTTAGATAATTAGTTTTTTAGTCTAAATTAGTGTCTCTTTTTATGTTCTTGTTGGATTATTTAGACTCATGAATTTTTGTTCTTTGAAATCCTTGTCTGTTACCAAGTTTGCCATGTTAATTATTATAATAACAGATGACAAACAAAAACTTAAAAAAAAAAAAAATTTAATGGGAAAGACTATATTATATGGACTATACTTAGTGTAATATATCACTTCGAATTATTTTGTGCTAAGCATAAGCGTACGAATTTCAAAGAAAATGTGCGGTAACAGACATGACAAATTTCATAAAGTCTGATTGTGGAAAAATCTAAAAAAAAAAAAAGAAAGAAAGAAAGAAAAAATGCTTGAATAATTCTCAAATAATGTTCAGAAACAATTTATATTTTATAGTACGGGAAAAAACTACTTATTTTTTGAAATTGTATTTTTCATTCTTAAATTTCCAAATGGTACCCAATTTTGAAAATGACCCTTGTATGAAGTATTCTGCCATCAAAAAGGGTTTGTGCTCCTGGAAATACTGGAAAACTTGTATTTTGATTTCAATAATTTTTTTCCCCTAATGGCCGACCTCTGCTTTAACCACTACTAAGGCTGAAATTGTTGGTCTCTTTATTATGGGGCACCTAGTAGGTGGATCAACATCGTCCCTATGAAGGGACAGACAATGACAACCACAGACAGTCGGTGATCGAACCCCGACCGCCGGGAGTTGAACCCGAAACCGAGTATGGTGCTTTACCCACCATACAATCCGTCCAGCTTCACTAATTATGGTCCCTGGAAAACTCATTGATTTTGTGGGAGACTCCTAAAATTTTAGTAATTATTCCTTGAAATATTCTGTATTTGAGTTTCCTCAGATTTATAATGCAAAAAGTTTTTTTTCATACTTGCACCTGATGTAAACAGTAAAAATCACAATCAAAGAATTTTTACAATCTGCATTTTAAAAAAATTGCTTTCCTAGTGGATTAATTTTGAGACATGAGATAATCTTTCACTCTTTTAATTCATAACTTTTAACTGTAAAAAGTGATTTTTGTATTGAAATAATTTTTTAAGTATGTCATGCATTTTCATTGTGGTGCTCCTCATCCACCTGGTCCTTCAGATTTGCCTAGTCCTTCGGAGTGTGTGATGCTCCTCATCCACCTGGTCCTTCGGATTCGCCTAGGCCTTCGGAAACGGGCTAGCGATCACTAACTTGCGACTGAATGCGAAGCGGTGGCGCTTGCAGATATTGCAGATACGCAATTATGCAAAACTTCTGCCCTGCTCAAGCTGCTATAAAAGTCGCGGCAAGTCTGAGCTCGTGGCAGTTCAATCTCTTTGGTGGTGGTGTTAACAAGCAGCCTTCCCTGTCAGGATCTGGTGTGGCTGTTTCGGAGTCCTATCAGATGGCATGGATCCCTCGACGTCGCTGTGGTAACGAGTCTGCTTTCCTCGCCTTCCAGCTTGATGCCGTGGAGCCATCGTCTTCGCTGTGGATTCGGATCGACCGCTTCTTCCTGCATCCAGCATCAGGCCATCGATCCAGTACTGCTCACCGCTTAACCTATCACACCACATCACCTGTAATACTCGTGTTATCCATTAGAACTTATTGTTTTGTTTCGTTCTGTTAATTGTTAACAGAAGTTCAAGTTCAATAATTTTGCTGCTTAATAAAGCTGGATTTCGACGAAACCTGTGAATTCTTTTATGACTAGACAACCTTCAAATCTGGAGTCAAAGAAAAGGGTTTATTAAATCCCTTCATTGGTGAACTTGGAGAACTTTGAACATCTTCAGTGCTTCCAGTTGAATGGTGACTGTCTTTCAAGTGCGCTTCAGTGCAAGTGTGTGTTTTTCACAAGGCGGCTGTTCGAAAATTTGCTAACGAAGTTCACCTGCTCTCTTGACGGATGTCCCTGGGACCTGCTCGGTAAGAAAACTAACCTTTTCCGCTTTTGATGTTTTGCTAGGCTGTTGTTTAGAGTAAAAATGTATTCCAGTGACGAATCGCCAGTTGAGGTGGCTAAAGTAGCCTTTCATGCCCCACCTTTTTGGGAAAAAGACCCAGCAGTATGGTTCCTACAAGTCGAATCCCAGTTTGCTATTTCAGGAACAACTGTGGACTTAACTAAGTTTCATGCAATAGTCTCTGCCTTGGACGCCAGTGTTTTGGGGTACGTTAGGGATATCGTTTCAACCCCCACCCCCCCTTCCCCGACAAAGATGCTTATAAGTCTCTAAAAGATAGAAATTTGTCGCAATACTCGCAATCGGAAACCGCACAGCTAAAACAACTTCTGCAGCACATAGGTGATTTGAGACAATCTCAACTCCTCATACAAATGAGGAATTTGGCTGACGGAAAGGTCTCCGATGACCTGTTAAAACCACTCTGGATGCAACGATAACCGCTACCAAGCCAGCAAATTTTGTCCATATGTAAGGACCAACTCAGTGACTTGGCAGAGATAGCGGATAAAATCCATGAGGTTTCTGGTAGATCAGAGATAGCGTACACTACCACAACATCTCGCAGTTCAGACGAGTGTGGGATCGAATCACTGCGTAAAGAACTTCGTGAGCTCAAAAACGAAGTTCGGAGGCTTTCCCGTAGGGACAGTGACGGCACACCCAGTAGACGCAATCGACGCTCAAAGTCTCGCGAGAAAAGGCAAAGCGGGTTGTGCTGGTATCACCGGCATTTTAGCAACAAAACTCAAAAGTGCATTCAGCCATGTAAGTTTTCGGGAAACGAAGGGAATCATTCGTAATGGTGGCTACGAATGATCACGCACACACAGACAGTCACCGATCGACAGAACGGTATTCAGTTCCTTGTAGACACGGGCGCCTCGGTCAGCTGTCTTCCGGCGCATATTTGCAAGCCAGCGAAAAAAGGCAATTTCAGTTTGACTGCCGCTAACGGTAGTGCAATTCCTACCTATGGTGTCCAACAACTGACTGTCGATTTAGGCCTGCGCCGACTTTTTCCGTTTGCGTTTGTCGTGGCCGGCGTATCTCATGCCATCTTGGGAATTGATTTCCTAACCAAATATGGTCTAGTCATAGACTTAAAATATCGTGCCCTAAAAGATAGCGTCACTGCTATGCAGGTACGAGGAAACATTCCGCATCGTCGAAGAGCGTTTGCGACACCTGTAGCCATAAGTTCCCCTTTTCATGCATTACTGTTGAGATACCCAGAGTTGTTTAAAACCATGAGCCCTCCAGTGTTGCGAAAGGATGGGGTATTTCACTACATTGACACACATGGACAACCCATTCATTCAAAAGAACGGCGATTAAGCCCGGAAAAATTGAAAGTTTTGAAAGAGGAATTTGATGCCCTCCTTAAAGCTGGCATTATCGCCCCCTCCAAAAGTCAGTGGAGTAGTCCCGTGCACTTTGTGCCTAAGAAAAATAATGCATGGCGTATTTGTGGTGATTATCGCCGCCTGAACGCTATTACATTACCAGACAGATACCCTGTCCCACATATACGTGACTTTTCTCCCCATTTACATGGGAAAACAATATTTTCCAAGATAGATTTGATCAAGGCCTATCACCAGATCCCAGTAAATCCCGCTGATATTCCTAAGACTGCAGTCATAACTCCCTTAGGCCTCTTTGAATACAAATTTATGTGTTTTGGTCTGCGGAATGCAGCGCAAACTTTCCAACACTACATTGACAACATTATTCGTGGGTTGGATGGCTGTTATGCTTATCTTGACGACATTTTGGTCGCATGAACTGATGAAAACGCACATGGGCAGGATTTATCCCGTTTGTTTGAACGGCTCAGTGACCACCAGATCAGAATCAACATCGATAAGTGTATTTTCGGTCAGCGCGAGTTAGACTACCTGGGATTCAGAATCTCAGCCAATGGCTTGAAACCGCTGCCAGAAAAGGTTACAGCTATTGTCGATTTTCCGAGACCAGAAACAGTGGCGCAATTACGCCGTTTCTTTGCCATGCTTAATTTCTATCATAGGTTCATAAAGCATGCATCTTCTATTCAAGCACCTTTGTCAGACTTAATTCGCAATAAAAAACCAAAGGATAAAAGTCTTATCGTTTGGAACGAGACCACAATAAAAGCGCTCATTGCTTGTAAAGAGTCGCTCGCACAGGCGACGTTGTTAGCTTTTAGCAACCCTGACGCGGAGTTATCCTTGAGTTGCGATGCATCTGACATCGGGATTGGTGCCGTTTTGCAACAAAGTACTAGTGACAGTATTCAACCTCTCGCCTTTTTTTTCGAGGAAGTTGAATGATGCCGAAAAAAAGTATAGTACATATGACAGAGAGCTTTTGGCAATCTGCTCTGCCATTCGCCACTTCCGACACATGGTAGAGGGTAGGCCATTCACAGTTCTTACAGACCACAAACCACTCACATTTGCGTTCGTGCAATCTCGGGATCGAGATTCGCCCAGGCAGCAACGACATCTTGAATATATCAGCCAGTTTACTACTGATATCAAACATGTCAAAGGAGACGGCAATGTGGTCGCAGATACGTTGTTGCGGATTGCCTCTATCAGCACCAATGGTATTGATTTTAAGGCCATTGCCCTAGGTCAGAAAGATGATGCGGAATTGAAACACTTGTCAAACACCTCTACGGGATTGGAGTTGAAACTTTTTCCACTCGAGGAAGGCTGTGAGCTTTTTTGTGAAACTTCACAAGGTAAAATCCGGCCATACATTCCAAAACGATTCCGGAAACAAGTATTCGACTGCATTCATTCCTTGTCCCACCCTGGGTATAAATCTACTGTTAAATTGGTCAAGGAGCATTTTGTCTGGCCTCACATGGCCAAAGACATTGCTGATTGGTGCAGGACATGTATCCCCTGTCAACAATCTAAAGTCGGTAGACATACGAAATCTCCATTAGGCACCTTTTCTATACCTGATAGTAGATTTTCGCACGTACATCTGGACGTCGTCGGACCTTTACCACCTTGTCGTGACTTCCGATACCTTCTCACGTGTGTCGATCGTTACACTCGCTGGATAGAAGCCATACCCATAAAAGATCAGCTAGCCAGTACTGTTGCTGATGCATTTTTGCAGGTTTGGGTTGCTCGGTTCAGCGTCCCAGAGATTATTACCACCGACCAGGGTAAGAATTTTGACGAACACTTGATCCAGGAATTTTCTAGATTGCTAGGTGTGTACAAAAATCGTACCGTTGCGTATAACCCAAAATGTAACGGCATGATAGAACGCGTTCAACGCCCACTTAAGGCATCGCTGATGGCCCATCGTTCAGTTGACTGGGTCGGAATTTTGCCCTTAGTTCTTTTGGGGTTGCATACCAGTCTACAAGCCGACTTGGGTACTTCCTCTTCCGAGCTGGTCTATGGGACATCGCTGAGGTTACCTGGAGAAGTTTTTCGAAGTGTTTCCGAGAAGAAACTCCCTCAACAAGATTTCTTGCTCCACCTTCATGAGCATACGCAAAGTCTGCGCCCTGTACCGGCCAGTCGACACAGAAATAGAGAAGTTTTCATCCATCCTGAGCTGCATGAGACTTCTCATGTCTTCGAACATGTGTATCATATCCGACATCCCTTGCAACAGCCATATGATGGACCCTATGAGGTAGAGTCCAGGCATGATAAGTTTTTTAGTATTCGAATGAATGGCAAACTTCGGAACGTTACGACTGACCGACTGAAACCAGCATTTATGTGTCGGGCCGAGGATGCTTCAACTCAAGGTGCGGAGCCAATGCATCCAGTAATTACGCGCTCTGGCCATACTTCCAGACCTGTTGTTCGTTTCCAGTGTTAACACACCGAAAACTCCGGGGGGAGTGTGTGGTGTGGTGCTCTTCATCCACTTGGTCCTTCGAATTCGCCTAGGCCTTCGGAAACGGGCTAGCGATCACTAACTTGCGACTGAATGCGAAGCGGTGGCGCTCGCAGATATTGCAGATACGCAATTATGCAAAACTTCCGCCCTGCTCAAGCTACTATAAAAGTCGCGGCAAGTCTGAGCTCGTGACAGTTCGATCTCTCTGGTGGTGGTGTTAACAAGCAGCCTTCCCTGTCAGGATCTGGTGTGGCTGTTTCGGAATCCTATCAGATGGCATGGATCCCTCGACGTCGCTGTGGTAACGAGTCTGCTTTCCTCGCCTTCCAGCTTGATGCCGTGGAGCCATCGTCTTCGCTGTGGATTCGGATCGACCGCTTCTTCCTGCGTCCAGCCTCACGCCATCGATCCAGTATTGCTCTCCGCTTAACTTACTACACCACATCACCTGTAATACTCGTGTTATCCGTTAGAACTTATTGTTTTCTTTTGTTCTGTTAATTGTTAAGTTAGTTCAAGTTCAATAATTTTGCTGCTTAATAAAGCAGGATTTCGACGAAACCTGTGTATTCTTTTAAGACTGGACAACCTTCGAATCTGGAGTCAAAGAAAAGGGTTTATTACCGTATTTTCCGGTAATAACGCCGCACCGTTTATAACGCCGCAAATAGATAATTATTTCTATTTATAGAACTAGTTTAACGCCGCACCGACAATAACGCCGCACTTTTTTAACAGTATTATAGAATCAAGCTTATCAAGTTTATATGTGTTATTTTAGGTAATACTATAAAGTAGTACACATAAAATTAAACAATTATAATTAAAATAACTTACCATGTAATATATAAATTTACGATGTTTGTCGATACGTCATTATTAGTACAATTTATTTATCTATTTTTAGAATACACATATCCATATATATATATATATATATATATATACTACAGACTGTTTTCTACTTTAGAAAATCCGTCAAAATCTTCGTTCTCAGTGTCACTCTGGAACATTTTTAAGTGTTCAGATGGCAAAAGTTCATCAACATCTGAACCGTTTTCATCATCGGAAGACACACTAGAAATTGCAGGAATCCCATTAGCGCTATTTTGTGAAAAATCGATAATTTCGGCTTTTTGAAAGGCTCTTTCTACCATACCATTCGGAATTTTATTCCAGGAGTCCAAAATCCACTCGCAAACTTCGGTATAAGTTGCTTTACGGATCCAGCCTCCTTTCGTAAACGATAATTTTCTGCCGACATCCATGATTCCCAGTGCTGACGCATGCGAGCTTTAAATGCCCGATTTATACACAAATCCAGAGATTGCAATATTTTAGTCAACCCACCAGGTACTATTGCCAGTCTTGTTTTTTCTGATCCTAGAAATTTTTTCGTCTCGTTTGAAAGGTGCGTTTTCATCGAGTCCATGATCAGTAGACAATTTTTTTGAAAAATAAAATTCGGTCTTTTTCTCCAACATTTTTCTGCCCATTCCTGCATAACGTCCTGGTTCATCCAGCCTTTTTGATTTGCGAGCACTACTATTCGCTTAGGGAAATTTTCTTTGGGAATTGTTTTCCTCTTAAAAATAACAATCGGAGGCAATTTATGACCTGAGGATAAACATGAAAGCACCACGGTAAAACTGTTTTCATCATTCCCTGTTGTAACGATAGGGACAGACTTCACACCAACAAAATCTGCTGAGCGAGATGCAGGCATGTCGAACGATATGGGGACCTCATCCATATTCCCTATCTCCGATGGCTTCAGTGCATAGTTTTTAATCTCTTCTTTCACAAACTTTAAAAACGAAGTTTTCTTCTCTTCCCAGTCTTCAGGCAATTTCTGGCCAACAGTTGTCCGGGTCCTCATGGTCAGATTATTTCTTTTAAAAAATCGGTTGCACCATGATGGTCCACCTCTAAAATCGGCCATACCATTCTCTTGCGCCATCTGTTTCGCTTTTATTCTTATTAAAACAGTTGATAAAGGTCGACCATTTTCCCTTTGATGCTCAATCCAGTCACAAAGTTCTTTTTCCTAATCTGGCCACTGTGCTTTCGGTCTGCGACGTTGAGCTCGTTTCTCTCTCGGCATTTTCAACAGTATTTCTTCCTGCTTTCGCCACTCTCTTACACGTTTTTCATCCACATTCAGCTCTCGTGCTACTTGTCTATTGCCGTTCATGTTTGCTAATGAGATAGCGTTTAATTTAAACTTTGCCGTATAACTTCGCCACTTAGAATTGTTCGAAAACATAACGGAAAATAATCAGTATCGGAGCAAGAACACTAATAAAATTAATGAAATTGAACGAAGAACGTGAAGTAAAATTATGTTGAGTTGTTGCCAAACGCGAATATGCATATTTTGTAATGCTGAAAAAGATTTGGAACGCAGAGTATAATTAGACACCTATAGGTAAGGTTTAACGCTGGCCAATATTGAAGGATGTAGAAAATGGGAGCAGTTATTCCTGATACGCATTCAGAGTTACCTGATGCGATTGGATGCGATGCCCGATCAAAGTACTGTTTTCTGTTCCTGAAAAATGTTATTATACGTAAATACCGTGATGGGTTTTCGTCATGCGAGACTTTTATAGGAACGGAAAAAGATCGTGGATTATTTTGATTTCCTTAACCAGATTTAAGGGGTTTTTTCGGAGGGGGGGGGGGTAAATGATCAGCTGTAATTTTGGAACTACTTACAAGCCGCACCCAGTTATTGGCCTCATTTTTGTTTCCGAAAAAGAAAAATCTAGTTTAACGCCGCGGCGTTATTACCGGAAAATACGGTAAATCCCTTCATCATTAGCAAAAAATGCATGCAGTGTGCTATCTCGTTGCATAATTTTGTTTGTTTTTAAAATACCAAATAAATGCTGCCTCTTGCTTTGATTATGGTAAAAGGTCAACTAATATGCATGCTAAGGAAATTTTAAATGCTTTTAGATTAAGTCCCACTGTAATAAGTATGAAAAGTAAAAATTTTTTTAAAAGAACATCAAGAGTTGTTGCACAACATTTGAAGCTTAACCCTTTCGCAGGCGGTGACTAGATGTTCTAGCCATCTACTTATGATATACATGACAAATTTTAGAAGCATTAGTCAATTTTAGTATGTCTATTTACCTGATAAAAATGAAATTTGCACAAAATGATATTGAGATAAAGTGCCATGTATATTTATTAAAATGTTGTTAATATTTTACAGAAAAATTATCCATGCTTCATTAAATTGACATCAGAAATTTAACATTCATTACTCCAATGCAAGAAAAGTTCTTGCACCAGAAAGGGTTAAAACAAACAATTATTCTCTGATCCACACATTATACATTATCAGCATAATAGCTGGCTGGTTGAAGAGGAAAAACTGTTTACTTTAAAAGAACAGGAACATTTCTCTTTCTCCCTCTTCCAGAGAGACATTTATTTATGTAATAGTATTCTTTTATTAAATTTAAAACATTGATTTGTTTTATATTATATTGGATAATGTTATTCAGTAGTGTAGCCAGTGTTAGGAAAAAGAACTTAAGTCTCGCTCTGTCTCCCGTTCGTGTGCTTTAGTTAACATGTTTATGTTTTGCAATCGGCATTGCCGTGTTGCTGCGTGCATCTCTATCCGGCTAAATTGCCGTGTGTGTTATTGAGCCGTCAAAGTATGACGTCACCTTGGCGTCATCTCCTGCACTCGGTTCTTTGAGATCGTAGTGCGTTCGCAAACTATTTAAGCATTCATTTTTTCCTTCCCCGACATTGTCAGCAGTATGTAAATTTATGTTAATGTATTATGTTGTGGTATAAAAGGTGATGCGCAATGTGTTTTGTATGGACATTTTTCTTCCAAGTACTTCATGCTGTTTGTACGGAGCGGTTGCTCCTGGATTGTTGTTTTATGCTCAAATATGTGAGCAATTATGTCAAGAATTCCTTTTAAATAAATTTTAACTTAACTGAAATAGTATAAAGTATTTTTTGAAATCCACTGCTCTTTTACTCTGCAAAACACGAGTTATGGGCCTGACATGCCCTACCTGTTTGTTTAGTTCCAGTATGAATGAAGTTTAAAAACTCTTTTAAAAAGACATGCTGATGTCGCAACAAGTCCTCGATACCTGGTCTGTACCAATTGCTGTGATTTTTAAGGTGGTTTTTGCGGAGCTGACGCTTAAGATGGCGGGCCTTCTTCACTTCAGTGGTTGTAGTGCATTTCATGAATCTGCGACTCGTCGGTTATTGCTTCGAGCTGATGTCTGAGTATCCCTCCCTGGTGGTGTTTAATCGTCTTTGCCTGTGACTAGCTTTTCGTGGAGTGGTGTTTTCAAGCCCGTTGACCTTTGCTTTTCAAGTTTAGTGTTTCCCGTCCTTTTCTGGTGCTGTACTAATCTTAAAGATGGTGGCCTTCTTCCCAGCTGTGGTTCCAGTGTTTCAAGTTTTTTGCTGAATAGTGACTCTTCGGTGTGAATTAAGTGTTTAATTGGGGACTTTTTGAACTTTGGGACATTTTAATTATGGAAATTCAAATAAAAATAGATGCTTTGAAAGCAGACAACTACGACACCTGGTCTCGTAACGTGAAAGTTTTATTAATGCATAAAGATGCTTGGGAAATCGTCTGCGGCAAAGAAACGGCGCCTGCAGCAGTTGACGAAAAGGCTCCTGACCCTGCGGAGGTAAGGTCATTTAAAACCCGTAAAAATAAGGCTTTTAGTATTATTTATTTGAATTTGAGTGATGAATATAAGAATTTAATTTGTGATGTGGATGATCCTAAAGAAGCATGGGAGATTTTAAAAAGTCATTTTCGTCCCGATTCAAGGGCACGAATTATTGGTTTAACCGATTTATTTTTCCAATGTCTTATTGAGCCTGGGGAAGAAATAAGTCTTTTTGGAGCTCGTCTCCAGAATATAGTAAATCAACTGGAGGATGCCGGGAAGAAACCAGATGAATGGCATCATGCTTTCCAATTAATTAGAAAGCTTCCTCCCGAATTTTTGTCTATTGTTCAAGCAATTTACCGCTGGGAAGATGAAAATTTTAAACCTTCTAAAATATTAACAGAGCTCATTGCCGAAGAGGCGAGACTAAAACAAAGTCAGCAGGATGATTGTGTCGAAACTTATAATGCTGTTTCTAGTAAAAATATAAATATAAATGATAATTCTAAAAATAATTTTAATCAAAAGGAAAAGCGTAAATGTTTCAGATGTGGAAAAACCGGTCATTTAATGGCAAAATGTAGAGTAAAATTACCCCAACAACGAAAAAATTTCAAAAATAAAAATTTCAAGACAAATAGTCTTGTAGAAATTAATAATAATGTAGAAAATTTAACTTCCAGTAAAATGGACTGGATTTTTGACACAGGGGCAAGTACCCATTTTTCTTGTAATAGAGAACTTTTTACTAAGTTTGAACTAATAAATAATACTACTATGACCGTTGCAGTGGATGGAATTTCATTTCCTGTTGAAGGAAAAGGAGAAGTCAGATTTTCTGTAAATAAGTCTCTTCGAGATGTTGTGTTAAAAAATGTGCTGTATTCTCCCCAACTTAGGAGGAATATAATATCTGGTTGTGAGTTAGATTTGGCGGGTTTTCCTTTTGAAGGGGGAAAAGGAAAAATAGTAGTAAGAGATAATAAAGGGAAATTTCAATTTGCATCTTATTTAAAAAACGGACTCTATTTTATTTATCCAAAATATCCATACTTTAAAAATAAACCTGAAGCTTTAGTTATAAAAAGTAGTGATCCAAATTTTTGGCATAGAAAATTTGCCCATATTAACTTCAAACAAATAGTGGAAACTAGCAAGAAAAATTGTGTTCTGGGTTTACCTGAATTGAAGCACACTGAGCTATCATGTGAACCCTGTAAATTGTCCAAAAGCAAAAGAGTATCTCATAAACCTTTATTAAAAATTAGATCGAAAAGACCATTAGAGTTATTACATATGGACCTTTGCGGCCCCCTCCCCCAGCCATCACGTGAAGGGCACAGATATTTTTTAACTATTACTGACGACTTTTCAAGGAAAATAACAGTTTTTCCATTAAAAAATAAAAACAAAACTTTCAACGCTTTTAAAAGATATCAAGTTCGAGCTGAACGTTTTCTTAATCTCAAAATTTTAAATGTTAGAACGGATTGCGGGATGGAGTTTTGCGGTTCTGAATTTGAAAATTTTTTTGAGAAAATGGGAATAAAGCATGAGAGGACAAATCCTTATACACCTCAACAGAACGGCGTATCGGAAAGGTATAATTTGACGGCATTGGATGCTGTTAAAGCTTTATTGATGGATGCAAGCTTAAGTGACGGATTTTGGGCAGAAGCCCTTCTTTATTTTACATATACTAAGAACAGAATTTGCCGTGAAGGGCAATCAGAAACTCCATTCGAACTGTACGGTGGTAGAAAACCATCAATTAAACATTTGAGACCTTTTGGCTCTGCGGTATATGTAATACAACCAAAACAGCTGAGAAGTAAACTTCAAAGTAGAGCGAAGAAAGGTATTCTTGTAGGGTACGCGATGAACACTCGTGGGTACCGAATTTGGATACCTCAGGATCGTAAGTTGATTGAAACTATTAATGTGCGGTTTTCGAATGAGAACGCAAGTGGTGGCGTACTGGACCCTAAAAAAGAAAACGAAACTATAAAAACAAAAGTAATTTTTCGATGCGACAGAGATGAGTCAGATTCTGAATATGAAACCTCTAATGAGGACGATGCGGAACAGATGGTAAATCAAACTAGTGGGGAGGAATCGGAAGTCAGTAGTGATGATGATGGTACTTCCCGTAAGGTGGAATGGATTCGCGAGGCAGTTCCACGCAAGGATGGATCACGTACAGATATCTATTATAAAATTAAAGATTCTAAAAAGGGCAGGTTTAAATCTCTTAAGGATATCGAAAATTATTGTAACGCGCATAGAATAGAATTTAATAAGTCAGATTTTAATTTTAGCCCGAAAGCCCATACTACTCAACATACATCTGCATGACTAGACATCGAAATACCCTCAAATTACAATCAAGCATTAAAAACTCCCGAACACAGGGATTGGTTAAAAGCAATGAATGAAGAAATCAAAGTAATGAGGGAGAGGGAAGTCTGGCAATTAATACCTAAACCTGAAAATTCAAAAATATTGGGAAATCGATGGGTTTTCACTACTAAAAGGGACTCCAAGAATAAAATTGTAAGTTTCAAAGCTCGTTTGGTAGCACAGGGCTTTCGCCAGCAAAAGGGCGAATCCTACGAAGAAATTTTTAGTCCGGTGGTAAATTTTACAATAATTAGAATTTTCTTTTGCATTTTTGTAGGTTTTTATAAATGGGAAAATTGTCAATTAGATATTAAGAATGCTTATTTATATGCTCCTCTCACCGAAATAATTTATATGTATCAGCCCACAGGTTTCGTTGATAAAGAAAAACCTAATCATGTATGTCTATTAAAACGTGCTCTGTATGGACTGCATCAAAGTGCACGAGAATGGTTTTTGGAAATACATACGGTACTAGAGACTCTTAATTTCAAAGCTTTGTCATGGACTAATTGTGTTTATCTATATAAAAGTAAAGTAATTCTATTATTGTATGTTGACGATATTGTGTTGCTTAGTCAAACCCATAGCGATATAACAGAAGTAATTGAAAAGATAAAAGGGAAATTTGATGTAAAAATAATAGGAGAGACTAGAAAGTTATTAGGTGTACAATTCGAAAGAGAGGAGGGTAA
Organism: Cheiracanthium punctorium; assembly: GCA_038373885.1. Taxonomy (NCBI): domain Eukaryota; kingdom Metazoa; phylum Arthropoda; class Arachnida; order Araneae; family Cheiracanthiidae; genus Cheiracanthium; species Cheiracanthium punctorium. The sequence goes on from JAWZYV010011832.1 coordinate 158,464, forward strand.
TCTCGTTATACATCAAAACGAATATATAAGAAAAATTTGGGAAAGATTTCAAAATTTTAAAGCTCCCACAACATCTTTACCCTTAGCAAAGGGTGTAATTCTCTCGAAACAGCAATGTCCCGAAACTGAAGAGGAAATAACTGAAATGAGTAAACTACCATACAGAAACATACTTGGATGTTTATCTTATTTAGCTGGTCGTACAAGACCCGACATAACTTTTGCTGTAAACATATTATCACAATTTCAAAATAACCCAGGGAAAACCCATTGGGACTATCTTTTAAAACTTTTAGGTTACGTTACTGCTACTCGCAATTTAAAATTAAACCTTTCAAATATAAGTAACTTAGAAATAAAAGTTTTTTGTGACGCCGATTTTGCGTCATGTCGAGATGATAGGGTATCTATTGGTGGCATAATAGTTTTAATAGATAGATCACCCGTACATTGGAGATCATTTAAACAAAAGGGAGTATCACTATCATCAATGGAAAGTGAATTTATTTCTTTAACCGAAGCTAGTAAAGAATTAATGTGGATAACAAGAATTTTAGAAGAATGTAATGATAAACTTACAACTCCAATTAAAATAAATAGCCGAACGCTTTGGTGCGATAACATAGCTGCAATAAATTTCGCTAAATCTCCAATTGAAAACCATAGAACGAAACACATAGATATAAAATACCATTTTGTTAGAAATTTGCTAAATGATAATCTTTTCGAACTTAAATACGTAAACACTAAGCAAAATTTAGCTGATAGTTTTACCAAACCTTTAACGAAACAAAATCTAAAAGAATTACATGCGAAGATATTTAAACTGTAATTTCTAAGTCCAGATTATCATTTGATATTTGGCACATTTTTTTGAACTAATGCTTACAACATTAGAATTCTCAATAACCTGTATCGGTTATAAACTTTGAAAGATTTTTGTTTATAAAAGAAAAAATTCTTTTTAAATATGAAATGGACTCTTTTGTAGTGTCTTATGCATATTGTTTTGAATGCTAATTTTTGAAAAATTAAGTTTTGTGAAAAAAAAAGATGAATGCTTTTCAATTAAGTTTTTCCCAAGCTGGGAAACGTTAAGACATAGCGAGAGGCGGGCCAATTGTTAGGAAAAAGAACTTAAGTCTCGCTCTGTCTCCCGTTCGCGTGCTTTAGTTAACATGTTTATGTTTTGCAATCGGCATTGCCGTGTTGCTGCGTGCATCTCTATCCGGCTAAATTGCCGTGTGTGTTATTGAGCCGTCAAAGTATGACGTCACCTTGGCGTCATCTCCTGCACTCGGTTCTTTGAGATCGTAGTGCGTTCGCAAACTATTTAAGCATTCATTTTTTCCTTCCCCGACATTGTCGGCAGTATGTAAATTTATGTTAATGTATTATGTTGTGGTATAAAAGGTGATGCGCAATGTGTTTTGTATGGACATTTTTCTTCCAAGTTCTTCATGCTGTTTGTACGGAGCGGTTGCTCCTGGATTGTTGTTTTATGCTCAAATATGTGAGCAATTATGTCAAGAATTCCTTTTTAAATAAATTTTAACTTAACTGAAATAGTATAAAGTATTTTTTGAAATCCACTGCTCTTTTACTCTGCAAAACAGCCAGGATTTTATTTCAGGTGGATGAGGGGTCTATGCATCAAATTGTAAGCAAAGTTTCAATGATAAGCTAAATGTCTAATTGTAAGTAAGTAAAGGGTCACATTTAAGGGGGGGCTGCAGCCCCCTTTGCCCCCTGTGGATCGATTGAAGCATGCTTTCAATTTGAATGAACAACAGGCAAAAAGTGCTGATCTGACTGAAAGCACCACGGTCACACGTGCAGTCCGTACCAGCAAACCTCCGGAGTGCCTGCAGGTTTGCTTCCACTAGGAAGGGGGTACTGTGGCAGGCTCACAGCCACCACTGTTACTTTTTAAAGTATATTACATATTATCATAATCTTTAGGTAATACTTTACATTGTTTTGCTCTATTGAGTAACTCCCGCAACTTAATGTTATACAAAAATATGTGAAAATATATATTAATAGTGTTAAATTTAAAAGTATAATTTTTCTTCATTCTATCAGCATGATGCAGGGGTGCAGAAAATGTTTTTAGTCTCAACATTTCCCTCAATCCATTTGAAAATATCCTTAAAATTTTATGATATGTTATAAACTTGCATAAGTTCTGTATTACCATAGATGTAAAAAGATTTGCAATATACTAGCTACGAACGCATTTACAAAATAGCAATTGGTCCAAGTTAACAGAAAGCAAATGGCTGATCATCACAGGTTGAAAAAAATATCTTTAAAAATGGGAAGGAGGGAAGAAAAACTCTAAGAATTTTGTAATTCTTTGTTAAAATCAAAATCAGTTGTATATTTTTCTGCAAAATTTTCCCCAGATGGCCAAAATTTCCCCCCGATCCTAGATCGCCTGATAGGACATATCCTGCATCCCTGGCACGATGAATTTTTGATACTGGAGTTTCGTATTTGTAATGGTCAAGAAATCAAGCTTACTTTATGTGGTAGACACCCTGGATAAATATCTTGACAATGAATGCAAACAGGACAATCCTGGAAAAGAGAAAGAAGGTTTACGCTTTGTTAATGACTTTGCTGGATGATCATGTTTTAGCAGCGATGGCCAATACAACTTCATCATTTTAGTTGTGGAAAGGATTAAAACAGAAATATGCGAAACAGCTGTGACATTACCAAGTCAAATTCTGACAAGAAAGAAATTATCAATGATGAAAAAGAAGAAAGACTGTATCAGGGTTGCTACCGATCAGGGAGAACAGAGAAACTAGGAATTCGGGGAATTTCATAAGTTTTAACCCAAAACCTGGAAATCACATAATTTGACCTGAAAAATTATCAGAAATCTGTGTTTGTAAAAAATATGAACGTTTAACCTTACTTTAGGAAGCTTGAAATATTTAAGAAGGTATCTAAAATTGACGTCCTAAACTTAAGAAATAGTCCAGATTTTTATCACAAAATGTCTGGAAAACCTGAAAAAGTCAGGGAATTTTTTTCAGAAATTGAGTAGCAACCCTGAGTATTCAACAGCATCTCGATGAACTGTTCCCTAGTAGCAATTTCCCCTTGGCCAGACTGGCCACGTAGCGAATCGCCAGTGAATACACATTGGGCCGGTGAAAGGCTTGGTGAAAGTTCAATTCACTTTATGTCATCTTGGACTTTCTCCCGGACAAGGTATAACTACCCAATGAGTTTTCGACGCGCTGCGATGGATTCGGGGGATTTGCCCATTCACTTTAGGTGTTATAATGGGCCAAATCAGGGTTTAAGCTGGGTCAGAAAATGCTATAGCAAAAGTGCTAAAATGTAGAAAAAAGCTGTAGCAAAATGCTAAAGAAAATTAGCTGCTTATAAATTAATGTAACACCAATTAATATTAAATTTTCTTCTACTTACACTGTACTCTTTTTAAATTCAATTTACATAAATAAGAAATTAAGGGATTAGGAAACTATTTCCAATAGAAATAGTGAAGCGATATAGAAAGAAGAACTTGAATTCAGTAAAAAAAATCCTTCCTTTGTTTATCGCACGTGTTTCGCATGGCAGTCCTTTTTCTCCCCCTAATTCCTGACATGTCCTCCTTGTACTCATTCTTATTTGCCAAATCTTCCCATTCACCCAGATAAGGATCAATGCAGTTAAAATTAAGGACCGTTTTACGATTCATTTACAAAGTGCTATCTGTTAAAACTATCCTGTAACAGAAATTTCATCAATTAAAACTAACCTTTACGAGCGTTGTGTAACTGCCCCTTCACAAAATTTCAAGCAATGCAATTACACCTTTCTCATAAATACAACCAGATAAAATGTGTTTTTACAAATAATTATGTTTTTCAGATATAAGTTGTTTCTTTATTTCATCTTATTTTCTTTTGTCCGCGTGACCTGAGAGGTGCTCCTGTGATGTTTGTTTTGAGCATCATAAAAGGGCCATCTGGCATATTTCACTTTCATTGGGAGAAAGGAGAAGGCTCAAAATGATTTCAATGTCGATCCTTAAAAGTGTGTATTATGCAGTTGTGTATTACTAAGCAATCATGCAGTTCTAAACTCTGCAACACGATGACAACTCCCATTGTTTATAATTGGCTGTTTTACACTCATTCGTTTTTGTTCCAAATGATTGCTTAGTGTAATCATTATCTGGCCTTCATACTTCAGTTTATTTACAATATTACAGATGTTCACTAAGCATTAGTGAATTACGGATTCATTTACAGATGCAGAACGATTTATTGCAAGTTAGAAAGTTTGCGCGCGATTTCGAGTTATGCATTTGTTTGAATTTATGTCACAGCCTTTATGAATTGAAGATTTAGAAATAATCTTTAATCATTAACGTCAAAACAGTTCTGAATGTTTTTCACATGGTACACAAAAGTGCCTTTTTGGAAAATAAAACGCATTAATTTTAATTTAAAGCCCTCCCGCTGCTCTCTTTACATATGTCTCTCTCTCTTTCTCATTGGTCTTCATTCATGGCGGAAGTAGTAATTTTCCAAGAATGACAGCTGTTATCAGCTTTACGCTTGTTTAATTTTTTGGTATTAAAACAACACATAAAAAGAATTAATAAAGAATGCTATCCATTTGTTCCCTTGAAGAGATCATTGCAGATGGAGGAAACTTAGTAAAAATAAGAACAAAGAATTGAAGATGTCTGCTTCAAATGGCAATCGTAGGCATTATAACCTCCCCTTTGCAAATTTTAAGAACAGATTATCACGAGAAGGGGGTAAGCCCACCTTCAAGGTGATTGAATGGGTGTTCCAACAGGTGCTTTTAAGAAATTTGAGAAGGAAAAAAAAAAGAAAAGAAAAGATCGCTAAAGTGCGTAAAGGCTATTCTGGGAATCAGAAAATTCTGTTTTCAGAGAACAGGGAAGTTAAAATGGCTGCCGCATTTTCGCAACGGACAATTTTTTTTTTTTCATTTTCGCGCAGTTCGTTGCATTTTGTGAAAAATGAGACTACAGCTTGATCCCTGGGCCAAATGCTGTGTATGGTATTACTTGCCATTATGTTTTCATCACGTCTAGATGGGTTCAAAGGGACTGGCCCACTCACTTAATTTTATGTCACGATGGGCGAAGTGCCTTGGACGTATCAGCTGCCAATTTTTTATTGAACTGATTTAGGTTTTTAAAAGATTAGTCCAGTCAGTACTAGTCAATTAATGTTTGCCTGAAACAATGTTTTGCCTGAAACACTGATACAAGGACTTCATTAAGGTTAGTTTTGTGAATTTCTTCAATGCTTTTAGTTTGTTAAAAGCTAAATTGTTAATTAGCAAAACTAAGACAATTTACCGAATTGTAATAAAATATTTATATTTTGGTAATCTCATTTTCTATTTAAAAGAGAAACTAATCTTTACGTAACCATTTATATTGTTGCGGAACTACTCTTCTTGTTTCTGGGGTTCGTCATTCTAAAGTCCAGTTGGTGTAGAACGTGCTGGTAAAAAGTCCAATGGTCAGGATGGAATATAACTTTATTGCTTCTACAACTTCATGGAACAATCAGTTGTACAAAATTCACAAGCACAATTAAACAGTAATGTGCTTTTAACAGTTCTCTTAGATCAGAAGCTCTCACAAATGCTGTATTTCTCACACAAAATAAGTCACTTTCACAGGCAAAAATTCAGTGAAAATATTCAAGAGATATCGTACACAATCCCTTGAGACACTGCAATGAAGAATTTACACACAGCACTTTGAAAACAGCTTCGTAAAGCAAGCTAAAACACGGCTTCTATAGCACTATCAATTCACAAAGCAAGCATACTCTCACTGACGGCTCTTCACACATTGAGCGTTCAACTCGCACTGAACTGTCGGGGCAGCGCTGGTGGAATTTATAGAGTAGGCAGAAGCTGCGAGCAGTTTCTAGAAAAGTATGTTCCTCGAAGATTCCAGATAAAGCAGGACTTCTGATTACATCATAGAAGAGAAATGTTCGGTTATTATGTGTTTTTAATGCAGGAAAAACAACTTCCAGGCCCCATTGCGAAAATTGCGCCAAATGACCAAAAAGTCGCCAAGCTTGGCGACTTTTGGCTAAATATCGCCAAATCTAGTGCCAAAAATAAGTCCTCAAATGTGAAGAGATCGAAGAACTAGGACTAATATTTTTCGAGATTTCTAGAACCTCCATTGAAAAACAATGGCAAACCGAAACCTCCATATCTCCAAATGACCGATTTTGATGCAACAAAAAGCAAAATTTATCTATTTGAAGCGTAGAATGCGAATTTTAAACCATTTTAAGTCCCAGAGCAGCGGGTTGCCCCGAAAATTCGTAACAATATATAAAATAGTTTTCATTAGATAAATTTGTTTCAATTTTCCCTATCAATGAACAGTGTTGTAGATAAGGATGAACCCAGACAGCACAGCAAAATTGCATCAAACTTGCAGCAAGCTTGATTTATCAAGTCAATAAACTTGAATTAAGCTTGAAAATTTCAAGCGTGTAAGCTTAATGCAAGCTTGAATCAAGTGTTCTAGTTTACACTTGCCCAGCTTTCATTAAGCTTGACATAGCAAGCTTAATTTCAAGCTTAAAACAATTTCCTAAATACACGAGGTGCCCATCGGCGAACTCGCCCCACATATTTTATTTTTCCATGCATTTTCCCCTCTATGCTGAAATTTCAAGTTATTTTAATCTGTTACCATCAAGCGTCTGCAGCTGGGATCGAACTCGGTACCTAAGGGTTGGGAAGCCAGCGTCCTAACCACTCGGCCAACCTGACTTGCGCTGATATGACTAAAGTTTGAAGTGACTGTTATGGTTATCACACCGTTTTCTGGCACGATCGGTCAGTGGCCGATGTGTTGATCTATTTCTTTTATTTTTCCATGGGATGAATGAAAATTAAAATAATGTTATGTGTGATTTAGAGACTCTACTAATAGGGAAATAAGCATAATATAAACTTAAAAGCAGCACACATTTTAAAACTTTCAATATTGCGACACTCATGTTGGGCAATACTGGCCAAAATCGTAACAAACGACAGATTTTGAAATCAATTTCGTAGTATAATTGTACACTCATGTCCATAAATTAAGGATAATGAAGTTCAGGCAAAGAAAGAGAAAGAAGCAAAACAAATTTGACTTATTTGTAAGGTCTATTTATTAAACAAAAAGTAAAGAGCAAAAAAGATGCTATATGTTTGACATAATTAATAAAAATTGCAAGTTTTACTCCCTTGACCAAATTTCAAAAAAGAACCTATTTACAAAAAACAGTATAACATGGTTAGTAGGATGGTTAATATGGAGTATGTCTCCCGGACGATGCAATACAGGCCTGACAACGCCTAGGTGCTGAGTATCAAATGATCAATCTGATCTTGGGGAATATTACACCACTCATCAAGCAATGCACTCCGAAGTTCCGGTAGACAGGTGGGAGGGGGTTGACGAGCTGCAATTCGTCGGCCAAGCATATCCCACACATGCTCTATAGGATTCAAGTCTGGTGAGTATGCTGGCCAATGCATACGGGTGATATCCTCCTATTGAAGGCATTCGTCTACAATGTTTGCACGGTGAGGACGGGCGTTGTCATCCATAAACACAAATTCAGCACCCATGGCACCCCGAAACAAACGTACATGTTGTTCCAGAATGACATCCCGATAGATGTGGCCTGTCATCGTTACACTCTGAACATGCAGGTCAGTTCTGGAACCAAGAATAATTCCTCCCCAAACGAGCCATCCTGCACCACCGTAACGGTGTCTTTCAATGGTGTTCTCTTGGTGGTAACGGGTACCTGGCACTCTCCATTGGAATGTCCGGCGAGAATCAGACTCCAAACTAAACCTGGACTCGTCGGAAAACATCACACAAGACCACTGTTGCGGTGTCCACAATGCATGCTCTCTACTCCAGGTTAATCGCAGGCGACAGTGAGTTGCGGTAAGTGGAACACATCTGACAGGCCTACGAGCATATAGACCAATGTGAACTAAGCGTCTGTACACGGTCTGCCTTGAAACTGTCGTACCGGTAGCTGAAGAGAGCTGACGAGACAGGTCTGATGCTGTACTCCGTCTGTTTCTTTTGGCAGTAACTACCAAATAGCGCTCCTCATTCGGCGTTGTAACTCGGGGGCGACCTGTGCTGTAACGTCTACTCACATTATCATCATCTTGGAATCGTTGCCAAAGCCTGGAGATGACACTCTGGGCGATTCCAAGTTCCTCGGATACTTCCAGCTGGGTACGTCCACATTCCAGTCGTCCGATAATTCTGCCACGTAAAACATCATCCAAATGCCTCCTTTGTGCCATAACTATGCGGTTTTTGGCACTGAAAGGCTTTCACAGCGCTTGTGAACAATTTTACTTCTTTGCCACCATTCCTTATATACCCCTCTCTTACACTCTCGTCATTGTGACGTACCATCCACGCCATCTGGTGGTTTCCTGTAATTTGCATATTCTTCTTCAAGATGTGTGTGATCATTCCACAGGTGAAATTTTTATTTTAGAGATCAATTTCTGTGTGATTCTGAATTATCCTTAATTTATGGACATGAGTGTATTTTATTTTGAAGAATTTCAATATTTGGAATTATTGACTCTTTTTTTTTTTTTAATTCTATGGTCAAGTACATTTATGACTGATGATAAATTATTTGTTATGTGGAGGTGGCTTTCCAAATCAAGCAGTAATCAAGTTGTATTCAAGCTTGACAGTTCAAATGACTTCTCCGAGCTTGCTGCAAGCTTAAAATGAATTGAACTGTCAAGCTTGTATTAATACGTCAAATTCAAAGAAATGTCAAGCTTGATTTAAGCTTATGTGCTGTCTGGGAACTAGCACAGTCAAAAGTGTATATTGCCTGCAATAAGATATGTATTAGGTTGTAACGAGAGTTTTCCGCCACTCCAAGTATTGCCTGCACAAGCAGTTCGTGTTGGTGTCTTTGCCAATATTTTGTAAAACGATTTTTGTTATTTGAAAGAAAAGACTTGTTTTAGAGCACTGTGTTGTGAAATCCGTAAAACAATATCGTTATGATTAAGTATAAGGTTTTTGAAATGGAACTACCACGCTACCAGATTGATCCATCATTTACTCTCAGTTCTGTCGCAAAAGGTCAGCTACAGAATGACTCTGAATCATGTGTACAGCTTAAGGTACTACTGTTGTATCATGTGACACTGTGAAGATTTGGCACCGAAAGTTCAAAAACGAGGACTAGGATATTAAAGAAGCAGAGCGTTCTGACCGGACTACTGATGCTGATGTGGCCCGCCTACGAGAATTTGTGGAAGAAGATAAAATATTCATCCACGAGAGCTAGCTAAAAGAGTTAGACTTTAGTGTCATGTCCATTAGTGGCGCTAAGCATCGCATAAACTTGACATATAAGGTCAATAGCTGGGTACTGCGTGAGCTGACTCAAGCAAATCTGGTGGAAAACTTTCGTTACAACCTGATATATTTGTAATTCTTTCATTACCAGCATATCAATGTTTTTTAAATATTTTTATTAATTTCCTCATAAACTTAAGGTTCATTTTCAAAAAATGTAAAAGCAATGTGTTCCTCTTTCATGACAAAGAAATATTAGGTGGTGATTTAATCACTAAGCAGTTGTATTAACCTCAATGTTTTAAAATATTTGTGATTTTTATAATATGCCAAATAATGTATGAAAAAACCTTTTCAAACTTAAAAATAAATTGTGTAGGTTACAGTAAAAAATTTGTTTTAGCTAAAATGTCTGAATAAAATATTCTTTCACCAATAACAAATTTTCTCAACACGGGTTGCCACTCAATTTCTGAAAAAAATTCCGACTTTTCCAGATTATCATGTTATAAAAATCCAGACTATTTTTTATGTTTATGACGTCAGCTTTGTATGTAATATTTTAGCTTCCCAAAGTAAGGTTAAACATTGTTTATTTACAAACACTGATTTTCCAGTCGAAATTATTTGATTTTCCAGGTTTGAGGCCAAAATTTGCAATTTTCCCTGACTTTTTGCCAAAATGAAATCCCCAGACCAGTTGCAACCCTGCAACATTTGTTCGGAATGAAAGTTCACAATCTTTGAGAAACAACCATAAGTTTTCTAAAATTATTCAAATTGCAATGCAACTTATATACTGTAATTCAGGGTTTATACTCTTTTATGTGATGTAAATTCCAAGAGTTTTCCAGGATCAAATATAATTTCACAGATTCCTTGGATAAGGTGTGATATGTGCTACCACAAAAATTAAACATGGGAAAAAAATGGTGTTACATTCTTGTAGGACATTGCATCAGTTTCATTTTGTGAATGACCTGTTTATTGCTATAATCCATTATTTTTGAGATACAAGCAGAAACCAAAAGGGGAAAACTTTGGTTACTCCCTGCTTGCTTTGTAAATCTAAGGACTAATCCAAACACAGGCCTAAAGTCAAAAATTCTGTTTCTCATCTCATCGTTTATTAATTCCATGACTATTGGCATTTGATGGGAGGAGATTCTGCTTTAATTTGTGCTTAATATTGCAATATTTATTTTTGAAACTGAATAATTTTTATACAGTAACTTGGTATTATGAATTAATCAAAAAGGTGAATTACTTTTAGTTGTTAATTGGATATTTCTACCATATAACTAGTACTATTTATTTTTTCATAACATCTCTTCTTTTTTAGGTTACTAATAGCAGCTACGAATTTGCTAGTATTAAGGTATGAAACTATATATTTTATAGATAAAACTATATATTTTATAGATATTGAAACTATATATTTTATAGATAAAATATTTATTTTAATACATACTTTGCATAGAAAATAATTAAATGTCACTTGTACACTATTTAAACATACTATAAATTTGGGAAATACTCATTTGTTTTGAAACTTTCTGTAATCTGCACATAAATAGAAGCACAAAACTAACAAACTTTTACAAATACAGGTTGTCTCAGTATGTGGTTATGATATAGAAGCATCAAATTTAGTAAAATCTTTCAAAACGATAAATAAAAGTATTTCAATATTAAAAGTTACTTCAACAGATAACTTACTTAAAGGCACAACTAAAAACACATAAATAGTTATTACATGAGTATAACGATTAAATATAGTGAAATAGGTTTAACACAAAAACACAACTTGAAAAATTAGTTGACATGAAATGACGCAGCAGTACGAACCGTAAACTCTGTAGTTTAATATATATTTTTCTTTCTTTTAACATGAAACAAATTTCATTTAACACAAAGTTTGGTTTTGATTTTCAGTGGCATGTTTGCGACAAGTCGAATGTATAATTTTTTTCTGGGAATCGGTTCCTCTTCATTCACATCCCCTTTTAGTTTTTGTCCCCCAGTAGTCATCCTAGAAATATCGTCCATCTTCACCTCCCTCCAATGAACAGAATCCTTATCTGTACCAAAGAATCGCAGATTGTGGGAGCACACTTTAGTTCTCATAGACATGTTATTTTTCCCTGCAAAGAAAGAATGGAATTTGGTAACAAGAAATTCCCATGAATTTCAGGAAAATACATTACTCTTGTTCTTCAGTTCATTTCCAGATTCGGATAGTTTGAGTTGAACTTGGTGAATTTTGTGTTATAACTATTGAATTTTGGGTGAAAATACATGAATTTTCTGTTTCTTTAAATTTGCTTATGTTTTATAAGCACAATGGCTGAGAAATTGGTTAAGAAATAAACCTATATTGCTTAAAATAAAGATAGAACTGCTTAATGCAGTTGATGAGAAATGGAGGATGAAAACAGAAATCAGCAAAAAGCCAATTGCTAATTATACCGTATCAACGATAATAAAAACAAATTAAATTATATGTTTAAGCCAGAGATAGGGTGTCCACCAGCAATTAAAAAGGGGACTTATACTACTAATTTAAAGACAAGGCGACTTGGGTGACTTTTTGAATAAAAAACATCATTTTCATACTATTTTCTTGGTTACTCCAGGCGACTAATTTGAAAATCAGATTTCGGTTTTTGCCAACTCCCTTTTCTTTTCAAAGTTGTGATTGATTGTTCATGAAACATTCTAACCTGTTTTTTTAATTGTACTATAAAAATAAATGTACTTTATGCTCTGTTATATGATGCATGAAGTTTTTCAATTCAACATTTTATTCAGTCCTTTTAAATGAAACTAAATGACATATGTTTATTTCTTAACTACAAAATCATGCAAAAATACTTTTTTAGCAACTAAAATTAAGATAATGGCTACTAAACTGGGGATATTTTATGTCGATGAGGTTACTAATTGTTGGTCTGAATGACCATAAATAAAGTTCAAGGATCTGAATCCTTTTAAAAATCTGCGCCCTAAAAACTTTAACTTAAATTCTCAATTGAATTAATGGCTGTTCTAGGGGAAAAATTTTATGACAAAGATTGATAACATAAAATCCAAATTTATTAAAGCCCATCTATAAAGTTTAAACATTCATCAAACAAGTCCTGAGCATTAGCGGGAAAAAATTACAAAAAGTTTTACAATCAAAACCAGGTCTAAAAGACCTGAAAAACAGTGAAATTTGAATTAATCTAAACTAGCGTCCCTAATAAAGGATGGATGGCTGAGTAAGATTAATTTAGCCCTAACACTTATATTTATATTAAGTTCAATTAGGCATCATGAATTTAACATTTAGAAATTTTCGTAACAAAAATGCATGGTTATAAAAGTAATTTATATTTATTATTAAAAGGGTATACCCAAAGAAAAACACTTCAACTGAGGTTTAGAATTAGTTAACCTAAAAAAAAATCTGTCATCTCTTATGCTTTACTATATAGACAAGAAGTGGCAAAGAATTACCCAAAATTCTAGCTTAAATACTATTCTCAAATGCAATTTGCATTCAGAAACTTTCAGAAATTAAATGTGGGCCAATCCCATTGGATCGAGAGCACATACAAAAATGACATCACAAAAACCACGCCTGCGCCAGTGTTCATCCTAGGCGTTTTTCGAAGGGCGCTGCGCCCTGCCCACCCTTTAAAGCAAAAAATCCGGGTTTGGGACAATTCACCGACAACGACTACACCGACAGGACATTTCACCATCACCACATTTCACCGACACGGATTTTTCACCGACTGGACATTTCACCGACATGGATTTTTCACCAACTGGACATTTCACCGACATGGATTTTTCAGCGACTAGACATTTCACCGACTAGACATTTCAACGACAGGGATTTTTCACCGACAGGACATTTCACTGACATGAATTTTTCACCGACAGGACATTTACATGAACATTTCAGGCACTTTAAAATGGACTAAATTTTCAACATTAAGATGACAGGCCAATTCCCACATAGTTTAAATTAGTAATACATTTAACAAAAAATCTCCCATAAGGAGAGCAGATAATTATGATTCTTTTTTCTCAAAAATTTATCAATATATCTAAAAAAGATTCCTTTTGTACAAAACTAGAAAGTTTAGGCGTTTAAAGCAGGGCCGTGACTATAGTTTATTTATTTATTTTTGTTGGGGTGGGAGGTAGGGGGTTTCCAAAAACACTCGTATGAACCATAATTAATTATACGTGCGTAATTAAAATTAAATACGTATTAATTATGCATACATAATTAATTAACATTAATCAAATTATATCATATATAAAAAATAATTAACTTAAGTACATATTTATTAACTTCATTGTGTAATTAAATTAATTACGTAATTAAAACTCATTTATATAATTAATTTGTGTATTACAGTAAAAGAAGATTTGAGAAAAACAATCGTACTGAAAGTGTGTTTTTTGATAACAATATACGTCAAATTTTCGAAGGGGGTGTGAAGGGGGGAGTACATCCATTCCATAGCACTGTTTCTCTCAATATATAAAAAAACACTGTACAGTACCATAAATAAGCATATATATTGTTATACGGCCTTGTCGGTAACTAAGTTCAGGCAAACAGGGAAAAATGGGAAGTTGATTACATAGCTTTTAAACTTTCGGAAAAACATTAATTGGGGATTTCAGTTGTATGAAACAGAAAAGTTTCTTATGCGGGAAAAAATTTATAGTTTAATTTATAGAAAAAATAGAAAGTTTTGAAACTCCAAGAAAACACTAATTGGTGACAGGACAATATTGCCGACACCGTCTCACTCTAGGGGAGGAGGCTCGAGCTCCTGAAGCCTCAGCCATGGATCCACCACTGATATGATATCAACAATTTCAGGAGACAATACGTATGTCTGTAAAATGTCCTGTCAGTGAAATGTCCACTCGGTGAAAAATCCGTGTCGGTGAAATTTCCGTGTCGGTGAAATGTCCAGTCGGCGAAAAATCAATGTCAGTGAACTGTCCAGTCGGCGAAAAATCCATGTCGGTGAACTGTCCAGTAGGTGAAAAGTCCATGTCGGTGAACTGTCCAGTCGGTGAAAAGTCCATGTCGGTGAAAAATCCATATCGGTGAAATGTCCAGTCGGTGAAACGGTGTCGGTGAAATGTCCTGTTGGTGTAAAGGGTGTTGGTGAAATGTCCCGGACCGAAAAAATCCCGCCCTACTTGCCCTTTCAAAAAAAATCGCCGCCCTTTTGCCACCCAAAAACAGTGCCCTGCCTGCCGCTCTTCTAGCCCCGATTTCATTCATGGCGCCATCTTCTCCCCTCTGTTTACATTTATTGCGTTGCGGCATCTCTTTCCTCTTTGTTGACATTAGTTAGCACCTTCACAGATTCTAGTGTTAAGTCTAGATTGATTTGGCAGGGCGCAGCGCCCGGCGGCTCTTTTATCTCCTTTTTAGTGCCCAGCTGCCCAATTTCTCTTCTTTCTGCCCCCCCTCCTTTTAAATTTTTATTATTCTTAGTCAACAATCACTACTTTTTTTTTCCTACATACCATTTGCGTCCCATCACGAAAATACGTTAAATAAAACGGCTCCTTCACAGAAATACGATCGAGTACAATAACCCTATCATAAAAATAGGTTCGAATGAAAGCGGCCCTTTCACAGAAACAGTCTGTGAAATCGGATCTTTCCCACAAGTGTAATTTATTAAAATACCTTTTTCAAATATTCTAGTCTTTCAGATCAAAATACTGTTAATGCCTTTTTCATTGTCTGTTTTCATTTGCGCGAGCGAGTAACCCGAAAAGGCCCCTAGTGTGTTTTGTTTTTGCTGACTCAAGTGAGAAACCCGATGGCAGGACAGAACTACGTCTACGTGGGCATTTCAGTTGGGAGTTGGGGGAAGAAAATACCGTTGGGAAATTCAAAATTTTATAAAGTTATCTAAATATTTCTGATTCCATTTGTCAATCCTCAAATATCGGTAGTTACGTTTGATAGATATGTAGTTGCGAGTTATCAAACAATCATTATTCCAGTGTTCGTTGCCAGCTGTTGCACTTCTCGATGTTTTTAATAGTTTTGCACACTAACAAGTTTATTTTTTATTTCCTCCCCTAAACGATTTCCTCTTTTTAATCGGCCTTCTTAGTACATATTATTCTTAATGTATAACAGTTATTTACTAATCATATATAATTACAGATGATACAGAAAGTATGCCTTAGCAAAACGAAGTTTTGCGATTCGAAAATTCTGCAGGATTTGTTTGTTATGGCAAGCCTAGACAAGGGATATCTCTTGTCTAGGCTTGGCGGGGGGGGGGGGGGGGGGGCTTGGTTGGATGACTTTTTAAGGATAAAGTAATTAAAAAACTTTGTAAAAAACACACATAAGAAGTAAAAGGAAAGAGGATACGCGTTTCGTTCAAAAATTGTTTTGAACTTCTTCAGTCCAAGCCCTTCGACGTAGGGCTTGGACTGAAGAAGTTCAAAACAATTTTTGAACGAAACGCGTATCCTCTTTTCTTTTACTTCTTATGTGTGTTTTTTACAAAGTTTTTTAATTACTTTATCGTTTGACACCAGTATTTTGAGTGTTTTTTCAGACTTTTTAAGGAGTTCTAACTTGTATTCACTTTACATCTGGATGAAACCGACCAAAACTCCAGACCGACAGTCGCGAGGCCGGGGCCCGAACGTGGGAACTTCAACACTTCAGCCGTCAACCATGTTCAGTGGCTTTATCCACTCAAATCGGTCTGAAAATAGAGCGATTTGCGAGTACAGCAATTGAAACACATTATGCTTTTGCCAAATTAAGAGCATAATGATGATCTTTTGCTATTGCAGTGTAGCGCCAGGGTAATTGGCTCCCGGTGCGGTCCTTCAGTTTGCCGCCCCATTCTTTTTTAAGTTTCAGCATTCTGCCCCCCATTTCGGCCTCTTAGTTTTCCACCATATTATTTTTAGGTGTCCTGCCGGCCACCATCTTTGTTTTACCTTGCCGCCCAGGCGGACCGCCCGCCCTATATTACGCAACAGCTTTAATTTTACTAAAGTGGAGTAATTGCAGAATTTAGTAAATCAGACTATTGACAAGATTTGGTATTCTAACTATTCATATTATGTATCTTCTGATTTTTAAAAAGTTCTCAACATTTTAATGAATGCAGCAAAAAATAAATGAATAAATAAAAGCAATAGAAAGCTAGTTCTGGGAAAGAATGTCTTAGAAAACAAATGTCCTGTAACTTATTCATAAACTAACTGTCATCAATTTAAGCTTATTTTCAGTTTTTAAAAACTAAAAAACAAAAAAAATTGAAATGATTCTGGAAGTTTTTTTAATATGTAATTTGTTTGAGTACTTTTGACAACAGGATGTTAATTATTTTTATTATTTTAAGCTGATTAAAAACATTTGATAGTTAAAATGTTTAATACTTTTTTTTATTTTAAAAGTATTAAAGCAAGGTTGAAGAACGAAAATTTAGTGTTTTTAAAGAGAACTTTTTAAGTATGCTACAAAAAATTAAAAAAAAAGCTATGAAAAATAAATTATTTAAAATATAAACTTTATTTCACACATTTGGACAATTCTGTCAGTTAAAAAATATTTATTTTATACTTGCTAAAAAACTTACATTTAGTAATTATTTTTATTTATTTTAAAGAATAGTGCTTTTTAAAAAACTTATATTCACTTTTCATGAATGAGCAAACATTAAATTAGAAGTGAAAGAGAAGAACAAATATATTTCAGTAATTTCGATTTCATATTGTACATTCCAACCATGGATGCAATACAAAATTTGCATGAATGTCATTTATTCTAGCAATCTTCTGTGTTCAGAATTCAATTTTCCCAATTTCTATAGTTATCAATTGATGGATGAGTTAAATTGTTTGATCCAATTTTAAATGTCTAATAGTAATAAGGGTAACTTTGAAAATCTTTACTTGGTACTCATTCAATAATTATTGTGAACAAAAGAATTTAAATTCTGATTTATATTATTAAATTTTACTATTTTTATTATATGCTGAACACATCTATCCTAATCCACTTACAATGACAGTCCTTTTCTGTTTAAAAGTTTGTACCAATATAGGTAAAACATCCTATACGAATGTGATCCAGTAATTGTGGTCCAGTAGTGAGAGTGTCATAAAATTGAAGAACATAAATTAGCAGTCCTTCTGCCTTCCCCTACTGCCTAACAAATCATGTCTGGCTAAAAATTTCTGAAACCTTCTTCAATAAATGTACTATTCTTATAAATAATAAACATGTAAGTTATGTAATTTCGAGAAAAAAAAATTAAGCAGAAAATTCAAAATTACTTTTATTAAAACTTCTTTTTTTTTCAAATCAAAAACTTCTAGTTATCTACAGATTTAATTCACATATTTATGTCATGCTTAGAGCAAAATATTATCAACAAATCCTTTTTCCTATTTCGCTTACACTTACTTCTACAGGATATTTTCTCCAAAGATCAGGGGAAAAAACTAAGACAAATTGGAAAAAATCTAACTATGCATTGTAGTCAGAACACATATTACAACTCTACATGTTAAAGTTTCGGGGATCAGATAGTTTCAAACCAGTGTCTATATATGTTAGCTACCTGTACATTCTCGTGGAACCCCAAAGTGTCTTTTTTAAGAACAGGGTGCCCTTTTTGAAATTTCCCCCCTGTCGACCCTTTTTTTCTAGCGTCAACACTATTCTAATCACCTCCTCTTGTAAGTTAACCATTTTTTTATGCCTATATAGCTATACATGAAAAATTTAGTGCCAATTATTTTATATGTAGACTCTCCCCCCCCCCCCCCCCAAAAAAAAAAAAAAAAAAAAAAAAAAACAGCTTTAGATATGATAAATGCAGATTTAATATGAAAAAGCATTGTATTGTTGGCTGACCTTTTTTCTAAAAAAGTAAATGGCGATATTCGCTTAGTATATACAGGCACGTATCCAGAAAACAGTTTGGAGGAGGGGGGGGGGGGTCCAAACGGTAAAAAAGGTTGAATTTTTCACAAAAAGACTATCATTTTCATTTTAGTAACAAAAATGAAAATTTCGGAGGGGGCTGGGTCCTGGACTCCCCTAAATACGTTCTTGAGTATATATATATATATATATTCATATAGTGCCTCTTTATATTCTGACGTGCCCTTGAAAGCTTAAATTGCCCTTTTTTAAGGACTTGCACCCTGCCCCTTTTTCATCCTAGGATGATCTCTGCCTGCGCATTTCCATGTTACATTTAAAAACAACTTCTTTATAGCGCTTTTGCTATTCAGATTTTTACTTGCAAAGCAAGCTTATGCAACTGCATAGCTGAATTCAATTTCCGGCTATTCAACACACCGAGGAAAGCATTTACTCAACTCCATCCCTTTAAGATTGTTTACATTTTCGCCAAGCATGCATCATATTGAAAAACGTCTGTAAGTTGGAGAGTGGGGAACAAATGGGTTTTATTTTAAAAGTTATTACATTTTAAAGATAAGTATTTTAACAGTCAAGCTTTTTTATTATGATTTCTTATTTAATATTTAAGTTAAAAGAAAGATTTTTAAATAAAACACAACACTAATGATACTATTTTTGCCTCCTGACATTGTTAGAAACTCTTCAGAGAGAAAATGAATGAAAACCACTAAGCAAGATTAGAAACAGCTGTTTGTATTTGGTTTGAAAAAGTAGGTCTCTGAATTTTCGTATATTAGGTTCTTTATTGTTGGAAGAAGCAGATGAACTGGCAAAACAAATGAGCATCGAATTTTCATCAAATCGAGCTTCGTTGGAATGTTTTAAGAAAAGGAACGGCATTGCGTTAAAAAATGTTTGTGGTGAAGCAAATAACATTTTATCCACTATAACCGTAGATTGGTTGCATTCTACATTAGCTTCATTCGTTATGTTTTTGTTATGTTTTCCGTTATGTATTTCGTTATGCATCCAGTTATGTTTCGTTAAAGATTATGGCCCAAAAGATGTTTTTGTCGGTGAAACTGGCTTATTTTCCTTCTACTTACTCAATGAAACTTTATAGTTTAAAGGGCTGTCATGTTCAGGAGGAAAAATCCCCAAAGAAAAAATTACTGGATTGGTTGCAATAATTCCGTGAGTCTGAAAAACTACCCTTATTTATCATCAGAAAAAGTTTAAAACCCATAGTGTTTTAAAAATGTAAAAACATTACCAGTTTAATTACAGCAAACAAAAAAGTATTGATGTTGGCCACTGCGTTCAGTGATTGCGTTATCGATTTGGATAAACAAGTTTTATGAGAAAAGCGTAAAGTAGCACTTATTATTGTTGCAGAAAAGTCTGCTTAATTCTCGGGTTCGTCGTTTAAAAGTCCAGTGTATGTCAAAAGTTCTAGTAAACAGTCCACTTGTCAGGATAGAACAGAAATTTCATTGCCTCTAGAATTTCGTCAAACAATCTGCTGTACAAAATTCAAAGATATTATCATCCACTAACTTGTTTATAACAGTTCACTTGGTACAGAAGTTTTCACAAAGATGCTGCATTCCGCACACTAAATAATACACTTCTACAGGCTAAAATTCAGTAGAAACACTCGAGGAAAATCGACATCTATTCCTCAGCAAAAAACAATAACGTATTGAGTGCTGTTAGTGAATAACGTATTCACTAACACTCAAAAACATGCATAATTTTACTTACAAGAGCACAATTCTCAGGCTAATGCAGTGAATTCAACAAGTGCGATAACAACTAACTCTGCTCTGGGACAACATTTCTCCTTTATAGCTTTGTCATACATTCCTGAAAAATCAGGATCTCTAGAAAGACCCCCAAATTATTGAGTTTTGATTACGTCATAGAAATTTTAATGTGTAATACAAGGCTATTGCATAATACCACTGTAGGAAAACAAACATGATAGGCCCCATTGCCAAATGTCCAAAATGCCACCAAGCTTGGCAACTTTTTGGTGAAATATCACCATATTTGGTGCTAAAAATAAGTCCCTGAAAATGAAGCCAGCTAAGCTCTAGCCTCGAGATTTTGAGAAAATACTATTTTAACCCCAATGGAGACACACAAAACTCCCTATCCCTTCTAGTTAACTGATTTTAATCCAACACAATACAAAATTTAATTATTAGATGCGTAGAATACGAATTTTAGGCTAGTTTAATCCCCAGGGGAGCGAGTTATCCCAAAAATTCATAACTTATTGATAACTGTTCCGCACACTCCCATATTGAATGTAAAGCTTTGAAGCTTATATTTTTGCCTCTAAACACCACCAGTGCTTACAATCATGTGATCAAAGCATTGTACAAAATTTGAAATTAAGTTATCGAAAGTTACATCTTAGAAAATATTTAGTCACATCACTGCAGAAGAATCTTTCTCAATTAATTTATTGAATGGTTTACATATGTTGCAACTCAGCATGGAATTTAGTGAAGCCTACAACTGAATATAGTTTTCACTATGCAGGATTCTCTAAAGTAACAAATTTTTTGGCATCTCAAAGAATCAGCTGATATTGAGACTGAGCTTACATTTAATGAAATATTTAGGGAAATCTCAGCAGTACTAGACTGTCCTACAGTATCATTAAATGAATATGTTGTTGATGATGATGATGATGTGTGTACAACACCGATCGTGACAAAGAGATTTTGGAGATCGTTCATAATCCAAAAGATTCCACTTATGTTAGATGCTGACGACAAATCTCACAACGGATTCAACAATTCAATTCCCATTTTTCTAATCAGAAGTGTAGAAAATAGTTAAAAGTGTGCACATTCAAATGGAGAAATGAATAAAACAATAGGTGATTTGGAACAATTTTTGGACAATATATGGTAAAAATATATTTCAAAAAAGGATAACTGATTTTTTCCCCTAAAATAATTTTTTTAGTTGATTTTCATCCACATGAATACAACTGACTTATAGTTTAACAGGAAGTCAAAATAAAATATAATGTAAAAAATGTCTGAGTTTTATCCTCTTTTTTACAAATCATTTAATGCCTGATTTTAACCTGAGATCACTCATACCTGTTTTTGGTGATTTTTTTTTTTTCTCCCGGGGTATACAAAACATCCCATGTGAGTAATCTCTGGATAATCAAGATTTAAAAAAAGGCTTAATGTAACTTAAGCCCTTTTTTTTTTAAATTTTGAATTAGAACATTAATTAGAACTAATTTTTTTTACATTTTGAATTAGAACATTAATGTATAACAGTTTTTATGTTTCATTAGTTTGTTATATAAAATGAAATTTATTCTTTTACCAGCGTCCAGAAAACCTCTTGAAATTGTACACTTTATCAGATGAACCAGACAGGCGTTATTTTCTTGACAAATTAATAAGTTTTAATGAAGACAGAGGCAATCCTATTACACAGTGCCCTACCATTAGTAAACAACCATTAGATGTATTTAGAGTCTACCATACTGTAAAAGAACGAGGAGGATTTGTTGAGGTATGAATTTTGACATCATTTGAATATATGTTATGTATGTGAATTATGTGCTGATACTTGTTATTTTATTAGTTTTTTAACCTTTTTGATAAAATGAGTTAATGTCTACAATGATGAGAATAACACACATCTCTTGAAATTAACATATGTGAATAATGTTAACTTCAAGAGATGTATGTTATTCTCATCATTGTAGGACATAAACATTGAGTATTTTTGTATGTATGCATATAGTCGAACCTCGTTATCCTGACACTCTCAGAACCACAAAAATATGTCATTTTAAGCAGTTTCACAATAACTGGAGTTGCAGAAAATCATATTTATAAATAGCAATGTTTTTATGAATCTTGGCCAATTTGAGATTTATAACTATTTCTGCATTTTTATGAATTCATTTGTAATAAATAATGTCCGTCAATGCCTGATTTCAAATTCACAATGCCAATAGCAACATTCAGTTTATGATGTCAGCAAGAGAGTTCTTATTGTGTGTGTTCTGAGCTGTCAGGACTACAATGATAATTAGGAGCAGCAATGATAATTAATCATTTGGGAGACGTTGCTTTGCTGTCTGATGTCATTTAATGGTTGTATGGTGAAAAAGGTTTTTGAGCTAGATGTTGTAAAAATGTTGTTACAGTATTATGGACACTTATGAAAAATTTTGGTAAATTTTTATTGTGTAATTATCTAGCTGTAAAATAGATTTTGAAAAATAGAAAATTTACTTAAACTGTCAGAATATCGGCAACTGAAATTTTTTTAGTGACATGGTATCTGGCATTTATTTACTGTAAAAGTACTTATTTTTGCTTGCAGGTATTTTCACAAAAATGAAAATATCAATGATTTTGCTAGCTGAAAATTTCCCGAATTTTATATGAATAGAACCACAAGTTGAAAAATCCTGAAAGTACCTAAATATTGAACCCCTTTTGCATAAGGCATTTTAAGAAACTTTTTGTCTGAAAAGTTTGTTCTTCCTCCTCATGTTGAATGGCTTCAAAGAAGCTGGTGTAAATATTGTAAGTGAATGAGCTGCAAGAAAGTTTCTGATTTTTTATTATTATTTGCAGCAAATAAAAAGTATTTCAAGAGGATTTAATTTTTGTAACTATGACGTACTCATGAAAATTAAAGCCTCGCAAAAATAAGTGATTTTACAGTAAAGCATACACATAAAATCGAGATTAAGAAACTGACAAGTGGAATGATGTGATAACTAGATGTCGGGATAACAAAGTCTGACTGTATAGTACTTTAGCAAGCTTTTTATTCATTTATATAATCAGTTGGAGAGTCAGTCTGAATCAGTCTGATTTTTCATTTCATACTATATACATCTTTAAATTTTACACTTTAAGAGATTTCCAATAACTTTTCATCTTTGTTGTTATATGTTTCACTTTTATGAACCGCCACAAACAAAGCATCGAAGTCAGCATCAAAAGCAGTGATGTGTATTTCAAAACTTCTTTCCACCCTCATAGAAAAAGGCTGTTTTTGCTCAAATAAAACATAGGTTAAACTATCTGTATTATATGTTTTCAGGATAATTGAAAATTTAATTGACTTCATTCAATGACTTAGAACAGGGATTGCAAACTTTTTTGTTATTTTAACCTTCTTATATTTTTTTCTTTTTAAAAGGATCTTTAATTTAAAAAAAAAAATACTGTGTAAATAAGGCCATGCAAAAGTTGTTCTTGTAATGATAATATAGCAAATAAAATATGTGTATTTCACTTAACAATCTTTCAGTTTTACAGAGTTTGTGTAATTACAATGAAACTTCTATGAGCGACCACCTTTATTAAGTGATCCCCTCTTCCATTGACCAGTTATTTAAAGCACCAATATTTTAGTCTATCTACTTAATACTAAAAGGTCCTCGAAGAGACCACACAATCCTCTATAAGCAACCATCCCCGGTTCCCTGTCCAAAAATTTGCTTGCAATTTTCCAGAAATAAAGTAAACAAATACCATATTCCAAATCAAACCAGTCGCTCTACTGCAAATGGTCAACAGGGGCAAATACATATGTTTATATCGTTTACATCACATTACATTTACGTCTACAGGGTGTCGACAGATCAGGGAAATCGTGGAAAAATCAGGGTACTTTATCAATTGGAAATATCAGGGAATTTTGCAAAAATATTTAAAAATCAGGGAACTTTCGTTTTTGCCTAGTGAACTAGATCATTTTTAATTGTCAATCTGATGCTCATCTCCATTCTGAATCTCACGATACTCAACTGATGCACAGATACAGACATTTTACGAATTCGAATTCAGAATACAGATCATACGAGAACATGGAAATATGAATCCGAGACTCAAGTAGATGTAGGCACTATCACTATACGAATCCGAGAAAGCGCATGTTTTTGGACTGGTTCTAAGATATAGATCATACAAGAAACCAGATATGTGAATCAATTGCGCATGTGAATTGCTTCCTGAATAAAATCATAGGTAAAATGAGTGGTAAAAGATGATTTAGTCTTCTACTGCGCTATTGTGTTTTTTAAAGTGATGGGACATTTGAGTGATGCCAGCTAAGCTCCCCCGCAAGACGATTTTTTTTTTATAGATAGTGCTCATTTTTAAGCCTTTTTACATATTTTTTAAAAGATACATTGATTGAAATAAAATAAGTTGACTAGGTGGCCTGTTTATTTTGGTCAGTCATCCTTACGCTTAAAATTGAACACTATAAAACGAGGAAACTTTCTGCTACATATTGTCTTTTAGTGTACAACTAAATTTTATGTTTGGATTTATGAAACTGAACTATAATTTTATTAATATTAAGCATTTTTGTGGTTTTCTATTATTTATTTCCCTATATGAAGCATTCACCTGTTGGTGCATGATACACAATGGTGATTTACATGAAAGATTATGGTATGTACATAATTAGTTCTGGAAATTTGATAAAGATAGTCAGGAAAAAATCAGGGAACTTTTTTTCTCAATTTCTGTAGCCACCCTGGTCTACATCACATACAAATTTTTTAGGTTAGAGAAGAGACATGTCTAAGAAATGAGAGATTTTACTGCTGGAGTAACGCATGGATGTGATCAATGCGTTTGATGTCTCAGGAAAAAGGAATTCGAGAAAGGAAGTTAGCGGTTTCTTTTGTTTGTAGAAAGCCCAAAAAGCTAATTTTAAAGCAAATATAATTTATTATGGCAAATATACTAGAAAAAAGTATTCTTGGAGAGATAAAATAGAGAATAAATGTTCTTTTCTTAAAACTATTCCAGACAACAACTCTGCCGGTTGAAATGCTATATAACTTTATATTCCTTTTTTTTTTTTTGGAATAACTATTTTATTTTGGAGGCATGTTTAAATATAATTAGAGTAAAGTTATTAAATAAACCAATCTAAATTAGAAACATTCAACACCCCATCCTCATCCTCAGTGGGCCGCGGTAAAATTATCAAACGTTGACCGGTTCATGGCAATAAAAAGGTTGGAGAGCAGTGATTTAAGCTACCCATCACTATATTACAGCTGCCAACCATTCCGATTTTATTGGAAAATTTTCCAATACTATTTTTGAACAATTTTATTTTAAATTAAAAATATGGACTTGCTTTACGTAAATTTAGTGGTAAACAGAAGTTAAAATGTGCAGTTACCTGTGACAATCGGATTTTTAAATTGGGCGGGTAAAACTACTTCTTTCTAGAAATACTGCATGTCCTCTTTGGAAGAATGTAATGGGAGAGCGATAGGTGGAGCAACTTACATTACCTATCTATCCCAAGATACGAAAGATTTAAATTAATATTTTTTATAACAAGAACTCTTAGCAAATACTAAGGTTGGAATGTAAAATTGACTAAAACTTCGTATAATAACGCATACATATAACAGCACATTTCAAATGAAAAACCAAATCTACTAAATTTAGAACTCATGATAAAGGTGCATGAAAAACTTAAAATGATGATTTCTTTTTAAGTAAAATATATTGGAAATGTTAATGTCCACATATTTTTATGGTATGTGTATAAAATAATATGATGTATTCATAATCAGCTATTAATTTATAATGAGTCTTACCAAAATTTAGTAGCTGTGTTTTCTTATTTAAAATTTTTGAAGACTTAAAAACAATGTTCCGTAACTAAATCTTTTAACCTTTTAAGTGGAGAAATTATTTTATGTATATATATTTCATTTTTTAAAAAAAGGTGGAGAGGGCTTGAATTGAAAAGAAACTATTTTTAAAATACAGTCATTAGTTGTTTTAGATTTTTTTTAAACGATCTAGAGGAGGAAAACATATGAGACATCCATAAATGGTATTTATCAACAATGTGTGTTATTTTACAGTTTTTATCAATTTTACATTCTAACACCAGTATTTGTTAAGAGTTCTTGTTATAAAAAGTATTAATTTAAATTGGTTCCTTCTCAGGATAGGTAGGCAATATAAGTAGTGCCACCTATCGCTTCGCCTCTCCGATTGCATTATTTCTAAGATGACAGGCAATTTTTTAGAAGATGGTGTTAAAACAAAACATTCAGTCACCCTTGGGCAACCAAGAAAAACAACTATTCTCATTTTTATTCCTTAGCTTGAAAATGCAGTTTCCTATTCCTATTTTAATTCTGAACTTCTTTCTATTTCTATTTTCATTGTAACGGCCGCATGTTCTTAAAAAAAAATGTATGTAGCGAAAATTTTATGGGCAAAAAACTTCATTTGCAGGCAACCAAAGTAATTTCAGTCATTGCCCAATGGACAACCGAAAAAAATCCCAACCTTCCCCTGGTGGTGGGAAAGTTTCCAATAAAAATGGAATGGTTGGCAGCTATATTCCCTTTTAGAAACCAATGTTAAAGTTTGTCAGAAGCCACATTAGTCAGAAATGACCAATGCTCACGATTAAGAACGCACGGAAAATTGTATACAATTTTCCCCCGTTTAAATGACTAATATATTTTAATTAACGCTTTAGAAGGGAAGATATCCAGAAAACGAATTCAAAATGTGGCTGGATCTGAATTCGGTCTGTAAAAGGTTAATAGTAGTAACTGGTAAAGATACCATTTAAATTTTTTGAGTGAATGATATAATTTGGTTGCTTTAAAAACTGCTTAAACATTGCTTTATACCTCAAAAGAGTATTATAGGTTTAGAATGGTTCATGAGAAGGTTGTGGAGGAAAAAAAAAAAATGCTTAAAAGCAAATGTATCAATTGTACACTGACAGCTAAATGTATCGTGAATGTGCTATAAAAGCAATTTAAACCTATCCGATTTTGATAAAATGTATTGTTTGTTTTACAGTAGAAACTTTCAAAAGTGCACCGAACGGCAGGCTCATACTCTGGAACCCCACCACTGGCCGTGCGCATAGTGCTCTGAACTGGGAGATGGAAAGTGCCTGGTTCAAACACCCAGGTCGCGTCCGTCGACCTAACTATTCAGAATTTTCCATCCTTTCATACGAAATGCTGTCTGGACCCCTTTGATACCCCCCCCCCACACACACACACGGAGAGCACTTCACACCTCGGCCTAGAGCCCACATGTAGCTAATTGGCCGTAATCCCACAACAACAGAAAATCATACTCGAGACTAGTTTTCATAGTCTTAAAAAATCTTTTAACATCAATTTATACATAGGTGTGTGTGTGTGTTTCTATGCATACGCCCATTTTCATTATGCTATTTTTAAAAAATTCTTGTGTTTTTCAAAAGTTCTTCAGTGAGTGCGGATAATAGGGAGTTGACTGTGTATATATATATATATATATATATATATATATATATATTGTAATTATTCAGCTTAAAATTTGCTGTAATAACTATTATATTAAATTTTATTATATTAAAATAGTTCTGCTTTTGGTGTGAAGTTGTGATTTTCTTTTTTCTCGATTGTTTTGGAAAGTGAAGTGCTTTTATTTTACATTTGTAAGGAGTTTGAATATAATTATACACTATTCATTCTATAATTACATACTATTCATTACCGTGTCAAGTCGCCCCTGAAATTTCCAATAAATTTAAAAGATCCGTTGGAAAGAAACATATAATGACACGTACATTTTTTTATCTCGCTGATACAGACACTGATATATTTCATTCCACTTTCCATGAATGCAGGTAAAATAAAGTGACCTATTTCTGAACCGAAAATCAGGACACTTCTAACCCGCAGAGTCAGGATGTAGATAGTCACTCTTATCCAGTGTCTCTAGATAGGCGCTCTTATACAGTGTGGGGGTTTCACTGTTTGTGTAGTTAACATTTTTATTGCATACTGAACTCGTTTGTATTATTTTAGTTTTTAGTACTAAAATATTTGAAAGAATAATGTAAACTCCTCCTCTTCCCCCCCCCCTCCAACTGCCTTTGGGGGCCCGGAATTTATACCCCTAACACTTCTACACAGTATGAATGTGAAACAATATTATTTAATTAAAATAACGAAATTTTATGCCAACATTATGAAATATATACAGGCCCATTACCGCCAAATAGTGCTGGTCCGTTACATTTTAAGCAGTACCATGCCATTAACTTTTCTGTGCATGTCATAGACACATGGCACTTTGCCGTTACAAGTTATGCACTGGTAGATATGCACTTTTCAGATACTGGTACTCCAGTGACTTTGTCGACGGCAATGCACTTTATCCCAGTACATGGCACTTTGCCAGCACAACCGGTACCCTGCCGTTATTTTGCGGGCAGTAGTGTGTTTTCTGGGGTGTTAATTATCAAGCTCTTTTATAAAAATAACGAATCAGCAACAGACGTACTGAAGAAATTTCACCCTGCAAAATAAATCTTAGAAAATATAGAATTGTGTTGGTGTTGTGTTTCTGCTCAATTTTATTTTAATGCATACCTCATTTACATTAATTTGCTTCACATATTGAACATCAGCACCACCTATCAGTCATTTTTTAACTAATTTTTTTTTTTGTTCTTAAAAAAAATCCACCCTCTTTCTGATGCCACTCGTGCAAACCAGACATTTTGCAATCATTTGTTCTTTTTAATGATTTTTTTAAGTTTGCATGAACTTTTGATGCATCCGGTATTTGACCTAGAGTTAAAATTTATGTCATTCAGTGTTTTGAGGTCTTTCTTAAAGTATATACCCAAGCAGCACGACTGTTTGGCAAATGATTGGCCAAACATCGATTTGATTGGGATTTGTTCGGTCATATTATAAGAATATCATAATAACATTGCCCAACATTGCTTCTGATATTAAAATTTTGTCCTCAGAACGAGACATCGTCAATTGTTTGGCACGAAATTGCCTTGTGATGCTAATTTTCTGACATCATAAGCAGATTTCGGAATTTGTTTGGGGCGATATCGTTAGGCGATCACTTAAAAACTTGTCGCTAATCTTTCAGGGGTTGTGATTGGTTCAAACTCACTTTGAAATTATTTAACAGATGGTGCTGCGGAAGCTGGGATATTTTGCTTCTTTTCAGTGGCAACGGGTGAAGTGAGATGCGAGTGGCCGAAGTGATGTTTACGTGTTTATCTTTCCTCGTGTTAGGGTAAGTTACTTTTTTTTTTTTTTTAAATATTTTACGTTTTTCTGAATTTTTT
Organism: Cheiracanthium punctorium; assembly: GCA_038373885.1. NCBI lineage: Eukaryota > Metazoa > Arthropoda > Arachnida > Araneae > Cheiracanthiidae > Cheiracanthium > Cheiracanthium punctorium. The sequence goes on from JAWZYV010011832.1 coordinate 187,977, forward strand.
TGTTTAAAAATTACTTTAGTGATCCAATTGAAACAACTTTAAAAATATCATTCGTTAAATTGATTGTTCGTATCGGTGCAGCTTTGTAAGGAAGCGAGATTGAAGCTCTGAATACACATTCTACCGCCATTATTAAGTATTGAAAAATTGCTTTAATGATGCAAATAAAACAACTTTAAAAAAATCATTACATAATGTAAAATTCTGAGGAGGGAGTTCAATAGAGTATATTTAGCTTAAAGGAATTCACTTTCGAAGTTGTACGATGAGGAAGATGTTTCATTAAAGCTGATCTTAGTTAATAGTTTTAAATATACAAATGAACTTTTCTAGTGTCATGATAGTGTTTGTGATGTCAGCTAAAAAAAATGCAGCCTAAAATCATAAAATATGTTTGTTCTTACTTAGCTTTAGTTAGCATAACAATACTGTTTTAGAAGTTTACATTATTGCCTTTATCTTCAGAAATATTTCATTCTTGCTTTTAATTTTTACTTTCTGAACATGTACCATGTATAAGGTGAGGGAATAATTCTATAACCAAGGACAGGTCTCAAAAGGCAATCTGCAAGTATTGCGCTTAGAATATATGGAGAACTGTTTTAACAGCAACCTTAATGGGTTAGACGTTGTCAACAAAGAAAGTGGCCAACTAAACCTGCCCCCGCTTATGGAATTATTTATTTATTTACTCATTTTGAGGGCCTCTGAATTTATTTGTGCAATTTTTACGAGATGTTTTTATGTATGTCTGTGTGTGTGTATTAGAGATAAGTTTGGGCTCATTTTTTAAAGCCCAAGCCAGAGGACTTTTAATTATGGCCCACCTGAGTCTTCACAATATGATTTAAGTCATAGCCCAAGCTGAAAACTTCAGCTAATATATAATATAAATTAATCTCAATGACTTCATTGATAGAATATCACAAAGTTTGCTGTTTGTGAAAATTAAACTAAATTGTTGTACAGATTAATTTTTTTTAGAAGTACATTTTTTTCTCCCATGAATCACTTTTTAAAAATCTGTTTACAAGGTGTATGTTCAATAAAAGAAAAATTTCTCGCAAGCCTGAGTCCAAAGACAATCTTGCATTACAGAACCCCAGCCCAGTTTGGACTTGGGTTGAGCCTGTCTCATCTCTAATGGGTATGTATGTGTGTGTGTGAATGAACATGATAGCTCCAAAACAGTGAATTCAATTGAGCTCAGATTTGATATATATATTACAGACCACTGTCACACGACTTGTATTGATTTTGGTGTGTATAGGACTTACTTTTTTTACATGGCTTCAAAAAAAAATGTACAGATATTCTTGAAAGTCTGCTAGTGTTTACTAAACAGTGCATTCGATTGAGTGCAAATTGGTTGTGTATGTAATAGGTCACTGTCACACAATATGAATAGATTTTGGTGTATGTAGAGCTGATGGTTGCTCACACAATTGCAAAAGATAATTTGTATACATTATGGCCTATGGAATGTAAATCATTTAAAGTGAGCTAGCGTCTAAATGGTGCATTCGATTGAGCTTGAATTAGATATGCATATTATAGGTCACTGTTTTGCATATTGCATAAAGTTTAGTAAGTGTATGGCTTACAGTTTTTTACAGGACTACAAAAAAGAATTCTTATACAGTAGCAGGGCTTCCACCAGCAACTAAAGGGTAACTTATTTGCTACTGTTTTCAACAAAAGGCAACTATGGCGACTATTTTCTATGAAAAAGGCATAAAAGCGACTATTTTTTAAAGAAAATGGAAAAAATGCAACTTTTTTATCACAGCAACCAATTTTACTCTGAAGGTTTAGATTTCAAGGTTAAGAAATAGTACTGAGCAGCCGCTTCGGGAAGTACAAATGAAATCTATCAATAAGTGCTTTACATATATTGATGCATTTACAATGCTACACAAATTCCTTTTAATTTTTCATGAATTTGACGTTTATGAGATTTTCCACGGAATTCCCCAGTTTTGTTTATTTTAAGATTACCAAATTTCGGGCCTTTCCACTCCCAGACTTCTTTCCCACCTCTAAAAAATGTTTCACGAGTTTATTTTATGAAAAGCATAAAAAAAGCTCCTCGTATGTTTTTAGTATAAATCATTTAAAATGTCTTTTGCACTTATTTAGTAAAAATCATCAAAAATGTTCGCACGTTATTTTACAACTTGGGAATTTCAAAAGCTGACAACTTGATGTTTTCTTTGGTACGTTCAATCCTGCGCAGTTACCGTAATTTATGGAAGAAACGTCGCGGCGTTTATGAGTTTAAAAGTTCAAAAATAGTAAGTGTGGCGGTTCTACTGGGTGTGGCGTTTACAATATTTAATTTTTTTTTAGCCAACGAAAAATCGAAAAATTCATTTAGTGATAATTTTCTCAAAAGATGGCGCCACCACCGACACGTACTCTTTAGCGTGCACAGATCACAGCGTAGCGAATCAGAATGCGAACCTACCCCCATAGAAAAGAGGTTTAATCTTTGATTCAGTTTTGGAGAAAGTCAGAGCGCCCTGAGATGGGTCCATGTCCGGTGCTCTGAAGTGGATGGCTTCATACATCCAACCGATGTCTCCAAGTAAATCTTTTACATCTACATTTTAGAACTATAATTAAAATTTAATGAAGTTTTGAATATATATTTTGAAGGTTTAAAGTTCTGTAAAATACCGCAAAAGTGCACTACCCTCTATTAAATGCACCCGTTTTTCACATGAACCTCTATTGTTCTTAAAATACTGAATTTCAGCCAAAATTAGTCTATGTTGCGCCCGGTGCGAGTTTAACCCTTCCCCCCCCCCCCCCAAAAAAAAAGTTAATCTAAAAGTTATTTTTTTTTATCGCCGTGCGGCTTTGCTCCCTGTGCAGGAAAACTCTATCGAATAAACACTGCCAACTAATTGGTATGCTCAAGAAATGCTGAGTGCTTTTAAAATAAATCCCAATGTTATAAATATCAAAAATAATAAATAAATAGAACGATCAAGTGTTGTTACACAACATTCAGTTTAAAACAACAATTTGCTGAAGCAAGCTCATTACGTAATCAACAGCTGGCCATCCGCGGGGGGGGGAAAATGTTTACTTTTAACTGGAGCCTCTTCTCACACATCGATTGCTGTTTTCATTTTAATGGCGCCTGGTAGTCTGTCCGAACTTTGTGCGGATGCAAGAAGGTTTTTAGAACTTATTTTTTTATTAGAACTTATTTTTTTATTTCTATAAATTCGCCTTTGTGAATATGAACATTGATATCTGATTATTTGAAAATAGAAATCGTAAGCTTCGTAAAATAGCGGTAAATACTTTAAAACATTCTATGGGAAGGGGGAGAAAAAAGATTTTTTTTTTTTTACCGTTTATCCAATTTCTCCCGAAATATATCCGATCAACTTAATAGCTTTTCTAATAAATTAGGTCTAATAAGTAATGCAACATATTTTTTATTTATTTACTTTTTTTAATTAAGAAATTGAATTTTATCTGGCATTGACTTCTTCTGACCACGATCACCCCCCCACACACACACACACACACCAACCACCAACAACAACGATCACGGCTGCGGCGTTTCTGATGATTTTCTAGCTAACTAAGCTCATTTTCGTGGGTGCGGCGTTTCTTCCATAAATTATGGTGCAGTTAATGAGAACAGATTTGCAAGTTGCCCTTTGAAAAAGATACTAAACACGAAGCTAGAATGGTTGGATAATACTCGAAATTCCCTTATCAGCACTTCAAAATTCCTTATGTCATAAAAATATTGTTATATCTCATGCTCTTGGTAACTAACAGTATTAGCATGCTACTTTTTGGCTACTATTTTTGGGTAAAGCATACTATTTTGGATACTATTTTTTATGTATAAGGCTACTAAAGCAACTATTTTCTACACTAAAAAGTGGTGGCAGCCCTGAATAGACACCAGTTATAACATAGTCTCACGGGACCTAAAAAAGTAGTACGTTATAGCCGAAGTACGTTATAAGCACTGCCGGCAGTAAGATTCAATATTACACAAAAAAAGAAAGTTGGGCTCATAATTTCACTGTAATTTGTGTTTTAAAGAGGTCTGATTTTTTAAAATTTAAATTAAATAAGAAACAGAGAAAATATTTTTATTACTGACAATTTTTATTGAGATAAATAATCTGTAATTTTCTTTTGTTTTAAATGAGCTGATGCTACTTTAAAGATACCGTTTTGGATAGCCATAATAGACTTTTGTGGAGTCTTTGCATTATCACTTTGGCATTCAAAAAATTGAGATAATGTTTCCGCGGCATTTAATGGGTCGGGTATGCTTGGTATAGGCTCCTCTATTTCTTCTTAACTATCATCAGAATCATTATAGCATGAGCTTTTCAGAAAGCATTTACATTGATGAATGAAGAAGAGAAAACATGGTCTTGTTCTTAGCCCTGCCTAGCAGGGGTAAAAGATAAAAGATCGCTCCTTTCATTCATATACAATTCATCTTGTTAGAGATTCTGAAAACTGACGAGTGTTTTTGAACGTACTGAAATTTCAAAGAAAAAGGAAATAAAATGCTTAAGAAAAGTAAAATTTTATTTTTGTCTTTGGTATAAAATGTACGTTATAGCCAAAGTACATACTTTTGTTAAGTCCGTTTTAACCGAAGCTAAACAACATTATAAATATAGGACTTCTATCAGGACCTAGCTTCTAGGTACGTTATAAATGATAGTACGTTATATCCCAGGTCCATTATAACTGGTGCGCACTGTATTACAGCACTCAAACCATTTTAAGTGCTTTAGCACCTTAACACTAGATCCGATTGAGTTAAATGAAATTTATTTAAATCCCTGGTAAAGATCAAGTATCCGAAAGTCCAGTGGAGTCTCTCCAGATATTTTTTCTTTTATTCAAAACATTGTAAATAGAAAAGGAACAAGAAAGAGTTAATTCCTATTTGAACTCTCCCACTCTTGCCAACCTAAAAAATCACCGCACTTTGGCAAGCTTTGCAGTCATGGGTCTCTAGGAATTATGCTCAAGTTTCAATGCTCCCAAAAGAACTAAATGAAAACTAAAGTGAAGAAATTACGATAGACTCAACACTTAAGGAATTTGAAGATATTTAATTATTAAAACCACATTAATTGGCAACCCAAAATAAATAAATAAGTAATGGAATGCTGTACTTGCATGTTGTTCCAAATCACCATTTAATTCAAAATTACGGTTACCACATAAATAGAAAAAAATTGTTGTGGTAACTGCATATGTTTAATTATCATCACTTTGGCGAGAGTTGAGATGTTTTAAGTAGAAATCAACCGAGGAAAGACAAACACGGTACAATCATGGATTATGATGGCCATTCCAAATAGTATTTAAAATGGTGAAGTACAGTTGGAATATGCTTGGCGGAAATTTTAAAGCAGTTTTAGCCGGCAGTTTTAAGATGGATTTCAATTCTAAAGGTGTGTTTTATTGAACAAGGGAGAAAAATATGACACTATCATGAATATAGATACACTTTCCAACTTAGTGGAATAAAGAACAAAATGGGGACGACGCATAAATTATGATACACTTTTAATACATACCACTTTAATTTGTATTTAAAATCTAAAAGTGTTTCAGATTTTCTCACTTTTTAAAAAAATTTTTAATTATTACTATTAGGTCACACTCTCCCTATATATATCTTGTACAAATTTTCAATCGTTAATAAAATACTTTTTTATTCATCCACTCAAGTTTGAATACATTTTTTTAAACTTGTAGTGGATGACACTAGATGTTAATACAGTTTTGGCCCCAATCAACTGGATAATTTATCTATAGGACTGCCCAAAAGATTCTAAATACATTACGCTCTATGGGCTGAAATGCATTAAACTCTCATATCTAAAAAACTATTAGACGTAGAATGTTGAAACTTTATATTCGGGATCGTTGTAACATCTAGTTGTGCACCCGCCATTTTGGTCCCATTCGACTGGATAGTTTATCTACAGGGCCACCCAAAATATTTTAAATACATTACGCTCTATGGGCAGAAATTCATTAAAGTGTATTTTAGAGGTATTAGGCTAGTTCAAATGACTAAGAAGTGATATGTGCTGTTAAGGGTTATAAAATGAATTTTTCTATCAAGAAAGTGCCTTTATCATTTATAGTGCTGCTACAGGAACATTCAAAAGATTTCCAACACTTTACGGTCAATGGCAGTTTTAGGGATATTCATCTATTTCAAGTGCACCGTCCTACCATATAGTTAGGTAATGGTCTGACCACGGTCACATGCCTCCCTCAAGAATTACTCCAAAAGTCACCAAGCTTGGCGACTTTTGTACATGTGTATGTATTTTACTCTCGAATCTCAAAAACTATTAGTTGTAGAATATTAAAATTTCATGTATAAGATTGTTATAACATCTAGTTGCGCATCTCGATTTTTGGTTCCAATTTACTAGAGAGTTTATTTACAGGACCATCCAAAAGAATTTCAGTACATTAATGTCTATGGACATCTTAAATATATCACATTTGTAGTCTGTCATTGTTTCCCAGCAAACACACACCTGCTGGCGGAGTACCTTGCCAGTGCCTTTCTGCTATTACGTCCAGCACCGGCCCCACACTGCAAAAAGTAACTGAATCGTACCAAAAGTTGTTGCCCGAGAAGTACCTTGCCAGAAGCCCAGCAACGTCACTCTGCTGGCATACTGCATGTGCCGGCCATTACTCACAATAAAGGCACTGGCCCATTAAGTTTATAATGCCCAAAATGAAACGGCTGGGTGCTGTCTATTATTAAAAATAAAGGCACTGGCCTAGTATCTTAACAGTGACTACAATATAATGGCACGCTACCAGATTAGTGACTATTTACAGTAATGCTGCCATAATTAAAATATGAGCCAGTGGCAGATCCGGGGTAGGGGGGCTTATTCATCAACCCATTCCAAAAAAAAAAAAAAAAAAAAAAAAAAAAAAAGACATTGCTTAAGGGTAACATTGTAAGATAAAAAAAACTAGATACATGAAAAATTAAAAACAACAGCAAAATCCATTAGTACATCATTTGCAAATTATGTTCGCCCAACATTAGTGAATTGTGTGCAGTTTTCACAAACTGCAATTTTCTTACAAATTTTCATTTTCAAAAGATATTTTTTTTTATGAGAGAGGATATATAACACATGTGAAAACCTACATAAAATCATTTATAAACAGTTTAATTTCAATATCTCATAATTAAAGAGATTTTATAAATGAGTTATAAAATTTTGCGGTTCATATATATATATATATATATATAATGCAAGATTTAAAATTATTTCGAAATTATGGGGCTTTAATTCTCTCCAATTCTCTCCCTCTTTGCCTTTTCTAAATCGCTGCCTTTTAATTTAAAATAAATGCTCTTTCCTACTCCACGATGATGCTTCTCGCTAAAATAATTATAAACAACACGTGTGGAAGATTGGTCTAGAACAAGAAACGGGGTTCTCAAATGTACCAGCATGGGCTGAGTCCCTCTACACTCAAGAGCTGCTTATCAGTTGTTCGCTTGGCTCTCGACTACTATACATCGTTCCTCAGCCCTCGGAGCTTTTGTAATTTACCTTAAAGTATTAAAACCAGCTACTCAACCTAAAATGTGTCTTTTATTTTTAACAAATTTTAGTCGGCAGGATGCCACTTGCTGACTTAATTTTATTTAATTAAAGTGATATGCTGAATTTCTTAAAAGCCGAGACGATGTACTTTCAACTCCCTTTAACACACGGACATTTTAGCTGCCTACTCCAATGGCCTAGCATAACGTGGGTCGTGTTTTGGCGTCAGCCCAGTCTCCTTGCTTTTGCCGTCAGCCAAGTCCTCAGCAAAGTCTCCTTGCATTGCTGGTTTCGATGGAGCCCAGTGCATATAGCTGTTCCAAGCCATCGTCTTTGATGTCAGCCAACCCCCACGTCAGAGGACCCTAAATGTGCCTACAAGTACGCCGTCCGTGAGAAGCAGCCGTTTTATTTTATTACGTGTGTGGTGTGACGATATTTCCGCTCCGTATATTTTTTTCTTTCGTTCTTCACGACTGGAATGTTTTTACGGTTGCTCCTGGGGTCTCCTGATTTGCCCGTGTCTATAAAGCTGTGTGTGTGCGAATGTTTGTTTTAATCCATACTATCCGTTTCTACTCCACCGCTGCCAAGAAGTACACTTTTTTAAAAAAATTTGTTTGCTGGTGCTCTGGGGAGCGAATTATTTTCCTGCACGTGTGGATACGTCAATCTACAAGAAGCCGGATTCTTAATCATTTTCCGAAATAAATTTCGATGTGTGTGTGGAATGGTATATAGTGCGTTTTTGTAAATTTAATGAAATAGTGTTTTATTTGATAATTACAAAAAAAAAAAAAAAAAAATTACAATGTTTATGCTTGTGAAAGAGGTAGGTGTCAAAAAGTTACTAAAGTACTTGTTGTTTCATTTAAAAAAATCTTTCCTGTAACTTAAGCTTTTATTTTAAGACTTCTTATTTAATATTTAACTGAAAATACTTATATTTAAAAATGTAATAACTTTTAAATAAAAGTCTTTCGTTCCCCACTATCCAACTTACAAGCATTTTTCTGAAATGCCGCTTGTTCGGCGAAAACGTAAACAATCTAAAGGGTGGAGTTGAGTAAACAGCTTCCTTGGTATGTTCAACCGCTGGTAATTCAATTCTGCTACGCAGTTGTGTTAGCTTGCTTCGCAAGTAAAGAGCCGTATAGCCATAGCGATAAAGAAAGTTTTCTTTGAATCGTAATATTTAAATGAGTAGGCGTGGTTTCTTGTGACGTCATTTCTGTATGTGCTCTCGATCCAATCGGATTGATCTACGTTTAATATCTAAAAGCTTACAGATGCAAATCACATTTGACAATCGTATTTAAGCTAGAATTCTGAGGAATTCTTTGCCACTTCTCGTCTATGCTGAATAGTGTAGGAGATGGCGCATTTTATTTAATTTGACTAGTTTTAAACCTCAGTTGAGGCATGTTTCTTTGGGTACAGTTACCCTTTTCTAATGTAGATTAAAATGTTTTTGACCATGCCTTTCTAACAATTAATATGAATCTTTAAACTTAGATTAATTTAGCCCTAACACTCAAATTTATATTTAACTCAGCCATCCACCCTTTTTATTGGGACCGCTAGTTCAGATTAATTGAAATTGAACTATTTTTCAGGTGTTTTAGACCTGGTTTTAATGGTAAAACTTTTGTGATTTTTTCCCTGCTGATGCATGGGCCCTTTTTGATAAATGTGTAACAAATTTTTTGCATGGACCTTAATAAAGTTGGATTTTATCTCATAAAACTTAGTCATCTATTTTTTCCCCTACAGCAGCTATTGGAAATTTAGATTAGTTAGTTATTTAGGGTAAGCAGAATCTTTTGGATTAAGATCCTTATACTTTGGTCATTCAGACCAACAGTACTTATAAGATTTTACATTGTTTGATAACTTTTGCTGGTGATTACATTTTTTTTTTTTTTTTTTGGTTGTATCATGTGCTTTGGTTAGTAATATTGAAACTTTAATGTGTGAATTCTATTAAGTGTTTTTTTTATATATGTTATAAAGGTGAAACAGTTATAATTATAAATCTGTAGTATGGCTACAAGTCCCGATAGTCATACTTCTGGAGGTGTTGATGGGAATCAAGTTAAATTGAGTGATTCAGAAAATATAGAGAATAGTCAATAAAAACAACAGTCAAAAGTAGACATAACTAAATTAGAAACACCCCAACAGAATTTAACTCCAAACGTTACAAAATCACAGTTAGTGGGAGCAATGAACATGCTAACAATGACGCAGGTGTCTCAAGAACATAAGTTTGGAGAATTTGTTAATGTTAGCCTAAGTCAAAGCTTGACAGAAAATATAGTCCCCTTTAATCCAGTGGAAGGAATGCAGTTCGAAAAGTGGTTGATGTACTTTGAAAAAAATTGTGCGAAATTTTAAAGGGATGATTTGTGGAAATTAAGCAATTTTGCAAACTTTTTAAAGGGGGAAGCTTTAGCCACTTACATTAAGAATTGTCTGTATGTGTCGTACTGGCCTGAAATGGTAGAAATATTTAATGAAAAATATATTAACCCAGATTCTATGTCATTAACGGATTTCACAAATATTATTTATCAACCTAATCAGGACATTAAAGAGTATTTTAGAAAAAAATTAGATGTAGGGAGATCCCTTAAGTTAGAGATGTCCTGTATTCTTCAAGGTTTGACTGATGGGTTACCAATTCAATTGCGACAATTGTTAGAAATTTACAAACCCGACACACCAACAGGTTGGCTAGAGATGGCCAATAAATTGCAAAAAATTAGTTCACCCAGTGATCGCGATAACACCTCTAGATGCGTATTTCATGCCTTATAAATTCAGAATACGCCTTAAGATTTTCGGAATGCGTGATTTTACGTATTGCTTTTAAATACAAAATTAGATATTTTGTGATAAATAATTATGATTTACTGTTTTTAAATTTAAAAAATTCAGTGATTGTACTAGTTTTTGATGATTTGACATTTATGCACCTTGTGTAATCAGTTATTATTTATGTTCCAAATGCAATTTCATTATGTATTTGAAAATTTAGCATCATTGTTCGTTGTTTTAATTACTCCTTTGAAAAAGAAAATACTTCCTCTAAAAATGTTAAGGCGTATTTTTACTCTTGTGAAAAAATCCTAGATCGATCACTGAGTTCACCGTTCCCAGCCAGACAAACAAACTCTACCAATTTTCATTCTCAAAATACTGCTTCAGCGAGATTGCCAACCCATCCACTACCAAGGTATTGGGGGCCATCTCAAAGTTACTTTCAAGAGAGACCCAGAATGCGAAAGTTTGTCCCTAAGAGGCCAAATAACTATTCACAAGAATATCAACAAAATCACTTTGTTCCAAGGAACAAACATGCAAATCAAACACACCACCAAGAACGTTTACCCCCTTCAGCATGTAGAATTTGTGAAAATCAAGGAATAAAAAATGCATTTCATTGGGTAAATGAAAGCTCCACTTTCCGAAAAGCTCCAATCCCAACTACACTTCCCCAAAATGTAACTCCGACTACAATCACAGATGAGGCTAGTCAGTTCTGACAATTAACTGTATCCGGATACATTCAAAAATAAAGAACAAAAAGTATTATTAGATACTGGTAGTACTCTATCTGTTATAACGAGAAGATTAGCTAATCAAATGAAATTGCCGATTTTGACAACTAATAAAACTGTTTTAGCGCGACAAACGAAGGTACCTTTCAATCAACGACTCAATCAATTTTGCGAAACAATGATGAGATTGGGCCAGTTAAATCGAAGCGTGGAATTTTTTGTAATAACGGAAAATTTAGACTATATTATTCTAGGAATACAACATTGCAGGTCATTTAAATTGAAAATAGACTGTGAAAGCATGTGTGTGACTCAAAGAGGAGTTGTAGTACCTCTGGTGTTTTCACCACATGACAAAACAACACTGCTTGTAACAGTAAGTACCACACAAGATCAAACTGAGTCTCATGAAAATGAAAACGATAGTGTGAATATGGTTTTGATATATTGTATAATCCCGTTAATAATGCTAGTGACAATGATGCTGAGATTTTTCAGGGAGAAGATTTGAGCAGACCGTCAGTTAGGACAATAGAGCCTGGCTCACTTCAGTCTCTTAACCCTTCTAGGGGCAATGGGGAGTATGAACCCCAATTCCATCCAGAGAAAGTGGCACAAATTTAGCTCCTTTTGGACAATTTCCAGCATATATTTTCAAAAAGCAAATATGATATTGGATGTATAAATCTCGAACCCAAGAAAGTCCACTTAACATCAGATCTTCCAATATCCCAACATCCTTATAGAACATCACCAAAGGAAAATTTAGAAATAAAAAAGCAACTTGAGGAATTGGAAAAGGCGGGCATTATAAGAGCATCACACTCACCGTACCCCGCTCCTATCACTATGGTTTTTAAAAAGGGAAAAACGGAACGAACAAGATTATGTATCGATTTCCAGAAATTAAATGAAATAACAAAATTGGATGCAGAACCTATTCCACTAATAGATGAGTTAATTGATCAGCTCTCGCACGCCAAGTATTTTTCCACAATAGATCTAACCTCTGGGTACTGGCAGATTAAAATAGATGAGAAAGGCACAGAGAAGTTTGGCTTTACATGCTCATTCGGGTTATTTCAGTTCCTTCGGCTTCCCTTTGGTTGGAAGTCAAGTCCAGCTATTTTTCAAAGAGGTATTAGAAGGATTCTAAATAAACATCAAGTCAAATTTTCAAAAAATTATTTCGATGACATCATTGTCTTCTCAAATTCATTTGAAGAACACCTAAAACACTTAAAGAAAATATTCCAAATTTGTGAGGAAGAAAACATTGTTAGATAAAAAGAAATGCAATTTTGCTAAAACAAAAATTAATTTCCTTGGCTATGAAATCCAACATAATTCTTATTCACCGGCTAACCCTAATATTGAAACCATAAAAAAATTAATACCACCACGAAATGTTAAGGAGCTTCAGAGATTTCTGGGTAGCATAAATGTGTATAGAAAGTTCATAAAAGGATATGCCCAAATTAGAGAGCCACTAAATAAGTTATTGAGAAAAGATGTTCTGTAGCAGTGGACAGAAGAGTGCCAAAATGCATTCAGTATCTTAAAATATTCTCTCATTTCAAAACCTGTTCTCTATAATCCAAATTATAAATGTCATGTTTTTGTAGACGCAGGTGATGAGGCTATTGGTATAGTTCTCAAGCAAGAACATCCACAAGGATCATTACATCCAATATCATTTCACTCGAGACAGTTAAGAAAGTATGAAAAAAATTACACCATAAGTGAAAAAGAATGTCTAGGAATTGAAGCAATAGACAAATTTCACTGTTATTTACATGGCAACCAATTTATAATTCATACCGATCATGCAGCATTACAGTGGTTAAAAACAATTAACACTTGAACATGGAACAAGGGTTATTTAGATGGTCCCTTAAGCTTTCAATGTATGATTATGAAATCAAATACCTAAAAGGAACTTTAAATGTTGAGGCAGATATGTTATCCCGAAATCCAATTTCACACTTTATCACGGAACAAAGTCAGCTTTTAAGTATAGAGGAAATTAGGGACAAGCAGAATGCAGATAATGTGGGAGGTAAAAATTTTAAGAAAATTCAAGGGGGTGTGGACAATTTATAAAAAGGGGTTAATAAAAATTGTAGTTCCATTTTCGCTACGGGAGAAACTCATGTCTACGGCTCATAAACAGTTTGGGCATCCTGGGGTTAAGAAAATGCTGTCTTTGATTTCGCCTATATATTATTGGAAAGATATCATTACTGATATATCTAATTTTGTAAAACATTGCGAGATCTATCAACTAAACAAAAAATCGCACCAAAAAAAATATGGGCTCTTAGAATCACTACCGAAACTTACTAAAACGTTCGAATTAATTTCAATCGATACCGTGGGTTGGTTAAACTACTATAATTCCCAAAAAAAGTATTTACATGTTGCGGTCGATCATGCTACACGATACGTTTGGACGTTTCCGTCCAAAAGCGTTACCACTGAAACGTATGCTAATTGTTTGAAATAAATTTTTAACATCCAGGTCCCAGAACAATTGCTGAGTGATAGGAATGCAGCTTTTACCTCATCACGTTTCAGAAGATTTTTACTAACAACAGCCCACAGACCACAATGTAATGGGAAAAACGAGAGAATTAATCAAACCCTTGTAACAAAGTTAAGATGTAAGATAAATGCTTCTTCAACCAAAATCCCATGGACAAAATTAATTGAGGAGGTTACTGCAGAATACAATAGTTTACCACATGAAGTAACAAAATTTCCACTCGTTTATCTAATGTTTGGGAAAATTCCACTTTGCTCGCCATTAAAAGATGTTAATACATCTCAATATCCACCTCTCGAGGAAGCTCGAAAATTAGCAGCCCAGAGAACACAAGCCCAGCATGCCAAGAGTAAGATTAGGTACGATAAACATTTTGTGATTCCTCATTCAAAGTTGGTGATTTAGTAAAGTTAGAAGAATTCGTTTACCCTAATACAAGGAAACTTAGCCAACCTTTTGATGGTCCTTTTAAAATATTAAGGCAGTTATCTCCTGTAACTTTTGAAATAGACAAACCAAATCAGTATTCAAATAAGGCCACAGATGTAGTTCATGTTAACAGATTGAGACACAATTTTCCACCAGATGACTTTGACTGGTCAAACATCCAATGATTCAGCTGTATAAATCATTTGTATAAATTTTCATTCTATATAAATGTCTTTAGAGTTTACATTCCATGATCATGGACACTTGGAATAACGTGGACTATAAGAGCTTATTTATAGATGTGATTTATTATTGATTTTTTATTCTCTGAATAAGTTTGTGTTGTCATTGTTTGTACAAAGCTTTTATTTACTCAGGATGTCCTTTTTGGTGTAAAATATTTGATTTCTTCTTTTGTAATACATTTTTTGTTAACGTTCAATTATGATAAAAAAATAACTGTTTATAAAACTTGATGTTTATGTATAAAAAGGCCAACCTTCACACATTTTTCCTTTTTTTCCCCCAACAAAATAGGAATTAGTTTGAACTTAGGATGCAACGGACATCTGGCTTGCAGTAAAGTCAATGGCACCCTCTTTTGATGGCACTGCTTCGCCAGGCTTCTTTTGCTGGGGGGGGGGGGGGGGGGGGATATTTGTAAGATTTAAAATTATTTCGAAATTATGGGGCTTTAATTCTCTCCAATTCTCCTTCTCTTTGCCTTTTCTAAATCGCTGCCTTTTAATTTAACCTATATGCTCTTTCCTACTCCGCGATGACGCATCTCGCTAAAATAATTATAAACAACACGTGTGGAAGATTGGTCTAGAACAAGAAACGGGGTTCTCAAATGTACCAGCATAGGCTGAGTCCCTCTACACTCAAGAGCTGCTTATCAGTTGTTCGCTTGGCTCTCGACTACTATACATCGTTCCTCGGCCCTCGGGGCTTTTGTAATTTACCTTAAAATATTAAAACCAGCTCAGGCATGAAAGAGTTCTGCTTTTAAGCGGAAATCCGCTTTTTTCAATGTCTTTGAGGCTGTTTCTGAGATCGATGCAAAACCGTCGAGAAATCGCGACCGAAAAATGTGTGTGTGTGGGGGGGGGGGGGAGCGGAGCGAACGAATGCCATTTTTTCTCCTTCACAGTAAACCATGCTGTAAACAGAGATGCGTTCCTAAGCCTACACATCATATCTATCACCCTAAATTATTGGTGCAGCGGAATGGAGAAAGGCATAACTTGTGCCAATCGGCCGAATGACGATTGCGCAGGTTGAAAGTAGGTCACGCCGTACTGTTGAAATCGCACCGCGGAAATTGCCGAAGTTGAATTACGGGATGACTGATAACGGCTGTTATTGTGAACCAGGCGCGTAGCCAGGAAAATTTTTCGGGGGGGGGGGGGGGATATGAACTTATATGTGTATAAATAGATGGAATTTCATCACTAATCCAAACATTTCGGGGGGGATATATCCCGATATCCCCCCCCCCCCCGCTGGCTACGCTCCTGATGTGACAACTTCTACTGCTACTTTTATTTGTCGTGTGTTTGGAATTGTACTGCACACGCTCTGAAACGCATGTGGGAAATTGCGTCATCAGTTTGTGAAGATGATCTTTTGTTAGTTAACCAAGATAACATTATAAATATGGATATTAATTTAAACAATGAGCATAAAGCTTGCTCAGTAGATGCGAGCGAAAAAAATAAATTTAAATTCGAGTGGTTGAATAAATCTATTAAAGTCAAACTACCGGCAAAAGTTATGGATCATGTAGAAGAAATAGAAATAAAAGTAGGGGATATATATATGCGATATAGATTTAGTAATAATTAGAGGTTATTTTATGAGAATTTAATGACATTACGTTTTACGACTCAACGTAAAAGTGTAGCAGTTAATGTTTCGTAGATGTATTAAATTAGTAACGTGTCTTCTGACCTTAAATTACAAACCAAGAGCAAGCTGCGTTTAGTTTATTATTTTGCATCAAAATTTAAGTATAATTAGTACAGTAGGGAACCCGAAATCCGGAATGCTCGGGACCGGACCCATTCCGGATTTTGGGATACCGGCTGCGAACTTTACCGATTTCCGGAAGTCTTCCGAGGTAAGCTGTAGCATAGGCCCTTCTGCGTTTTAGCGTCTATTATGACGTTAATTAATATTAACTGAAACTCTATTAAATAAAAACTTTAAAAATATGCACACGATTATATATCTCTGATTAAAAAAAGAAAAAGAATGAATGAATAATACAGTATGTTAAAGAGGAAGTAATCCATTAAAAAATTCAAAAGCTATGTTATGGAGCCGAGCAATGATTATTTCAGACGGATGACGATTGCTGCAACTAAATTGGCTGAAAATATGCAACTTATATAATCTTAAAATTTTACTTAACGTTTTTTCATACATAGTTTCCGATTGAAATAACTCATCCTACACCGCAATTCAGCGGGCTACGGAAGGACGGATAGAGCAGTTGTGCAATTTTCGGAACAACTGCCGCCTTTCCTTGGCCTGTTGATTTGCCTAGCAATTTATTACGCAACCCGCAACCCAACATTTCTTCACACATCTGCAGTTCTTTGAGAAGGGGGGGGAGGGAAACAGTCATTAAGCAGACCAAATCCCGTTCATCTTTGTTTACATTTAACAGACTAGATGAATCATCAACACTTGAAGCTGCGCACCTGTGTGTGCGCGTGCGTAAAGGACACATATTTTTCTCCCCATTAAAGCAAGTCATTCTATAATAGCATAGAATCTATTTACGCTACGAGAAATCGAAAATTACCGCACAAGATCTAACAGCTGTTGGGGGGTAGCAGTGCCTGGTACTTTCAAATTTAACTTCCATTTAATTTTTACTGTAAATTTTTATGTCAATTTTGAATCAGAGGCATTGCGTGGATCAAAAATGAAGACAAGTTCTTGAATGACAAACAGTTTATTTATGAAGAACAAAAAGTTCATCCACTCATAAGACAGAAATACAAGAAAAACATTTGTTTCAAAATTTACCAGCATGAGCAGGGCAGCCAGAAAGAGGAAAAAAACTTCTATTTTACTTGCACAGCTCACCATTTACTGGTCACTAAAAATGGCTTCTACCAGTCTCAAAAACAGGTCATCACAAGAGCTTCCACAAAAAAACATAACAAGGCCCAGCCTTTCATTTGCCTTTTTCAGGCCTACCACAACATATCTGCACTGGGTTCAGAACTGAACTGTACTGTACTGCACAAACAAAACTAACACCTCCCTTTATACTACCCTGCCCATGCTTCACAAGCTCAAATTTGCATACTTTCCAAACCTGGAAAGAAAATTAAAGTTATTTCTGGTTTTATTTAGATGAGGTGACACATCAAAGATGATGTCACAGCTTTCAGCCAATGGAATGATTTTATAAACATTTAGTTATTATTAAGTGGCAACTAATGGTTTGTTTACATCTACAGTATGTCAGATGGTGAAGCAAGTTATTTTAGTATGATAATTTAAGACTATTTTAACTTTATATAATGATTGGAAGTAACTTAGAAGTAGTTTATTTTTACTTTAAATACTACTGCCTTTAATTTAAATGCTGTTTTAAATAAGTTAAACATTTTACAAGACTATTTTAAAAGGTAAATGTTATTTTAGAACTTTTGTATATATAAGGAAACAGGCATGTACATAATAAAAATAAGTCTGTTATATTCCACAACATACCACAAAAGCATTGTTAGGACTTTGGTGAGGATGGTTGGAAAACTTATTGGGGGAAGGGAAACTTTAGATATTTTACTTTAGGGTTAAGGAAACTTTAAGTTTTTAAAAAAAATACTTAATGAAAATAAGTTTTAATATACTATAATTTAGCTAAACAGATAAAATATATTTAGTTTATTTTTACATATTCCAACAACAGCAACTCGCCGATCGCAAAGCGAAGAAAGGCGCGAGTATACAGGATCGATCATTCTCCTGGTACGCGCCCGCACCCTCCTTTCCCTGCGCTTCGCCGCGATCGACGAAATTCTTTCCAATTTAACAGGTTTCCTTATTTTTACGTATATTCAATTGAAAACGGCCTTTCAAAGAAGAAAATGAGGAATAAAAAGGAAAATAATATCCGTTTTTATATGCTTATAGGGAGGGGGGGGAAACGTGAAGGGGGATAAAATGCAGGAAAAAAAAGTTCCGGATTTCGGGTCCCCTACTGTATTAGGTAATTAAAGTGTGCTTGGAGTTTAGCAAGAATATAATCTTTGGTTACATAATTATTATTGGGGGGGGGGGGTCGGGATTGATTTTTATCCCTCTCGACACTGGTTTAGGAATGTCCTGATTTTAGGTTCAGAAAAAATGGTCACTTTAATAATACAGTCAACTCCCTCTAATCCGCACTCGCTGGGACCAAGGGTTGTGCGGATTACAGGATTTTGCAGATTATAGGTCATTTTTTTTTTTTTTTTCATTTTTACATTTAGAATTTCCCTTTAAATTATAGTCAATTTACTGTAAACAAATAGGAAATGATGAAAGAAAATGCATATGCTATTGAATAAAAACACAATTAAATGTCAATATAAATACAATAAATAATACAATTAAATTTAGAGAATTTACTAAAGGACAGATGAAAGAAAATATTTATACTGCTGAACTAAAACACTATTTTATTTAATATTAAATACAATTACTAATACTATATTAAAAGAATAAATTCTCTCTAAATTTTTATTTATTTTTCATTTTTTCAAACATTGCAGTGATTGTAATTTGTTTAAGAGATTTTAATTTTTCTTCAGAAATTTTGTCCTGAAGCCTTCTAATTGTCAGTAACTCTTGGTCACTGACAAATGATTGCTTTTGCAAAATGTTTAAGGAGACCCCAAATCTGGAAGTTTTTCAACAAACAAACATTCTTTTTTTTAAGGGCAGTTGTTGTTGTTTTTAATTTCTTTAAAAGACCGTTTTTAACTAAATATATATCTATTATAAAATAAACAAGCTCAATCAGAAAGGGAGGAATTTCAATGGTCGCTCACGAAGGGGGGGGGGGGACATGCGGTGCATCATTTGTATGTTTGATATCTCAGAATTACATTAATTTCAGATCTTGTGAGGTAATTTTCGGTTTCTCCTAATGTAAAAATATTCTATGCTATTATATAAGCTCTAAAGAGGAAAAGAATGTTATCCTTTTCACACACACACACGTGCATTACATTTCAAGTGCTGATGATTCATTATTTTTGCATGTGCTCCTCCGGCAGCTAAATATTAACAAAGAGAAAGGCCTTGTGGTCTGTTTATGCTTTTCTTTCTTTCTTCCTTCCTACAGAACTACAGTTATGTGGAGAAAGTTTTTGTTGCATAATAAATCGCTAGACAGAAGATCAAAAGGGTGAGGTAGGGGGAGAATCGGAAAATTGCGCAACTGTTGTGTCGTCTGCCAAATCGCGGTTTGCATTTAAAGTTAAACATGTTACATATTTTCACCCAATTTTAATTGCAACGGTCAATCTTTACGATCGTCTCGCGAGTTTTTCTCTCTCTCATAGAGCAAACGTTTTCGTTGATTGTTTGTTTCATTCAGGAAAAGAGTAAAGCCATGTGATTAGACGGTGCATTGCTTTGGAGTTCGTTATTTACATCCATTCACTGCCTGAACACATGCAACTTAGCATATAAGTTTTTGTATGTTTAATTACATGATAATATGCTCAAATATATGAAATTATTTACTTCAAATACCTGTGGAAAACCATTAATAAATGTCTTTATAACATTCAGCCAATCAAATAACTTCTATAACAGTAATACTACCAGTCAAATGCCGCTCAAAATGTAAACAAACAAGTTTGTTTACATTTGAATTATATCGCGGATTAGCGGGAGTTGACTGTAATAAATCTTATAAATAAAAATGAAATTCTGTTTGTTTGTTTGTTTGTGGATTTGAGTTGTATACAAATCCACAAAAATGGACCTATCAGCCTGAAATTTTGCACAGATATGTAAAATAATATAGAATAAATCATAGTCCACTTTAAAACTTTGAAAGTCCACCCGTTCCCAGAATTTAAGAGATTTTTTATGTTCTTCACGCAAAAAGCTTTCCGTAATTGTAACCCCTGTAGTGAAAAAAGTGTGAAATAAGGATCGTGGTTGCCATGTGTGGCGATTTTGCCGAATAAGATGTTTTAAATTCTCAAAGTAAAAATAAAAGAATAATAATGATTTTTTTTTTTGTTAGTTTATATTTGTAAGATTATTAATTTTTTATTATAATATCGTGTGCATGGGAAATCGGAGCAGGAATGAAATGTTTTATACGCAAAACAATAAGAATTGAAGATTTTCGAGGCTAATATGTAATTTTTTTTTAGTTTGGCGAAAAAATAAAATGGCTCAAATGCTGATTTTGAGAAAGTGAGTTCTAGTGGTTTGCACAGTTTTCAGCTTGGCACAATTTATTGAGAGCTTAAGGAAATAGATTTTTGAAAGCAAGTGCAAAGGTTTTATTAGAATACAGCGTTAAATTTTAATGATCCGCGAAGAAATAATGCAGTTATTAAGGGATTTCAAGCGATCTATCTTCAGAATTCTCGCCAATTGAGTACATTGATTTAAGTTGGGGGAATTCTGCCAAATTTCAGAAAATTGAAAGCTTCTCATTTAGTACATCGGAGTAACGATGAATAAAACACGTTATAGTTGATAATTTAAAAAAATTCGGTTGTATTAAGGGATTCCCCTTTTCAAATAAATGTGTGCTTTACTTTTTGGCGGCCGGACAATTTCCCATATTGATTGCTGCTAAGTCAATGCTTCGAATGATTTCCTGAAAAAACTCTTGCAAAATGGCGTATGTTGGCACTTTGGCGAGGCTTAGATTTGAAACTGGTATATATAATACTGGTTATAGATAAAAATGAATGTTGGTATGTGTGTATGAGTTTGAAAAACTCCAGCACCGTTGCACCATGAAATTTGGTTCACCTAAGTCTTTTATCATTGAGAAGCTATTTATGCTATCCGTTTTCCTCTAACTTGCCACTAGGTGGCGCAGCAGAACGTCGAATTCTATTCCGTTTAGCCGTTTACTATGTGAATATCGTCCAACCGATTTCGATAAAATTTGGTACACGTGGATATTAGAACACTGAGAATATTTTTCAGTATCCATTTTGTTCCACTTGTCTCTAAATGGCGCTGCAACACATCAACTTCTATACCATTCGACCGAACGGCATAAAATTTCTTATACTTACACATTTCAGCACGAAGAATGTATTCTGTGTTCCTTTTGATGTTACTCACCACTAGATGGCACTGCAATGCATTATTATTTTAACTCTCCACTAGATGATGCTGCAGCAGGCCAAATTCTTGACCATTCAAACGGTCGCTATGAAAATCAGTATACATAGCTATTTGAACAATGAGAATATTTTGGCGTTATCCATTTTGCTATAACTCGCCACTTGACGGCACTGTAGCAAATCATTACTTTAATTAACCACTAGATCGCGCTGCAGTGTATCACTTCTTGACTGTGCAACTGATTGCTATGAAAATAGGTATACATAGATATTTGAACACGGGGAAGAGTTTGGCGCTATCCATTTTCCTATATAATTTGCCACTAGATGTTGCGTCGTCAGGGCTGTCCAGCCGATCGTCCTGAAATTTCGTATTCATCGATATCTGAATGCGAAGAATATTTCTGCCGTATCCGTTTTGCTAAAACTCTCCAATAGATTGCGCTACGCCGCATAGCCTTCTGCACCGTACAAACGATTGCCTTGAAATTCGGTATGCATGGTTATTGAACACAATATAAAGCGATATCCATTTTGCTATATCTCTTTATTACAATAAATAGTAATCCCCACAAATCGTAATATCAAAAAGTCCATTCATTCCCGTGCGAAGAACGGGTACTTCAGCTAGTAAATGAATAAAATCAAAACTGCAATAATGAAGAAAAAAAAAAAAAAAAAAAAGTTTTTGAAAACATTTTGATTTCAACATTTTTTAACGTATTTTTATCATGTATAGAAAATGGGGGTAAAATTTTGTACTATCGTTTTTTAAGAATGGAGTGATATATTACTGGAAGAAATTACTGTACAAAAACAGTTGTTTTTCAATCTGTAAAAATTTGGTTACCTTTTTTTCCACCATAAATTGACCCTTATAAGAATATAGTGTACTGGCTGGTGAGAAAATGTATACATGCATATCTATATAAATAAAATTAGACTTTTGTCTGTACATTTCTTGGAATTCAAAAATTTTGCGATTTCTATCTGTTTCAAGCTTCCGGGAATCCGATGCGACCCTCAAAAAAAAGTTTGTCTGTCTGTCGTTCTGTCATTCTGTCCGTGACGCTTTTTCTGTTTAAGCATCACGTAAAAACGGCTGAAGCGAATGATATGAAATTGGGTGTCATGATAGGTGGTCACTCAACTTAAAACATAGGTGTAGAATTTTTTAAAAATCTTGATTGGATTTTGAGATTTTGCGAAAATCCTGTCAAACTGCGTAAATTTGTGTTCAAGCATTACGTAAAAACGACTGAAGCGAATGATATGAAATTGGGTGTCATGATAGGTGGTCACTCAACTTAAAACATAAGTGTCAAAGTTTTAAAAATTTTCATTAGATTTTCAGATTTTGCGAAAATCGTTTCAAACTGCGTAAATTTGTGTTCGCACATCACGTAATAACTGCAAAGGTGAAAAAATGATATTTGGTGAAATGATAGGTGGTCACTCACCTTAAACTATAAGCATCTAATTTTAAAAAATCGATCCGATTTCGAGATTTTGCGAAAATCGTTTAAAACTGAGTGAATCTTTGTTCCCGCATTACGTAATAACGACTAAAGCGAATGAAATGATATTACTTAGTGACTCTCTTAACCTGTAATATTTTAACAATACATAAAAATTATAACTTCGCTTTCTTTACTTTGGCAACATACTCCATCCATTCTGTGTACTCCTACAATGATAACGAAATATCTTGCTTTTTGGAAATTTGCATTCACTAACCCGTCAAGGACGGGTACTTCAGCTAGTATATATATATATATATATATATATATATATATATATAATATAAAATAGCTTAACTTACGTAAAATGGATTCCCAAGTGAAATATTAATTGAAAGCACATTATAACAGATATAATACATAATCATTAAAATAAAAATGAAATCCAGAGGCTATAAATAAATTTGAAACAGGGCCATCAAAGCCAAAAATTGGGAAAAACATGCCATAAGCAATCACATGTGCTTAAATATATACGTACATATGTATTATATATACACATACGTATATATATATATATATATATATATATATATATATATATATATATATATATATATATATATATATATATATATATATATATATATATAATTTTTTTTTTCACGTTAAATTTTGTATTCGGGTAGAGTTCAGCTTTTTTGATCAGCTTGCACTTTCATGCCTGCAGCTACTCAACCTAAAATGTGTCTTTTACTCGTAACATTTATATATATAAAACTCAGCTGTTCGAGCCTCGTCGGGGGGGGAGACCCTCCATGAACCCCCTAATTTTTTAGTTTCATTATTGCCATATTAAAACGATATTAATTGACTATGTCATTTTATATCTCATCTTTCGTCTATTTCGCCTTGTAACCCGCTGTTGAAATTTTTAGGATTGTAACCTATTTATAGAAAAGTACATGTGATGCATGTTCTACAGCTTACGAAATACTGTAGCAATAGATTAAAGCTGTTGTGAACTAATAGTATTTAAATATATGTAAAATTATGTCGCATTTTTGGGACACATTTTTCGGTCAAATTTTAGTAACGGGGGTGAGAGATAAAATGACATAGTCATTAATATATAAAACATAATCTTACAGGAAGTAATAATAAATGAAGTTGCTATATGGTTACACATAACATTAGGGTAACATTTTATTTAGTTCAAAAGATTTTTTGTTACCTATTTTGAAAAGAAATTCCTTTATCTACCTGCTGTATACTACATGACTCAAATTTTATGGAGGAAAATAGTTTTATACACTAAAATATGCTGTGAGAGTATGTACTTTAAAAACAGTAAAACTTAAGATTTACCTGTTATTTTAATCCAAAGTATTATTCCAAAGCCATCAAGGTAAGGCCATCCCAGCTATCAAAGTTATGAGCTAACAAAGATTTCATCATTGAAACAGCGTTGTTTTATATAAGTTAACTGTTCCAAATGTTGAAATTTTACTAGCCTTCTGAAACTGTTTAAAAATACCAATTTAACTTTTTCGAAAGCTATATACAACAATGAGGAATCTGAAAAATTTTGTATCCTAAAAAGTGTACTTCATGCATAATTCATGAAATAACAAATAAAATTTGGCTGTTGTTTAAGGTATACGCCATATGGAATGGGAAGCGGGCTCAATAGAATGGGTTGCCACAACTAATAAACTCAAAAATCGCCACTTCTGTTTTAATGAAACGCACCAATTTTCATAACATCTCACAGGAGCCGCCTATAACCCTTCTGTGGCCCCCTCCCATACACACATACACTATAACTCCGCGTTTCATAAACATATCTTTAGTGTGCATAATATATATATATAGATATATCTTGTAATTACCGCTAATAACTATACACATATTTATATTAAAATTGTTTTGCTTTTGATGTGAACTTGGGATCTTCGTTTTTCTCAAATCCTGTGGAAAGTAGAATGCTCCTTATTTTATGTTTGCGAGAAATTTGAATTCAACTACATACTATCCATTTAGAACGAGCATAGCTTATTAAACTTATCATATTCGGATAGTGAAAAATTTTAATGAGGTGGGGGCTAGAGGGGGCATATGTCCCTGTTCACAGCATATACAAGAGGCACAATATTTTCGAATTACCATTGTTTTCCATTCAGGCAAACAGAAGGGGCGAACTCAATTTAGCATAGATTTTTGAAAGCTTTGCTGAGGCCCAGCGGCTCAGCTAGCGCAGTCGGAGGGGAAGGGACATTTAAAATCCCATACTGAGAAGCAACATGACAAAGAAGGATAGTATTCCCCGGTGCATCTTTTCAATAATGAGAGCGAACAGGTTAAACGCGGAAATAAATAGTCAAATGCTTAACGTAAATAATACATTATTATAAAGGCACTTTAATAAAATCGAATAGACAATATGTACGTTTCGGGTGGTACGAAAAGTCCACTCTCCTTCCAGAGCCGTGCTTAGGGCGTGGCAAACTTGGCCATCGCCCAGGGCCTCTAACTGTTGAATTCATGGATATCAGGTGATCAAACTTTCATTAACGTTATTTTTTTTTTACAAAAACCCAAATTTTTCATTTATGGGGGGGGGGGGGGATTGAAGCTTTTAAATATCGATAAAATTAATGCTTTTAAATGTGCAGAATATGTAATTTCCTGTATAGCTTTTCTTTTTTCAAATTTACAGCATGTTAAGTAGCTAGATGCAGATTTTAAATTATGGAAACTTACTGTGTTAAAATCTTAAATAGTTAATGTAATTTACTTAATTACAGTAGCAGTAGCGATTTGTGCTGGGTGAGAAGGGAGACATGACAAGATCCACAATAATTTAGTAAGTAAAGAAAAGTGAAAGGCCCCTAATTGTTTTTTATCTCGGGCCGCTAAATATGTTTTGCGCAGGGCCCCCTAAAACCCTAAGCACGTCCCTGCCTCATTCACTACGCCCCTACAAAGAAGCGTGGAACCTTTGAACCCCTGAAACGTGCGTATTAGGGGGTGAACGCTGGATGAAAAATAGGCCTCTCCCAAAACAGTCTAAAAGATTTGTCTAGTCTCGTAAAATCCCTATATCATAATGTTAAAAATGCTTCTCTCATCTAACAAGATCCCTGTATCGTAATGTTAAAAATGTTTGTCTCATCTTTCAAAAAATGTGCAAATCTCTGACTCGTCTCGCATCCATCCCTATGTGTACAGCTCTAAATAAAACTTAAAGATTCGAATTTATGGTCGATTCCTAGAATTTTTTTTAATGTATCCCTTTCTTTGTGGGAATATATATTTTTCGAAACTTTTAGATATTTCGAATTTTTTCTTGTGTCCTTTTAATTTTGAATTACTCAAGATTGACTGTATTTTTATTTGTTCTTTAAATCAAGTATTTAACTGTATTTTGAGTATAATGCTAGCATTTTTAGTTTTTCTAATAGGTTAAGCATAGATTCAATAGTGGTTTAAACTCCCTTTGTTTTGGAGGTTCAAATACATTCGCTGAAAACGACCAACAAATAATCTCAATAAATATAGCCAGATCTGCAAAAACAATTCGAATATTGCACCCATTCTAATATCGCCAAATCTGAGACAGCAGTTTTTATGCTGGGAAAGAGGTCTGATGTATATGTCTGTCTCCCTTTTTTATTTATATATATATATATTTTTTTTTTTTTTTTTTTGGCACCTGCCATAAGTTTCATAAGAAAAGCAGAGTAAGTTTAAAGAAGAATCTAAATAGCGTTTTTAAATAAATGACTCTGAACAAAATATCTGCATACTTTATATTTTTGACTATTACTTGAAAATACTGTCCCATGGATTTATTAATTTTATGGATAAGAACATAAGTGCAGGAGCCCTACAGCATACCCTCCAACTGCTACAGATTATCCGTAGTTTATACGGATAAGTAGCATGAACTACGGAGCTACGGATGGTTCGAAAAAACTACGGAATTGAGCAATTTACTTTTTTTAGGGCATTATGCCTGCACGGGGGTGCGGTTTGCAACCCTAGCTGCTTTGTTGTGAGTCAACACTCCTGTGTGTCGGCGGCGATCGTGAAAGAAGGGAATTCAACATTCTTCCTCGGCGCCGGCAGCCGTGAGCGAACTTGTGTCGGCGAAAGTGTGGTGTGCGTGGGAGGGGGGGGGATGCCGTTAGCTGCTCCTTCTCTTGTTACGTCACGTCTCCTCTCGCATTTCCCGCCACCCTATCTTGCTCCGTCCTGTGTTTGGATGTAAGCTTAGCTCTTTTGTGGAAGGAAAGTGCAACGCACGTTGTTTTCTTTGTTTACATGGATCGTTTTTTAAAACGTGATTGTACTACTGATATTTTAAAAAACCTCTAATAATGATGTTGCAGGGTGTCTACTGCTCTTGAAAGTCTGGGAAAAGCCGGGAAATCGGAAAATGGGTCCGGAAAATTCACCAAAAGAATCAATTTTTTTCATGTCTTTGTTTTTTCTACACTTTCTCTCTAATTGTCAGACTGGAAACCGAAAGCAACTGCGACGCATTTTTCGGACCGCGAAAGCATCAAGCGATGTGTTTGTATAAGGAGGAGAAAATGGGGGACTCATCAATCGTGACGTGAGGGTAAAAGACAAATTAGCTTACTTGGTAACTTATATAACAGGACTGTATTTCCAAGAACAGTTAGTTAATTCTATCAGAAAGTGCAACTACTTCTGTTTCTCAATTGATGAAAGCTTAATCCTGTATACTTTAGTCAAAATTGATTTAAAGAAGTTGTACAAAATCTGCAAATATAAAGACAAGCATTGTGCAATTTCCCTAAGTAAAATGCATTGGTCAGGAGTTTTTTTCCCGGGACCTCCCAAAAGTCAGGAAATTGACTTTCAGAAATTTGGTAGACACCCAGTGTTGAGAAAAACCTCTAAAAAGCGGGGGGGGGGGGGGGGGGTTATGACTACTTCAACTCATATATATGTATAGGTGTTTGTGACAAGGGAGTAAAGAATATGCATTTTGTATGGCAAAAAATTCCTCATGGGGGGTTATGACTCCCCTAACAACCCCCCCCCCCCGCGATATCGCGTATGTGCTACTGATGAGGTGAAGGCCAATGTTAGAGGGTATGCTACAGCTTTCCTTAGGGGGTGGCCAGAGACGTACCCAGAAAAAAAAAATTTGGGGAATGTCCAAAAATTTTGGAGGAGTCCAAACAGTAAAAAAAAGGCAAAAATTTTCACACAAAGACTTCATTCTTCATCATTATTATTTTGCTAACAAAAAATGAAATATCGGAGGGGGGCAGGGGGTGGACTCCCTGGACCCTCCCCCCCTCCCTGTATATGTCCTTCGGTGTGGCAAACTGGGCAACTGCCCAGGGCAGCTAAAAAACTGTTGAAATTGTCGATCGATATCAAGTAGCCAAATAAACTTCCTAACCTAAAACTGAAAACTGCACATCAGTAAGCCGAGAAAAAACACAAATTTTGTAATTTAGTGTGTAGCTTTCTCTTTCAAATTTACAGCATGGCTAAGCTAGACTGCAGCTTTTACATTATGAGGGAAAGCAGTAGCATAGCCAGAATTTTATTTCGGAGGGGGGCTGAGTATCAAATTGTAAGCTACATTCAATTATAAGCTAAATATCAAATTGCAAGCTAAGTAAAGTGTAAAGTAATTAAAAAACTTTGTAAAAAACACACATAAGTAATAGGTAAGAGGATATGCACGTTTCGTTCAAAAATTGTTTTGAACTTCATCAGTCCAAGCCCTTCGTCGTAAAGAACACAGGGAACTGAAAAGAGATAAACAAGCAAGATGTTGCCACAAGGGGCAAAGAAAAGTCGAACAAAACCACGGAGAGGGGAGGGGAAAAAAAAAATTAAAATATGGGATAAAAAGGAAAGGAAAGAAGCACAAAAAATACAGAAATAAAAAAGGAATAAATAAAATAAAAAAATAATAATAAAAAAGGGAACACACGAGTACAAACACACACAAAAAAAGAGAAAACAGAACCAAAAAAAAAAAACAGAACACTTTTTTTTTTTTTTTTTTTTTTTTTAAATTAAAAACCACGAACAGGACAGCACAATATAATAAATATATATATATAATTTTTTTTTAATAAAAACGTAAATGAAAGACAGTAACACACGTACATACACATTAAAGAAAAAAAAGGGGGGGAGTAGACAAAGAATGTGAAAAGAACCTTACAACAGCAACTTCCAAGCAGAATGAACGAAAGGAACGGAAGAACCATCGTTCACAAGATGATCTAAGTGCTGGGTAATGGAAAAACCTTCCAAAAAATCCAGATGGGACAAAGACTGAGGAGTGCACAAAATCTTAGCCTTAGAAAACTGAAAATGATGATTGGAATTCCAACAATGTGAGGCAATAGAAGATTTGGAAAGTTCGTGCTTAGAAACATATCTCTCATGCTCTTTGAGCCTAAATTTGAGAGCTCTTCTGGTCTGACCAATATAGCCCAAATTACATGATCCACAAGGAATATAATAAACACCCCAACAGTTCTCAGTAGGAATAGGATCTTTAAGGGAAGAAAATTTAAGTTTATTAACAGCTTTAAAAATGACTTTGAAACCGAAATTTTTGAGAAGTTTAGAAATTTTGTAGCATAAAGGTGAAAAGAAAGGTAGTACAATTAATTCGTCGTGAAAATTAATAGTATTAGTAGAAGTATTAGGCTTATTAAATTTAGAAACAGCTTTATCAATAATAGAGGGGCTAAAACCACGAGAAACAGCTAAGGATTTTAAGTAACTAATTTCATTATTAAGAGATGAAGAATCAGAGCAAATTTTTATAGCACGAAACACATAAGTGTAAAAAGCAGAAAGTTTTTGCTGGTAAGGATGATTAGATAGGGCATGAGGAGGTAAAGATATAGAAAAGGGTTTGCAGAAAACAGAAGTAGAGAAACCGTCAGGATTCCTAGAAACAAGAACATCCAAAAAAGGTAAAGAATTGTTGCACTCCTCTTCTAGAGTAAATTCGATACACGGATCAACAGAATTAACAATTAAAAGTAAATTAGAAATATCACAATTGGAATCCACTAGAACGAAAGTATCATTAACATATCTGACCCAGCACGGAAAATTAAAGACCTTGAAGAGCTTCTCTTCAAAATAATGCATATAAATATCACATAAGAGAGGTGAGAGAGAATTACCCATAGCAAGACCCCAGGGGCGGATTCAGAGAAATCATTTGGGGGGGGGGGGGCTCCGTTTTTCATTAGGATGATACATTGCTTTCCCAATATTTTTTCTCCCAATGTATAATTAGACATGGTATATCACAACTAAATAAGTATGTTGTCTGCTGCAAGAACCGTCGAAAGAAAACTCGGAAAGGGGGGGCAGAGCTATCGTGCGCCCTATACCGATCAAGTTAAGGCCGATGCTCATAAGCCACGTTATTTATGCGTTTCAATGGATGATTGGACTGATACGGGAAAAAAATGTTCCATTGCTCTCTCCGTTGTATGGGGGGATAGGGTTTTCCCCAGACAGCACATCAAACTTGCAGCAAGATTGATTTATCAAGTCAATAAACTTGAATTAAGCTTGACAATTTCAAGCGTGTAAGCTTAATGCAAGCTTGAATAAGTGTTCAAGTATACATTTGCCCAGCTTGCATTAAGCTTGACATAGCAAGCTTAACTTCAAGCTTAAAAAATTTTCCTAAAAAAAAATTTCTTAAGTACACGGGGTGCCCGTCGGCGAGCTCGCCCCACATATTTTATTTTTCCACGCATTTTCCCCTCTATGCTGAAATTCCAAGTTATTTTAATCTGTTTCCATCAAGCGTCCACGATCGAACTCGGGACCTAAGGGTTGGGAAGCCAGCGTCCTAACCATTCCGCCAATCTGCTTCGCGCTGGTATGACTAAAGTTTGAAGTGACTGTTATGGTTGTCACACCGTTTTCTGGCGAGATCGATCAGTGCCCGATGCCGATCTGTTTCTTTTATTTTTCCATGGGATGCATTAAATTTAAAATAATGTTATGTGTGATTTATAGACTCTACTAACAGGGAAATAAGCATAATATAAACTTAAAAGCAGCACACGTTTTAAAACTTTCAATATCGCGACACTCATGTTGGGCAATACTGGCCAAAATCGAGACAAACAACTCATTTTGAAATCAATTTCGTAGTATAATTGTATTTTATTTTGAAGAATTTTTATATTTGAAAATATAGAATCTTTTTTTTTTAATTCTATGGTCAAGTGCATTTATGACTGATGATAAATTATTTGTTATGTGGATGTGGCTTTCCAAATCAAGCAGTCATCAAGTTGTATTCGAGCTTGACAGTTCAAATGACTTCTCCAAGCTTGCTGCAAACTTAAAATGAATTGAACTGTCAAGCTTGTATTAATACGTCAAATTCAAAGAAATGTCAAGCTTGATTTAAGCTTATGTGCTGTCTGGGTCAGTTTAACACATTAATCTTTTGTTGGTAGATTCCGACTGGTCATTAAAAGTCGTAAATTTCACCAGAAAAATGTCGCCTTAACCACTGTAGTGACGACAAGACGTGGCTAATCAGCAACGACCTTTATTCATGTTGTTGTTCGTGGGCCCTACCCATTAGCATTTTAGTATGTACAGAGTATAATTGCTGAATGCATTATTGAACCCATTTCACAGTCACTGTGCAATATACAGTGTTCATAGCATACATTTGCGCATTTTAGGATGGCATTAAGTTTTCCAGATTAAGTAATTCCCATCCTTTTCTGTGAGGACTGTAGAAAGCCAACGTTAATTGCTATTTACAATTTGAGCTTTCTTTTTAAAACCAGACCACCTATGCATTGCCAGGCACTCTCTTTGTCTGATATCTTAGAATATGTTGTACTTTTATAATGAGAATTTGTACCCATAAATCTGGGTGATGTGGACAACTTATGAGAGCAGTTGAAAGAATGAAAGCTCTATAAACTGTGGAGGGTTGAATTGTTTGTCTATGCTTTAGCATCACTTAAGGCCGATGCTGATTGCCGCTGCGTCTAACGTGATTGCAGTGAGTAAGAGGGCATTCTCGTCGGGAATTTTACGACTTTTTAATGGCAATTCGGGGTTTACCGATAAAATATTTCTGCACTAAACCGCAAACTGCGTCCCCCATAAAATGGAGAGAGCAACGGACGGTTTTCCCCCATATCAGTGTGCTGTCGTCCATTCAAATACGGTGGAACCTGCTGAAGTGACCACCTTGGTCAAGCGATCGTCTGTCTGTAGTGACAACTTTAAGTCAATTTCGATTTACAACCATCACACTTTACTACCTCTGTAAGGTGACCGTCTTTATAAGGTGACCAGTTTTGTTCTCCCCAAGAGTAGTCCCATTAGACAGGTTCCACTGTACAAATAAAACTTTTAACTGTGCTCCAGCCACTGTGGCGATAGCGAGTCAATAAAATTTTCCTCTTCTGTTTAAAACTAAAAGCTCTATCATTTTTGTAAATAGAGAAATTATGTTTAGTCCACAGAGGTTCAATAAGTATTGGTGAAAATATTCTTTGTGTATATATATATATATATATACTCATGTCAATAAATTAAGGATAATGAAGTTCAGGCAAAGAAAGAGAAAGAAGCAAAACAAATTTGACATATTTGTAAAGTCTATTTATTAAACAAAAAGTAAAGAGCAAAAAAGATGCTATATGTTTGACATAATTAATAAAAATTGCAAGTTTTACTCCCTTGACCAAATTTCAAAAAAGAACCTATTTACAAAAAACAGTATAACATGGTTAGTAGGATGGTTAATATGGAGTATGTCTCCCGGACGATGCAATACAGGCCTGACAACGCCCAGGCATGCTGAGTATCAAATGATCAATCTGATCTTGGGGAATATTACACCACTCATCAAGCAATGAACTCCGAAGTTCCGGTAGACAGGTGGGAGGGGGTTGACGGGCTGCAATTCGTCGGCCAAGCATATCCCACACATGCTCTATTGGATTCAAGTCCGGTGAGTATGCTGGCCAATGCATACGGGTGATATCCTCCGATGGAAGGCATTCGTCTACAATGTTTGCACGGTGAGGACGGGCGTTGTCATCCATAAACACAAATTCAGCACCCATGGCGCCCCGAAACAAACGTACATGTTGTTCCAGAATGACATCCCGATAGATGTGGCCTGTCATCGTTACACTCTGAACATGCAGGTCAGTTCTGGAACCAAGAATAATTCCTCCCCAAACGAGCCATCCTGCACCACCGTAACGGTGTCTTTCAATGGTGTTCTCTTGGTGGTAACGGGTACCTGGCGCTCTCCAGATGAATGTCCGGCGAGAATCAGACTCCAAACTGAACCTGGACTCGTCGGAAAACATCACACAAGACCACTGTTGCGGTGTCCACAATGCATGCTCTCTACTCCAGGTTAATCGCAGGCGACAGTGAGTTGCGGTAAGTGGAACACATCTGACAGGCCTACGAGCATATAGACCAATGTGCCCTAAGCGTCTGTACACGGTCTGCCTTGAAACTGTCGTACCGGTAGCTGAAGAGAGCTGACGAGACAGGTCTGATGCTGTACTCCGTCTGTTTCTTTTGGCAGTAACTGCCAAATAGCGGTCCTCATTCGGCGTTGTAACTCGGGGGCGACCTGTGCTGTAACGTCTACTCACATTACCATCATCTTGGAATCGTTGCCAAAGCCTGGAGATGACACTCTGGGCGATTCCAAGTTCCTCGGATACTTCCAGCTGGGTACATCCACATTCCAGTCGTCCGATAATTCTGCCACGTAAAACATCATCCAAATGCCTCCTTTGTGCCATAACTATGCGGTTTTTGCACTGAAAGGCTTTCACAGCGCTTGTGAACAATTTTACTTCTTTGCTACCATTCCTTATATACCCCTCTCTTACACTCTCGTCATTGTGACGTACCATCCACGCCATCTGGTGGTTTCCTGTAATTTGCATATTCTTCTTCAAGATGTGTGTGATCATTCCACAGGTGAAATTTTTATTTTAGAGATCAATTTCTGTGTGATTCTGAATTATCCTTAATTTATGGACTTGAGTGTATATATATATATATAGTTGGCTCTCTGTTTAAAGACTTTCAAGGAACCGTGAAAATGTGATGGATCGTCCTTAAATAGAGATCTTCCATAAACAGAATTTGTAAAATAAAAGAATAACATTTCCCTTTACACTTTGGAAGGTGCCTGGTTCAATACCAGTTCGCGTCCGCCGACTTAACTGTTCAGAGTTTTCCGTGCTTTCCTCCGAAACTTTGAGTAAATAAGGGTTAGGAAAGACCCCCCACGGAGTGCACCCCACTCATCAGCTTAGATTCCATGTGCAGATAATTGGCTGTAATCCTTCAGCACACCAACCCTTTACACTTTGCATTCTTAGGACTGTGAATATTTTTCTTGATATATTGGCGTGTTTAAAGATGTTACTTTTCTTTATCATTTTATACTTTTCTTATCATTAAATTTTTTTGTATTATCCAAAAAATTATTATAAGGTACCTTAAAAAAAGGTAGTAAGAACAAGCAATGCAATAAAATTAGATTTCAAGAAAATGAGTCGGTTGTTTCATTTTCCCCCTTCTCGTTATTCTTTCTTCCAGATTTTCTCAAATGTGACATGCATCAGGCTCCATTTTATGAATTTTTCTAGCTAACCAGCCGAAGCCTGAAAATTTTGCATTCCAAATTTTTCTGCCAGAATAACAGCACCGCAGTAATTGGTTGATTTTATTTTATTTTGGTAATACGAATGATTATCTACATGAGGGATCTAGGCCGAGTACGGGGTGCTCTACGTGGGTGTTTCTCTAAGGGGTCTTAATCCGTAGTTTTTTCAGAGGTTGTAACACGTATTCACGTTAAATCTGGAGAAAACCATCTGGAAAAACTCCAGATAGTTAGATCGACAGCCGCGCGCTAGGCCCAAACGCGGGACCTTCACACTTCAGCCGCCTATCATGTCGAGTGTCTTATCCGCTCGGCGATGGTGGGGCCCAGAAATTAGAATGTTGGATGCTCTTGCTTCATGCAACCATTTACATGTAGAAGGTGCCTTGGCAAACTCTTCCAATCGGCCACATTGACTTTTCGGCCGTTTGAATTTGGATCCCGAACTAAATTTTTTTGCTGCTTCAAGAATTTTCTCTTTGCATCTAAAATACCTTTAAGGTACTCACTCAGGTAGTTGAGACTGTCTTGCGAATTGCACTTTTGACATTTCCCGACACTTTTTTCCCACTCTTAAAAAAATTTTCCCCTGTTCCTGTAGCTTAAGATGAAAAAATCGTTGTTAAACAGAAATGACATCGTCTTTGAATAGAAATTTTTTACGTAGGAGTTGCTGGGACTTTGCATATCGTCTTTGGAAAGAGATCGCCGTGAAACAGAGAGTCAACTGTATACAGTGCTACTTTTTAAAATTTCAGTTCATGTGAAAATTTGCAATTTTTTTAAATTCCCTAATCCATAGTGTATTTCTAGCTCTGTCTAGCCCCCCCCCCCCCCCCCCCCCCCCCCGTCCCCGTGGATCCGCCACTGCAAGACCCTCGGTTTGTTTATAGAAAGAGCCATTAAAAATGAAAGCAGTTTGTTTAATACAAACGCTTTCTAAAGCTATAAACTCTTTAATCTCAATAGAAGAATAATGAAACTTGCGTAAACGCTTTTCCAAACAGTCAATCGCACCTTGGATAGGAACATTAGTAAATAAAGATTTAACATCAAGAGAAAGCATTTTACAATTAGTAGGAGAAAGAAGTTTAACTTTGTTAATGAAATCAGAAGAGTTTTTAACAGTGTGGGTATTACTAGCAGTCAAAGGTGAAAGAGTATGCGAGAGGAAACGTGCAAGGTTATAAGAAGCAGTACCAGTGTTAGAAACAATGGGGCGAAAGGCAAGAGAAGGTTTATGAATTTTAGGAAGGGCATAGAAACGAGCACAGTTAGCAATAGAAGGAATAACATAACGTTTAGTTTGAGCATTTAAGATTACAGAGGATTTCACAGTGTGTTTAATTTCAGAAAGGTGACTGTTAGTAGGATCAGAATTTAATTTAGTGTATGGACCAGTGGTTAGCATGTTATTAATACAATCAACATAAGAAGATTTATCAAGTAAAACAGTCTGGCTGCCTTTATCAGCTTTAGTAATGAGTAAATTAGGGTTAGAATTGAGTTCTTTGAGAGCAGTTTTTTGAGAACGAGAAAGGTTAGATTTGGCATGCATATTATTTGAAGAGATAGTATTAGCAATAAGATGTCGCAAAGTATCAAGTTGGTTAGAAGAGAGTTTACTATTTTTAAAGAAGTTTTCCATAGGAGCAATAAGTTTGGAAACAGAAACATTACTAACATGAGAAAAATTCAAACCTAAACTAAGAGCATCTCTCTGAGAATCAGTTAAAACATACGAAGACAAATTAACAACAGTGTCCTGAACAAGAGGACTGACAGAACAGAGGGAAGACCTAACCGGAAGAAGAGCTTGGAATTTCTTATCTAAAGTAGCTCTCTGAGAAATAGAACGTTGTTCAA
Organism: Cheiracanthium punctorium; assembly: GCA_038373885.1. Classification (NCBI taxonomy): domain Eukaryota; kingdom Metazoa; phylum Arthropoda; class Arachnida; order Araneae; family Cheiracanthiidae; genus Cheiracanthium; species Cheiracanthium punctorium. The sequence continues at coordinate 224,506 of JAWZYV010011832.1, forward strand.
CGTAAGCGAAATTCCGTTTTTCCCAGTTAGCAAACGCAGGGTAAGACTTACTCAAAAGCAAATGGAGATCATAAAGATCAGATTCAAGAATCGAAACTTTATAACGAACATCCTGAATAAAAGCACGTAAAACCACCCGCTTGGACCTATTCAGAGCCTTATCAACACGAGAACCGTGAATATTGCACTTAATGTCAATGAACTTAGGAATGACATTACTGCGTTTGCATCGAACAAGAAAAAATAAGTGTTCTGTTTTTTTTTTTTGTTTGTTTGTTCTGTTTTCTCTTTTTTGTGTGTGTGTTTGTACTCGTGTGTTCCCTTTTTTATTATTATTATTTTTTTATTTTATTTATTCCTTTTTTATTTCTGTATTTTTTGTGCTTCTTTCCTTTCCTTTTTATCCCATATTTTAATTTTTTTTTCCTCCCCTCTCCGTGGTTTTGTTCGACTTTTCTTTGCCCTTTGTGGCAACATCTTGCTTGTTTATCTCTTTTCAGTTCCCTGTGTTCTTTACGACGAAGGGCTTGGACTGATGAAGTTCAAAACAATTTTTGAACGAAACGTGCATATCCTCTTACCTATTACTTCGTATGTGTGTTCTTTACAAAGTTTTTTAATTACTTTATCGTTTAACACCAGTATTTTGAGTGATTTTTAAGTAAAGTGTCCCATTTCACAGGGGGGGGGGATTGCAGTCCCCTCAGCCCCCTCTCACTACGCCCCTGAGGGAAAGTATTGCATTCAAATCTTAATTAAATAATCATATTTACTTAGTTAGATTCAGCAGCAGCAGAGGTTTTTTAATTGGGGCTGGGGGGGCAGGTCAAGATCCACAATTTATTAAGTAGACAAATTTGAAAAAATTGTAATTATTTTTTGTCTTGGGCCACTAAACATGTTCCGCCCAGGGCCTGTAAAACCCTTAGCACGTCCCTGGAGCCCTGATTTGTTTTATTGTGAATTTTAGCATTTGTTACCTGATTTATTATAAAATTAAGTAAGCTTTTTGTTTTACCACTGTTTTATCTAATGTAATAAAATAAATATCAATAGAAACAATTGTGAAGGTTGCTAAAAATTTTAATTTAATCTAAAATTCTCTGAAAGAAAAGAAGTACAGGGAGCTGAGCTCCCATGCAAATTAATCCATGACTGGCCTTTGTGTAATGCTCTCCCTTCTAATATTTTTGCACCTCTATTCGGGTAGATTTTAAAAGGGGCTTAACATGAAACAGGGACATAGTGAGAAAAATTCCATGGGGGGGGGGGGTGCCCGAAAGCTAAAAATGCTAGAATTTCTCAGAAAATTGCATGAAATTTACTTGACATCCAAATTCAAAATTTTGGGGGGGGGGGGGTGGCAAGCCCCCAAGACACCCACCCTGGCTATGCCCCTGCATAGGAAAAAGTCTTCAATTTTCTTTTCAGGAAAGTTTCAACAAAACTATAAAAAAATTAATAGAAAGTCTAGAGATTTTAGAATAAAATGTATAATTCTGTACATAGGCGCCTAATACAGCAGCTAGGGATAGGGGGTTCACTGTAGGTGTAGTGAAAATTTTTATACCATATTGAACTTGTTTGTATTATTTTAGATTTAGTACTAAAATATGAGAAAGTCCAATATGAACTCCTCCACCACCCCCCACATCCAATAATAATAATAATAATAATAATATGAACGTCTATCGGAGTTTGATTAAGCCAGTGTGCGGCCTCGGGCTTAATCTGATATAGGTCCCATTTATTTAAATGAAATAAAGAAATTTTATGCTAATACTACGAAATAGTTACTGGCCCATTACCTCTAAAAAGTGCTGGCCCGGTACATTTTCAACAGTACCACACCGTTAACTATGCTGTGCATATTTTAGACACATGGGCGTGACAGGTATTTCGCCATTACTGGCAATGTACTGGCGCATGTGCATTTTTCAGGCATTGGTATTCCAGTGACTTTAAACTGACGGCAATGCACTGTGCTCCCAGCATACGGCACTTTGCCAGCACGGCGGGTACCCTGCCGCCAGTTTGCGGGCAGTGCAGTGCCGGATTAACAATATAGCAGATGTAGCAAATGCTACGGGCCCCGAGCTTTTGGGGGCCCCGCGCCTTTACCTTGAAAGATTTCGTCTTTCCCCCTCAAGATCTAGCTTTTTTGACACTTTCCAACAAGGTAGAAAAGCGTTTAAGATTTCGGTTTGTCTGTCTGTCCGTCCTTGTTATAACTCGCGTCAATAGGCATCGATTTCTACAAAATTTATATATGTTATTCTTATCTGCAGTACCATGTACCCAAATATGTGAAGTTCGTCACAGGATCTATGTAGCATTTACAGATTTTTTCTACAGGAGCACTCAAAATAGTCCCAATACATTGCGCTCTATTGCAAGTTATTCTATAAAGCGTATCATCCTACTAACTACAAGGGCTGATCAAATGAAAAGGTACGAAACGACACGGTGGGTACAAATGTAGACTTTATTCAAAATATCAAATGATTGCCATATTAAAACGATATTAATGGACTATGTCATTTTATCTCTCATCTATCGTGTATTTCACCTGGTAACCCTATTTTGAAATTTTTAGGATTGTAACCTATTTATAGAAAAATACATGTGATGCACATTCTACAGCTTAGTAAATATTGTAACAATAGATTAAGCTGTTGTGAACTAATAGTATTTAAATAAACGGATGAAATTTTTAAACAATCATTTTATCAAATAAATGCAACCTTATGGAGCTTATAGAAATCGGTGGTTTACGTAACACATACTAACATTTTCAGCGGACATTTATTCTTACTTTTATGTCGCGTTTACGTAACGCATTTTCGTGTCTCATTTTTATGTCACATTTTCAAAAGGGAGTGAGAGATAAAATGACATAGTCATTAATATATTTAATGTGGCTGTTGCATGCCTGCATTATTTAGTCAACTCATTACCTAGGCGAAACTGAATGAGTATTCTAAAGTCAGTAATAAGGACACACACAAGAGTATATTTAACAATACTGTGGAACAAAAACTCAGTTCTCAGAAAAAAAATTCAGGGAGCATGCAAAAGGGGGGGGGGGGAAATAAAAGAAAGACAGAAAGAAAGGCTGTATCCTTATCTTTTTGTTGACTAAAGCGAAACTCTGACAAACGGAGGAGGGGGTATCCAGATCCTTGCACCACCTATCTATGGCCTCTAGAAAATGGATTCCTTAACAATAATGTTACATTTTTGTCTTTATTTGTAGAATGAATCCAGAAATGAACAAAATATAGAAAGAAAAATAAGTGCCAAAACAAAAAAACAGACTCAGGGTCTGATCAAGGACAGATTAAAGGGAGGGGTCAGAGGAGGCGACCGCCCCTCCCGAGAAAAATGAAATTAATGTAAACAATCCCAACTTACTTCCATAAAACTTATATATATTTATGTGACTCCTCCACCTACAAAATTGTATTAATCCGTCAGTGGGCTGGATTATTCAATAGGCTGTAGTCTATTTGTCCCGATCATTTCAGGGACATTCAGTAACAAGTCGAATGAATTTTTTAATGAAGTTGTAATCAAACTTTTCAAAATGACTCAATAGAACAGGAATATTTGTGGCTATTTCTGAAGATATATTCTGGAACGCGAATTGACTTTCTGCATTTCCCCGAGAGCTGAGATCCATAGAATTTAGATTGCAGGAAAAACGCTCCCCATAATCAATAATAATCACCCACGAAACAATAATTTTTATTTAAATATTGGACATAAAGTTATTTTGTTTTGCAGTAAATATGAGGATGGTATTTTAAACGGATGTTGGGCAGCCCCAAAGCTCTTTGGTTTTAGAGTAAAGGCGGGTGGCTTTAGCGAAATTCGAAGGTGTAGTAGGGTGTAAACCATCTTAGAAGGCTTTTGGTAGTTGGCTTGCTTTGTTTTTACTTAATTATTTATTTAACATTTTACAGTATTTAAACAAAGGCGAATTATTTTTTGAAACAATAATAATATATCGAATGTAAGTCATTTTTTTTTTATAGTTGGGGAATCCATTATATTACGATAAATTATCTTATTAGTCTCAGAAATTAACCACGTTAAATGTAAAAGAATTGATTTTGGGCCGGTCGAAACCACAGGTCAAGAGCGCGAATGCCAGTACGTTCGTTCAAATAAAATAATTAGAACCGAGAGGATCTTCGCACAAAGACAAAACGGTCGGGATATTCGAGAAGCCATAACCCCAGGTAAACTGAAAACAAAAAGAATTTTCGGATACTCTTGATCCACAAAGAAACTCACAAATTACTTTTCATATTTAAGATTATTATGTCTTGCAAAAACATTTGAACGTAATACGATAATGAATGTTTTATCCGAATTTTTTATTATTTATTATATAGATTATTCTACTTAGAAAAGATACAATCCTCTTATAAAGATTTTTTTGAACAAAATATTTTATATCATTTTAACGAGGATAAGTTGAAAAGTAATGCACATATGCTTGTAGAACTCTAACGAAATGACTTTTAGAAGTGTTCCAAGCGGTATGTGGAAGTAACAGTCCCCCTGCACAAGCATGTACAGTTTAAAAGCCTTTCGTGCATGCAGTATATTTTGAATGACGGAGGTATTATTGTGCTAGATCTATCTATCCCCAGTTCGATTTCTTATGAATTAACCCGCTAAATAAATTAAGAGAAGTTAAAAATATGTAACCTATTATTAGTAAAGACCGTCCAGATAATGAAATAATTTTACAAGTATGTATTTTTATAGGGGAAAAATAGTGCTTAAAGGCACAGTTTAAAATACATATTGATTTCGAAGGTTCTAAAAATTTTACAGAAAGAATTATTATTTTATGTGTGTAAACTTGTCAAGTTACATGTTTGCATATGGGAAAGGTGGGAAGTGTTAGAAATTTCAAATATATATCCATGAACATTAACATTCATTAAAAAAACCTGAGTTGTACGAATAAATAACTTTAAACATCGCCAGTCTCACTATCCATTCAGCCCCCCCCCCCCACACACACACACACACTTTATTTTGACGGACATTTTTTCCGCACACCAATGTACTTGGAGAAATTGATTTGTCTAGTATTAACTCAGATTTTTTCATTTTGAATCAAGAAAATTGGAAAAAGGTTTGTGTTTTATTTTATTATCGCACAAAACCTATAGATTAGCTCACCGAAGATGGAGGGAGGGCTGGGATAAACCTCTCGCGAATATAACACGTGTGACCGTTTAGTTTTGTTTACGGTGTGTGTGATTACGGCAACACTACACTAGGGCGATCTGCCAAGGGAGGGTTGCCTTGGTAGGAGGACTTTCTAAGGGGTTCTAACGCGTATTCACGTTACATCTGGTGAAAACCTACCAAAACTCCAGACCGTTAGATCGACGACCGCGCGATGGGACCCGAACCTGAGACCTTCACATTTCGGCCATCTACCATTTTCAGTGGCATAACCACTGTGCCATGGTGAGGCTAGTTTTGTTTACATCTAATTAGCATTAGTAATACCATTAATTAGCACTAAACATAAATTGTTATATATTTAGCACTATTTATTTTCTCATTTAATTTAGCTCTACTACTTTAATGTGAGGGTGAACTCCTCCCCCTAAATATATATATATGGGTGCGCTACCGAGCAAGGGGCCCCTTGGTAACATTTGCTACGGGCCCCGCGCTGTCTTAATCCGGCACTGGGGCAGTGGTGTGTTTGCTGGGTTGGTCCATGCCCAAACTCTCACCATATGTCATCGACCTTGCCGAGTTTTGTCAAAATATCACCAAATTTGGTGATAGTCAGTCATTTGGTCCATGCCCAAAACCTCACCATTTGCTGTCAACCTTGGCGAGTTTTGCCAAAATATGACTAAATTTGGTGCCAAAAGTTATTTCACATTTCACATACCTCTAAAACTTTTAACCGTAGAATGTTGAAATTTTGTATTTAGAACTATTGTAGCATCTAACTGTACATCTTTTTTTTTTTCAATTCCCCTTATTAGTTCACACTCTCCCTATATATGTTTATATATCTTATTTAAACTTTGAGTTGTTAATAAAATACTTTTTATTCATCCACTCAAATTCAAATAGTTTTTTCAAATGTTAATTCATTAATTAAATGTAATTAATTAAATTTAATAAAAAGTAACTAAAATAAAACTTTTAAGTTGACCTAAGTAGGAATTGACTTAATTTTTTTTTTTTATGTAGTATTGTTTATTTTCTGCTTTAACATGAATTTTGCTTAACTGACTTATCCCCAATCCAATTTTTATGCAGGTTAAGAGAAAGTCTACTGTAATAATTAGTTTCACACTTGTACAAATGTTTTTGCATTTGCTTTCATTAGTTTTTCATGGTGCGTAATATTTGTTTTAATTGCTTTTATGGATGAAGTTCAGCCTGTTATTGCTTGGTTTGATGTAGAGGTTGTTGAAGATGATTGGCCACCCCTTCTCCCACCCTTCTGATGAAAAAGGAAAGAAAGAAATAAGAAGCAGGGATGTGCCAAGCTGCCCCAATTGCTCCAAATTCAGCAAAACTGCTACATTTTTAATTTTTTCATATATGTTTAAACGTTTGTAAATCTCCCGAATTTTTACAAAAGTCATCACACATTCTAAGCATTCTAATTTCAATCTTTCTCTATTAATCTTAAAAATGAATATTTTTTCTTTGGCATCCGTTTGTTTAAAACCTCCAATGCCTTAAGAGTAAAAATTGACCTCTGTTTAAAATTTAATTTTATATAAATTTGTAATTTTTTGTTACCAAATTTTTTATTAGCTGCTGATGGTAGTTAATATAGTTTAGTAAATATTGTATTTTTGATTTAAAATAGATATTTTGTTAGCAATGTATAAAATAACTGAAATTTTTATTTATTTCATAAGCTTCTGACTTAATAAGCTTCGGGACCCCCCCCCCCAAAAAAAACAAAAAAACAAACTGGTTTTTCAGGGTGTCTACCATCATGCAAAGGTCACGAAAGTCACGGAAAAGTCAAGAAATGGGGAAAAGGTCAAGAAATGAAGCACTTGGTCACGATTTGCGACTCAACTACGTTTTTTCCATTTCATTCAAATTCTTAGTTTCTAATTTTTTGTGCTAAGTTCATTGAGAGAAATTATTTTATGCATCTTTTCTTAACTTCCTTAATTTGTATTTTGATTTCACGAGTGATTTCCTGGGAGAAAGGAAGTTGATTTGTTTATCCTCGTATCAATGGTGTGTGAGTGGAGGGGGGCATCTGCTGAGTGTCCACTCTTCTCCCTCCCGACCTGAGGCGAGGATTAAAACCGTTCGCTGTGGCTTCTTTTTTGTTTAAGAAATATATATTAAGTGTGTTATGTAAATTTTATTATTTTATACTATTTCAACTATCAAAACAAACAAACTTAACAATTTTTCACGTGTTTATTTCATAAGAAAACTTTAAAATACTGTTCGTTTGCTATTTATAAAATTCATTTAAAATGTCATTTACATGTTATTTAGCAGAAATCATCAAAAATGATGTCTGCCAAATAGTTGTATAGTGAACTGACAATAGTTCAATATGTCAACTGCGTGTTGTTTTACACCTTGGGAATTTCAAAAGTTGGCAAGTATGCATCTTCAAACCTTGAGGAAAGTATATCAGTTATCCACCTTCCCTCCTCAAAAAAAGGTTAAAATTGTTGCATTTTAGAGTAATTTTTTTTCTTCCTTCATTCCCTGTTAAATTCAGTGTTTTGATTATTTTCCACATTTTCTTTTTTAAAAACAATAACTTGGATTCCAATTATAATTATCACTGATCCCCATGTTTCATAGCTAATAACTTCAATTTCCCCAAAGTTTTATGATATATTATAGACTTCCATAAGTTCTGTGTTACCATAGATGTAAAAAGATTTGCAATGTGCAAGCTACATTGCAAATCTTTTTACGGCGATCAATGGCAAATCTTCTTTTTTTCTAATAGCAATTGGTCCAAGTTAACTGAAAGCAAACGGCTGATCAGTGAAAAAGTTGAAAAAAAAATCGCTTTAAAAATGGGCAGGGAAAAGAAAACTCGAAGAATTTTTTAATTCATTGTTAAAATCAAAATCAGTTGTATATTTTTCTGCAAAATTTCCCCAGATGGCTAAAATTTCCTCCAATCGTAGATCACCGGACAGAACATATTCTGCATCCATGGCACGATTTATTTTTGATATTAGTTTCGTATTTGTTATGGTCAAGAAAAGGTCAAGAAATCAAGCTTACTTTTTGTGGTAGACACCCTGTTTTTGTTATAAGCTAAGAGTTTTTAAGAACCTCCTTAATTTTCATTTTTTTGATTGGCATTCTTTAATGACTTTTCTCTTTCCCTCCAAAAATAAATTTTGTATTTCAAAATTGACATTCTTATGCTCCAAAAGTGACTTTTTCTTGCTCCAAATTTCTTCACTGATCTGTTTTTCTTGCTCCAAATTGCTCCAAAAATGTCTTTTTTCTCGCTCCACAAATTGCTCCAAAATTTAATTTCAGCTGGCACATCCCTGAAGAAGGTAAGTGCTTTTGTTCATCAAGTCATGTACAAATCTTGTAGTTGAAGTGAGATTATGTCTAAGCATAGTAAGATAATAAAAAAAAAACCTATCTGTGCTGCCCCAAACTATCCTCAAAATCAGTAGAGTTACCGTTTTCATTTGGATATACTTGTTGTAAATGTAAACAATAATTTCACTCCCTTAATTCTTCTCGGCAGAAACAGCGTTTAAGCTTTTCATGTTAAACTATTGCAATTGTGTTTCATCTTCCTTAAATGCCGAAAATTCGATTAATAGTTTCTTATATAATTTGCTGATACATTGAAAATTTGCTTGTTGTTTACACTTAGAAAATATTTTCTCTAAGTAACTGTTCCTCCATTATTTAACACAAAAAGCAAATAGATTTTATTATCGAAAATTCAGAATGTATAAAGAATATCATAGGCATCGCAGTCGCTCCTATTTTTTAAAAATGCCTACCTTCATCAAAGTTTTATTTATATAGCCTAGTATTTTAATGGTTTGATAGGCGAAACCTTAACATGTAAATAAACATTTAACAACTGTTGAAGCAGCAGAAAATTTTACTCTATTATTTATAGAGACCGGAATTTTTAAAAAATAGGACCAACTGCGACACCTGATATCAGGGTAATTGCTTTTTTGTCAGATCTAGAAAATAAAGTAGAATGAGAAGTATTCTCTGACAGTGGTATATACAATGGGGGGGGGGTTGAACCAACGCCCCGCCCCCCCCCCCTTTGTCAAAAAACTTTTGACAAAATGTCCATAAATTTTGAATTTTTAGCTTAGGTATTACACATTTTAACACAAAGTTATGTCTATAAACCCCCGCTCCCTTGTCTGCGTATCCCACTGCTCTCTGATACATAAAAAAAGAATAAAACAATCCTAAGTTTCTTAATATTTTAGTAAATTTAGAAATATTTTTGTATAATTACTTATTAGTGTACAATTTCATAAATAAAACAATATGTTTTAGCAGTTTTTTTGTCTGTCTATGTTTATACTTCTTTGAGCGACCACCTCTCTTAATGACCAGTTTTTTGTGGAATAGTCATTCCCGAGGAGTTTCACGGTACTATACTAGTGCTAAATTAGAACTTTTAACTTTTTTTTTCAAAGATTGTCTTTATTCAGTCCAATCCTTATTCATTTTAATTCAAATAAGAGGCACAAAATACCCCATTAAAAAAAAAAAAATTCTTTTTTTTCCTCCCTCACATTGGGCAAAATTATAAAACCCTGCCTCGTATCCCCTTTAATGTTTACTCTACTAATTTGTTTATTTTAATGGCAACAGGCAGGGGTCGAAACAAGAATTTTTTCCAGGGTTCCATTTTTGAGAAAATTGTTTTTCGTGAATATTTATATTTATTTATGTGAATTTTTCATTCTAATTTTTATAAAAGTCACTGTTTTTGTTTAAATAATTGACAAAAAAGATTAAAATATAAGGTAAAATGCAAATGAAGGACTGTTTTATTAAACTGTATTTTTGTGAGGGGCCATTTTAATAGATTGTATTTTTGTAAAACAGCAATTTTAATGTTTTGTATTTTTGTGAATGGGCTGTTTTAATCAATTATAATTTTGTGAAGAGGCCACAAAACAGACCCAAAGTTAATCTGCATTGATGCCTGTCAAAAGCAAAAAATTTAATTGTGCATTAAGTGGTGTTATCAAATTGGAAAATTACTGGCTAATGTCCATACCTAATTGTTGCCATTCGCAGCATAGAAATATTGTTCATTTTAGAACCATGTATGCTAGTGTAATATGTAAATAGATCTGATATCAATATTTAAGGAATGAAGGCTTAGATCAATTTTTTGGGACACCTGCATATGTGTTTATACATGTATATTTAAATCATGTGTAAAAATGAGTGGAGACGTAGAGAGAAAGCTACAAGCTTACTGAAAACTGCAAAAACTGGAGTATTATGCTTTGATGTGTTATGCTACGCCACTGGAACATACTTCAAGATGAGCATTTTGGAGTCACAATGTCGTATGTTGATGGGTTCACTAAAACTTTAGATTTTCTCTTTTAATTACACCTGACAACATCTTTTGCCTCAGCTTTTCATCTACTTCACATAAGGTGCCTTGCAGTTCAGTACAACAGAGGCAACGCCAGAAAATTATCATCACGAACATCAAGAAGGGAGAGGCAACTAAAAAGATGATTCCCCAGTCATGTGCACAGTATTGCAGAGAGGGCAGAGTGAAGAATCGTCAAGACTAATCCTAAACAAATGGGCCTGCAGGTAATCTTGTCCAGTGCTGACTCTGAAAGACATCACCCCTTTCAACTCTAGGGAGGAGGGAAAGCAGCATTCAAGTCTGGTAATCAAGTAGGCAAGCCCATGTTTTGCCATTTGGCTATGTCAGAGATGAAATTCTTTGTCGGATATTGCTTCTCAGAAGTTTCTTAGCATTTCACAGAGGAATTAGGAGACAAAGTGGATGTAGTGTTGAGAACTCTTTGGCCAACAAATCTGCCTGCTCATTGCCATGAATGCCATGGCTTGGTATCTATCGAGATAAACTTGTCTTCCAGTTCTAAGAAATGAGTGTAAGCTGCATGTACTCAAATTTAGTCTGATGAGAATGGACTGTAATCAGTAATTAACTGTATTGTGGCCTGTGAGTCAACAAAAAGGATATAAAAACTGACAAATTCCAAAGAATTTTTCGAATTAAAAGTGAACCACTGGCTGAAAATATTTTCAGTTGTTTTACAGTGAATTTCGCTTATTTTCTGTTTTTATCAGTGGGGGTTATTCCCCTCTGAAAGCCTCTTAATACCTTTGAATAAACTTTCGTATCACACCATACAAGAAGGGGTGTTTTAAGAACTCATGAAAATGATTATTTAATCAAGATTCAAAGTGAAATGGAATTGTTTGTTTATAAAAATATTACATATATATACTTTAATAAAATTTGATTATATTTTCAATCTTTAATTTCATTCCATATTTTTCACATGACACGTAATAAATATTTTTGTATTTACTTTCTAATGTTTTTATCAGTGTTTATTTATTTTACTCTCTTAACAGACTGAAAGTTTTTTTAAAATCTAGAACATGTTGTTTTGTTCAAAATGACATGAAACGATCTAACATTCATTTCATTTTTCAGGGATGGAATTCTTCAGACTTTTCAATGTTTCATAAAAATTCAGTTTTTTCAATTTTTCAAACATTTTCTGAATTTTTTTACTTTTTATTAAGACAAAATTGTATATAAGTAGGATAGATTTAAAATCAGTAGCAATTACAATATTTATTGAACTTGAAATTCAAAAGTATTGTTGCTCTAATGTTGTTCTTACATTCTTTCAGACTTTTTCCTTTTTTCTCAATCTCATACCTGATTCTTACCTTATAAAAACTAAAAATTATATAAGGGGGAAAACTGCTTTTACCTTAAGTATACAAATACCAATACAGATAAAACTTAGATTTGTTTTGCAGTCACTTTACAAAATTGTTATGTATTAAAATGGCCACATCACAAAAATAAATTTTAAAAAGCTCTTCACTCTATATTTAAACTTTTCATAAATTATTCTTAAAATTTTCTGGATTGACCCTTGCTATAGATGGCTATACTAAAAAATTTAAGAACAGCAATCTCTTAATGCAGCATAATTTTAAAACAGAATAATTGTGCGTAAATATTAAGTAACTCCTAGTCTTGATTTCAATTAAAATCAAAGGTAATTTTTTTTATTTTAAAAATATTTTGGGAACTCTCTTTAAAGTGGTCCTGGGAGCTTGCCTTGAATGCCCTACCAAAATTCAGTCACTGGAATTAAAATATAGGCAAAATCTTCATAAATGTATATTAAGAAACATAGTGTCCCCGATTTGCATTGTGCTTAAATTTCACTAGATAACTTCATCACCCTACATCATTTCTTCAAAGTAAGTCAAGCTTATTGATGACTGAAGTTTTATTCATCATTATATGCTCGGTGTTCAAATAACAAGAAAAATATCATCTTATTATACAAAGGTAAATTGTTTGTAAAGATATCTTTTTTTTTTTTTTTTCGGTGCTTACAGATTTGTTACACACAGGTTTCACTGTATGTTGTTAAAATGAAATTTGATAATTCAAATTGAGTGTCTTAATTTTGTTTTGTGAACTTTTATTTTTACTTAACTATGCATTTTTTATATTTTAAACAGGAGTATAATAACCCACCTATACCTGGATGGCTTCAAGAGGATTTTGAATACAGGATAATTCTTCAAAAAAGTATTTAATTTTTATAAATTTATTTGTCTAGAAATTTCAATGTATCAATAAAGATTTTCAAATATAAATTTTTTTTCATGGCCCATTGAATGAACCTCCTATTTAGTGAAATTCTACAAACAAAAGAAAGGCGTACCTATGGGGTCGCTGATCTCAGGTGTCATCGCAGATTGGGAAATGCGACTATGGAGAGGGTCATATTCGATAACTTATCCAACCACATAAACACATGGTTTTGCTATGTCGACGATATCTTTGCAATAGTTAACAAAAATGAAACCTAAAATATCCTCAGAGAAATCAATACAATAGACAAAACATGCAATTCACCATGGAAATAGAAGAAAATGCCACCATAAATTACCTGGATGTTAAAATCACTAGAGATATGAAGAATAATATCCATACTACCGTTTTCAGAAAAGCCACCAATAATAACGAAATAATACAATTTAATTCAAAAACTCCCTACAAATTCAAAATAGCCGCCATACGCTCGTATGTCAATTGCGCCATTACAGTATGCTCAGACGAAAACCTCCTCAATGAAGAACTAGAATTTATTAAAACCCAACTGATCATTTATTAAAGCCCAACTGGTATAGTTTAAATCACCCGTCACAAACTCTAATTAAAGCACCTTTTCTCTCATAAAACCATAAATAATTTTGGCACTCCCTTAGCTCAGCTATCAGGGCACCTGCACCATTTGCACCCCATTTTATTACATCCCTATACAGGGTGAATCAAAATTAATCATCAGTATGGAATAGGAATATTTAACATACCCAAGCATGGCCACAAATGGAACCATGGTGATGTAAGGGTAGCTCTGTGTATACAACTCCCATCTATGCACTGTATGATAGCTCAGTTAAAATAATTTTTTACTCCATTTTTCACACAAATAAATCAGGCAACAAGAGTAATCATTTTAGCAGACAATTTCCAAACATGCAAATTTGTTTGACGTGTGCAGCCAATCATTACAAAAAGGTGACATCAAAGAAGTAACATGAACTGGTATGCGTAGAATGAACTTGCAGATATGCATCTGACTTCTGGAGCTGCTGGAGGAAGTTATCTTTGAGCTGCACAGATGTATGCAGAGTAGTACCCTAACCAGCATGTGCCGCAGCATCAAATGTTTTCACTTCTTCATTGACATCTGTGTGAAACAGGATCATATGCTGGATAGACATGGACAGTTGTATAATAGGAATATGTCCTACAGTCTATCAAAGAACAGTCAAGCACTAGCACATGCTAGCAGCAGTGTGGTGGATACTAAATAAGAAAGGTTTGCATCTTTTTCAGTGCATTTACTAGAAGCAGACGACTATCCCAAGCTTGTTACTTTTTCCGGTGGTTCATCGGAGAACGACCACAGATTCGACCATAGATAGGGATAATTAGAACCTGCACAGTATGAGAGTTGAGCTGTGCAACATTTATGCCTGAATTCACTATTAATTTCAAACTAACTGACTAACATCATTAAAAAGTAGATAAAAACACATTAAAAGCCATCAGTAGCACTTTCGGTGGCTGCCACCACCTTCCTCAGCTCTGGTCTCAAAATGCCTTGCTCTCTTCCTCAGTATAGCGTTCCATCCAGGATCTATATGCGCATGCGTCATGTCATTTATAGCGTCATCTGTCATTATAATCTTCAAAGCCTCCATGTTTAGGGCATAATAGTTATTTTTGTAATTGGAGAGTTTTTGGCTAATATTAAAGTTGATTTCTATGGGGTGTTCTTGGGCTATTTTAGAGAGGACAGTACTGGGTTTATTGAATTTGAATTTGACATCAGTGTCATCAACTTGTGATGACACCGATGTCTACTTGTGAATCTTCTGAAATATACAAGAATCTCCGGAAAACTGCGAAATCAAAAGCCCGTGAAATAGAACATATAACGTTTCTTGAAGATTGCTTATACTTCAACATAACCCCAAAATTCCTTCAATCCCATAACCGCTTCATTTCCAAAGCTTTTCATAACGAACTTTTTCATTTCGAACGTCAACTTTTGAGAAAATGTATTCGGCAGAAATACGCCCATCTTTCAAAACTTACGAATAGCGAAACCTCTCTCACCGAAACTTTATAATCTCTTTACGATACACCTACCTTTACGTTAGCAATATCTAAAATTCACTCCTTTTCCGATCAAATACACAGAACTTACGAAAGAAACCACCATCACAAATTAAAATTCTGGCTTAAGAACAAACACAATTTAAAAACCGAAAATCAATATATAAATATCTCAGACTGCCCTCTAACTCAACATCAACACGACGTCCTAAATTTAGGATCTAAATACATCCTGGATGATAATGTAAACATTTTCGATTTCATAGCCAGCATTGAAACCGCAATAGCCGACCTCCCCCCTCCAGACAAAAGCTCCTAAAGAATCATAGCCCACCAGGAACTTAATAATAAACTCGAAACTCCCTCTTGCGATTTTGCCAATTGGCGATGTGTAAATGCTTTAAAGAAAAATCTGATGTGTACAACACATGACTTCCTTGCACGTCTATTAAATCAAAAATATTTTTCACGCATTTCCTCTAAACTAATTTGTTTGAAAGAGATAAAATATCAGTAATAGTAAGGTTTAGAGATTTCTAGCCAAATACTTCGATATCGCCAAGCTGAGTTCAGTTTGAAAGATTTCCTTCTGGCACTTTATTTGGCGATATTTCACTAAAAGCCGACAAGCTTGAGAAAGTTTGCGAGATTTTGGGGATAGCCAAAGTAGTCATTGACCACAGACTTTCAATGAATTGAATGCATCCATACACCTCAATGTATTTAAAGTCATTTGGCTCACCCTGTAAATAAATTCCCAGTCGATTGCTGTCAAAAAAGATATTGAAAACAGTTAGATATTACAAAAGTTCAAAATTCTACTGGTTAAAGTTTTAGAGTTATACAAAATACGAAACAATTTTTGGTGCCAAATTTGGCGATATTTCGGCAAAACTTGTCAATGTTGACGAGATATGGTGAGATTTTAAGCATGGACCAAAACATTGAGAGATTATCGCCAAATTTGGTGATATTTCGCCAAAACTTGCCAAGAACGACGACAAATGGCGATACTTTGGGCATGGACCAAATGACTATCGCCAAATTTGGCGATATTTCGGCAAAACTCGCCAAGGTCGACAACAGACGGCGAGATTTTGGGCATGGACCAAACAATGACTGTCTACAATTGTATTATATTGAAGATGTCCATAGACATTAAAGTACTGAAATTCTTTTCGGTGATCCTGTAAATAAACTCTCCAGTAGATTGGAACCAAAAATCGAGATGCACAACTAGATGTTACAACAATCTTGTATATGAATTTTCATAATAGTTTTTGAGATTTGAGAGTTAAATATTCACACATGTACACGAAAAGTCACCAAGCTTGGCGACTTTTGGCGTAGTTCTTGAGGGAGGCATGTGACCGTGGTCGGACCATTACCTAACTTATGTGGTAGGACGGTATTGTGCTTGAAATGGATGAATGCCCCTAAAATTGCCATTGACCATAATGTATTGGAAATCTTTTGAGTGTTCCTGTAGCAGAACTATAAATGATAAAGACACTTTTTTAATGGAAAAATACATTTTGTAACTTTTAACAGCATATATCACATCTGAGTCATTTGAAATAGCCCAATACCACTATAATACGCAGTAATGAAATTTGGCCCGTAGAGCGTAATGTATTTAGAATTTTTGAGCCGCCCTGTAGATAAAGTATGCAGTCGAATTGAACCGAAAGGGGAACAGCACAAGTAGATGTTACAACAATCCTAAATATAAAGTTTCAACATTGTACGCCTAATAGTTTTTGAGATATGCAAGTTTAATGAATTTCTGCCCATAGAGCGTAATGTATTTCGAATCTTTTGGGTGGTCCTGTACATAAACTATCCATTCGATTGCGACCAAAAGGGAAGGTGCACAACTAGATCATAGAACAATCCTAAATATCAAATCTAAACATTCTACGACCAATAGTTTTTGACATATGCGAGTTACATACATACATACGTACGTACGGCATGGAAAAACTGATCACAATAGACTCGCCGCTGGTCAAAATGAGTTGCAGATGTGTTTATATGATCGTGCATGCTAGCTTACGATGAGATGCATCAAAAAAATTCTTAAAATTAAATTTAGAGGTAGTCAAAATCGGTTTTTTTGTCGAAGTTTGGCCCCCAAAATTTTTCGGGATCACATTACTTCCTTATACTACGCACAAGGAAGTAAAAATAATAATATAACATGTTTAAGCTCTGAAAAAACTGGTAAAATAGTAATTATGAATAAAACTGATTATATTACCCAAGTGGAAGAAACCATCAATAAACTGCAAATAGAAGAATTACCAAAAGATCCGACTGGAAAATTTTTCAATAAAGTTAAAGAATTAATTAAAAATAGAACCTGGCCTACTAATAAACAACCCACTTTAACTAATTTGGCCCCCATAGCCCCAAGAATTTTTGCTAAATACAAAGACCATAAAATCCCTCCCTCTTTAAGACCCATAGTAAGTAAATGTGAAGGACCAACTTATGACCTTGAGAAATATCTAAAACCAATCCTACAAGAGCTCCTACCTCACAATGACAATATTCTATCCTCAACAGAAGACTTTATTCAACGCCTCAAAGACATAACAATAAACACCCAGGAATGTTTCGTTAGCTTTGACATCGCTAACCTTTAGCCCTCTATAGATATTCAAGAAATGAATGCCATAATCGATAAGCAAATCACCTCCAACATTGACAATATTTCTACATCCTCTACAATAAATAGCGCACTTAATCTTATTCTTAACAATTCATACTTCCAATTTAATCATAAATTCTACAAACAAAAGAAAGGCGTACCTATGGGGTCGCCGATCTCAGGTGTCATCACAGATTGGAAAATGCGGCTAGTGGAGAGGGTGTAAGTCAATACCGAATGGGCAAGTGAGGAAAGGCTGAATAAAAATTATAAAGTCTCAACTAATTTCACTAAGTCCGTCAATACTAACTAACTAAAACTTTTCAGCAGACTTCACGCACAATGGAAGCAGTTTTTAAAAGACTTGCTCAATGTATAAAACAATGTAAAAAGTTTTAAAGTGATTAAAAATATTTTCAATAAGATAAAAACAGTTTATTGCAATCTTGATACTTTGAAGTCATTCATCCGGTTACAGTCTGGGAAAAAGCAACATAGTAAGTAAAACAGAACTTACATTATCATTCTCTGTTACAAATTGAATTATTCCCTTTAAAAAAGTAAGAGCTCACTTGAGCCGACGACTATAGTACTCTTATTATCTTAACATTGTCAAATTAAAAATGCTAAAAGAAAAAGAACTAAGCAAGCAAAAACTGAGCAGCGCTAGCCAGGCATCAAAGCTAGAAGTATTTAAATCTTAGCTGTGATCGGCAAAGTACGCTAATCTAAGGACATGCGTACCGGGAGCAGGACGGCACGTGCGAGGCACGCGGCGTCATTGGACGATCGGCGTTAATCTGCATAAACCGAAAGTCAAAGTTAATTTGCATAACGCAGAAGGAAAGTGCGTTAGCAATTGTTCACATGTAAGAAACCAATGAGGTAAGAAGCTTTTAAGAGATGTTTTAAAGCATTACAGGTTAAATTAATGCTATGAATTGATTGGCCAATATTGAATTACGGCAAATAAAAGAATTTTAGAGGTTAACTTTTAGAATCAAATAAATCTGAACTGAAACTTGTTGACTGTTTGTATTTAAGCTTAAAAGAAGTATTTACGAGTAAAGTAGAATACCAGAGCAAAAATAACGCTTTAATGCCTGATAGGGCTAACAGAGGGTCATATTCGATAACCTATCCAACCACATAAACACATGGTTTTGCTATGTCGACGATGTCTTTGCAATAATTAACAAAAATGAAACCGAAAATATCCTCAGAGAAATCAATACAATAGACAAAAACATTCAGTTCACCATAGAAATAGAAGAAAATGCCACCATAAATTGCCTGGAAGTTAAAAGCACTAGAGACATGAAGAATAATATCCATACTACCATTTTCAGAAAAGCCACCAATAATAACGGAATAATACAATTTAATTCAAAATCTCCCTACAAATTCAAAATAGCTGCCATACGCTCGTATGTCAATCGCACCATTACAGTATGCTCAGACGAAAACCTCCTCAATGAAGAACTACAATTTATTAAAACACAATGTAAAAATGCAGGTTACCCAAAATCCATTGTCAAAAACCTTTTCAAAAAGAGAATCAAGAAGCTTGAACAAATTAACAACTATCAAAACCCGAGACCGAAATTTACCAACGCTATTCCGTACTGCAGGGGAGCCGCTCTAAAAATAACAAATGAAGCTGCTAAGAAAAATATTAAAATACCCATAAAACCTAATCAAAATATTTTCAAACGCATTCGCGGTGATAAAGACCCTATTGATCCTGATGAAACCGCCGGCATTTGTAAAATAAACTTTACAGACAATAGTTAAAATAAATCAGGCTGCTATATTGGTATGACTAAAAGGAAAATCAAAGACCGAAAAAAGGAACACCACAATGACATTAAATTCAATAAATCCAGTACTGCCCTCTCTAAAATAGCCCAAGAACGCCCCATAGAAATCAACTTTAATATTAGCCAAAAACTCTCCAATTACAAAAATAACTATTATTCCCTAAACATGGAGGCTTTGAAGATTATAACGACAAATGGCACTATAAATGACATGACGCACGCGCAGATAGATCCTGGATGGAACGCTATACTGAGGAAGAGAGCAAGGCATTTTGAGACCAGAGCTGAGGAAGGTGGTGGCTGCCACCGAAAGTGCTACTGAAGGCTTTTAATGTGTTTTTATCTACTTTTAATACTCTCTGTCCTATTGCTTTTAAATTAAAATAACTGACTACAAAGATTTAAAAACTGCTAGAGGGTGCATTACAGCCAAAATGTTTGAAGAGATGCAATAAATAACTATTGTAATCAACAAAAACAAGGCCTTTTATTTTAAAGCATTGCAGCATTTCAAACTTATTATTATTTTATACGGTTGAACCCTTTTATAGTGAACACAGTGTATAACGAATGAAAATTCTGGTCCAGCCACTTTTATATTGTATTTTTTAACGGTTTGGATGTAGCAAACAAAACTTTTGATCCTTTGAAGTTTGTTGTAAGGGGTGCAACTGTATTTGGAAGCACTATAAATAATGATATTTGTGGACTGAACAGTGTAGAAAACAAATCTTTTTTACATAAGCAAGAAATTAATAACTTTTTCTGTCCATGACATTGTTATTCAAATGTGATTTCTTTACCAAATTTTTGAGCTGTGAATTTTATTACATATTCTTAGGCTTCTCACGTGTTAGTCAGAAATTTGTTTTCCAAGTTTTCTTCACTAAACACAACATAGATCAATTGTCATTACTATCAAATAGATAAATCTAGTAGAACATTTAATTTTAATATCCTTAAATAGACTTATTATTTTTGTTAAGAAATTAAAGAATTTATTTTTGTAGTTTTATGAACTACTTATGTGCACTTGATATTAATGGATCACCTCATGCAATTTGATTGATGTTCTAAAATTACTAGTTTTCTTGTGGGGGGGGGGGGTAACTAAGTTTGTCTGATTACCGACTGGAGTTTTTGCAATTTGACTGAAATTATATACCTTTGACTCAAACCTTTTAAGATAGTACTGCATTTTGAAAGTACTAAATTCTTTATTCTGGTTTATCTTTAGCGTGACATTTCTAAGATTCTAATGTTTTATGAATTCTAAATATGGTAGTTCATTCTAGTATGTTATGAATTCTAAATATTCTAATGCCATTTTCTTTACATTTTTGTGTTTATGCCCACATGTAATACAAGTAATTAATAAAAATTAACATTTTTAATGTTTGATGTTGATTGTACATTGGTTTTTTTTTCTCCCTTTAGTTTCTGGCTATCAACTTTCTTCCAGAGAACAACGAACAGGTAGAAGATGGAAAGAGGGAAAAAACACTTACATATATATTTATTTATTTCATGAAATGCAGATTTATTTTGTATGTTTTAGAGAATAAAGTTTTTTATTTTGAATTATGTTTTACCTTGAATATCATTAAAATCTGTATCATTAATCTTTTTTATTGAAAAAACTATGAATAGGGTTTTAAAGCATGTTTTATGATAATCAACTGTTGATAAAAATTTAATGATAAATGCATTTGAGGAAGATGGTATGTATAAATTTTTGTTTGGAGGATACTTAATACAGGGTGTCGACAGATCAGGGAAATCATGGAAAAATCAGGGTACTTTATCGATCTGGAAATATCAGGGAATTTTGCAAAAATTCCCTGATGCAGAGTAAAAATTTATTAGAAAGTAACTAAATAAAAGCACGCATTGGCTTAATACATCAATCCCATAATTGGTAAAAATTTTGCTACATTTGGTGATTTTTGTTGAAAATTCAGAGCCTTTGGAGGAACTCCAGACATACCAAACATGCAATACTAGTCGCTATACAACGTCTTCCGACCATAGAATAGTTTTTTAAATGTCTAGGAAAGTCTAGAAAATTTTTTGTAAATTTCACATTTTTAAGTAAAAATTCAAGACTTTTAGCTGAATGCACAGTCTGAAGGCTTTCGCTGACCGAGTCCATTTTCTTTTTAGTTGATAAGGAGCACTAACCACATACTTTCCACACTAAGGGTATAGCAATTTTGAAAAAAAGGGATTTTCGGCCCACCCTACTGAGGATAGTGTGGTCAAATCTTCGTGGAAGTGAGTAATAAATCACCTTCAGCTGCGCTGGAGACTTTTCCCTTAGACTGATTAAAAGCCCCTCTTTTTGTCTGGACATGGACAGCCAAAATCAATCTTGGCCATAGACAATGGCCTACATACTGGACAGCAGGGAAGAAAATGGAAACAGCCCCTTCAAAGATATAAAGACTGATTTCTTCTTTTCAAGTTTTACTCGTAATGTATTACTTCACTTTTGAGCTTATTTAATTTTTCTTCCAAATAATTTTCAAAGTCAGGGTCTCTGGTGGTGTCCGGGGCCCCTGGAGGTGTTTGGGGCCTTTGGCGACCACCAGTCTGCCAGGCATTAGGTCCACCACTGTGAACAACTGGTTTTTCGCGGAATGGAGTATTGTCGCTCCAGAGAAGTTTCACTATATTATATTACCGTAATTTATGGAAGAAACGCCGCACCCACGAAAATGAGCTTAATTAGCTAGAAAATCGTCAGAAACGTCGCAGCCACGATCGTTGGTGGTAGAGGGGGGGGTTGATCGTGGTCAGAAGAAGTCAATGCCAGATAAAATTCAATGTTTTCTAAAATAATTTTTTAATTAACAAAAAATAAATAAATAAAAAAATATGTTGCATTATTTATTAGACCTAATTTATTAAAAAAGCTATTAAGTTGATCGGATATATTTCGAGAGAAATTGGATAAACGGTAAAAAAATCTCCTTTTTTCTCCCCCTTCCCATAGAATGTTTTAAAGTATTTGCCACTATTTTACGAAGCTTACGATTTCTATTTTCAAATAATCAGATATCAATGTTTATATTCACAAAGGCGAATTTATAGAAATAAAAAAATAACTTCCAAAAACCTTCTTGCATCCGCACAAAGTTCGGACAGACTACCAGGCGCCATTAAAATGAAAACAGCATTCGATGTGTGAGAAGAGGCACCAGTTAAAAGTAAACATTTCCCCCCCACCGCGGATGGCCAGCTGTTGATTACGTAATGAGCTTGCTTCAGCAAATTGTTGTTTTAAACTGAATGTTGTGTAACCATTGTTGATGGTATTTATTTATTATTTTTGATATTTATAACATTGGGATTTATTTTAAAAGCACTCAGCATTTCTTGAGCATACCAATTAGTTGGCAGTGTTTATTCCATAAAGTGCACAGGGCGCCGCACGACGAAAAAAAAAAAAAAAAACTTTCAGATTAACTTTATTTATTTATTTTTTGGTGGGGGGGGGGGGAGGGTTAAACTCACACCTGCGCAACATAGACTAATTTTGGCTGAAATTCAGTATTTTAAGAACAATAGAGGTTCATGTGAAAAACGGGTGCATTTAATAGAGGGTAGTGCACTTTTGCGGTATTTTACAGAACTTTAACCCTTCAAAATATATATTCAAAACTTCATTAAAATTTAATTATAGTTCTAAAATGTAGATGTAAAAGATTTACTTCTATTTTTTTTTTCTTTTTACTTAATTGAGGAGACATCGGTTGGATGTATGAAGCCATCCACTTCAGAGCACGGGACATGGATCCATCTCAGGGTGCTCTGACTTTCTCCAAAACTGGATCAAAGGTCAAACCTCTTTTCTATGGGGGTAGGTTCGCATTCTGATTCGTTACGCTGTGATCTGTGCACGCTAAAGAGTACGTGTCGGTGGTGGCGTCATCTTTTGAGAAAATTATCACAAAACGAATTTTTCGATTTTTCGTTGAAGATCGGCTAAAAAAAATTAAAAATGTTGTAAACGCCGCACTTACTATATTTTAACTTTTAAACTCATAAACGCCACGGCGTTTCTTCCATAAATTACGGTATTCAAAAATAAAACTAATGTGATTGTCCTGGTTAATGCTTTTCTTTAATACTTTTTTATATAAGTTGTTAAGTTAGTCAGCAATAATTGTGAATCACTGTGTTCGCACTATCTTGTTTATGTTAATGTTAATGTGACTAAATTCTTCCCTAACTGAATACTAAAAAAATCTAAAAACAATAGTTTGGTGTATGTGCTAATTTGGTGTATTTTTTTAGTCTCCTACAATTCAACCAATTATTCCTACAGCAAGAAAATCAATATTGGTTGTTATTTTCAAATAGGTTTTTAATCCATGATAGAATAGCATAAGTTTCTAAATCTTTGTAATGTGCATTGCATTAACCTTAAGATGCATAGATAATATCACCGTATGCAAATAATTATATTTCAGGGTGTCTACCAGTCAGGAAAATGGGAAATAGGTCAGAAAAGTCTAGAAAATGCAAAATGGGTTAGGAAAATTCTCCAGAAAAATAAATTTTTCTTCATATAAAAATTACTCGGCAGGCTTGTATTTTCTCCCAAGACTCCAGGGAATGAAAAATTGTGATAAAGATGATTTATGTTGAAATAGAATGAATAGGTCAGAATGTTTGTGGGATATTGCTTTACATTCTGTATTGAGTGTTTTTTGTGTCGGAAGGGTCAAAAAGCTATCTGTCTATGACCAGTGATAAAATATAGATATTTTCATTACTATCGCCTGCATCTCACCGGGTGCAACATAGACTAGTTTTGGCTGAAATTCAGTATTTTAAGAACAGTAGAGGTTCATGTGAAAAACGGGTGCATTTAATAGAGGGCAGTGCACTTTTGCGGTATCTTATGGAACTTTAACCCTTCAAAATATATAATCAAACCTTCATTAAAATTTAATTATAGTTCTGAAATGTAAATATAAAAGATATACTTCTTTTTTACATCGGTTTGATTTATGAAGCCATCTAATCCAGAGCCATGGTACACGGACCCTTCTCATGGTGCTCTGACCTCTCACTTTCTCCAAAACTGGATCAAACCGCTTTTCTACAGGG
Source organism: Cheiracanthium punctorium (assembly GCA_038373885.1). NCBI lineage: Eukaryota > Metazoa > Arthropoda > Arachnida > Araneae > Cheiracanthiidae > Cheiracanthium > Cheiracanthium punctorium. The sequence continues at coordinate 249,050 of JAWZYV010011832.1, forward strand.
GTATGTTCACATTCTGATGCGCTACGCTGTGCTCTATGCACACTAAAGAGTACGTTATCAGTGGTGGCGCCATCTTTTGAGACAATTATTACTAAACAAATTTTACGATTTTTTGTTGAGGATCGGCTAAAAAAATATTTAAAAAGTAGTGTAAACACCGCACTTACTATTTTTTAAACTTTTATACTCATAAGCGCCACAGCGTTTCTTCCATAAATTACGGTATCTTACATAAAACTCATCATAATTTTTTTCTATGTGACTTAGGTACATCAATAACTGATATTTCAGTTGAAAATTTATTCCAAGTAAGTTGTAGCAAAATGCATCTATGGTCAAGAAACTTTTTCTAGATGCTTCCAAAAGTCTGTAAAAAGTCAGGAAATGGAATTTCAGTAATTTAGTAGACACCCTGTGTTTCTACACAGTAAAATCGCAAATTTCATTTAATTATTATGACTATTTCATATCGGAATTAAAAATTTTGAAGCTAACAAAATTACCATGAACCCCCAAAGACCCATTTAAAACTTCCATTGTCTCCTGAGAGGTCCCCTGGATCTTGTAGGGAATCTCTTTCTTTGAAGAAATATGATTAATATCATGAGCTAGAACCCATGTTCATGACCATGCCTACCAGCAAACACAGACCTATCGGGTAAGAGATGGGCTGACATCGGCTATAACGGTTCAGTGTCAGCCAAGATCCCCTTATCATTATTCAGACCTATCCATTCAGCGCAAGTCTGTGGGAGAAACTGTCCGTGGGAGGAATTCGGTTATGCAGTTTATTGCCACTAGAGGGTGGTAATTCTCCGTGGTTTAATAGCATAAAAAATATGGAGGATGAATTGCTTTTTCCCCCATTAATTTTAAAAAGTATTTTCTTCATACTCTTGCTTTTTTAATGAAGCATAGTCATCGTTTAATGTATATTAATTAATTCATGAAAAAATAAGAAAAGAAACATTATTATATACGCATAAAAATAAAGTTAAATACATTATCGTTTGTAAGACGAACGGCAGGCAGACAGCACAAGACGATTGTATGTTTACACTTTTTTTACTAGTTTTAGAGCTATAAAGGATGTGTAAAGGCTCATTTTGTTAAAATACAAAATATCTAATCTGTGCGACAACATAAATGAATAAATCTTTCAATAATTGGATATTGATTAGAGCAAGTTTGATAATCAGGACTCTGCATGCTCTATTTCATTAAAAACTATAGAAATTATAAGCTTTGTTTCCCTTTATTTTTTCCCCCCAAGCTATAAATTCTATCATTTTTTGAAGAACAGCATACGCATATTTAAAATATATTTGTTCATTACTCGGAATAATTTTAGAAATTTTAAACTTTATTTTATTCAATCAATGCAGTTACGTATTTTTTAGTGTTATTCAAATAAGATTTTTCATAAATTTGGGAAAGATACTGCTTGACTTCCATTTTTAGAGATGAAAAAGTGGAAAAAGCTTTTCATAGCAAAATTATGGCTATTGTTTAAAATTTGTAATATAAATAATATTTGTTTGTAGTTAAGGGAAAGCTACGCGAGGACTATCGGCCTAAGAGGGGGTTGCCTTGGGCAGAGGACTTTTTTAGGGGTTCAAGCCATCAAGAGCCATGTTATTAATTTTTTCACAGGTAAAATGGTGTAATATAAACAAATTTTTTTACTATACCTTTTCTGTTTTTTTCATTATACACTTCCTTGGTGTAGATCAAAGAATTTGTACACTAATAGGATACAATCATAAGCAGAACTAAGAAGGGAAGATGGTTTTGAGGAAGCTCTCCTCTCATACACTCAAAAGATGATTCGACAGTTTCGTTGGGAGCAGTTCGGTCAACTGCTGTACACCCTAGGCTTGGTGCGGCCCGACTACCACTAGATCCTGGACTTGACACGCGAGCTAGACGACAAGCTCTTTTAATCCGCCGATGAAATGAAAAAGGCTGTGGAGTCGTGGTTATAGTCATTGGTGGGAAGTTTCTATGAAGAAGGTATAGAAAAGTTGGTGACCCGCTACAACAAGTGTTTGAACATTGGCGGAAACTATGTAGAAAAATAGTTTAAGGTATGCTCTTTGATGTAAAAATAAAATTGGCTTGAAAAAAAATACTTTTTTTTTTTCTTTTCAAAACGGAACTTACTTTCCTAATACGCCTCATATACATAGTCTAATATTCTATTCCCTCTAAATTTCTCAGTAAGGGGCCCCTTTTCTATCTATTCGAGGGCCCCCAAAGGAGCCAGTCCGGGCCTGATTACAACCCTACATTCCATGCTATATGGGACCTAAGCTATACTCTTAACTGGAGTGTGGCTGCATTGTTCAATTTCTGCAAAACTTATTTGCACACCTTAGAAACACATGATGTTGAATGTTGTCATTCAAGATGGAGCTAAAGCGACGTAAAATCCGAACATCTGTGTCATTTTACCTTGCTGTACTCTTAAAATGTTATAAGAAAACAATTGCAGTTTTTTTGCTGTGCTGTACAAATCCCAGGCATAAAAGCACGAAACAGCTAAAAAGACTGAACTTTGTTGCGGATCATACAGAACAAATAAATTATTATGCATTCAACACATTACCTGTTATTTTTTCATATGTATTCATTATTAAACTAATATTCGTTGTATCACTGTATTCAGTATGGCTAAATTCATTTGCATAGATCTCAAAACCAGCTGAATGATGATGAAAAAAGACTGAAAACTTTCATGCCTGAAATCTGTGTTGTATGGATTCGTGTTATGGGGAGGGGGGTCTACTGTATATTCCTGCAATACCATTTTCAATGGCAACAATGGAGTAATGAATGGATGTGGATCCACTTGTTTTAATGTAGAATCAAGCCATAGATCCATACGTGGATTCACTGGTACGGAAGGGGGTTAAAGTGACAACCCTTTAATAATGTCAAAATATGTATTCCACAACCATTGAACTTCTTACACTGTTACTTGGTTATTGCTTCATAAATAATTATAGTTTATTTTAAATGATGTTATAACATAGTTCAACTATATATGTACAATCTGCAAGTATTTAATAAGCAACTTTTATTTTGCCCACAATACTGTCAAAATAATTTAAGGGCATCTTTTAAAATAAAATATTTTCATTCATTAATTTAACACAATAAGAGATTTTTTCTCTTTTATTTCTTTATTTTTAGGGTGAGTTTCAGCCCCTACATGGGTACGCCTTTGTTAGGAGCTGATACCAAACACAGAACCCCTAAGAACAGATGCACTAACAGCTTAATCTATTTTTGCCCCTGTGAAAGAGTTAGAAATGCTACAAACATTCTTTTCAATGAAGAGCTTTAAAATAATAATAATATAAACCTGAATCTGAATAGCATACATTTAAGATTGATGAATGTCTCAAAAATGCAGTTGAAACAATGCATGCCTGTACAATATAATGTATTAAGAATAGTTGAAAGTTAAAATATATTACAGAGCAATTCCAATTGGTAATTTTAACTTAAAATAATGATAATGTTTTTAAACCATCAAAAACGCAGGTTTTTATTTATCTTGTTATATAACGAAAGAGAGAATAATTTGTAAATTGAGTAAGATACAATTATAAGTGTAAGTATGAAGGGAAGGGGGCCAATGAACTCTTCTTAATATGTGAGCTTGGAATTGGCATTGACAAACACTAGCACACACAATCTTTCACATTCAAAATCAGGCACAGATAACAATTATTTATTTATTAATTTTTATTTTTTCCAATGCAGCAGGCACAAGACAAAATACACTTTTTTTTTTCTAATGGCAAGAGAAAAAGACAAACTCAAGAATACAAAAAACAGAATACAAAAAAATTAATAACATCAAATTCAAAAACAGTAAGAGAAAAAAGTCAGTATCTCATCAGCAGATGTCTAGCACTCCAGTATCTCGTTACCTTGGAGTCCCCCTGCAGAGCCGAGCATCCCAACAAATGGTCCCTATCCATGATTTTGTCCTTCCCATAAAGTGGGCAATTTGAGCCCATGAAAATTCCATTACGATACAGGTGGGCAACCAGGCAGTCATGGTCCACTGCAAGTCTAAATTCTGCCACAGCTTTTTCGGGAAGGTTATCAGAAACAACCTGCTCATAGTTGCTCCCCCAACTTCTTGAACATATGTGAGTATCCTGGAAATCTAAAGAAGTCCAGTGCCTCATGTATTAGCTTTGCTTCTATGATCGCAAACTATATAATATAATATTAAACCCAGCACTGCTCTCTCTAAAATAGCCCAAGAACAACCCATAGAAATGAACTTTAATGAAAGCAAAAAACTAGCCAATTATAAAAATATCAATTATGCACTTAACATGGATGCCCTGCAAATCGTAACTACAGATGGCGCTGTAAACGATATGACACATGTGCAAATCGATCCGGGATGAATCTATTGAGGAAGAGATCAAAGCAGACTGGAGACAGCAGAGGCTGAAGAAGGTGGTGGCTGCCACTGAAAGCTGCTACCATCGAATTTTAGAGTGTATTTTTAACCTTTTAATGTTTTAATGCAAGTCCGTCTTTCCATTTTTAATTTTCTTTTTATTGTTATTATTTTTTTTTTTTTTTTTCGTTGAACAGTGTGTGTAATCGTATATTATTCATGGCCACATAAATCATTGCAAGCATATTAAACAAGCTTTTCCAAAATGAGGAACACCTAAATTTATAGTTTTTTGATTCATTAAATCAAACATTGAAATTTAAATAACTTCCTCCTAAACTGCTTGTGTCGTATATCCAGTAGCAGCTATTAGAATAGATAATTTTTATTTATTTATTATAATTATAATTTTTTGCAGGGTGACGGCGATGTGTATTTTACTAGACTCGTATGATATTTAATCTAATGGAATATAGAAATAGGAAAAGTGATTTAAGACTCTTTTTTGTTATTGTTAAAACATGTCAAAATGAATTTTAAAATCGGCATGAATGAAATAGGCTATTTAATTAATAAATATCAATACTATTTTGGAAAATGCGTAAGCGCTTAATCAATTGCTGTGCATAACGTAAAAGGAAAAAGATGCATATTATGTTTGTTAAATGTTTAATTTCTCCTACAGAAGAATGCTTTCAAAGTGAAATATGAAAGCACAGTAATATAAAATAAAATGCTTACCTGAAATATATTTTTTCTCATAAAAAGCATTCATTTGTTCACTGAATATATAATAAACAAAGTCAAATTTTATTCTTGTATTTTGGTATAACTTAACAATAAAAGGAATTAAAGCATTAGAAAGCATGTTATATAAACTTCCCCCCCCCCCTTTTAACATGTATGACTGTATGTTTATATTCTGTGTATATATTTCTTGGCTTCTTAAGGGGACAGTTTACCTTTTCAATATTTTTTGTTATCTTAAAAATATTGGTACAAATGATGAACTGAATGCATTTCACTGTTCAACTAAAAATATTAAAATGCCTATAATATTAAAAGCAAAGAATAACACCATCAACTTTCTGGACGTTAAAATTTTTCATGATAAAGAAAACTTAAGTCATACTACTGTTTTCTGAAAGGCCACTAACAATAATGAAATCATCAATTTCATATACCCCAGTACATTCAAAACCCCCATTTAAATTTAAAATTGCAGCTGTTTGTTCATATGTTAATCACTCAATAAAAACATACTTCAATGAAGCCCTCCTCAAAGAAGAAATTCAATTCATCAAAAATCAATATAAAAATGCAGGATACCCCAACCACATTGTTAAGAATCTTTACAAAAGTCGAATTAAAAAACTGGAACAAATTGATAATCTACAAAAACAAAAATATTCGAAAGCCATACCCTACTGCAAGGTAGCAGCCATAAAAATTTCCAATGAAGCAGAAAAGAAAAATATAAAAGTACCTATAAAACCGAATAAAAGTATTTTTAAATGTATACATAGTGATAAAGATATGATAAAAAATGAAGAAACCACCAGAATCTATAAAATAAATTTTATGCATAACAACTCGTATAAACCTGGCTGCTACATAGGTATGACGACAAAAAGAAAAATAAAAGAGAGGAGGAAAGACCATATAAAAGATATTAAATTTAATAAATCCAGTACTGCCTTGTCAAAAATAGCCCAAGAACAGCCTATAGAAATTAATTTCAATAAAATTGAAAAACTCGCCAATTATCAAAACCTTGATTACCCATTAAAAATAAATGCCCTGCAAATACTTACGACAGATGGCACCATCAAAGACATGATGCATGCACAAATAGATCCGGGGTGGAATGAAATTATGAGGAAGGAGATCAGTGCACACACATCAAAGACAGGATGGTGGTGACATGCCACAGAAAGTGCTATGAAAAGGATTTTAGCATACTTTTAACTTTTGATGAGCCTAATATGTTATAAAAATTAAGTATTTGGTCAGGTAAACAAAATTATATTTTAAAAGATTAAATATTGGTTCATTCAACAGAATAATGTTGAATCAACAAAACAGATTTTTAATTTAATCCAACATTTTAATTAAAATAAAGAAAGTGTTTTGTTGGTTTGAGTAGATAATTTTAACAAACCGACTCTCTCTCTCTCTCTTTTTTTCTAATGGGCAGTTAATGCTGTAGGGAACTAATTATAAGCCTATTTTGGAAATTAATGTGTGGCGATATATATTTGCCAGTACCATGTCATTTACAGAATGTTGTCAGTTAAAGTCCGGCAAAGAACCGGGTTGATGTCGTTGAAGTTATAGCCAACACTGCTCCAAAGTTACCTTGTCCTTATGAGCCAAATCTGCGATGGGCAGATGCGATTTGAAAATTTTTGGCACCTCCTGTACTATGTCACCCCGGTGTGTGCTGCACCAGCATGCTGGATTCGGGCCAAAACTTAAACGATAAGATTGTATTTTCTGGGTATGTTCAATATGCTTTAACTTGTTAACCTGTTGCAGACCAAATTCAGATCCAGGCATATTTTAAATTAGTTTTTTGCATATTTTGCCTTCTAATGAGCTAGTTAAAAGATATTAGTCATTTAAAAGGGTAAAAAAAATGTATGTGTGTCTCCCCCTCCCCCAATTTTCACTGTTTTCTCAATTGGGAACATTGATGATTTCTGACTATACTTTTAAGGGCTTCTTTGACAATACTTTTATGGGTAGTTTAAATAATAAGTGAAATATTAAGAATAAATGAAAGATTTATTTTTTAAGTTTAAAGGGACAGGGGGTGTATCAAGATGGCTGAGTAAAAATTTATGAAAATGGGTATTTTTATCAATTTTTTATCTAGTTTCTCACTGATGATAGAAATGCAATTCTATTTCAAAAAATCAAGTCATCTTTCAACTATATCTGCTAATTTTTTCCAGTCAATATTGATAAAATTTAATTTTTTAATAAATTTTTAATTTAATGTTCCCAATTGGCAGCATTGACCTGTAAAAGGTTAAGGATTGTTTCAATTTTTTGGTAAAAAACACTTTTATATTAGGTTGAGTATAAAAAGTTTTTCGTCAAGAAGAGATACCTTTGCACCAACAGCTGTCATTTTTGTGGTTTTTAGCCTTCCTACAAACAGGTTTTTGCATTTCAAAGCTAAAAATTTATTATGTGCATCAAAAATTATCTTAATGACATCAACAGATATAGAAATCTGACTATCCATCATCTGCTGATACACCTGGTAGTTGTTCAAGCCCAGGCGTAGAGAGCTTAATGTTTGCCAAAAAAAATAAATAATAGATAACACTCTCGAACACGTAAATCTAAAGTTTATAGCTCAACCATTGGATGACTCATGAATTGACTGCCAACAAAAATGTTGGATAAAATGGCCGCTTAGCTCTGTTCAGAGATCAAAGGAAAGTAAACTTGCAGAACAGAACTGTGACCTGTGATGAAAAATGGGTGTACTACAACAATATAAGCTGAAAAGGAGAGTAGTCAGCCCCCTAGTTATCTACAAGATGAGCCCTACCTAACAAGAAGGTACTTCTGTGTTGCAGAATTATCCACAGGGTACCTGAGAAGCAGACAGACGATGAATAGTACAATATACTGTAATATGATGTACTATAAGTACCTTTTATGTATATTATTTTACAATGTTTTAATTATCTTTTAAACATGGAGTTCTCCTTAGTATTTTTTTTCAACAGGTAAAGTTGCTTGTTCAAATTTAAAATAGCATCATGTATTTTGAATGTAACATGTGTTATCTGGTTATGAAGAACGAAATCTCTAAAAGCAATTCAAAAGGGATTTAGATATGAATGTAATATACCTCTATCACTGGAACAATTACTGTATATCCCAGCTTATAACACGCTCTGGCCTATAACATGCATCAGTAAATTTTGGATAGGTCATAAAATTTATTTTATGTTATACATTTTATATTCAATGTATAACACGCACACAAAAAGATGAAGTAATATTTTGAAGTTGAAAGTGCATGTTATACACAGAGATATGTGGCAATTAACAGGTTGTTAAGACAGATTTTAAACCCATATGCTTAATAGCATCTGAAGAGAAATTGAGAACAGACTTTAAACCCTTAAAGGTTATTATTATTTTCAAGGAAACGGTTATAAAAGTGCCTATTTGTTTATTAAAGAAAATTGTATAAAAGTAAGTGCATTTAATATATATATATATATTCATTTTAAGGTTTTGGACATTTTTTTATCCCAAAAGAAAAGAAAGTTAAGTTTCTAGAAAAAGCCAAAATTTAGGTTTTTGTGACTGAATGTGTGTTTTCTAGTAAGCATGGAATAGTTAAAAATAGATGTATTAAACACTAAAGGAGAGAGTTTTATGAAACTTACTTCATAAAATAAATAAATATTTGTAAACTTTTCTTTGAACATAAGTAAAAAAAGTGAGCTAAGATTGCAAAATTCATATCACAAATACGTGTACACTGCAGCATCCCTAATCCGGGAACCTATAATCCGGTACTAGTCTCATTTTTTTTCTCTCCTCTAAAGAGATCCGGAACTTTTAATGCTGATTTTAATTGATGTATGGCTATCTTAATTTTTTTTTTTTTCTTCTTCAATAGATCGTTTTTCACTGAATATTTTTCTTTTTGTTTCGTATTTCGGCCCTAACATTTCTTTGCCAATCACTATTGCTGCCGCAAATATTTGAATCAATGCATTCTCTTCTACCGAGATAAAAACAAAAGTAAATACGGCTTGGTTCGCTTATTACATTTAAATTAATTGCAGTCAAAGGTGCAGTGTAGCTGAATGAAGAATTCAAAGATAATGCGAGTACTTTCATAGAACATTAATATGTATGAGTTTTTAAAATGAGACAGCATGTTTGCGCATCATCGTAAACACGTGGCTCCTTTCAGGCACTTTGCCTTGTTTCCAGACATCTTGTCTCCGTGTGAAATGCAATAACTATCATGGGAAGGAATTGGCCAGTGCTTTGAAAGGCAAGAGGGAAAGGAGGGGGGAATTGGTATGTTTCGGCGTAATTAAGAAGCTGTGAAGAGACTGAAGAGAGTAAAATTTGGAATAATTCAGCTTGCAAAATAAAACTCTATGGTACAAACTACGGAGATATTTAATAAATTCAATTTTATATCTGAGAGTGAACTGATGAATGTGTTTATGTTAACTAAAACCAATTAAATACCGAAGGAAAAAAAATGAAGCAATTCAAATTTACAGATGTATTTAATGTAAATACAAAAGCTAATTTTCCATTGACTAATTTATGGACACCCTGTACATTTTGTTAAACACATATTATGCTATAGAACCTGCTATTCAAAATGTTCAGGACCAGATGTATTCTGGATAACTGGTTAGGAATTTGACATCCACTGATTTGATTGGTAGCAAATGTATTACTTTACTTTTGATTATAATTAAACATTAATTTTTATTGTACTAGAAAAAAAAAACTCTTAATAAGATCAAGATAAATAATAATCATATTTAGAGAGAAAGTAGTAAATGTATGGTAACTTCTTGAAAACTTAGTCACATACACTAAAAATAAATAGAACACCTTATCTGATAGCTTACATTTTAAATTCTAGTTGAAGTACTCAAAATGAAAACACAAGAAATGGGGGGAAAAAACTCATTGCACATTTTTCTTTGGGAAAAAATAAAAATTTAATTGATTGAAAAATATTTCTGAATAACTGGTTTTCCGATACTGGTGTACCCATACTGTAATAATGTTCCTGTTTACATCATTTTTTAGAACATTCCCTAGAAGCAATAACCCATGGGCGTAGCCTAGGGGGGTCATAACCCCCCCCCCCAAGAGGAATTTTTTGCCATACAAAATGTATATTCTTGACTTCATTATCACACACACGTATACATATATATGAGTTGTAGTAGTCGTAATGCCCCCCCCCCATGAAAAATTTCTGGCTACGCCCCTGCAATAACCCATCGGTCGATGAGAGGCGGGTGAGTTAAATCCGAGGAGAACGAGCAATGGCCGATCACGGCTTTTCATCCAAAAAAGGGGAAATTACATCGGCAACTGGTACAAAATGTCCGTTTCCTGGTGACTCTGATGAAATAACAAAAAGAAACCAATAAACTGTTTAAAATATATTTGTTAATAAAAAATAAACGACTGGCAGCTAAATTTTCAAAAAATGTCCGTTCTGTTTATTATGTTTTCGTTTTTTGTATGCTAAATTTCCATTTTTCTGACAAAAGAGAAAAAAAATTCTTCCTCCCCCGGGCCCGAACCCTGAGCGTACTGATTCTGAGATAAGCGCGCTACCCCTAGACCATCGAATCTTGTCATATGTAAGGCAAAGTGTGAAGTACAGGTTATTTTAGTCTCAGATTGGGACTTGGGGGTGAAATTTTGACAAAGTTTTGTTCAGCTATTATTAATAATAGTCAAATTATTGGATTGGTAAGAAATTAATTTCACTTTTTACCAATGTATGTAAGTAGCAACAACATTCATAATTAATAATTAAAAAGCAATATTGCCAATTGTATAGAAATTTTAGTGTGATTTTAACTTTCATATTTCTTGGATAACTTTTAAAAATTAACTGATTTCTCTTCTTGCTGTTTACATTATAGAGGTTTCAAAAGAGTTGCTCATTGTAATGAAGTTTCCTTTTTTCTTATAATGCACCTGATGCTCAAATAGATTTTCTTTTCTTTTTTTTAAACACATTTTAAAAAAATTATTTAAATATTACAAACGATTTTTATATAATAAACACTAACTTTTTTTTTTTTTTTTTGTAAATATTTCTTTTCAAATTTAAATTTTGTCCCAACCCCAATACAAGAAATTTGAAGTAAATTATGCGATTAATTCAAGAATTGTACAAACTTTCCCTTAGATTATGCAAAGGCGCATCTAAATTACGCAAATATTTATAGGATTTTGGGTAAAGTGTAAACCACTGGGGACACCTGCAAGGCCCGATGGCTATAGAGCTGCAGTTTCGGATAAGATATTGTTTTTCGGTTTCCCATCGGCAAACCTGCTCGTCTAGATCACTTCTATCCATGAATAAAAATTCATCTATTGCAGATAAACAAAAGTGGACTTGCCGATGACTGAATTCGACGAGTCGATGAGTTAACAATGAGTCGATGAATGACCGAGCAAAAAACAAGCAGTCATTGCTACTAGGGTTGTACTTTTGTTTGTGATGTTAATGTCATCTTAATTTTCAGGTTACTAATACCAAACGTTGGAAAGACATTGCTGGTGCTATAGGTGTTGGAGCATCTTCAAGTGCTGCATATACTTTACGGAAACAGTATATGAAATTATTACTTCCATTTGAATGTAAATTTGACCGTGGTGGTGTTGATCCTCAACCCATTATCAACATGGTTGAAGCATCTTCAAGAAAAAAAGGGAAAAATGCTGTTGGAACTTACGGTAATTATAAACTATAATTGGTTATAAAATTAGAATGTTTTAAAAAGAGAACTTTTTTGAAAGGAATTGGGGTGGGTGGGGTCGGAAGAACTGAAAGAATTATTGCAGTGGCGTGGCGAGCAGCACTGGCGCCTGGAGCATGATACCTTTTTGGTGCCCTTCTCTCCCATTTTTCATTTTATCTTAGAGATGATTTGGTGCTCTCTGTGAGCGATGCCCAGGGTATGGTAGACCCCCTTGCTCCCCCCCTCACTATGCCACTGAATTACTGTGTATGTGATTTTATTTCATAATGTTAATTGTTCTATTTGCTACTGTAAATTTTATATTATTACTTAATTACTGAATTCTACAAAGGTGTGTGTGTGATTGTTTATTAGTTTTAATGATGAATAAATTAAATGTAAAATGTGTTTTGTGTGTGTGTGTGCATATGTACAGCTGCAAGGGAAAACATGCCCACTTGCTCTCAAAGGCGGATTTTAAAAAAAAACATCTTGGGGGGGGGTCTCCATTTTTCATTAGGATGATACATTGATTTCCTAATACTGTTTCTTCCAATATACATAACTAGACATGGAATATCACAACTAAATAAGTGCATTGTCTGATGCCAGGCCAGCAGGCCAGTCGAGAGAAAACTCTGGTCCGGGGCAGAGCTGTTGGGCCCCTATACAGATCAAGTTAAGGCCGATGCTGATAAGCCATGTTTTCCATGCGTTTCAAAGGACAGCAAGGCTGATACGGGAAAAAAATGTTGCATTGCTCTCTCCGTTGTGTGTGGGGACAGGGTTTGCAGTTTAACACATTAATCTTGTTGGTTGATCCCGACTGGTCATTAAAAAGTCATAAAATTTGCCATAATAATTAATATCATTAAAATGTCATAAAATTTGCCCAAATAAGAATGTCATCTTACCTCCTGTAGTGATGGCAAACATGGCTTATCAGCAACGGCCTTTAGTCATGTTGTTGTTCACGGGCCCTCCATTATCAACATTTTAGTGTGTACAGAGTGTAATTGCTGAATGCATTATTAAACCCATTTCACAGCCACCGAACAATATACAGTGTGCACAGCATATATTTTCAAATTTTAGGATTGCAATAGGTTTTCCAGATTAAGTAATTCCCATCCTTTTCTGTGAGGACTAGTAAACCAATCTCAATTGCTATTTACAACTATTACCTGCTATTACCTGCTATTTACAACTTCAGCTTTCTTTTTAAAACCAGAACCCTGCCACAGGCACTTGCTTTGTCTAATATCTTATAATATATTTTACTTTTATAATGAGGATTTGTACCCATACGTCTGGATGGTGTGGACAACTTATGAGAGCAGTTGAAAGAATGAAATCTGTACATATTAGGGAGGGATGGATTGTTCATCTGTGCTTCAGCATTATGTAAGGCCACTGCATCTAACGTGACTGAGGGGTAAGAGTGCATTCTCATCATGAATTTTACGACTTTTTAATGATCATTCGGGGTCCACTGACAAAACATTTCTGCAATAAACTGCAAACCCCATCCCCTACACAATGCAGAGAGCAGCGGAATATTTTTTCCTGTATCAGTGTCCTGTTGTCCATTCAAATACAGTGGAACCTGCTTAAAGTGACTACCTTGGTAAAGAGATCGCCGGTCTACAGTGACCACATTTTATGCAATTTTATTTTACAACCATCACACTTTACCTCCTTTGTAAGGTGACCAGTTTTGTTCTGCTCAAGGGTAATCCCATTAGACAGATTCCACTACTTATATAAAACTAGGGAACGGCGCTCCAGCCTTTATTGTGATGAAAAATCTGCCCCTCCTTCTGTTTGAAAGTGAAAGCTCTATCTTTTTTTGAATTTAATATATACAAGGATGAGATTCTTCAGACTTTTGTCTGATTTTCAGACTTTTTCAATTTATGTAAAAAAGATCAGTTTTTTTAAATTTTTCAAAATTTTTCTGATTTTTTAAACTTTTCTTTTGCATATAAGTAGGATAAGTAGGAAAAATTGCATATAAGTAGGATAGACTTAATATCAGTAGCAATTACTATATTTATTAAACTTGAAATTCATAAGTATTATTGCTCAAATCTTGTTCGCACATTCTTTCAGACTTTTTCAAATTTTGTCAATCTTATCCCTGTGTATATATATATATATATATATATATATATATATATCTGTAAAGAATGGCCTTATGCCATCCCTTGTTGGAATGATTGACGCAAATCCATTGGGGTTCTAGGTTAAATAGTTTATTTCAAAGTTCGGGCAGAGGGCAGGAGTCAGGCCGGCGACCTTTTAGCTCCGGGACTATCTTCGTACATTGCAGTCTAACAGCTAAAGCTCGAAGCTCCTGCAAAAGCTTCACGTTCCAAACTCCTAAAAGCTAAGTTAAAACTCTAAAGCTCCCAAAATTTCTGTGCTCTTGCTTAAATACTCCTTAGTTAGTACGCCTGCTGGCAGGGTGCAGCACGATCACGAAGGCGTTACTCTCAAATGTAATTAGTTAACTAGATTGTCAATCAAGAAATGAGAAACACCTGCTTACTCAGGAGTTCTAAATGCACGTCGTAATGAAAACCACAGAAAACTGAGGATATTGTTGAATTAACAATTTTCTCCTTATGGAACTTCAAAAAATGTCTCCGAGCGTAATATTTGTATGGCCAAGAGACAAACTTTACAGTAAGAGTAAAAGATTAAAGAAGGATTTTTCAAATAACATTAAATTAAATTAGGTTAAACTAGCAAAGTTTATTTTATTATTACATATATATACATATATATATATTAGGGTGGATTGGAATTTTTTTTTTTTCCGAAATCTTTACCTCCTGAGGTTTCAAAAGTTGTATATTGATATGAATAAGACGTGTGTAAAATTTGAATGTTCTACGACAATGTCTTGGGGTTGCGCATCGAGCTTGAAATTTAGAAATTTTTGAAAAATATGGCTTTTTTTAAAAATTGACCAAAAAAATTCTTTTCCCAATTATTAGTCTCCCGGGGTTTTAGGGGTTGTATATTGTTAAGAATAAAACGTATGCAAAATCTGGAGGGGCTACGACAATATCTAGATATTGCACATCGAGCTTAAAATCTATAAATATCTGAAAATTACGTGTTTTTTGAAAAAAATATGTTGAAAGCAAATTTTATTTGTTAAAAATAATTTGGTCCTTTTACAAATTAAAAATGTTCAGAGAAGCTCAGTAAATCACAAAAAAATGGCTTTACGAATAGTTTAATACAATGCACACGTCATGCGGTCGTTTCGTCTTGGGCGCAGTACGCAAGTTGTGCTCTATGTTAGCCTAATTGCTTCTTTCTCTGCCACTTAAGCGATGTTTAGTCTTTCTGCTCACCCGCCCACAGCTGTGTTGCATAATCCTTCGGCAGCTCGCATTCGCATCTTTCTCTCCGTGCCGTGCCGGGATGTGACGTTATGGCAGAAGTTATTCAGCTGGGTATCCCTCCATGATGTTGTATAAGAGGAGGCGTTTTTCACAGGTAAATGAGGTATGCGTTTACCGGTCGTGTGGCGCTTGGCAGGAATTTTTTCGGCGGCTCGACATGAGCCCGTATTGTTACGATGATTTATCGTGTGTATTTAGTACTGGATCTGATAGTTTTAGTACTGGAGCTGATTAATCCTTTTTAAGTTCAACTTAATTAATATGTTTTATATGTTAAATAAATTTAATTTGATTTTAAAACTTTGTCTTTTTTTAAAACCTGCCAGCACACTCTGCTTAAGTATTAGTCAGTTTAAGACGGTAGTATGTCTACTACCAGGGATGTTATGCCGTGTTGCCATAAAGATTTTAGATATACATAAATGAATAAATTTGAAAGATTTGCGTTGTGTTCTAAAGTTAACGGCAAAGCACCAAACATAAATTAACCCGAACCCCAGGTTACGGTCGGAATTGCCTCATGTGTATGGTATGTGTGAAGCATGCATACACAAGAAAGAAACAAGTTATTGCAAGAAAAATTTTAAAGTTTTATTCCAATTGATATACTATTGCAGCTTAAGATACTAATGGATGGCATGTGTTGCGTTTTCTACACTCAGCGTTTCACAGACATTATAAATTATAGGCACACTCATGATTCACCACATTATGGCACTTCAGAAATATAAATTAACACACTTTACACCTTTAGAGATTTTCACAGGGCACTAGGCCAAAGATTTACATATAATATTAAAGATTATCTGTCATGCATGTCAAGTTTAATTGTGTCCTGAGGGGCCTCCCAAGAAAGGGGTAACACTTCAAAAACAATAAGCACACATTAATAACTATGTAGAAAAGCACATTACAAACTTTGGTTGAGTTACACATGATTCTTGCAAAAAAAAAAAAAATTGATTTTTGTAGAATAGAAAAAAAAAGGAAACAAAACTTTAACAATTAAAACATGGATTTAGGAATGTTGTGGAGAAATTAAAGGTTAATTATTGTAGGGGACTGGTACTAAGATGAAACTAAGTTAAGGGGGATGTGGGGCTAGACGCCCGCGCCCAAAATGGCACAACAGGGTGAGCAGAATGGAAGAGTGTCCAAGTGGATGGCCGCAAGACACCGGGGGGGTCCTAGATAAACTTTCATAGCCGAGGAGACGTTCTTAGTGATGGAAAATGACATGGAAAGATCTTACTGCTTCATTCTGGGAGTGGTACGACAAAGGGACCGCTCCTTCAAACACGGGCCAGCGATGTAGACCTCGGCGATTACCAGCAATTTACTCCCGCGACGACACTTGCAATAAAATGGAAAAACATCACCTGAGTCATTCCGATGACAGGGACTCCCCTTTCAGGCCGCGGTTCACTCCCCTGGACGCCGGTGCTTCACTCAAGATCTCATGGTGGTGGTATTATGATGGAAAATTATGTTGGAAGAAGCAACCTCCTCTCACATATCTGCTTTGATCCCTGCTATGGAGACATGTTGAATGGGCCTGAGACTAACCCGACGCTAGTCTCCTTGCTTCAGGCCTCGACGAGGGAAAAAATTTGAAATCACCGCCGCACTCCTGCTCACTCCAATCTCAACTTGTTCCCGCAAGTGCCGACAATCCAGGTTAAATTTGGAAATGACAACACCCGGGAAACAAAATTGGTGTTGAGAAGTGAATGGCCATGAGTGAAGAGTGTTATGGAAACAAGGATAGCAACTGATATGAGAGACATCTACTTTTATTTATAGCAGCCTGGCACAGAAATATATCACAGTCAGCAATTACTTGTAGAACAGGATTTCATTGCAAAAAAAAACTATTAAATATCACAGTTATGCTTTATCACAGCTAGGCACAGGAATATATCACAGTCTGAAAAAACTCGTAAGTACTGGCAAAAATGGTTTAATGAATTTAAGTTTCACAAGCCGTTTAGATTTCAATTTCAAAAGCTGCTTTACCTTGAAGAGAACAAGTCCACCGGGAAAACTTCCGATCCTTAAGATATGTAAAAATTACGATGAAACACGAAGTTCTATATGACGGCACTTCAAACAGAAATTCTAACTTCTATTTCACTTTAAAAACAGGTTAAAAAAATAGCGGCATTAAATGTTGATTAAAACGTACTATCATTTTAAAGATTAAATAGAGGCAGGTTTAGCTGGCTAAAAATAACATATCTGGAACTTAAAGAGCATTACCGCTCGCCAAAAAGGTCTGTCAACTGTTAATACAGCCTGACTGTCTAATTGCTTAACGGCGACGATCTGCCATGATCAGCCTAACTGCCTCGACTGCTGTCGACCTGCCGCGAACCGCTATCGGTCTGCTTAACTGCTACGATTACGGCGAAAGCTCTTCCTTTTATTTGTCACTGCCGACTGCGCATCTCATTTCTGAGTTGTTCTCCGGCTGCACGGTTGAACGGCGTTTACCGGGCTTCTGGAGCGCATCGGTGATTGGATGAACAGCTTGAAACAGTTTTCTCCGGGCGATACTCACTTCGCCAACCAACCATTACGCCCGTCCAAGATGGCGGCTGTTGACGAACTGTAGATCAGAGCCGTGCGTCTTAAACGATTGTTGACGTAAGCCACGGTTAAAGCGAGGTTTAAATTTAACAAAAAGTTATTCCTTTAAGTTCATTTAGCATTTGAATTAAACTGCTTGGCTTTGGGAATTTATTTAATTAACTTTAAGTTGTTGAAACTTTATCTTAACCTTTTATTGTGGCCCTTAAAGTTGGAGAGTTTCACAATTCAGGTAAGTCAGAAATTAAATACACATAAGAGTTGGGATATTTATTGTTCACAAATAGCCATTGGGAACACAACTGACGCTCTCCTCTCTTTTCCGCCATCGCTTTCCTTCCTCCCCCCTCACGTGCTGCCTCCTCAACCAATGACAGATCGCCAACGCCAGCTTCCTTCTTGAAATCTGTGGAGAGAAACGCGCGGGAAAAAGGAGTCCGTGTGCAAAGCACCGATCTTCACTGAAAATGGCGGACGATTGTAAGATCGCGAGAAAACAGATGAAGCGTCACGCGAAATGAAAAAAAAAAAAAATGGCGATTGACCGAAACACTACCTGGGCCATAAAAATGGTCAAATCGCACGGGGGGAAAAGCTCAAAATTAAGAATTATTCCTAACTAGAACCAAACTCTAATCCAAAATGTTAGTAAAAGTATAAAATAAAAGGAAAACATTTAAATTTAAGTAAATATCTTAGGATTTAGCTTCAGAAGTAGGAAGGGAAAAAAAAATAACATGGGGTCACTACATTGGTATCATCGAAAAACAGACTTAAGGCAAAAACATAATAAATAAAGTGAATTAAGCAAATATTTAAAAGAAAATATTTAAGGAGGCATTAAAGATATATCATTATTAACTTTAAAAAGGTAAAATACTCATTAAAAGATAGCAAAATTATTGTAAGTTATTGAAAAAGAAACACTTGTTGCAAAACTTATTATTAAAAAAAAAATCACTTTAAATAAAAATTGGTTGATACCACACATCATTCCCTTCCCCTTCCCAAAAAAATTTTTGGCACAAAAATTTTTCTTCACACAATACAAAAAATTTAACACAGGGACATGTCGCAAAGGCCAGGTGGACAGACAAGCATCGCAAGCAAAAAGGATTCTAGTCACACAACCTACGTACAAAAAAAAATTTAACAAGAAAAGGAATAATACCCGCACCAGAATCACAGCAGTCGACACAGTTACCTACACCAACCAACCCACAGGGAATAAAAAAAACAACCACCCCTTAAAAGAAAAAAAAAAATTCAGTACTCAAAAATATTTAAAAGAAAACACTTTGCCTAATACACTAAAGAACACTTTGCACCAACCCAAGTCTTACATTGAAGACATCACATGTTACAAAATGAATACAGGACAACTTCCTGGATTCCAACAGAATGTAATGATTATACTTAGACATGAAACATTTATGAGTATAAAACAAAAGAACTTTGCACAAAACATGATTACATATACACAATACAACCACGAAGAAAAATTTGTACAGTTGGGAAATTTGGCGTAAACCCAACATGGTGAGGCATCACCTAGACATCATTCGAGAAAGTAGTAAGCACAGAAATTCTAGAAAACAGAGGAAACCACTCTGCTTAGGATTTGAGGGAGCAAACAAAATTTGGCGGAGCAAGCCCAGTGTCTAGAATTTGGCTACTCCCCATGCCAAACAAGAAAAATTGACTCACAGGAGTATAACAGTAGTGTGACATACACACAAAGCCTTACCAGACCATTTAAAGGGAAACGTAAGGTTTAAGTATGTAATTTTGACTCTTAAAAGAAACATGTACATTAAGACTGCTTAACAAGTGCCAAAGAGCAACAAAAATTTGTGATAAAAACAGCAAGGTTAAATTAAACTGAGAAAAGCAGAGAGCCCAGAGCCTCTTAAAACCCATACTGAAACTCAGAAGAACCCTGTAGACTAAACAGCAGCCCCACAGAGAATTTAAGAGAGACAGTCGAAGAAAATAACAGGCTCAAATGATAGAATAGGCCTGCAGGAACACTATCCATCATTACTCATACCCAAAATATATGAAGTTTTGTATACAGAAGACATTAATTAAGTATGTACATGACATAGCGAGAGAAAGAAGAACTTTACTTACACAAGTTACAAGAGCAAGTTAAATATTACTGTTAAATGCATATTATTAAAATGAATTAAAGATTGTAGCATATTAATAAAAGTTTTAACAGCAGCAATTGTGAAGATGTCACACTATAAATTAAAATGAGGGAAGTGTCCTCAATTTTCCTGATCACCCAACAGGAACTCCCAAATGCAAATTTAATGCTTAACGATAATTTCTGTACTCACTTTAGGTCACAGTCGAGGGAAATAGTCGCATCCATGTATATATATAAAAAATTTTGTTTATCAAAACATTACAGAAGAGTCTTTGTTTATTATTTGCTCCATTATGCGGAGCGATGGCACCCAAAATTACACATAAATTAATCAAAACAACACCAAAACATTTGATACTCATATTACATAAACTAAATGGACTTGAGATTGCAAAGTGATAAAAATTTTAAACAATTTCCTAACATAAACCAAAGATACTTATGAAATGGCAGTAAGCACCACTTCACCTAACACAAAATACAAAAATTGAGTACTGAGTAACATAAAAAAAATACACCAAACTACCTTTTAAGTACAAAACCAAACTGATCCCTGGGTCTTAAATTATAACTGTGACGTGGGGTAGATCTAGTGCGAATGGGCGAAGCAGGGGGAGTGGTAGAAGAAGGTTGTAAATCACTCACATCTGACGCAGGGGATGCCATAAATGAAACGGGTGACACAGAAGTATCACGAAAAAAATCAAAGTCATCACTAGGAAGAGATTGGTTGTCAGGAGGTACAACAGGGACAGAGGGTAAATCACATACAGCTAAATTATTCGGTAAATTCTTAACATTAATAGAACTAGGATACTCTCTGATCAATTTAGAATGCCAATCTTCAGCGGGAGGTGGTGATACATTATCAGTGATCTCAGGTGCAGAATCAGGAGGTGGCAAAATTAATGGAGTTGGAAAAACTTCTCTTTCAATTACTTTAATTAGCCTGTTTATGTGTACCGTCTGAGTTTGCGAGGGCTTTGCCAAAAGTGAAATTTCAAAAAGAACAGGAGAGAGTTTCTTTAACACACGAAAAGGACCTTTATTAAGTTTACAGAGTTTATGTGACAAGTGCGGTTTAGTGGCAGGAACATGTAAGTATACAGTATCACCAACCTGAATAGACTTTGTGAAAGGCTTCGGATTCTTAGGATTTGATTGAAGATGGGCCGCAGCAGAAAGATTTGTTTTGATGACATCAAAGGTATGTTGTAAATTTGTAATTAATTGTTGTGCATAAGATTGTGTATCAGCATATGTTTTAAATTTAGAAGAAAAGATTAAATCATATGGCATAAAAAGATCACGACCATACGTTAGAAAAGCAGGGGACTCTTGTATCGTTCTGTGATGAGCTGTGCGAAACGCTAGCAAGGCTAAGGGCACTTTTTCACACCAGTCTTCTTGGGATTCAAGCACTAAATGGCTAAGAGAGTCAATTAAAGTCTTGTTAAGCCTTTCAACGAGGCCATTGCCTTGCGGATTATACGCAACATGTTGTTTTTTAATTCCTAATACTTCGTAAACTTCCATCATAGCCTTTGAAAGAAAGTTAGAACCTCTGTCACTGTAGAGCACCTCCATGACACCATGACGAGAAATAAAATCAATAATAACCCTTGCAACAGTAGAACTCTGAATGTTAGGAACAGGATATGCCTCTGGATATCTCGTGAAATAATCAGATATTACAATTAGCCACTTATTGTTGTGTTTGGAAGTAATTAAAGGGCCTACCGCATCTATTGCACATTTTTGAAATGGTCTCTCAGGTATAGGTATCTCTTGAATGGGAGCCTTCTGATTTTTGTGGAACCCACGCCTAGCAATACACGAGTGGCAAGAAAGCACATAGCGTTTAACTTGAGAATATAAACCGGGCCAGAAAAAATTTTGTCTTGTGTGATGTAAAGTGCGCGATAAACCTACATGAGCTACAGTATTATTATCATGACATGCCTGCAACACTTGTTGCACAAGGGGCATAGGAACAACTAACCTAATATTCTGGTATTGGCGTTTGCCTGAAAGTTGATTACAAACAAGAACATTTTGTTGAAGAAAAAATTGGGTGTTATTACGTGTAATAGGAGAAGAGTCTTGAAGTTGCGAAATTAAATTTTGACAAAAAGGATCAGAATTTTGAAAAGTTATGATATCTTGATTTGCAGTGGAAATTAAGTTAGAAGAGAAGGGTGTAGAATCAATAACGTTAACTTCACGTGATAAATAATCTGCCATTAAATTTAATTTGCCAGGTTTGTGAATAATTTTAAAAGAATATTGTTGGAGAGTCAGTGCCGGATTAAGACAGCGCGGGGCCCGTAGCAAATGTTACCAAGGGGCCCCCTGCTCAGTGACGCACTTTCATATATATATATATATATATATATATATATATATGTGTGTGTGTGTGTAGGGGGAGGAGTTCACCCTCACATTAAAGTAGTAGAGCTAAATTAAATGAAAAAATAAATAGTGCTAATTATATTACAATTTATGTTTAGTGCTAATTAATGGTATTACTAATGCTAATTAGATGTAAACAAAACTAAAAGGTCCCACGTGTTATATTTGCGAGAGGTTTATCCCAGCCCTTCCTCCACCTTGGGTGAGCTAATCTGTAGGTTTTGTGCGATAATAAAATAAAACACAACTTTTACGAATTTTCTGGATTCAAAATGAACAAATTTGAGTTAACACTAGACAAATCAATTTTTCCAAGTAAATTAGTGTGCGGAAAAAATGCCCGTCAAAATAAAGTGTGTGTGTGTGTGTGCATGGGGGGGGGGGTGCGTGGGCGCTAAATAGATCGTGAGACTGGCGATGTTTAAAGTTATTTATTCGTACAACTCAGGTTTTTTTTTAATGAATGTTAATGTTGATGCATATATATTTGGAATTTCTAACACTTCCCACCTTTCCCATATGCATAAACATATAACTAGACAAGTTTACACACATAAAATAATAATTGTTTCTGTAAAATTTTTAGAACCTTCGAAATCAATCTGTATTTTAAACTGTGCCTTTAAACACCATTTTTTGACCTATAAAAATACATGCTTGTAAAATTATTTCATTATCTGGACGGTCATTAATAATAATAGGTTACATATTTTCACTTCTCTTAATTTATTTAATGGGTTAATTCATAAGAAATCGAACTGGGGGTAGATAGATCTAGCACAATAATACCTCCACCATTCAAAATATACTGCATACACGGAAGGCATTTAAGCTGTACATGCTTGTACAGGGGGACTGTCACTTCCACATACCGCTTGGAACACTTCTAAAGGTCATTTCGTTAGTGTTCTACAAGCATACGTACATTACTTTTCAACTTATCCTCGTTAAAATGATATAAAATATTTTGCTCAAAAAATCTTTATAAGAGGATTGTATCTTTTCCAAATAGAATAATCTATATAATAAATAATAAAAAATTCGGATAAAACATTCATTATCGTATTACGTTCAAATGTTTTTGCAGGACATAATAATCTTAAATGTGACAAGTAATTTGTGAGTTTCTTTGTGGATCTAGAGTATCCGAAAATTCTTTTTGTTTTCAGTTTGCCTGAGGTTATGGCTTCTCGGATACCCCGACCGTGCGAAGATCCTCTTGGTTCTAATTATTTTATTTGAACGAACGTATTGGCATTCGCGCTCTTGACCTGTGGTTTCGAGCGGCCAAAAATCAATTCTTTTATATTTAACGTGGTTAATTTCCGAGATTAATAAGATAATTTATCGTAATAGTGGATTCCCCAACTATAAAAAAAAATGACTTACATTCTATACATTATTATTGTTTCAAAAAATAATTCGCCTTTGTTTAAATATTGTAAAATGTAAAATAAATAATTAAGTAAAAACAAAGCAAGCCAACTACGAAAAGCCTTCTAAGATGGTTTACACCCTAGTACACCTTCGAATTTCGCCAAAGCCACCCGCCTTTACTGTAAAACAAAAGAACTTTTGGGCTGCCCAACATCCGTTTAAAATACCATCCTCATATTTACTGCAAAACAAAATAACTTTATGTCCAATTTTAAATAAAAATTATTGTTTCGTTGGGGATTATTATTGATTATGGGGCGAGTTTTTCCTACAATCTTAATCCTATGGATCTCAGCTCTCGGGGAAATGCAGAAGGTCAACTCGCGTTCCAGAGAACATCTTCAGAAATAGCCACAAATATTTCCGTTCTATTGAGTCATTTTGAAAAGTTTGATTACAACTTCATTAAAAAATTCTTTCGACTTGTTACTGAAAAGTCCTTGAAATGATCGGGACAGAAAACTAATGAACAACAGCCTAATGAATAATCCGGCCCACTGACGGATTAATACAATTTTGTGGGTGGAAGCTTGGATGGAAGATTCACATAGATATATATAAATTTTATGGAAGTAAGTTGGGATTGTTTACATTAATTTCATTTTTCTCGGGAGGGGCGGTCGCCTCCTCCGACCCCCTCCCTTTAATCCGCCCTTGATCAGACCCTGAGTCTGTTTTTTTTTTTTGTTGTTGTTTCGGCACTTAGATTTCTTTCTATATTTTGTTTATTTCTGGATTCATTCTTCAAATAAAGACAAAAATGTAACATTATTGGTAAGGAATCCATTTTCTAAAGGCCATAGGTGGGTGGTGCAAGGATCTGGATACCCCCCTTCTCCGTTTGTCAGAGTTCCGCTTTTAGTCAACGAAAAGATAATGATACAGCCTTTCTTTCTGTCTTTCTTTTATTTCACCCTTTTGGATGCTCCCTGAAATTTTTTTCTGAGAACCGTATTTTTGTTCCACAGTATTGTTGAATACTGTGTGTGTCCTTATTGCTGACTTTAGAATACTCATTCAGTTTCGCCTAGGTAATAAGCTCACTAAATAATGCAGGTATGCAACAGCCACATTAAATATATTAATGACTATGTCATTTTATCTCTCACCCCCTTTTGAAAATGTGACATAAAAATGAGACACGAAAATGCGTTACGAAAACGCGACATAAAAGTAAGAATAAATGTCCGCTGAAAATGTTAGTATGTGTTACGTAAACCACCGATTTCTATAAGCTCCGTAAGGCTGCATTTATTTGATAAAATGATTGTTTAAAAATTTCATCCGTTTATTTAAATACTATTAGTTCACAACAGTTTTAATCTATTGTTACAATATTTCATAAGCTGTAGAATATGCATCACATGTATATTTTACATATATTTAAATACTATTAGTTCACAACAGCTTTAATCTATTGTTACAATATTTACTAAGCTGTAGAATGTGCATCACATGTATTTTTCTATAAATAGGTTACAATCCTAAAAAATTCAACATGGGGTTACCAGGTGAAATACACGATAGATGAGAGATAAAATGACGTAGTCCATTAATATCGTTTTAATATGGCAATCATGAAACTAAAAAATTAGGGGGGTTCAGGAGGGTCTCCCATTGACGAGGCTCGAACAGCCGAGTTATACATATATTCTTTCAATGAGTTGTCTACAACTGATTTACAGTTCCACTATATAGAGCTTCAGAAATTGTCTTATCCAAAAAAATAAATAAATAAATAAAAATAAAAAGAAAGAAAGAAAAAAAAAAGAATTACAAGATTTATCTGTTGCCTTAAAAAATCAAGAAAGATAACTCATGCCAAGCTCATAGATTATAAAACACTTTCCAATACAAAATATTTTTGCGCCAAATCTGCTATGTATTTTAGTTAAAACTGGCGAGATTTCGTAGATAAAAAAATGTTGTATTATCACTATAAATGCAATTTTATGAGACCCTGTAAAAGACCTTTAATTTTTTTAGCGCTTAACTGAAGAATATAAAAATTTTATACTCATTGTCTTGTGCTAGAAATGCATTAGTGTCTCTCAAATGCCACAGACTGCAATGTATGGGAATTCTTTTGAGTGCTCCTGTAGAACTATGAATAATACGGACGTTATTCTCAATGGAGAGCATCATTTTGAGAGCCTTAGTAATATATATGCCAACTTTGTTTTCTTTCAAAAATCGAATATCTCTAAAATATGTTTTCAAGAATGACTGTTGATTCAGTCATTCCTGTATCAACAGATACAGGGGGAGACCCCCCCCGAACCCCCCCTTTTAGTTCTGTTTTTTAGACTGTGCTATACATTGGATTTTTTTCTCCTGTAAAAGAACTGTCAATGCTACATACACCATTTTCAATATGGTACATGGTACTGTACATAGAAAAAACATAAATTTCGCACAAATCGATGTATATCCACAGCAGTTAGAACACTGGATGGGTGGACATCAGAACAGACAAATAACCGAAATCATAAGGATGTTAACCCGTTTTGGGTTCTAATGCATTAACAAATTTTCGTCGTTTGGAGACCCCCTCCTACTCCTAGGCAGATAGCCCTTAACAAAACACAATACAATAAATCAGTTAATTAAAGTGCGAGTAACGAATTTTCAAAATTCCCAAAGAAATCGACATAGCTTAATATAATTACATTAGACATTTTTCGAGGTACTACATATTTATTATCCAGACGATCCGCCAAGACGAGCAACTTTTTCGCCAAGATAAATGCCGGACACATGAAATTATTGATGGTTCGGAATACGATTGCCAGGAAATTTGAGGAAAAAATAGTTTGGCGTTAATGACCGCCGGGATAATACGTAAATACCTTTTTCGATTTATCGTAAAATAATAAAAATATCGCCAAGTTCGGTTCATTTTTCAAAGCATTTTTTTCGCACCCTATTTGGCAATTTATCGCAAAAGTCGCCAACATTGCCGGCTTTTGGCTCAAATTTTGAAGGAGGCACACGATCGTCGTCGGATTATTAGCTAATCATATTGTAGGATAGTATTATATGCTTAAAATAGATGCCTGTCTCTAAACTGCCATTGACCGTATTGTATTGAAATTATTTTGAGTGCTCCCGTATAGAAAAACTTTTAACTATACAGACACTATTTTCGATGCAAAGCTTCATTTTGTAATCCTTAATAACATCCAATTTTGTTTTGTTTCATTTCAAAGAGCAGAATATCTCTAAAACTAGAAGCCTTTTGTGAAGGCAATTACAACGGGCGAGAGAAAAAACATTTTAAGGAAATTTGTCTTTCATTCAATATATTTAACTTTCATCCACCTAAAATAAATAAGTTCATATTCAATTTTTATTACAGACCCAATTGAATTTCATGCTCATCTGGAAACGCACGGAATCTTTTCGCAGTCGAAAGCTTTCGTTTTGTACATAAACATTCGAATATCCAGCAGACGATTTATTTGTGGGGGAAAAAATAATAATAAACTGTGTAATCGGGAGAAATTATTTTAAACGTATTGGAATCCCCCAATTGTATGACGTCATTTTCACTTAAAATAGGTCATTTTGTCACGCAAATGATTCACTTTTTTTGACTCTCGGAAACGAAATGGTGCTGAAAATAGCGAAAAATCGCTTAAAAATGAGGGAGCGGGTGGATTTTCGGATTTTTAAAATCGACAGCTTGTTTTCTATATTTTTTTACAAAGTTGTGAAAATTTTCAAGCGGATCGTACAAACGATGTAGAAGTTGTTAGGCTTTTTGTCCTTGACTTTGTAATCTTTTTGCAGTCATAGAGGAAAAAGTTTTATCTTGAAGTGCAACTACAGCGCAACTACAAGGTTCAGCGCAAGTTCAGCGCAACTACAAGGGGTGATCAAATGAAAAGGTACGAAACGTCACAACAACCTAACCGTTATCATATTTGTCCATGCAGCTATGAGAGCACGTAGCGAGACATCTAGGAATGCGATTGGAGCCTTTTGTGTGGATAGGAACATGCGGGGGCCCGCAGGAGAGAGCAGAAGCTCTTGTAAAAAGCACCCTCCTACGTCCAATTGATGCGGCAGTGCGTGTGAGGACAGGATGGCGTTCACATTGCAAAATTAGACGATTTAGAAGAAGGTTAGGGGTTATCCGATTTATGACAGCGGAAGGTGTTAAACCGGCCACTATTCATCGCGGGATGATGATCGTATACTGGGAAGGCTGTGTGTCCCACAAGTCAATAGGGAGTTTTTGCATACCGGTTTCACTCACCGTAACGCTAACGTTAAACGTCATAGGACAGTACAGCGCATGCGCCCGTATAAAGTTTACGGTATCTGAACTACTAACAAAAAGAGAGTTTTTGCATAACGTTTTTGCTTTATATTCTTCTTTTCTTTCAGTATTGCCATCTAGTGGCAAGAAAATAAATTTTTTATGCGATTTTTTTCCCTTGGAAAGCATTGCATTAATTTTAGTAATTATCGTATAAAATGTTAAGCAAAATGAATTTATAGAATTAATGAAATCCTCAGAAAATAGTTTCAAACAAATTAAAGCATAATTTTTTATTTTAAGCAAATGAAAAATTAAAATACAAATTTCTTATTCGTTTATTTTTGCACGTATTTTTTCTTTTTGAATATTTTGTGTATTTGGACAGTTTAGGTAAATACGGTTGAATTTTTCACGAAATTAGTTTTTAAAATAATTAAAATCCCCATAAACTATTTTTTTTCAAATGCAGTACCAACCACTAGCATGGAGCATTTGTTTGAGCAGTAATTAGAACTAGAACCTACAAAATATTTATAAATAAATTAAACCCACTGCGAACACACCTTCACAAACCTGAATTTTTAATTCGTCTACAAATTTTTTTTTAAAATCAGGGTTTGTTGACAAACTCGTAATTTTAATAAAATAATTATAAAAACCTGGATTTTTATTTTTTTAAACTAATTTCGTTAAAATTTAACAGTATTTTCCTAAAGTTATTCAAATAATCAAAAGGAAAAACATACGTCTAAATAGATTTTTTGCTTTAAATTAAAAATTTTGCTTCAATTTGATTATAACTGTTTTCTGAGGATTTCATTATTCTATAAATTCATTTTGTTTAAAATTTTAAACGAAATTTTCTACCAATGCAAAACGGAGAAAAAAAAATCCTTTGGAAAAGCAATTTATTTTCCCGGCACTAGATGGCGATACCAAATGAACGATGCAAGAATTTAAAGATCGACGAATCTTCAAGATTTCGAGCTAAAAACTCCTATAGCACTAATAAGTAAACTTTTATAGTAAATTTCGTTCCTTTTTCGGCTATATTTATTCATATTTTATAAGAATGTTAAATCACACTTATTTGGCCGCCATCTTGTTTTCGATAGCGTTTACGGTTAGGGGATACGCTAACCTTGGAGAAATAGCGGGTTACGTTAACGTTATGCTGCCGCCCGGTATACGTGAGCATGCGCAGTATGGTCAAAAACCAGTTTAGCGGATAGCGGTACCGTTAACGGAGGAAAATACGCTATGCAAAAACTCCCTAATGAGAAAATGGAACGTCCGTTTTCGCCAAGGAACTGGCCAAGTTCAAGTGGGAGACGCTGGACCATCCGCCCTACAGTCTGGACATGTCGCCCTGCGATTTCCATGTGTTGGTTCCACTGAAGAAACCACCTGAAAGGGAAGCACTTCAACTCGGACGACGTACTCAAGGACGCTGTGACGGACTGGGTCTCGTCACGGCCACAGGAATTCTGGGGACAAGGAATCCTGCGGCTTGTTCGTCAGTGGGATCGTTGTGCTCAGGCCTATGGTGTATATTTTGAATAAAGTCTACATTTGTACCCACCGTGTCGTTTCGTACCTTTTCATTGGATCACCCCTTGTAGTTAGTAGGATGATACGCTTAAAAAATAACTTCCCATACAGCGCAATGTATTGGGACTATCTTGAGTGCTCCTGTAGAAAAAAATCTATAAACGCTACATAGATCCTTTACAATAGGGTAGTACTGCAGATAAGAATAACATATATAAATTTCGTAGAAATCAATGCCTATTGACGCGAGTTATATCAATGACGGACAGACAGACAAGCCGAAATCTTAAACACTTTTCTACCTTGTTGGAAAGTGTCAAAAAAGTTTGATCTTGAGGGGAAAGACGAAAACTTTCAAGGTAAAGGCGCGGGGCCCCCAAGAGCACGGGGCCCGTAGCATTTGCTACATCTGCTATATTGTTAATCCAGCACTGTGGAGAGTCATTAACCATCTGGCAATTCGTGAAGTGGGATCTTTAAATTTAAAAATTTGCGAGAGAGAGTTATGCCAAAAACTACAGCTAAGGCTTCCTTTTCTACCACTGAGTAATTGATTTCCGCTGCGGAAAATTTTTTAGATGCATAACATACGGGGTGCGGAAAACCAGAGTCATCGGCCTGGGTTAGGACAGCTCCTATCGCATACTTACTAGCGTCAGTGCATAGAGCAAAAGGCTTGTTAAAATTCGGTAAAGCAAGGCAGGGCTCCTTCATCAAGGCATCACGTAAAGAATTAAAAGCATCACTTTCTGAATCTTCCCAATGAAATTTTACATCATCCCTTGTTAAGTTAGTAAGGGGAAGTGCTACGTCAGAATAATCTGGAATAAATTTCCTGTAAAATCCTGTCAGCCCTAAAAAGGTTCTAACCTGTTTCTTAGTCGAAGGGGATCTAGCATTTTTGATAGCTTCCAAATTCTTAGGGTCAGGCATTACCTTTCCTTCTACCACTTTGTGCCCAAGATAAGTTATTTCTGACTTTGCTAGAGAACATTTTTTGGCTTTAATTTAAGATTATAAGTAAATTATATTTACTGTTAGTAAAATTGCATTTTAAACTGTATTCCTTACTTAACTAAATTTACTAATATATTATTTAATTTTTAAGTTACTTTTTCACCATCTTTCACCAATATATGAAGATATTTGGATTGTTTATAACATTGAATTAAACAGCGTACCCCCCCCCCCTTTTATTGAATATACCTACAGTAAAAACAATTCATAAAATGTACTGGGGGGGGAAAAAGTAAACCCTTTAAAATTGTAAAATAGAGACATAAGCTATTTATGCAAGTTACTGATCAATTAAATTCAAAAAATCAAGATTATATTTTTCTTTAATGTATTTTCTCTCTGTTCAAATTTTTATGAATGTATATTTTACAACTTCATCTAAACGACTAGAAGTTAATTTAAAACTTGTAATTTCTGCATGTTTAATTAAAAATTACTTTTTATTAACTAACAAACTAATATTAAAATGTATTATATAGAAATATAAAATGTTTCCTTTTTAAACGGCAAAAGTTCACAAGATCAGAACAGTTTGAATATCCATTCCTTCACGACGTATGCAAATGGTATTTGTCTATTCTCTGAATGTCTGGAATTGCGGCATAATTACTACGTTTATAAATGGTCAGAATTCGACAAATTCTGCGAAGTCTTTAAAGAACGACTTCTATTAGACGAATATAAGCCGGTTTTCTCTGTCCTGTTGGAGCGATTCGACAACGTATAACGTAAAATCAACCACTATAAGCTGAATTTTATAAACGGATTCCGAGAATCTGTCTCCCTTCGCCGTTATAGCGACGAGTGTTCGACCAATATCGGGGATTTTCTCTTCCTGGCGGTCACCCTTTTCCATTCTTATGCCGGAGTTAAGCGAGATTGTTATCTCTCACGGTCACCCCTCGCGGGTAATACGCTGTCGAGAAGTTCAGCGCTCGACGGGCAAACAGGTGGACATATCCAAGGATTTTTAACGTCGATGATTACGTCAAAACTACGTCAATGGCGATGTTATTTCGATGTATCGTGGCTGGCTGGGATAGCTTACTTCAGCAAGAGCTTGGGTAAGCCGGAGAGGAATTATTGTGTCACTCCTAAGGAATTACTGGCTATTGTTAAATCTATTGAGCATTTCCATCACTACCTCTATGGACGGAAATTTCTTCTCCAGACTGATCATGCTTCCTTGAGATGGCTTTTGAATTTTAAAGAACCTGAGGGTTGATAGCTCGCTGGATCCAAAGGCTGCAGGAGTATGAGTTCGAAATCGAGCATCGCAAAGGAACTTCGTACGGAAATGCAGACGCTCTCTCCAGACGACCTTGTAAAGGGGACTGTAAACACTGCATGAATGCCGAGAAAAAGTACGGGACGGAGACGGATACTTCCGTGAAGGTTTTGACTACAATGACTGTGGATCGGTGGGCTTCGAGTGAAGTACAGAGAGCACAGTTAGAAGATTCCAATATCAGGCCAATTTATGAGAAGAAACTAAATTCCGCGGATCGACCGTCTTGGCAAGAGATCGCGCCAGAGAGTCCCGCCACAAAGCGATACTGGGCTCTTCGGGATTCTTTACATCTTAAGGGCGGTGTTTTATATCAGAAATGGGAGAGCGATGACGGAAGATCAAGCCGATGGCAATTAATTCTCCCACGTAGTAGAATTCCAGAGGTTCTGCGGGAGATTCATGATAGCGCAAGTGGAGGGCATTTTGGAGTGATGAAGACGTTAAATAAAATCAGGGAGCGATTTTATTGGGATCGACTTCGAGCCGATGTTAAAAAATGGTGTAGAGAATGCCACGATTGCGGTGCCCGGAAAGGACCTAAAATAAAAACCAAGGGTCATTTGCAGCGCTATAACGTTGGCGCGCCTTTCGAAAGAGTGGCTTTAGATATCCTACGCCCCTGCCTACATCATCGAAAGGCAATCGATATGTCTTAGTCCTGATGGATTATTTTACCAAATGGCCAGAAGCAATTGCCATCCCGAATCAGGAAGCTTCAACTGTAGCTGAAGAGCTCGTTAGAAACTGGATCTCTTATTACGGAGTGCCTATGACGTTACATTCGGATCAAGGTACAAATTTTAATTCAGCACTATTTTCGGAACTCTGCGAATACTTGGGAATCACAAAGACTCGAACAACACCGTTACATCCCGAGTCCGATGGCATGGTCGAGAGGCACAATCGAACAATTTTGAATCATCTTTCAATATTTGTTTCGAAGAATCAAACCGACTGAGATTCATATTTGCCACTGTTCCTCCTGACTTACAGAAGTACGGTTCGTGAGACGACCGGATATTCTCCATCAGAGATGTTATTTGGCCGTCCTCTTTGATTACCCAGTGATATTGTTTTTGGACGACCATGTGATACGCCCTCCTCACGGAATGACTACATGAGTAATTTAGAAGCACAATTAGAAAGAGTTCATTCGTTTGCCAGAGTGCGAATCAATTTGGCGAGTGACCGAATGAAGATTCGTTACGACGCTAAAGCAACGAATCACCAATTTAAGGGGGGTGATCAAGTTTGGCTGTATAACCCAAAACGAAGGAGAGGTCTGAGTCCTAAGTTGCAACAGAACTGGGAAGGACCTTATACAGTTGTCAAGAAATTGAATGATGTTATATACAGAGTCCAGAAGTCGCCCAATTCAAAACCGAGAGTCATCCACTTAATTGTTTAGCTCCATACGGTGCTACGGATCATAATGTTGTGTGGTTAGACTGCCGGGTCGTCAGTTTTTTAAAAGAGGGGAGCAGTGTTGCAAAATAATAACTTAATTTGCTCCCGTATTGCATGCGCTGCCGTGAAACTAGTTTTGCAGGCATAATAGCGGTCCTCTGATGATGGTAACCCTGTAGCCTTGGCGACAAACTTGGCGGTGGATTTGGCGACAAATGGTGGCTTCTAGAAAATTCATGTCTCGAGACCATATTTCAATTTGATAAGATTGTTCCAGAAATTTCTCGGCAATTCTGGTGACGTCATCATCTCTATAAAAGTGCTAGGATCTCTCTCCGGGGAGTTCAGTTGGGTGATAGACTTTGAAGCGCACGGTTGATTCTGTGAAATGAATAGCGTCATTGTTGTGCTTATTTGTGATTTTAGTTAGCGTATGCTAAAGTTTCTTGTATTATTTTGAGCTATTGAGCTGCGAGCCATATAATAAAGTGTTATTTTTGTTTACTGTGCTATTTGATCTGCTTTGAAATACACCCACTTGGCGATTTTCGTAACAGTATGTATTTTTTTTTAATTTCTTGTTTGGAAATATGTTTATTGCATATGTTAATGGATATTCCATTATTTTTGAGCAGATTTTTGAGTTTTTCATATTTTGTTTATGCATATTATTATGCATATTTTTGCCTATTTTCATGTATATTTATGTGCATATTTCTCTAGTTTTTTGTGCATAAAAATCCGGGCCCTATTTATCACTATATTCATGCTGCAGTGTATTGTTTCTTTAAAAATATTTTTCTTTCTAACAATGAAACTTTTGCTCAAACATGCATTTTTACTTAAATAATTAAAATTAGTGAAAAATGAGTAAAATATAAATTATAATGAATGGTTTTATATAGTCTTTTTACTATAGCAAATTAATAAATTTGGTTAGTTAAAATATGGCCTCAAAATCATTTTGCACAATTGTAAAATTATTTAATCCTTTTGAATACAGTGCAGCACCGATAATCCGGCATCGGCGAGAATGACGTGGTGCCGGATTACCGATTTTCCCGGATTACAGATGTGTTGAAAATTTCCATTAAAACCATCGTCGATCATGTGCTATTGACCAGTGTATTATCAATGAAAAGTATTCTTTAAATATATATACAATCGCTGTATAAACTGCCAAAACAAATACTAAACTACACTGGAACAAATGTAATTTAGTGTTTCATTCAAACTAAAAACTATAAAGCAGAAAAGATTGTTGATTTTGGAACATTTTCATAAAATATAACACAAATAGTAACTGAAATTTATTTAAATACTAATTTAAAATAAGTGTATTAAATTATTATTAGAATGTAATTAGCTTTTGTATTTACATTAAATACATTGGTTAATTTGACTGGCTTCTTTTTTTTTTCAGAACTGCATGTCTAATCCAAATGATGCTTCCATCTGGGGGGAAGGGTGATTTCACCTTGCGTTTGCTCAAGACTGATTAAATCCATATCATTTTTTTGAAAATATACAAATCTTTTATTACTCTTACTGGGTTCCAGTTCGGCTTCCACACACTTAATTCTCTCACTAATTTTAACATTTGAAGTTTCTATAATTTTATTTTCATTTTTAAGAAATATACGATAACCTCTAGTATCCAACGCATACCCTATCATAATGCTAGTTTTTGCTTTTAAACTTAGTTTATTTCTTAAATTCTTCGGTGTGTTTACATAGGCTGTGCAACCAAAAATTTTAAATTAAGAGACTACTGGTTTTCTACCTGTAAAAAGTTCTAATGGTGTTTTATCTTTATTTTTATAACAAATTCGATTCCAAGTGTGTACGAAGCATTGAATTGCCTCGCCGCAAAATTTATTACTTAAACTGCTCGCATAGAGCATTAGTGCTGTAAAAGTAACGACAAAATGAGTATCCGTATGTATTTGTTACTCAGATGTTCGCTATTCGTTACTCGTTACTTTCGTTACTACTAATAGAATCGGTAATAGGGTGTTATATGTGCCCCATAACAACACATCCGGGACAGTGTTGTTATGGGTATATTCCGCCCATACATAAACCCATAACAAAACCTAACCAAAAAGAATTTTTTTTAGCGAAGTTGCACAAAGTTGTATTTAGAGCTTATTTTCTCTGATTTACAGATTGTTTTTATACACATTTATGGTTTTATACAATGCTAAATTATCCGAATTACGGAGTGCACATAGAAATCTTCCAAAGACATATGCCATTCTTTTTTTTTCTCAACCCCCCCTTTTTAAAATTCTGAACGCTGGTTTAACCTGTTCATTCTTATCATAAAAAGTGTAAAGGAAAGCTTGTGACTCGTGTTTTTTCTGGGAGCGGGTTCTCGAATACTGAGATCCAGGGATTGGGCCACATATATTAAATTCACAGGGCAGGGGATCTCAGTATGATATCACAGGGATCACTCTAGAGCGTTTCAGGGGGGCGGCCCGCCCTGGTGCCCTTTTCCCGGTAAAATGCCGCCCTCCTTGCCCTTTTTCTTGATAAAATTCCGCCCTCCTTGCCCTTTTCCTTGATAAAATTCTGCTTTTTTTTTCCCAATCAAAATGCCGCTCTCCTTTTCTCCACCCCTCCTTGTTTCCCCTTTTCTTTGATTCTTATTACCATTGCTGGCGCTCCGCTAGACCCCAAAAAAGCCTCTCTCCAACAACAACAAGAAAGTTGATTTGTTTATTCTCTTATCAATTATGTGTGGGGGGAGGAGGGGAGGGGCATCTGCTCAGTCGCTGCTCTTCTCCCTCCCGACCTGAGAGGGTTAAAACCGTTTGCTGTAGCTTGAGGTCGAGAGAGAGAGATTAGAGAATCAATCTGTCATCTAGGAGAGTAGTCATAACAATAAATTATTTCCTACTGTAAATGGCGCTTTACGGTGTTTTATTAATGCTGTAATTAATAAATGCTACTTGGTTATTGTTTATTTTTTCAGATTTTCAAAACACATTCATCCAAACTTAAGGCTGGCTGCACGGAAAGTTCAAGACAAGGGCAATTCCGGAAGTGTGGGGTGACCCCCCCCCCTACACACACTCCTCCCCGTCGGTGTACTAAAAAGAATAGGAAAAAATTGATTCATTGACAGGGTGTGCAGCAGTCAGGAAATACTACTTAAAAATATCGAATTTCGGGTAGGCATCGTGGCCAAATTGATGACCAATAATCTGAAGTAGAAAGGCCATGCAATGATTACACTAAAAGCAATCATTAAGAACAACTTGCAAGAGTGCATTACATCCATTTCAAAACAACGGAAGCTGCCGTGATTTATGTGGCTAAGTCTAAGCTTATTGTTTACTAATTCACAGCTGCATACTTATCAAACATAACATCCTTACAGGAAATCATTTTGAACTCCCTTCTTTTCCCCCCAACTGAAAACGTAAAGTGCCAGATGGCCCTTTTACATTGCTGAAAAACAAACATTCCAGGGGCATCTTTCAGATCACGCAAATGAAAGAAAACAGAAAATATAATTATTTATAAAAGGGCATTTTATCTGGGTGTATTAAAAAAAAAAAAAAAAAAAAAAAAAAAGGCTGATTGGAATTTTGTGAAGGAACAGTTATACCTCCTGTTTTGTAAAGGGTCGTTTAAACGTCGATTTTGACTTCATTGTATTGTCTCCTGTATAAGGAAAACTGTATGGTAAGGAAGGAGAAAAAGGGCTGCCAGACATTAAAGGGTTGCCGGGTGCCGCGCCCTGTTTAATCAGTCGAGAGTTTACACACTGGAATGTGAAATGGGATAAATATAGGTCAATCATTGCTCAAGGCTGGAAAAAAAAAAAGGGAGGGGGTAGAAATAGTGTAATACTGCATTTCTTCATTCTTGGGAGTGAACAACAAAGCATGAGTGATTTTATTAGGATTTAATGTCTTTTTAAAGAGCGGTCATAGGGGTACACTACAGAGAAATTCTATCAGCATAGGCAGGGCCGTAGCGAGCAAAAAATGATAGAAGACTGAAAATTTATAACTTAATTAAATTTTTTAAACTTAATTAATGTATGGGCACATCTTACAGACTGGGAATTTTCTGTTTGGAGACCATATAAAAATGTACATTTGTATTTATTTAGATTTAATCTTCCAAAAATTATAATTATTACTGTAAAATTCTGTAACCCCCCTTTTTTTAAACATAAATTTGTGATTTACTGTAAAATATTTAAGGAATAAAACCCCAGGTCAGTGTTTTTGGGATATTCTGTGTACACTGAGAAGTAATTTTTCTTTAATGGTACAAGTTGAAATTAATTTTTAAAAATATAATGTTAACTAATTTCTCCTATCTATAATTATCTGCAACTTATTTTTGATTTCCCTTCAATTGTTGAAATTTAACAACTAGATTTAAAAATTTCATTTTTCACATCTTTAATATTAGAGTATTTCCAGTCGAAACTGACAGACATTGTAATATCTAAAAATTACTAAAGTTTGAATTTGGGGTGTAAATAAAAGTGTTTAGTACCTGCAATTTAAAATCAAAACTACCATGGCCTACGTTTATTATAAAATCTATTTTTTAATCGCTTAAAAGTAAAAGATTTAAAGCTTTATATTTTTAATTTTAATCAATTAAAAAAAAAAAAATATTGTTCCAGGTTATGACTATCCAGGATGTTCGGTGAACAGGAATTATTCAGTTTTGGCCAACTTTTTTTAAGGGAACTAACTATACCCATTTTATTTTTTAAAAAATATTCAATTCTATTTCGTGATTGCTTTCTTGCTCAAAAA
This sequence comes from Cheiracanthium punctorium, assembly GCA_038373885.1. Lineage (NCBI taxonomy): Eukaryota > Metazoa > Arthropoda > Arachnida > Araneae > Cheiracanthiidae > Cheiracanthium > Cheiracanthium punctorium. Next base: position 287,316 of record JAWZYV010011832.1, read on the forward strand.
TGAAATAGAAAATTGGAAGAAGTTCATAAAATAAGGAAAGATTCACAGAAATAGAAAAAATTCACAAAATTAGGTAAAATTTCACAAAAATAGGACCCTGGGAAAGAAACCTGGACTGACCCCTGCTAGAGGTCAAGTCGCCCGGGACAAACCTTTGTTTTGGCACTCCCTTCTTTCCATTTCAATTTTGACGTAACAGCACTATGCCTGGGCAAGTGTCCCGTTTCCCCTCCACTAGTTGCAGACTAGCATATATACAGAGAGAAAAGTTGCAGTGACACTGAATACGATAAAATTTGAATCTAAAATGGAATGTTTTCTGTCATTTTCGGGTTTGAAAATTGGCGTAATTATTAAAAATTTGTCGGCAAAACCAGATTCCCGTTATTTTACGATTACAAAATTTATTTTTTTTTAATGCTTTTTTTATGCTTTTTTTTTTTTTTTTTTTTTGAAATAAAGCATAATGGCCGCCTTACACAATTTTTGTAAAAGTGTAGATTTTATTGAATGAAAAAATTTGGTTTCAAAATTTGTTTAATCATTTACTTAAAAAATTGCTATTAAGAAAACACATTTTCGGACATAAAAGTATGTTTATAAAAGCTACCCTTATGTGTTTGTAGACAATAATTAAAAAAGTTGCCCTTTTTGTGTGATGTGATATGCCCTTTTCCAAACACTGCCCTTTTTCTGTAATGTGCACCCTGCCCTTTTTCATTTCTAGAGTGATCCCTGGATATCAACTACTTTGCGTCTCTATAAGCATAATATCTTTGTGTGTTCTTAATATTATTTGTGTGTTCTTAATTCATATCAAAAACTTCTTTTGCTGGACGATTTTTCGAAGTAAATTAAAAATTACCATATTTTAAATTAAAATTGTTTAATTCAGTGAGAATGATCTATTTTTAAGATATTTCCAGTTCTATTTCTGCACTTTTGGGATGAAAGGGGTTAGCCCCTTCTGTGGGTGCATATATGAGAGCATTCTTTAAACAAAAATTATCACTCCTTTCATACAGAAAGAATGGTTGCACCGGACTATGCGTATTCCATGAGTTCATGGAATAAAATGTACTATAAAATAGGGCAGATGGCCCCTTAAACGCCGACATTTTAGAAACATACTGAACTTTATTGAATTAATTTAATACCAGTGGCTTACGCAGGAGTGGGCATAGAAATCCCGGGTAGCTCCCAATTTTTTATATATTTTTTAAAAAATTACTTAAAAAATGTGTTTAGGTTTCCATGCTAAATACTTTTTTTAGTTCCAAATAATATTTCAAATAATAAAAATGTGTGAATTCGTTTACTTTATAAAAATATATTTTTTTTAAAAGGTGTATTTAAATAATTTGTTATTTATTACTCATATTTCGATTCTAGCTAAAAAAAAAGAAAAAGTTAAGTTCGCAATCCTGCTTCGAAACCACCCTGAAAGAAAGAATTCTGATTGCACCACTATTTAGTACTAAAATGTTAGAAAGCCCGAAATTAGCACCCCTTACTAACATGCTTCTCTTATATGTATTGCTCCTCTACAATTATAAGAACACCCCCTTCCCCCCCTGCAAAAAAAAGTTCAACTGCGCATAAGAACGCACTATACACCGGATCCTATCCCCCCATTGTATGACCCATATCAATAGAGCAGCAGATAGTATATCCATCTCCATAACTGTAACGAAACATACGGATTCTTCCAAACCTCATCAAAACGATACCATTCGGCTCGGCACAAACGAATTGCAACCAGAACATACTACTACTCAAATACCGAAACTGATTTTTCCCTTCAAACAGCGAGAATCCATAATACTTCTGGTATCTAGTAACGGAACGGAACATACTATTACTCAAATACCGAAATTCATTTTCTCCCTCCGGCAGTCTTGTATTCGAAGTTCGAACCTGGTCGATCCGAAATGCACACTCAAAAGTCATTTTCTCCCTTGAAACCGCGATCCGATATCCAGTAACAAATACAGAACATATTAGTACCCGATTACTGGAACCCGTTTCCCCCTTGTTCGCCTCGCCTGCCAGTCTGTATTCGAAGTTCGAAGCTGCTCGATCCGAAACAGCTTCGGATCGAGTAAGGAGTAACGATAACGATATCAACCGCAAAGTAGCAATTCGTTACTTCGAGTCTGAGTGATTATCCGTATCTTAGTACCGAATACATGCGGTTTGCTTCAGCTCTATAGAGCATAGCTCTAACTGTGTTCAATGCTGTTAAGTTAAGCTGTTCACTAACACCATCTTGTTCTGGTGTAGTGGTGATTACCACGGCCGTGAATGAGCAGTTATAAAGGCAAAAAGAAATTTTAAATAAAGCACAAAAAAGACGAGACATGCGTTGTGTGCCAAGATAAAAAAAAAATAACCCAAAGTTCTCAGCCATGCCAGATGTGTGTGTTTGAGATGTGGTAAAATAAACACAGAGACATTGCTTTAGATCACCAAAATACAAATTTTATTTAACAACAAAAGGGTAAACATCTAGTAGCCTCACAACATTAGTATATCAAGAAATAAAAGTAAGAAAATCACTGTGCAGGGGTATTACAGCGCGTGGTAGAAATGCACAAAAACAAAGATCTTAGAGTGCTTTAGTTTCCCATTAATAGCACTTGGTAAAGGAAAAGTAAAAAAAAGTAATGGGAATTATTCGGTTAGCGGGTGTCGGCTATTTTTGGCGACTTTTTTTTCTCGCCAACACCCGCTACTTGGCGCTTTTTTATTGTCGCCAAATTTTTCACGTGTGAAACACCATTTTAGAATACGATAAAATAATACAACATGTTGAGCACTGTCAGGAAATACAAATTACTTTAACACATTAAAATTCCACAGATATTCCACTTAAAAAAAACAATAAAACAAAATACGCCATCCATACTTAACACTAAAAATTGTCAGCAAATTCAGTAACAGGCAATTAAAAATGAGCAAACAGTAAACCACTTTTAACTAAAAACATTTCAGAATATTCAGCAATCTAGTTCTACAGCTATGTAAACTATGCAACCAGTGGACCCTTTTTAACTAAAAAAACCTCAGTGGATTCAGCAACCTAGTTGTACAGCTATGTAAACTATGCAACCAGTGGACCGTTTTTAACTAAAACAACCTCAGTGGATTCAGAAACCTAGTTGTACAGCTATGTAAACTCGGCAACCAGTGGTCCGTTTTTAACTAAAAAAACCTCAGTGGATTCACCAACCTAGTTGTACAGCTATGTAAACTGGTCAAACACTGGCCCGTTTTCAACTCAAAACAACATCGGTGCATTAAATAACCTAGTTATACACCTCATATAAAGTCACTATATGAAAACATAACAACATCAAATATCCATTTACAATTCACATTGAAAACCTTAAGCAATTGCAAAAATTCTTTAAAAAAAAAACACTTACCTTTATTTTAAGAAACTCTTCAAAAATATCCATAACACATCAGCTAATAACATAACACCAAAACACTTCCTTTTATTTAACATTATAATCACGCCCTCCTTCAAATAAACACACACTTTCTTTTTAAACAACAACATAATATTCACTACACTTCAAATAACACAACACATTTCCAAATACATCTTGTATTCCCCGTAAATAACTCAACAAACACCAAACAAGAACTTACACATCGAATTCAAATTCACCTGCTTTTCGGTTTACCGATTACAGTTAAATTGCCTAAACCAATCACAAAATTCCTTTACCAAACATCCTGGTATCGTTTAATGAACCCACCGAGCGTTTTTTCATCAAAATACAGCATCATCCAACACCTCAACTCAATCTACACAGGTTACAACAGACATCTGACTCTAACGCTAAAGTAAACAAACTTTCGACCAAACTCCAAGTTTGGCGACGACACCCGGTAACCGAAGAATCCCCAAAGTAATGCTTAATTAAAAATTGTCATGACAGAAAGTAGCTCGATTAGGATCCCAAGCAAAAGTTAAGTTAAAAGGCATTGCTGCAGCATAAAAAAAAATATTTATCCTGTCAAAAGAAAAATTGGGCAATCAAGTCCCCACCTCCTCCAAGCCTTCTCAAGGCATCAAATGTAAATCCCACACAAAATCTTAACCTGTTTCTTATATCCCCTCATTTACAAATCCAACGGAAGAGCATAAATTGTTAACCAAATAAAGAAAGAACTTTACTATTATGACACCAAAATGTGCAACAAATTTTTGAAATGCAGATCAACTCAATCAAGTAATTACAGTGAATAGCATTGGTATAATAAGAAAATAAACAAGATTTATGACCTTCCAAAATTAGCTAGGTAAAGAAAAACACACCATTAACAATTATCATTTAACAAAAAAAAAATTTAAACATGGTGTTACTGGTAAGTTATAGCTCAGGATAATACTTAAAGGAAAATTTTTGCTTTTACAATTTGTCATCAATTCCCCCCCTTTAAAGATGAAAAGTAAATAAAAATTTTAGTGTTCTTCAACTAGGAATGGTGAACATTGTGGTTAGCAGAGAAGTGAATCGACTTCCTGGGTGGACCGGATTCCTTGCAGATGGAAATAAAGAAAGGCAACGGTCTTACTGCAGATTCAGCTGCAGGTGTTCGAAGAGGATTTCCAGAGAACATCGGTCGGCAGGACATTCAAGCAGCTCCGGATGATGCTAAGATGACTCGATCACGGGCCAGGCTGTGATCTCGGTCATGGTATTCAGAGAGGCCACGCAGGGGTCAAGCGCTGCATAAAAAAAATGGTGTTGGAGGAGGCGCAACCTGCCGCAAAAGAGTGTGGAAACACATCATGGGGGTTTACTCGCTCGCTGCCCCAAGGATTAAAAAAAAGGGGTTATTCACTCGGCATCGTAAAAAATAAAATTCGTTGTTGGTGATCAAACATTGTGTCAGGCCCTCTGGCCTACGAGCTAAGCAATCACATCATGAACTTGTACTACGGGACGACAAAAATGCTGGGCTAGGCCTCTAGTGCGCCAGTGGAGAGTCAGGAAAAAAATCGTCCTAGCAGCACCACATCAGCTCTCAGAATGACCCACACTTTCCCCTTCCGCCAGGAGCTTCGCAAAGACGCCGTCTCAGGGGACCAATCAGAGCGTGCCATCTCAGCCGGGAAATTTCGAGAACATTCGATTGTCGGGGGAGGGAAGGGAGAAGAAAGAAAAAATGGCGGCTAGCGACTTCTACACGCGGAAAAGAAACGATCTAGGCCAAGAAGAAACGCTGGCTAGGGTGAAGCAAAAGCGGCCATCTTGAATTGGGGAAAAAAATACTTAATTGATCAAAAAAGCAATAAAAACGTTATTAAATTTCCTAAAATTTTAGCAGGAGATAGCTAATCGTCCAAGACAACCCTAGGTAAAATTTGGAGTTAAAATTTAAATTAGAAGTGGGTAAAAAAATAATTAAAAACCGGACATGAACAAGAGATTATGGCAAGAAGCGAGTTAGGCTATTGAAGAGAGAAGGAAACGTAATAGTCAGCAGAAAATTGGCAGAATTTATATGATAATTAAATTTACACCTCCGGAGACAGAGCAAACAAAGGCAGAATTAAATTTTAAAAAAAGGTAATTATTTAGAAAGTCCCAACAAAAAAAGGGGGTAATTAGTAGTAATTAAAAAAAAAAAAAAACAAGCTATTGAGCTATAGAAGAAGAGTCACCCAGACCATTATACCTCCTGACAAAAGGTACTTAAATTGAACTTCCAAGTTAATTACTAACATTAGACAACAAATAATTAATGGTTAATACAATTAAAATAGAAATTACTGCATTTGATTTGTAAAAACCATAATCCCCCAAAAAACAATACAACACTGGTATGTAAGTATTTGTTCTTTTGGCATGAATACCCTCTTTGTCAAGAAAATTTTTAAAGTCTTTATTACAAAACTCCATTCCATTATCTGTACGCACATTTACAATTTTTAAATTTAATCGCCGTTCCATTCGCCTTTGGCATTTCTGAAAACAATAAAAAACTTCCGACTTTTCTTCAAGAAAAAACAGTTACATAACTAGAGTAATCATCAGTGACAGTTAATAAATATTGGCTACCGTCAAGTGACGCAATGGGCAACGGCCCACATACATCAAGATGCAATAATTCAAGTGGTGAAGTGGTCAAGATCTAATATTCGATATAGGTCTAAAGCTCTTCCTTCTCGCTTTAGCTAGTTTACAAGATGTACAAGTTTCTTTATTAATTTTTAACGTGGGTAATCCACAAACACTATTATTTTTACTAGTATGCACTAAATAATCCATATTAGCATGATTAAACCTGTAGTGCCAAAGGGTTAATTCACTGCTTCTTTCAGTTGACAGATTATACATTTCATTTTCCACCAGTTTACCGTCCGTTTTATCTTTAACTAGCTGCGTACCCGTTCTCCGCACGGTAGGGAACGAAACTTTTTCTTACATCTATAATTCGATTTGATTCCAGTGATTTGGAATCTAAAAAATTCATAAAGTTAGTATAAGTACTGACCTAGATACTACATGATGTGGAGAACCGTTTTATTTTATAGTTAAATAGTTGTGTACCCACTCTTCGCAAGGGAAGAAGAGAACATTTTCCCAAAATGTGATCATAACTACTTGTGACAAAACAGAATCTCCAAGAAAAAAAAAGTTCTGTTACAGTCTTTTCTGTTGAAACTACCGCGGAATATATTAACGCGATGTAGAATTACTTAATATTTAGTTAGCTGTGATGTAAGATGGTTGTTGAAAAAGGAATAGAACACTTAGTTTCACGAAATATTTATTAATGCGGTATATTGTGCTTTGATCAATATTGCCCTAGCATATCTACTAACTATTACTTATACTATCTTTTACTGATACCAATACAATATATTTTCGTTTTTCAATCGTTAATGTTTAATTTAAAGAAACGGCTTAGATATTTGCCACGAATGTAGTCTTTTATTCTTTAGTGACTTTTATAATTTACGCATTAATATAAACGATAATCATTTCACTTTATGGTTGGCACTAAAACAGCTCTTCATACATTTGTATGCATAATTCTTGTCAGATTAGCGTATTTAGCACCAGGGCCCTATTATCTCACAGGCAAATCACGACTTTGCCCAGTGCCCCAGGCTCGAAATGGCCCCCAATTTGAAATGTTAATCTGAAATATTCTTTTTTATAACAAAATTTTATGAAAAATAAAACAAATTTCATAGATGGAGGCCCCCAAATTCATCAATGCCCGGTGTCCCTGTTTGTCATAATCAGGCCCTGTTTAGCACCGCAAAATATTTCTTGCGATTCGAAAACGTGTCCCGTTTAAAATCTCAATTGAAAATAATGCTGGATAATTCACTGGTGAAAAAACAGCATTCAATTCTTTTTCTGGCAACATAAAATAAAATATGGAATTATTTCATGCGTTGTGTATGTTTTGCTTGTGAATCCGTTTTCTGATTGAGTTTCGAAAGGGGTTTTAAACTCGTGACACCAAAATGACGCACATTTCACATGCAAAAAAACAGTTATTTTAAAGTAATTTTATTTATTTTTTTCAACTAGCAATTTTAATCATTGTTACTATATCCATGACAACCAAACCGCAAGATATCAAACTGAAATTTATAAGTAGGTGCTATTGAAATGAAAATCCTTCTTTACTTAAAAATTCATAAAAATTCTCCTAATTTATATTTTTCCTCCGTTGTTCTTTTAAAAGTGGGCGAATTGTGTGCTCCGTCTTTTGCTGCAATATAAAAAAATTATGACTGATAGAATTCAAGATGCAGCAGTTTTAAAAATATTTTACGAAAGTCAGTGTGAAATTTAATTTTATTTGAAAAATTCTCAAAAATCTGCAAATTATGTTACACAATCCGAACAAACAGTTTTTAAAAGAAAATTTTCTACTCTATACGATGATGTAAATATCGTTTTCTTGTGAGTGCAGTTACCAGCGTTATTATGTATTACGCAAGAAAAGTCGCTAAAAATCGGACAAAACATAAAATAAAACATTTTCTAATTCGAATTTAGAAAAAATCGCTTCGAGGTGTATCGAGACCCGAATTGGAGAATTTCCGTACAAAATTTGGTAGGTCTACGATCACCCGTTTCGGAGCTACGCGAGACACAGACGGACAGACAAACTAACGGAAAGTTTACACATTGCTTTATTTATATAGATGTAGTGCAAGGGTTTAAAAAAAATAAAGACCATTGGTACGTTTGGCATAAAAAATTGCTTCACCTGCTTTATTATGTACCCAAATTTTACCATTTGTACTTACAAACTTTGCATCAGCACTTTCCACCTTCAAACCAGATATCAAATTCCTACGCAATTTCGGCGAGTACATCACATCCATTAGCTTTATAATATGTACTTTTCCACTAAGACGTACACCAAACTTTACAGTTCCAACGCCCTCTACCTCACTTTCTAAGTTTCCTATCGCAAGAGACATTGTGGTGTTTTGTAGATGTGTTTTTTTTTTTTTTTTTCTTGCGGTACTTGTCTGTCCAACTGGCCATTGTGACGTGTCCCTGTGTAATTTTGTTTTTTTTTTTTGGTGTTATGTGAACAAAAATTTTTGGGGCTAAAATTTTTTCTGGGAAGGGGATGGGAATGAGGTGTTTAAATATGATGATATTAGTGTTATTACTTTTATTCCATATATCAGTCTATTTTATATTTAAGTGTGCTTACAATAGCTTTGCAATTTTTTCAAAATGATAAGTTTTACAATAAGTGTTTTACAATAAGTGTTTTACAATAAGTGTTTTACAATAAGTATTTTTACAGTAGCTTTGCAATATCTCAATGTGTATTTCACTTAAGTCATGTTAATAATAGTGTGTCTTTCATTCATCTTTAAATATTATTTTTTTTAATTAATGATATCTGCTTAATTCATTTTATTTATTATGTTTTCCTTAAAAGTCCCTTTTCTTTAATAACAAGTTTGTTGCCCCATTTTCCTGTCCCATTCTTCCCTTTAGGCTAGCCCCTAATGTGTTCACATCATTTAAGTTTTTTTTTGATTATTTTTTTTATCTTCTAATATTTTGGCTAAGTTTCTGCACTTAATAGGGTTTAAATTTTAATTTTGAGCATTTTTCTGTGCAATTCGTGTTTTTTTTAGCCGTCCTAAGTACTGTTTTGCTCAATCGCCGATTTTCTTTTCTAATAGCGCGTGCTACTAAGTCTTTTCCATTTCGGGATGGTTGTAGAATTGCCATCTTGGCCCGTCCGCTATTTTTTTTTTTTTTGGCCAAGCGTGCCTTTTGCACACGAAACCTTTTCCCGCATGATGTCCCTCGAAAGTTCTCGGTGAACGCATGGATGTCGTCAGAAAAATTTCCTGGGGAGGGGAAAAGAAATGATAAAATCGATCTGAAACAAAATTATCGGGATATATACATTTCGTGGTGGGCATATAAATTCGTTGTGAAAATTTGGATGGCTAATAACAGAAAAATTGGTAGAACTGCTTTTGTCCTCCCCGACAAAGTGTGGCCTAGTTTCTAAAGTCCTTTCCCATGAGAAAACAGAATGTGAAGCAGCACCGGCTTGGTATAGAGCTTGAGAGGTCCACGGCCTCTCTCGGCTAGACTGCTATGAAATTGCATTGTGTACGCAAATGGGAGGCCGTGCACGTAAAATCTGTTCGTAACTCCAACATTTTTCGTGTTCAAATAATACCTATGAGCTGATCCCGGTGCTAGGTCTCTTATCTGGTTTTTGTTACACTCGACTTAAATCGGTCCCCAAGACCGTAGATTGGAGACTCTGAGCTAAATCGGTCTTCTACCCACTGGGGCTCATTAAATTGGAAGCCACTCTCTTTCGATCATCGCCGTTCTATGTGGAGGATCTGGCTCCTTTCTGCAGTTGCAAGAGGGCATTAGTAATAACAACAACGGTAGACTGTATATTAACCTAATAAGCCATGCTGATTACCCAGATGAAGGACCTCTGACTTAAGATTTGGTGGCTATTGTCAATTAAATCAAATTAAATTCAGTTAAACATATAATGTACCGATTTTTTCTGTTTTTGTACATATAATGTACCGACTCTCTGTCACTGGTAAGAATGCCTTGCGCAGAGGACATACTAATCGATTCTAATGTGTATTCACGTGGAGAAAACTGCTCACCGTTAGATCGACAGCTCTACCACGATGTTATCGGAGAATAACAGTGGCAGATAGTTCTGCCTCCCAGATAGTCCAATTCCACGGATAAATAGCCGCAACCCTCCATTTGGTGCTTGCACGATGAAATATTGAGAGAAATGTATTTATTTTTATTAGACTCTTAACTGACCTATTATATAACATTTTCGTGGTATGCCAGCATAAAAATTCACATTTTTTTCCCAAACATATTTTTTCATAAAATTTGTTTTTCCCCCTCTTTTTTTGTTTCTCAGTGTCATAAATTGGGGGGGGGAAGGCTAAATATTGAATAATATTGTTAGAAATGTTTGCAAATTCTAACCTTCTATCCCATTTTGCAAGTTTTCCGTACTGTTCCAAAATTGATTCCGAAAACCAAATATTTTTGCTTTTTTTGACCCATCCTAATCCAGATGCCAGTATCCTACAAAATACACACACTCTGAGGGCCAACCGAAAAGCGTGGAAAAGGCAGATTGTTTGCTCCGTTGGCGAAATAGAGGGTTAGTTCTAAACTAAATTCCCGCCTATACAAAAGAATTCTCACTTTGTTGGGGTGAGGCATTATTTATTAATTTCTTAGTTATTTTAATTTTTGTATTCAAAATACTTTATTTCAATACTTAACAGCTGTAAAATATGTTAGTATTGTTCTAACTTGGGCATCCGAAACGTACTATTTTAGAGTGGCGGAGTGGTTTGGGGCGAGGGCCTTTCTTAGTGTCAAGAACTCCATAACCTATTATACTCATGCGTGCTGTACCAGCATGTTAGGAAAAAATAAAGAAGAAAAGACTGGCGCTTCATGTGTTTTCGCTGAAAAGTACGTTGAAAAGCTTTATTCACACGGATACTAGTGAGATGCCAGGATTGGATTATTTCTGAAAAGATAAGAGTAAATAATTTTGTTTTAGACCAGTTAGGTTAAAACATTTGTTAAACGACATAATTAAGTTCATTAACAATGTTTCAATCTCTTTGGTTGTCTTATTATGCTGAAGCTTCAAAAAGTAAGGGGGGAGAATGGTAAGTTAAATATTTACTTCACTATTGTATAAAATATTGTTTTGCTTTTCTTTGTAAAGTATATTGGGTAAAAACTTTTCAACTTTTTTTTAATTTTCGTGTAAATTATGCTTGCTAATATTTTTGCTCAAATGAATTCCTAGTTTAATTGTTACTTTAATTATTTTATATCTTTGAACGATTTATAAATTTAGCTATGTACTTTCATGTCTGTATATCCTATTACTAATAAGCATATTAAGCTTGATTATTATACAAAAGGAGGAACATGTATAAATATAAATAGGATATCATTTTTTATTCTTTTGCCCAAATAAACATCAATATTGAATGAAAAGACTTCTTGCTAATAATAGGCAAAAAAGTATAATGTATATTGTTAAAAAGAAAAAAAAACTCTACAGTAGGTCATATAAATATAGGTAAGGTGGTGTAAAATGCGATATCTATCAGAAACATACTGTATATTTTCTCTTAAGAAACCTAGCTTCATTATTTCAATGCATAATGATAAAAGGCCACTTTATTCTTGTATTATGGCATAACTTGCAATATAATTAATGTAAACTTATTTATTTATCTTTTTTTAATGTGTTTGAATGCATGTACTTATTTTCTTGGATTCTAAAAAATTAAAAATTATGTATACTAGCTGAAGTACCCGTTCTTCACACACGATGGATATTGTTAAACCAAAAAATACAAATGGAAAATAAATAAATAAATATTAAACTTATTTACAGATTTAATCGCATTAAAAACTGTTTTACAGTATTCATTAGGCATATCCTATCTACACTTGATCTTTCTAAATACTGTTTGGAATGTGCTTCGTAATTCGCGAGTATGTCATATTTGTCTTTCTTGTTCCATAAAATACATCTTTAAAGTCGAAAACTATATTAAAATCACCTACTAAAACTTTGTTAATTCTCGCGAGGCATATTCTAACTATACTTAACATTTATTTTCCTGAATATAGACACCATTATTCCAATTACATTAACAGTAGGTTTAGGCAATTTCTCGACAAACATGGAAGATATAGATAATAGAGATGGGCGGTTCGACTCATTTTACTGATTCGAATCTCGACTCACTCACTACTTCGATGATTCGAATCAGTGATTCGAATCTTGAATCAATAAAACAACTAAAGAAATTTTCCCTCTCTCTGCGCCGAAAGCCGTACTATTTAAACACCCTTCACCCATTCATCGGGTTTCTTCTCCGCTGAGTTCTCGGGCAGTTAGCATCTCTCTCTCCTTGCTCCAGTAAAACTAGTGTTTAAACTGCCCGAAATGAAAATACAGGGGAGCTTCGTATGACCCCCTGGGCCTGTAAGATTAAAAGGTTAAGTTTGGTGTCAAAGTATTCGAAATTTTATGTATCGATGGGGGTCCCAGAGGGGGGGTCGAGAATCAATAAAAACGCGCTCCGATGGATAGTTTCCGAGATATACGTTAATTAATTATGGTAATTAGACTAATTAACCATGATTGAGGCTTAAAAGGACTGCAAACATGTAGAAATTGGCTCTGGGATGGTTTCCAGACTTTGGAGTTGCCGCCGGAGGAGGCTAGTGTTTAAAATGCCCAAATTGAAAATATAGGGAGCTTCGTATGACCCCCTGGGCCTGTAAGATTAAAAGGTTAAGTTTGGTGTCAAAGCATTCGAAATTTTAAGTATCGGTGGGGTGTTGAGTCTAGGGGGGGTCGAGAATCAATAAAAACGCGCTCCGGTGGATAGGTTCCGAGATATACGTTAATTAATTATGGTAATTAGACTAATAAACCATGGAGCTGTTTTTTCTGCGATGAGAGAAGAAGAAGCTTTCCGAGAGAAAGCAGTAGCAAAAGCATCACAAGCTGGTATTGATCTCAGGATTTTCTTATCGCCGGCCTCAGAGGCGTAGCCAAGGGGGGGGGGGTTAGGGGGGTCATAACCCCCCATGAGGAATTTTTTGCCATACAAAATGTATATTCTTCACTACATTATCATACACACGTATACATATATATGAGTTGCAGTAGTCATAACCCCCCCCCCCATAAAAAAATTCTGGCTACGCCCCTGGCCGGCCTGTATTTTTGCCCTTTATCGAATTCGAGATTTCACTGAAATGAAAATGGGAATATCGGATATTTGATGTTGAAATAAAACCGATATGTCGATTTTTGGCCCAGTCCTACTGAGGGGCTGCTGCCCCCCCCAAAAAAAAATGGGACCCTTTACTTAGCTTACTATTGAACTTTATCTTTAAATTTGATACCCAGCCCACCCGAAATAAAATCCTGGCTACGCCACTGTCAATAACACTAACTACGCCACTGCTTTAGGCCCTATTTTGTATTTCTCTGAATTACGAAAGAAAATAAAATCATTCCCCTTAAACGAAAAACAAGGTAAAAAAAAAAAAACGAAATCTGCTGCAATAAAGCGAAATGTTATTTTGCTTACTACAAAGTCCTTTTGTGAGAGCGCTTAATACCGCCCCTGTATCCTTCATTAAAAGTGACAAGCACAATCCTAACTTTATTTCATTCTATTTCCCTTCACATGAAAATCCGCCACCATGTAAACTTAACGTTCCGTTTTTTTTTTTTTTTTTTTTTTTTTTTTTTTTTTTTTTTTTGAGGGTGGGGGCAGGGGGACATATATTAAAGTTAAAAGTAGAAAAGGGATGTTTCATTAAATTTTAAACAAATATTAAATCAGTCAGACAAGTTGGAAGGAGGGATTTTCTTAATTTTTTTTTCGGGGGGGAGATTGACCCCTCTTGCCCTTAGGAAGTAACGCCTATGCCACCCGACAAAAGCAAACGATGTTCGACCCACTCCACACCCACAGACAGATAAAACTTTAAAATCCGACCACCAACCAAGAAATGAAACACCAAAGATTCGAAAAAAAAACTTCAATTAAATGAAACATCCTTTCAACTCTTTTCGACTCCTTTCGACTCTGAGTCGATAGAAGATTCGAAAAAACCCCTCCAATTAAATGAAACATCCTTTCAACTCTTTTCGGCTCCTTTCGACTCTGAGTCGATAGAAGATTCGAAAAACTAACGAATCTCAACGATAGTATACAATCACCGAAACAGAGCGAAACACTGAATCAGTAAAGATTCGTTGCTGCACCAACTCAGTGACCAACTCACCCACACCCACTCATTTACTGTTTCAAATCATCTATCGACTCAGAGTCGTAAAGAGTCGAAAGGAGCCGAAAGGAGTCGTAAAGAGTCGAAAAGAGTTGAAAGAGTAAGGGAAAATCCCTGGGAACGGCAAAGGGAAAATAAGTTTTTCTTCCCTTCGCACTTGGAATGTATTTCCCTTGAGGGCTTGAGATTCGAATCAGTAGAGAGTGAGTGTAAAGACTGAGCCACTCAGTACCAAGATTCGAATCACTGATTCGACTCATCGAATCATTGGCCATCTCTAATAGATAAGCTGGCTCCAATGTCGGGAACTTAATTTTTTTATGCCAAATTTGGCGATAAATCACCAAAATGTGGCAAACCTTCATGACTTTTCACGTTTAATCTGGCAACTCTTAAAAAGTCATTCGCCCTTTCACCAGGTAGACAAAAATTTTGTCAGAAATTAACAGCACTCAAGAGCTAAAACACCTTTTTTTTTTTTTTTTTTTTGTCAACTACCTCTTTTTGAGGTCGAAAAATCTTAAAAAGGATGTTTATGAATTTGTGTTCTTTACATTTTAAGGTAAAATTTTGAAGGTTGTTATAATTTTCATTCAAAATATGAAGACAAATGTGAAAACAACGTTTTGGGCCCTTACACCAGTTTATACACAAATACTAATAAACACTGAAAATGACTTTAGGTATTCGTATTGGCTAAATTTTAAAGGAAGAATGTTATGCCTATCTACTTTTCCTTTCTAAAGTAACTTTCTAAAGGTGGTAAACTTGAAAACAACGTTTTGGCCCCTTTATCACATTTTGATGCAAATTCTAAAAACTTCTGTAAATGGTTAAAATTTTTTATTTGGGAATACCTTATTCCCCCGTACATGATATATATTTCGGTTACACACATAACCATCATCAGTCGTTTCTGGATCTCACACTAATGGCGGCATCCTTTTTTATCTCTTCGTTCTTGTTCCTGAAATTTCGGTGAATGACGTCATCCCATGATTGGTCGAATGTATGAAGCGCATCGTTGATGCTGCCATCTGTCGACATTATTTCTAAGCTCTCACGAATGTAGGCATATGTACTATTTTTAAAGTTTGCTATTTTTTTAATATTTTTAAAATCAATGGTAATGGGCTCTTCCAAAGCAAAACGTGCCAGAGCGGTACTTTGTTTCTGGAGGTTAATGTCTTGAAAATGTTCGTTTTTTCGCTCTTTAATTTTCCTTTTTGTAACGCCGATGTAGCAATTTTCTTTATTAGTATCGTTTGACATAAAATTAATTTTATAGATCCCTGCAGTTTCGATGGGGTTGATTGGGTCTTTTTCCGATCTAATGCGCTGAAAAATTGTTTTATTAGGTTTAATTGGAATACGGAAGTTCTTTTTACTGGCGATATTTGAAAGTTTATTGGCTATCCCCCGGCTAAAGGGGATAGCGGTAGTAAAACGTGGTTTATCTTTTTGACGGTTGTCTATAATATTTAATTTACGTTGCCTAGCTTTGAAAACTTTGTCGAAAATTTCTCGAGGGTAGTGGGCGTCTTGACATTGTTTCCTTATGAAAGCAATTTCTTTTTGAAGGAGTTCATTGTTAGAACACACTTTGAAAGCGCGGTCGATATAGAAACGAAAAGCAGCAATTTTATAGTTGAAAGGGATTTTAGATTTAAAATTTACTATATTAGTATTACAAGTAGGTTTTCGAAAAATGGTGGTCTTAATGAGATTATTGTTTCTGGTTATGTTCACATCTAAGTAATTGAGGCTATTATTGATTTCTTTTTCGTAGGTAAATTTAATGTTCGGGTCTATGGCATTAAGTTGATTGATCAAATTATTTTCTTCATTATTGTGGGTGGTAAGGATAGCGAAGATATCGTCGACATAGCGAAGCCAAAGTTTGATGGTACTATTGTGTGTCTGTTTAATCTGTTCTTCAAGGATTCTCATTTTCCAGTTGGCAATTTTTCAGCGCATTAGATCGGAAAAAGACCCAATCAACCCCATCGAAACCGCAGGGATCTATAAAATTAATTTTATGTCAAACGATACTAATAAAGAAAATTGCTACATCGGCGTTACAAAAAGGAAAATTAAAGAGCGAAAAGACGAACATTTTCAAGACATTAACCTCCAGAAACAAAGTACCGCTCTGGCCCGTTTTGCTTTGGAAGAGCCCATTACCATTGATTTTAAAAATATTAAAAAAATAGCCAACTTTAAAAATAGTATATATGCCTACATTCGTGAGAGCTTAGAAATAATGACGACAGATGGCAGCATCAACGATGCGCTTCATACAAAATAATTGCCGACTGGAAAATGAGAATCCTTGAAGAACAGATTAAACAGACACACAATAGTACCATCAAACTTTGGCTTCGCTATGTCGACGATATCTTCGCTATCCTTACCACCCACAATAATGAAGAAAATAATTTGATCAATCAACTTAATGCCATAGACCCGAACATTAAATTTACCTACGAAAAAGAAATCAATAATAGCCTCAATTACTTAGATGTGAACATAACCAGAAACAATAATCTCATTGAGACCACCATTTTTCGAAAACCTACTTGTAATACTAATATAGTAAATTTTAAATCTAAAACCCCTTTCAACTATAAAATTGCTGCTATTCGTTCCTATATCGACCGCGCTTTCAAAGTGTGTTCTAACAACGACCTCCTTCAAAAAGAAATTGTTTTCATAAGGAAACAATGTCAAGACGCCCACTACCCTCGAGAAATTTTCGACAAAGTTTTCAAAGCTAGGCAACGTAAATTAAATATTATAGACAACCGTCAAAAAGATAAACCTCGTTTTACTACCGCTATCCCCTTTAGCCGGGGGATAGCCAATAAACTTTCAAATATCGCCAGTAAAAAGAACTTCCGTATTCCAAATAAACCTAATAAAACAATCTTTCAGCGCATTAGATCGGAAAAAGACCCAATCAACCCCATCGAAACCGCAGGGATCTATAAAATTAACTTTATGTCAAACGACACTAATAAAGAAAATTGCTACATCGGCGTTACAAAAAGGAAAATTAAAGAGCGAAAAAACGAACATTTTCAAGACATTAACCTCCAGAAACAAAGTACCGCTCTGGCACGTTTTGCTTTGGAAGAGCCCATTACCATTGATTTTAAAAATATTTAAAAAA
Source organism: Cheiracanthium punctorium (assembly GCA_038373885.1). Taxonomy (NCBI): domain Eukaryota; kingdom Metazoa; phylum Arthropoda; class Arachnida; order Araneae; family Cheiracanthiidae; genus Cheiracanthium; species Cheiracanthium punctorium. The sequence goes on from JAWZYV010011832.1 coordinate 304,869, forward strand.
TAGCCAACTTTAAAAATAGTATATATGCCTACATTCGTGAGAGCTTAGAAATAATGACGACAGATGGCAGCATCAACGATGCGCTTCATACAATCGACCAATCATGGGATGACGTCATTCACCGAAATTTCAGGAAGAAGAACGAAGAGATAAAAAAGGAAGCCGCCATTAGTGTGAGTTCCAGAAACGACTGATGATGGTTATGTGTGTAACCGAAATATATATCATGTACGGGGGAATAAGGTATTCCCAAATAAAAAATTTTAACTAATTAATCCGCCGTATTAAATAATGTTTTATATGTCTTTATTATACTTCTGTAAATGATTGTAAGGCGTTTGTGTTCACTATATTTTTATGGAAGAATTTTAGGCTATGTCTTTTTCTTCTGATATATCAAGGGAAATATGAAAAGAAAATCAAAAAACAGTTTGGTCCCTCACCCCCGTTTGGGTGCAAATTCTAAAAAATCCTGAAAATGATTATTAGGTATATTAGGCAAGTTGGAGTGTATAGGCTGATTATTTTACCAACTATGCGAAAAATTCCAGAGCTGGGAATCGAACCCAGGACTACCCCAGACAGCACATAAGCTTAAATCAAGCTTGACATTTCTTTGAATTTGACGCATTAATGCAAGCTTGACAGTTCAACTCATTCTAAGCTGGCAGCAAGCTTGCAGGAGTCAAGTTGAATTGTGAAGCTTAAATACAGCTTGATTTAAGCTTGGCAATTGCTACTCGCTTGATTTTTACTTTTTAAAGGAACGTTGATGGCGCCATCTGTGAAAGAGAATGGACATTAATTGTCTAGCATCCTCAAATTTGCTGAAAGTTCGTAAAAGATGTGTTTATTTTATTACCAGTGCCATATTACCGGCAAGGCAAATGGGGCAACTGCCCAGTGCCTACAGATTTTAGGGCCCAAAAATCTTACATCTTACACTTTTGTAGTTTTAAAATAAAATTACAAAGGATAAAAAAAAATTCAGAAGTTAAATAATTTTTTTAATTATAAAGTATGAACTATGAAAATAATTCAAATTTACATTTGTATAAATTAATTTAAACTTATTTTTAATTCTTTGAAATGCTCTATATCGATATAGAATACCAATATGTAGGAAAATGACTAACCACATTTGTAAAGAGAATTTTTAGCGTTAAAAAATAGCAAAATTTTTCAATTATTTGTTATTATAAGAAATATTTACAAAAATGACTAAAGTGTTTGTATTCCATACATGTTATGTTAGCACTGTCATATAGCATTTCAAAGTAACGTTTAACTATCTGTTTCTTTGATTTCAGATTACTTAACACAAAATTTGTGTTAAGTTAGTAAACCCATTCTATATTTCCAAATATGGAAATTCTTCAAAATAAAATACAATTATACTACGAAATTGATTTCAAAATCAGTCGTTTGTCTCGATTTTGGCCAGCGGCAGTATTGCTCATGAGTGTTGCGAAAGTTTTAAAACATGTGTTGCTCTTAAGTTTATATTATGTTTATTTCCCTATTAGTAGAGTCTCTAAATCACACATAAAATTATTTTAATTTTGATGCATCCCATGGAAAAATAAAAAAAAACAAATAACATATCGCCCACTTATCAATCTGGCCAGAAAACCGCTTAGTAATTCACTTCAAACTTTAGTCATAGCTGCACAAGGCTCCGGTGGCTGAATGGATAACGCACTCGGCTACGAACCGAAAGGTCCCAGGTTCTATTCTAGCCACGGACACTCGATGGAAGCAGATTAAAATAACTTAAAATTACAGCATAGAGGAGGAAAATGTGCAGGAAAATAAAGTATGTGGGGCGCGTTTGCCAGCGGGCGCCCCGTGTATTTAGAAAATTTTCTTTTCGGAAAATTTTTTAAGCTTGAAATTTTGCTTGAAATGTCAAGCTTAATGCAAGCTGGGCAAGTGTAAACTAGAACACTTGATTCAAGCTTGCATCAAGCTTACACGCCTGGAATTTTCAAGTTTATTGACTTGATAAATCAAGCTTGCTGCAAGTTTGCTGTGCTGTCTGGGACCGCTTAACGTGCAGGCAGGGCCTCAGAGAGAAATTTTATAAGGCAGGACAGAAATGTTCCACCACCACCACCCCCGGTCCTAGATCGGAGCGAACGGTGCGACCGCACTGGGCGCTATCTCTATGGGCGCACCAAAATACCTTACTTTATACTATGTGCAAGTATATATTTGAATGTCTATATATTGTTGAAATTTTCGTTTTAACCCCTTTGAAAACTTTTCTAGCTGCGTGTGTGGGGGTATGTGTGAGGGAGGGGGTGCATTTTTGTATTTTGCACCGCTTAGAAAAATAGCTAGGACGGGCACTGCATTGGGCTGTGATTTTTTAAAGTAATTTTTTAAAAGAAAAGATGTAGAAAGGAAATTTGTAGTGCATTTTGAAAAATTCACGGGCCCCGGGCTGTGCCCTGGCTGCCCCCCCCTCTTGCTGGGCCTGCGTGCCGGTGCTCTACCACTGAGCTACTCTGGGACGATTCCGAGATGAAATTTCTCCCTTTAGAACCATTGGTATTTATCATCTTCCTCTGCAAACCACAGATACCAACGGTTCTAAAGCGAGAAATTTCATCTGGGAATCGTAGCTCAGTGGTAGAGCACCCGCACGTTAAGCGGTAGTTCTGGTTTCGATTCCCAGCTCTGGAATTTTTTGCATAGTTGGTAAAATAATCAGCCTATACACTCCAACTTGCCTAATATACTTGAAAGGTTGATACAATCACTTTCTAAAGATTATTAAGTATTTCTGTTAGTTACATTTTAAAGCAAGAATTTTGAGGCTATCTTTTTTTTTTTTTTTTTTTTTTCTTCTGAGCTGCAGATAGAAAAGAAAATTTGAAAAGAATTTAAAAAAAGTTTTGACCCTTTACCCCCGTTTGGGTAAGAATTCTAAAGAATCCTGAAAATGATTTTTAGGTATTTCAGCCAGTTACACTTTAAAGCAAGAATTTTGTTCCTATCTCTTTTTACTTCTGAGATATAAAAGGAAATGTGAAAAGAACGTTTTGGCTCCTTTCAGCCTCTTACCCCCATTCGGGTGCGAATTCTAAAAAACCCTGAAAATGATTTTTAGGTATTTCCGTTAGTTACATTTTAAAACAAGAATTTTGCGGCATCTCTTTTTTCTTTTGTGATACAAAGGAAAATGTGAAAAGAATGTTTTCCCCCTTACACCCATTTAGGTGGGAATTCTAAAAGAACCTGAAAATTGATTTTTAGGTATTTCAGCTAGTTACATTTTAAAGCAAGAATTTTGCTCCTATCTCTTTTTACTTCTGAGATATAAAAGGAAATGTGAAAATAACGTTAAAGAATGATTTGGCCCCTTACCCCTGTTCGGGTTGGAATTCTAAAAACCCTGAAAATGAATTTTAGGTATTTAATTTAGTTACATTTTAAAGCAATAGTTTTGCTCTTATCTCCTTTTACTTCTGAGATATAAAAGGAAATGTGAAAAGAACGTTAAAAAACATTTCGGCCCCTTATCTCTGTTTGGGTGCGAATTCTAAAAACCCTGAAACTGATATTTAGGAATTTCCGTTAGTTACAGTTTGAAGCAAAAATTTTGCGGCATCTCTTTTCTCTTCTGAGATACGAAGGAAAATGTGAAAAGAACATTTTGGCCCCTTAACACAGTTTGGATGAAAATTCTAAAAAACACTGAAAATGACTTTTAGGTATTTCTATTAGTTACATTTTAAAGCAAGAGTTTTACGGCTATCTCTTATTTCCTCTGAGGTATGAAGAGAAATGTGAAAAGAACATTTTGGCCCCCTTATCCCTGTTTGGGTGCGAATTTCAAAAAACTCTGAAATTGATTTTTATGTATTTGTATTAGTTACATTTTAAAGCAAGAATTTTATGGCTATCCCTTTTCCCCCCTGAGATATGAAGGAAAACGTGAAAAGAACGTTTTGGGTCGCCACCCCCGTCTCTGTTAGAATTCCTAAAATTTCATTTCAATATCTCCAGTAGATTTGGCTGTGCGGTGATCATATGTCAGTCAGTCAGTCAGGACTTCTTCCTTTATATATAGAGATTACTATCAAAACGAATGAAATAAACAAATATTTCGTCAGTTACGGAAACCTGTCTAAAAGCAAGCTTGCATATTTGGTCAGGTAAACAAATAATATTTGAAAAATGTCTAATTAATTGGTTGATTTGACAAAATAATTTAGTAAATAAACAAAACACTTTTTAAATTAATCAAAACAGTTTATTTAAAGAAAATTTTTATTATTACATAAGTACTTTCATCAAAATCAGTCCTAGGGGCATACAGCCATTAATTTAATTAAATATTATATATATATATAGAGAGAGAGTAGTTTTTGCCCCTGGAAACTAATTATAAGCTTATTTGAGAAATCAATAGGACAGCAAACAGCAATTTTTTTTTCGTTTTTTTATCGCTGATACCATATAATTTGCGGAATGTTGTCACTTTAAGGCTGGTGTAAAGCCAGGCCGATATCGTTATCGTTATAGCCAACACCTATCCAAAACCATCCCATCTTTTCGGCCCAACTCATGCCCAGGTGGATGCAATTTTGTTTTTTGTACCGACTGGCGATATCGCCCTGGCACATGCTGCGTCGGCATACCAGTGTCGGCCCAAAACTTATCCAATAGGACTGTGTTTGCTGGGAAATCAAGCAGGTTGAAACATTAAAAGAAGCAACTTTATAGTACATAAAATTAAAAAACAAATAAACGGAAGAAAAATAATTTGTTACTTTAAAATTAACTTAATTTTATTTGAAAATCCAAGTGTACTTTCTTGTTGTGTAATTTTCTTTTATAAATATACTCTTAAATTTTAGTTATAGTCTGAAACTAATATAAATACTTTATATATCCAATCAGATCAGTAGTGTGTGCAGATTCTTTCAAGTGTAAGTTACGGACATAATCATTAAGTTAAAAGATTTCATGTTAAAAAGCTTTCAACAGAGAGTGTATGTGACCTCCACCCCCCTACCCTCTTCTTTTGTAGGCCACTGAGTGATATTTTTTTATAAAATATTTTAGTCTTCAAATTTTAAAATAAACAAGTAAATGAAATGTTAAAAATATAATATTAGTTTAAATATTTGTTATAAAAAGTGTTCCATTTATTTTTAAGAATCTTAAATGCCTTGGTATTTTGGTATAGTTTTATATTTTAGTTTCTTGAACAACAATAGTAATGCATGTAAATTTCAACTTTTATTTCTAAAGAGCTGTAGCATGTCCGATATGTATTATTTATTTAATGTAAATATTTCTGCTAAGGTTTTTTACTTCATTTTGGCTCCTCATTTAATTTTATGCACTAATGTTAGCCCAAGTTCAGTGATAATTTTTTTTTAATTTAAATCCATGTATCTTAAGTATCTGTTTATGGCAGTATCCATAACAGAGATTAAATTATCAATTGACAAGCTTTCATTCATTTGAGGCACATATTCACTTTCACAATCCTCATGAGAACCAAAAGTGCTATTTAATAATTCATTATTTCAAAATGTTGTTAGTTGTTGCATTACTGCCATAGGATGGCTGCCAAATTTTAAAAAGGTTACAATGGTTATAAAAACCTCCACTGGACAAATTATCCTGGATGACATCAGATTTTTAATGTTAAGCTTATGTACATGAAAGTCTTTAAAATCATTCCATTTTTATTATTTTCTTCATAATGATGCCACATATGTGTGTTTATCATCCTTTGTAGTGAATTTTGTGTGGCCCTGTATAAAAGCACCCATCCAGAAAGGGTTAATTAAATCGTATAAATCATCTTCCAGCTGTACTTCATCGGGTAATTGCAGTTGCTTAAAATACCTGTTAGTGTAAGCATGTAAGAGAAATGATAAAACATAATATGACTTTTCATAATGACATAGATTTAATGTGAATTTTGCGTGTATCATGTTTGGTGTTAACAAAAGCATTCTCTTATATATTTCCCAAACATTTCAGTTGACTAATATTATAGTTTTGACAATCTGAGTTGTAATATTCTTTCTTTCAAAAATCTTACTGGCATCAACCAAGAAATTATCTCCTAGACAAGAAGCTGTATATTGAATAATATCTAGTAAAATGGGATTTTTTTTTAATAAGAAATAACACTTTTTTTTTCATATATATAAGTTTTCACAGTCAGTTTTTAATGCAAAAAGTTTGCAGTGATAAATTCTTAAAATTATATATTTTGTATGTGAATCAGAATCAATAACATAAAATTAAATTTCTTTACATATTTCATCAATCAAAAGTCTGAAATTATATGTGTATGCCAGTATATATTTGTAGAGGCCAGTGTATGATTTGAATCATACACTGGCCTCCAAAAGTTAAGGAACAACTGGTTTTTTGCACCTAATGTAGAAATAACAAATTTGAATGACATGTTTACCAAACAGTTACGTATTGACTGCAAGTCTGGACTGAATATAAGTTATTATGTTTGGTTAAGTATAAGTCATGTTCAATTCATTGATAGTTAATCCAGCCCTAAAAGGAGTCATTTATCCAGTGAAAAGCAGTAGTGAACCCAAGTTGTTTATGCTTTAATGTTTGTCTTTAAAAGATCTAGTTCAACATTTAAAACTGTAGGATTACTCAGAAAATGTTCTGCTTAAATTTAAAAAACAGTATTTATGATTTGATGCATTTCAAATACTCTTTCTGATCTTATGATTTACAATTGTTTTTGTATAAAATGAAATAAATATTCAACTTGTGTTTATAAATGTACATTAGGTGGTATTATATGTCATTTTTGCATTTATATATTGGTATATAGTGATTCAATTTTAGTAAGTGTAAGCACTTTAATATTTTGATGCATAGATAAAACAGTAATTCACCATCTTAATTTTTTCTAAATTATTTTTAAATGCCACTTTCTTTTTTAATTTTAGGAAATACTAACCTCTGCAATCAAACTTATCCCCAAACAGTGGATCCGTATCATTCAAGCTATACACCATCTTACCAACCTTCTCAATATTCATGTAATAATAGAGAGTATCAGAGTTCTGCAAATTCAATTCATTATTCTAGCCCTCCAAGCACGATTGCTAGTCAAAATCAATATAATCAGTATTCACGCAGTATGTCTAACTATGAGTACTATCATGGTAATTCATCTTCTGTAACTTATATCAGCAACAATCAAAATAATGCTAGCAGCAATATATGCAGGTATGGAAATAGCACACCAACTACAGTGCCTCATCAGCAAGAGCAGGGATATTACTCTCAACAGTACTTAGTTCCACAACCAAATCAGATTGTACAAGAAAACTTAAATCAGGGTTGTTCAGTCCAAGAAAGTATCATATCTCATACCTCAAATCAAATTTCTAATGACCCTACAACATATCCTAACGATATTAATGTCATTAATTCAGCATCAGTCATGACATCTGACAATAATAGTCTTCAATTAAAGTCAGCATCTGATAGTTTTGGAAACACAAATGTCAATTTTGTGCCAAATAACAATTCAACCTTTGGTTCTTTTCAAGATAATAAATTGTACTGCTCCAGTTATAGTACTTCAAATATTGCACCTTCTGTGGACCAGACTGAAAAAAGAAATACCAACTGTGCTGCTGTGCCCACTGTTTCTCAAATATATCCTTCTCCTGTTTCTGGGAAGTAAGTTAAACATTTGTGCTTTTTTGAAGTCTACATGAAAAAAACTGTTTAATTATCTGTTAATTTGTCCAAAGTAAAAATAATTCAATCACTTTTTTCAGTTTAAATTAGCATATGGCAAAAGGAAGATTTTGTTTTGAGGGGTTATCAACAAATTCAACTTTTCACTTCATATTTGAATGAAAAAATTTAAAAATAAATTATCTTTGAATTATACAAAGAACTAAATAGAGTGTCCTGTGGAATGTTGATACAAAAAATATGGAAATGTTTTGTTTTCTGCTTGTAAAATTTAAACTACTTTTATAGACCTAATTCTTATATTATTTGTAAAATGTATGGTGCTATTATAATGAGGTAACTTTAAAAATTAGCTTATTATAATATTTATTGAATTGCACTCCTCAATTATTTATTATATTGCTTATTTGCTATGATGAGATCATTAGTCAAGAATCGCAGATTTTCAGGAAATGCATTTGAAATATAGCATTAATCTTTGGAAACTCTAATACAAAGTAAAAACAGTTTGGTAATTATTTTTGAAAGCTTAACAATATTTACCATATAACAGCTAACTCTCAGCTGAAATTATGTAGTGTTACACGTTTTCGGGTGAAACCAGTATCAGGTTTTGAATTTTCATTGTCATCTTGTGTTTACAAGTTTTGTTATCTTATGATTATGCCATGCGTCACTGTAGCCATTTTTATTACCAAAAAGAAACCTGTTTTTTTGTGTTTTTTAAATCTCCCTATTTTTCATCTATCAACATCTTTACTGTTATACAGCATCATATTGGAAAGATTGACATCATTTACAACACCCTCTGGAGGTTAGCATAACACAAGGTAAGAGAGTTACAACACTTAAATTTCTTGAAGGATTGTGCATATTTTGATATAATTCCTAAATTTCTTAAAATAAATAACTATTTTTTAACAATCTTTTTCATAAAAGAGTTATTTATTTTAAGAAATAACTCATATAATAATTAAAATTTTTCAAGCGCTTAGAAAATATATCAACAAGAAGTATGATATTACTGCTAATACTTCCAAAAAAAAAACAGATTTTACTGACCATTTAAAAAATACTTGTACTTTTGATGTTTTTAATGTACGTATCAACAAAATTAAACTTTTCTGCCAAAAAGAATATAATTATTTTTAGAAAAGTTATCGTAAAAAACTTAATTTTTGAATGAAGGGAAGGATAAACACTTAACAATGTACTTTTGAAATTGAAGATCAATATATTAATATTTCATCCTTTAAATATTAATATTTCTATTTTAATACTGATATTTCATCCTCTCCCATTCATGAGCAACCTTTGGAAAGTTGTATGCCAAACTTAAGGATGTTAGCAAAGTTGCAGGCCATATAATTGGGATTTATATGGGTTTTGATATGTTCCATGGGCCAGATCAGAAGCCAGGGCAGCCTACATCTGACCCATGGTCTAGAGCAGTGGTGCACAAACTATTTCCCTTTGCGACCCCCTATTTTGTGCAAAAATTTTGTTAGATAGACAGTAACAGGGATGTTAATTCTGCGCCGAGCTGTGCCGAAACACAAATTCTTGCGCCGAACTGTGCTTTTAGCCGATTTTTGCGCCGGTCTGCGCCGAATACGTCATTTTGACTCTTTCAGGGACGGCCGAAACACAAATATAGCGCCGAACTGTGCTTTTAGCCGATTTTTGCACCGGTCTGCGCTGAATACGTCATTTTGACTCTTTGTTAAATTTTTGCCACGCTCATTTATATTTTAAAGCGTGTATGGAAAGCTAGTTAGCAGTAAAGCAAGATTCAAACTGTGTACGAAAGCTGCATTCGGAAGCCATTCTACCCACCCCGGATCGGACCAGTCGGGCTTTGTTAGTCACCTCAATCAGGGCCGGCCAGATAGGTAAACAAGTACCTTAATTTATGGAAGAAACGCCGTGGCGTTTATGAGTTTAAAAGTTAAAAAATAGTAAGTGCGGCGTTTACAATATTTTTAATTTTTTTAAGCCGATCTTCAACAAAAAATCGAAAAATTCGTTTCGTGATAATTTTCTCAAAAGATGGCGCCACCACCGACACGTACTCTTTAGCGTACGTGTCGGTGGTATCAGATCACACAGTCTGTACAGATCACAGCGTAGCGAATCAGAATGCGAACCTACCCCCATAGAAAAGAGGTTTGATCCAGTTTTGGAGAAAGTCAGAGCACCCTAAGATGGGTCCATGTCCCGTGCTCTGAAGTGGATGGATTCATACATCCAACCGATGTCTCCTCAATTAAGTAAAAAGAAAAAAAAATAGAAGTAAATCTTTTACATCTACATTTTAGAACTATAATTAAATTTTAATGAAGTTTTGAATATATATTTTGAAGGGTTAAAGTTCTGTAAAATACCGCAAAAGTGCACTACCCTCTATTAAATGCACCCGTTTTTCACATGAACCTCTATTGTTCTTAAAATACTGAATTTCAGCCAAAATTAGTCAATGTTGCGCACGGTGCGAGTTTAACCCTTCCTCTTAGAAGATATTATTCGCATTTTACCAGCAGTGGTGATTTAACACTTGAAATTATGAGACATCATTAAGAAACCAAAAGTTCTTTAATTAAAATAAATATTATAAAGTTCAAATACATTCACGCTCGCTGAGCGTCTTACAGAACTAGCATACACAGAATATACAGAGGCTAGAATCAAATAGCATGCCATAGAAATGCAATAACTCGCAGGCAAAAGGAACCACATTATATACGTACAATTCACATGTGCAAGTTAATTTGCATAAAACAAGGTTCTGACCGGCCAATCAGAAACAAAATGTCTCCGTTACTATGGAGATATGCTGCAGCGATCACGGCTCATGAGAAAAACCGAAAGAAGAATCGCGGGAGAAAACGTGACGTCACGCGGCGAGTAAAGTTACCGACGAACTTCGGCGAACGCCGGAGAGGGGAAACAAACGCGCGGGAGGCTTGCAAGCGGCCCCCTCTCATGCACCGTGATCGCAGCAAAAAAAAAGTACATTATCAAAACATGAAAAAAATTCAAAATTACTTTCCCAAAACCTTTACACATTTAAATTCAAAACATTTTAGTATATGTATATATTAAACGATGCAACACAATACAATACAATAAACCTTATTAGACGTATTCTGCAGAATTATTTATAAACACACAATTTTTTTTTTTTTTTAATCACAAACCACAAATATTCCTATGCAAGAAAACAATATATTATACACTTCGTTCAAATATAACCTCACAAAACTTATTCAGTCCATGTTTGTGGAGTGGCTTCGTAAATACATCAGCTAAGTTCTTTTTACTATGAACATATCTAAGTTCAAAAAGTCCATCATTTACTAAATCCCTTATAAAGTGTAGTTTTACGTCAATGTGCTTAGATCGAATATTCTCAATAGGCGATTTTGCATATCTAATCGCGGCCTCATTGTCACAAAATATCTTATTGTCTTTTAATTGTAATTCAGCAATTCCCAATTCATTACATTCATCTAAGATGTGTTTTATCCAACTAACTTCTTTAGAAGCTTCCGTTAAAGTAACAAATTCCGATTCCATGGTAGAAAGACTTACAAACTTTTGTTTGAACGTACGCCAAATTACGGGCGCATTACTCATGAACAGCAATATCCCACCCATAGAAATGCGATCATCTCTATTGGATGCGAAGTCTGAATCACTATAACAGTTAATTTCTACATTAGTTACATCTGACAAATTAAGTTTATAATCTCTTGTATATTGAACATAACCCAATAATCGCAATAATGCGTTCCAATGCTTTACACCGGGGTTTTCTTGGAATTGTGCTAAAATATTTACAGCATAACAAAGGTCTGGTCTCGTACGGTTCGCGAGATACGACAAACATCCCACAACGTTTCTATATGGTAACTTTAACATTTCATTTCTTTCCGATTCTGATGCAGGACTGTCCGTCTTTGACAGGATACAGCCTTTAACAATGGGGAGAGTTGATAGTGGGAAATTAAAACTTTTGTATTGTTCGCAAATTTTATCTATGTACTTGTGTTGGTGTATGTATAACTTTCCAAACTTTTCTTCAAATTCAATTCCTAGAAGCATTTTTGTTTTTCCTAAAACAGTGATATCAAATTCATTTTTGAACAAACTTACAATGTGGTTGATGCAGTCCAATGTTTTTCCAAAAATCAAAATGTCATCGACATACACAAGAAGAACAACATTATCACTATATACGTATGTACAATTACTCCATTCTAGTCTTTTAAATTTTAATTTTTCTAGTGTTCGGTCAAGTTCACAAAACCATTCTTTACCGCTCTGCCGTAAACCATACAAAGCTCTTTTAAGTAGGCAAACGTGATCAGGATGGTTGGGATCTTTGAATCCCTGTGGCTGATACATGTAAACTTCTTCCTGTAGAGGTGCATATAAATACGCACATTTAATATCGATTTGACAGTAACACCAATTAAAGAAACATACAAGAATTGAAAAGAATAGTCTGATTAATGAAAAATTAACTACCGGACTAAAAACTTCGTCATATGTGTCATTTCTATATTGCGCGAATCCTTGCGCTACAAGTCTGGCCTTATATTTTACTATCCTATTATTTAAATCACATTTCAAATTATATACCCAGCGGTTCCCTATAATTTTTTTATTATCAGGTTTAGGGACTAGTTCCCACACATTACGCGCATGCATCATCTTTAATTCTTCGGCCATAGCACACTGCCATTTTTCGACTTCCGCAGACGACATACATTCATTATAATTACTGGGAATTTTTATTTCTATATTAAGCGCTTCGGGTTGACAATTGTCCGTTGTTTCATCTAAATTTATTTGATCTGTCACTTTTCCTGAATAAGTGTTTTTACCACTAAAATCAAACAGATTACTATCAAATTTAATGTTATGCGCTTTACAGTATTTCTCTACCTCATTACCGGATCTTAAACGCATATTTTTACCCTCAATGTTATAATAAATATCAACTCGCGTTTCATCCTTTCGTGGAACAGCACGTCTAATCCAAACGATGTTTTCATCTGGGGGGAGGGTGATTTCACCATGCGTTTGCTCAAGACTGGTTAAATCCATATCATTTTTTTGAAAATATACAAATCTTTTATTACTCTTACTGGGTTCCAGTTCGGCTTCCACACACTTAATTCTCTCACTAAATTTAACATTTGATGTTTCTATTACTTTATTTTCATTTTTAAGAAATATGCGATAACCTCTAGTATCCGACGCATACCCTACCATTATGCCGGTTTTTGCTTTTAAACTTAATTTATTTCTTAAATTCTTCGGTGTGTTTACATAGGCTGTGCAGCCAAACATTTTAAAGTAAGAGACTACTGGTTTTCTACCTGTAAAAAGTTCGAATGGTGTTTTATCTTTATTTTTATGACAAATCCGATTCCAAGTGTGTACGAAGCATTGAATTGCTTCGCCCCAAAATTTATTATTTAAACTGCAGGCATGAAGCATAGCCCTAACTGCGTTCATTGCTGTTAAGTTAAACCGTTCACTAACACCGTTTTGTTCTGGTGTGTAAGTATTTGTTCTTTCGGCATGAATACCCTCTTTGTCAAGAAAATTTTTAAAGTCTTTATTACAAAACTCCATTCCATTATCTGTACGCACATTTACAATTTTTAAATTTAATTGCCGTTCCATTCGTCTTTGGTATTTTTGAAAACAATAAAAAACTTCAGACTTTTTCTTCAAAGTAAAAACAATTACGTGCCTAGCACTAGTGTAATCATCAGTGACAGTTAAGAAATATTGGCTACCGTCAAGTGACGCAACGGGCAACGGCCCACATACATCAAGATGCAATAATTCAAGCGGTTTCGAAGATCTAATATTCGATATAGGTTTAAAACTCTTCCTTCGCGCTTTAGCTAGTTTACACGACGTACAAGATTCTTTATTGATTTTTAATGTGGGTAATCCACGAACACTATTATTTTTACTAGTATGCACTAAATAATCCATATTAGCATGATTAAACCTGTAGTGCCAAAGGGCTAATTCACTGGTTGTTTCAGTTGACAGATTATACATTTTACTTCCTACCTTTTTGCCGTCCGTTTTATTTTTAATGTAGTGCGAGGGTTTAAAAAAATAAAGACCATTGGTACGTTTGGCATAAAAAATTGCTTCACCTGCTTTATTGTATACCCAAATTTTACCGTTTGTACCTATAAACTTTGCACCAGCACTTTCCACCTTCAAACCAGATATCAAATTCCTACGCAATTTCGGTGAGTACATCACATCCGTCAGCTTTATAATATGTACTTTTCCATTAAGACGTACACCAAACTCTACAGTTCCAACACCTTCTACCTCACTTTCTAAGTTTCCTATCGCGAGAGACATTGTGGTGTTTTGTACTGGTTTATATGTGGAAAATAAACTTTTGTTGTTGCAGAAATGATTAGATGCACCTGTATCAAATATCCAAATTTTGTTTATTACTGCATTAGGTTTACTAGCTTCAACATTAAGGGGATTTTCGTTTACTTTAACATCACAATAATTACTAGATTTTACTTTTCGTTTTGTACCACTTTTATTTCTATTAAAACTAAGCTTTACTCTGCAATTGGCTATTACATGTCCGTATTTTTTACACCGGAAGCAGGGACCTAACTTGTTGGGGTTTTCATTTTTATGTTTTTGCGTGTCCTCAACAGTTGTGGATAACAAAGTACTCTCGTAATTACTTGTGTCCCCCTTCACTTGACGAATGCGTCCCTCCTCTACAAGTAGTTCGTCTAAGATTTTCTGAAAGGTAAAGTCTTTCTCTGGCCAACGATAAATCGTTTGTACTATATTCTGAAAGTTAGAATCTAAATATCGAATGAGCTGAAATCCCTGATATAACTCCTCAACAGGGTGACCTAAGTCGCGTAATTTAAGTATTGTTTTCTTTACTTTAGCAGCAAATAATCCAATTCCTTCTTCCGCAACATAACGATGCGAGAAAAATTCATCTAAAAGTTGTATAGTTCTAGCTCTAGAAGAGGGTTCGAAATGCTTTTTAAGCGTGTCCCATGCAACATCACCCGAATCTACCGTTGATATAAGTGAGCGAAGATCAGGGCTAACACCCAAATATATCGTCGAATATGCCCTCGCTTTACGCAAATTGTAGTCTAGTATTTCCTTTTGTGTAGCTTTATCGTCTAAAGTGGGTTCAGTTTTATCAATAAATTTCCAAACTCCCCTTTCCATTAACAAAACCTTCATGTCATCTTTCCAGGTGTTCCAGTTCGATGCATTAAGCATCTCTATTTGGTTGTGACTTTCGTGAATATGCGAGCACATTATTACCACTTTACAACACTAATTTACAAGAAGTATAATAAACACATGCATATGATGAAAATTTAAATATAACTTACAACACGGGAGAATCCTATTTCATACTGATGAAACCGAAACATTACTGCAAGGAAAAGTTCCATAGTCTGTTAAAAGGCTCCTTTAAAGCTTGGCTGAAACGCCGATATGATCGGCCCCCGTCGAAGCAACTCAATGAAAGTCCATTTCCACGCAAGGAATAATACGCCAGCTTGAAAACTAAACACTAAAACGGGGATTCGAAAGCTTGACTGGTGACGGAACTCTTGAAGGCACAAGATGATGATACTTGTAGAATACGACAACACTAGAGCCGGAACACTTGCTTCATAACGCCGCTACACTCCTCGGTGAAGACACCTCGGTAACGCCGAATGACGGAAAACACAGGCCGGGGCTTGAGTTGAAAATTACAATGCACGTACGCTGTCATTATTAAAAGTCAGCAATGAGCAGTTTTACAATGGGATTGCTCGGCCCATAACCAAAATCTTAGAAGATATTATTCGCATTTTACCAGCAGTGGTGATTTAACACTTGAAATTATGAGACATCATTAAGAAACCAAAAGTTCTTTAATTAAAATAAATATTATAAAGTTCAAATACATTCACGCTCGCTGAGCGTCTTACAGAACTAGCATACACAGAATATACAGAGGCTAGAATCAAATAGCATGCCATAGAAATGCAATAACTCGCAGGCAAAAGGAACCACATTATATACGTACAATTCACATGTGCAAGTTAATTTGCATAAAACAAGGTTCTGACCGGCCAATCAGAAACAAAATGTCTCCGTTACTATGGAGATATGCTGCAGCGATCACGGCTCATGAGAAAAACCGAAAGAAGAATCGCGGGAGAAAACGTGACGTCACGCGGCGAGTAAAGTTACCGACGAACTTCGGCGAACGCCGGAGAGGGGAAACAAACGCGCGGGAGGCTAGCACTTCCCCCCTCCCCCCCCCAAAAAAATAAATAAATAAATAAAGTTAATCTGAAAGATTTTTTTTTTTCACCGTGCGGCTTTGCGCCCTGTGCACTCTATGGAATAAACACTGCCAACTAATTGGTATGCTCAAGAAATGCTGAATGCTTTTAAAATAAATCCCAATGTTATAAATATAAAAAATAATAAATAAATACCATCAAGAGTTGTTACACAACATTCAGTTTAAAACAACAATTTGCTGAAGCAAGCTCATTACGTAATCAACAGCTGGCCATCCGCGGGGGGGGGGGGGGGGAATGTTTACTTTTAACTGGAGACTCTTCTCACACATCAATTGCTGTTTTCATTTTAATGGCGCCTGGTAGTCTGTCCGAACTTTGTGCGGATGCAAGAAGGTTTTTAGAAGTTATTTTTTTATTTCTATAAATTCACCTTTGTGAATATAAACATTGATATCTGATTATTTGAAAATTGAAATCGTAAACTTTGTAAAATAGTGGCAAATACTTTAAAGCATTCTATGGGAAGGGGGAGAAAAAAGGAGATTTTTTTACAGTTTATCCAATTTCTACCGAAATATATCCGATCAACTTAATAGCTTTTTTAATAAATTAGGTCTAATAAGTAATGCAACATATTTTTTATTTATTTATTTTTTGTTAATTAAGAAATTATTTTAGAAAACATTGAATTTTATCTGGCATTGACTTCTGACCACAATCACCCCCCCCCTCACACACACACACACCAACGATTGCGGCTGCGGCGTTTTTGACGATTTTCTAGCTAACTAAGCTCATTTTCGTGGGTGCAGCGTTTCTTCCATAAATTACGGTAATCATCGCAACGGGCACCGTTTTTTGTTTATGAAGGGGCATGATTTGCTATTTGGAGATGAAACATTATGGACCAATTCGTTTTTCAACATGTACACACAGTGGCGCAGAGAGGGAGGGGGAGCTGGGGGAAAATCCCCAGGGCCTCAGCCTGTGAAGGGGCCCCGTTTTTGCGGTTATATGATACTTAATTGTGTGTTGTCAATTTTGTAAAAAAAAAAAAAAAAAAAAAAAGTGCAAATTCAGATTATGTCACCGGATGTTTCAAATTAATTTTTGAATGAAACTACAAAAAGCCAGCTAGAGCATAAACCACCCACTTGACAAAAAGGAGGAGTGTTAGTGATTGAGTCTTCTTTTGCAAGAAAAGTAGATATTGACGGTATTATTCAACGGTTTGCCATGACTAAAAGTAGAAAAGATTTATTTAACAAGAAATCATTTTTTTTTCCGAGGCACATTGTTAAATAGTGGAAGAAAAAGTATAGCCAGAGGAGGGACTATGGGCCCACCCAACCTCCAAAATTTTGAATTTTCCTTAACAAAATGTTACAGATCAAGACTTTCTATGATAAATTTTGAAATTTACACATTTTTGCCCTTCTGAAATTTTTTTGGCTGCCTGCTTGCATGGAAGTATGAATAAAAATATTAATTTTTTCAATACTGAGGAAATATGCCATGCAAAAATGTTAACGTTTCAAATACAGTTTCTCTATGGAGGAGACGAAACCTTCAAAACAAAATGTTGGCATTTTTTAGAGCATGGATGTTTATTAAAGTATAATACTCTTTTAAATTAATAATTTTAATTCTATTAATTATTTTCCAATTTATTAATTTAAAGTTTCTTTAAATGATTAATAATTTTAATAAGGAATAAAAGATTGATCTAATACGACATCAAAAGGATTTCTGGATAGCAAAGGGACCCCAAAGATTTTATCCCCGGGGCCCCGACTTGGCTCTCTGCGCCTCTGTGTACACATGCATTTTTTTTTTTTAATTGATATTGTACCTTTTTGAGAAAGAAAAATGGAGGAAAATGTTTTTTTGGTGCAAAATAAATCTGCTGTCTTTAAATGAAAACTTAAAGGAGAAATCAATACGCCTTTCATGACTTGTTATTCGAAAAGTTTTTATGTATTCACACTGTTTACAAAAGTGATTCATATGTTTTACCTTTTCGAGCTTAAAAAAAAAAAAAAAAAGCCCCCTCCTCTGAAATGGGTAACGATCCGCCACAGCTCTATGTATATGTATTTTCCCGATTTGAACTGGCACTATTTTTTTGGGCCCCACCACTGAAGCAGGTCACGAGCCGCCACTCGCTGTTATAGAAAGTGGACGGATTCTATTAACGGAAGGGAAGGATAGACTTGCAAAAACATTAGAACTATTAGAAGAAAATGAAAAAGCTCAAGAAGAAATTATACTCATGTCCATAAATTAAGGATAATTCAGAATCACACAGAAATTGATCTCTAAAATAAAAATTTCACCTGTGGAATGATCACACACATCTTGAAGAAGAATATGCAAATTACAGGAAACCACCAGATGGCGTGGATGGTACGTCACAATGACGAGAGTGTAAGAGAGGGGTATATAAGGAATGGTGGCAAAGAAGTAAAATTGTTCACAAGCGCTGTGAAAGCCTTTCAGTGCAAAAACCGCATAGTTATGGCACAAAGGAGGCATTTGGATGATGTTTTACGTGGCAGAATTATCGGACGACTGGAATGTGGACGTACCCAGCTGGAAGTATCCGAGGAACTTGGAATCGCCCAGAGTGTCATCTCCAGGCTTTGGCAACGATTCCAAGATGATGGTAATGTGAGTAGATGTTACAGCACAGGTCGCCCCCGAGTTACAACGCCGAATGAGGACCGCTATTTGGCAGTTACTGCCAAAAGAAACAGACGGAGTACAGCATCAGACCTGTCTCGTCATCTCTCTTCAGCTACCGATACGACAGTTTCAAGGCAGACCGTGTACGGACGCTTAGGGCACATTGGTCTATATGCTCGTAGGCCTGTCAGATGTGTTCCACTTACCGCAACTCACTGTCGCCTGCGATTAACCTGGATTAGAGAGCATGCATTGTGGACACCGCAACAGTGGTCTTGTGTGATGTTTTCCGACGAGTCCAGGTTTAGTTTGGAGTCGTATTCTCGCCGGACATTCATCTGGAGAGCGCCAGGTACCCGTTACCACCAAGAGAACACCATTGAAAGACACACATTGAAATTGTTCGTTACGGTGGTGCAGGATGGCTCGTTTGGGGAGGAATTATTCTTGGTTCCAGAACTGACCTGCATGTTCAGAGTGTAACGATGACAGGCCACATCTATCGGGATGTCATTCTGGAACAACATGTACGTTTGTTTCGGGGCGCCATGGGTGCTGAATTTGTGTTTATGGATGACAACGCCCGTCCTCACCGTGCAAACATTGTAGACGAATGCCTTCAATCGGAGGATATCACCCGTATGCATTGGCCAGCATACTCACCGGACTTGAATCCAATAGAGCATGTGTGGGATATGCTTGGCCGACGAATTGCAGCCCGTCAACCCCCTCCCACCTGTCTACCAGAACTTCGGAGTGCATTGCTTGATGAGTGGTGTAATATTCCCCAAGATCAGATTGATCATTTGATACTCAGCATGCCTAGGCGTTGTCAGGCCTGTATTGCATCGTCCGGGAGACATACTCCGTATTAACCATCCTACTAACCATGTTATACTGTTTTTTGTAAATAGGTTCTTTTTTGAAATTTGGTCAAGGGAGTAAAACTTGCAATTTTTATTAATTATGTCAAACATATAGCATCTTTTTTGCTCTTTACTTTTTGTTTAATAAATAGACTTTACAAATAAGTCAAATTTGTTTTGCTTCTTTCTCTTTCTTTGCCTGAACTTCATTATTCTTAATTTATGGACATGAGTGTAATAAAAATAAAAAAAAGAATAAATAGAAAACTAAATAACTTATGATACTTAATTTGTAATCTCATTAATTTCTTATAATCTTAATTTTTAACTTCCCATAATTCTCAATTTCTCTCAACAGTCATTAAATATTTTTTGTTTACATTTGCTTTGTATATTGTGTTCAAGTATTATAGATGAATATGTAAATATTAGATGAGGTTAAATTACTGATACAAAAGCATATGCTATTAAAAGTACACACATTTAATTATTCTAACCATCAAATTTATTTTGTTTTCGATACTGCTTACCAATTACGTGTTGTTGTATAAGAGGTATAATATTTAGGTTTTCAAAACTCCATTTAGTACTACTTGTGATTTGTAATAGAACCAAAGAATGAGATAGAAGCTTTTGTTTTAAAATTTAGTTTTCATTTTATTTGTGCTCTCTTTTTCGGGAGGAAGATTCCCTAAATGATTCTGAAAAAGAAAAAAAAAAAGGGACAGGGATTGGCAATCTGTGGCTCGCAAGCCGCATACAAATCATTGGTTCTTGAGTAGGAAAAAAATGACTTAACCACAGAAAGGTTGCTGACTCCTGATATGTATTGTTTTTACCAAGTTGCTGATAGCATAGCCTGTATACACCCTTTTTTTTTCCAGAGCTTTCCTAAAGTGCTTTCAAATAGTGTTTTGCTTTTAGCAAATGGTGTTTGCTCGCAAACTTTGCTTTTCTTGTATGCATTTATTGTGTTCCTAAATCTTCAATTTTATGCTCAAAAATCATGTTAATTCTGATCTCGAATCTTAGTTTTCCTCTCGGAAACTATTTTTTTGTGCTCCCGAGGTGCTCCCAAATGGAATTTTTCTGCTCCCAAATAGAATTTTTCTGCTCCCAAATGGAATTTTTCTGCTCCCGAGGTGCTCCCAAATGAAATTTTTTCTGCTCCCGGGGTGCTCCCAAATCGAGTGTTGGAGTTAACATCCCTGCACATGTGTGGAGATCCATTACCCTCCCCCCCACCTCGCAGACACAGAATTGCTCACAGAGCACCCTAGCACAGACCATGTACAAGTCGACAACATGTGTCGCAGAACCAAGAGATCCGCTGCAGAACAATCACATTGAGGAAAGGAGGGGTACTGGAGAGAACAATTATTCAAAGTAAGTTATCATCGGAAAGGCGTGTGACTGTCTGTGCCCTTCTGATATCCCAACGTTCCCGAAAAAAGAACCACACACACGCACAAAACGGTAAATATGTCTGCTCGAGAAAAAGTCTGTTGCTTTGAGTGTAATGCGTCTATAATTTTAAAAATTTTGTAAACGCACTATCAACTCTTTCATCCAAAATATAGCAGTGAAACATCGCGCAGTTAATGAAACGGGCATTTCTGGTTTCTTAGTCCCATCTAAAAGATCGCCAGAAAAGTGCATTCTGATTCTGATATGTTACCCATAAAAATGTTGATAACAGAAACTGATTCCGAAGTTTTGTAGAAAGTTAACATGTCCAAAGACATCTAACGTGTCAAAAAAATCGCACGAAGTTTACAAAGCAGTCCTGTGTTTTGCAATGACTTTTCATAAGTTTCACAAAACTGAACTGTTTCGTGGCTTTAAATGGTAAAACTCAGGGTCTTCCTATCGAAATGATAATAGGTATAATGTGATAATAGGATATAATGTAAATTATCTGACAATCTTAAAAAAAAACTGTACTTTATAAAACACTTTTTTACGTGACATGTAGTGCTGATGAGAGAAAAAAAACGAATTATTATGCATATTAAATTGGAACTATTGATGAATTTTTCGAGGGGGGGGGGCACAATTATGGCCTTTGGCTTAGGGCACAAAAATGTGTAAATCCGGCCCTGTTGGTCGCGGTGGGTGGAAGTGGGTGGTTGTGGGTGGCGAAAATGTGAAAAAAATATATATCTGTCCTTTTCTAACTCATGAGAACTTCTGAAAAGTTCTAAAAATTTCTGGAATGACCTAGGAAACTCCAAAATGTGTGCAACTGTTACAGTCAGTCTAGAAGGTTCAAAAAGTTTCCAGAAAGTTCTAGAAAGTTTCAAAACCTGTACAACCGTTCAAATCGATTTACAATGATCTAGAAAGTTCTAAAAATTTCTGGAATGATCTAGAAAGATTCAAAATGTCTGCAACTGCTAAAATCGGTATGGAATGTTCTAGAAAGTTCTAAGCACTCAATACAACACTTCAAGATTTACGTGACAACGCGAAGGTAATGGGAGGTGTATTGTTAATACTATCAGGCGATTTCGTCAAACGCTCCGAAATCAACGCCGGCAATTGAAATTAAAACTTGCTTAAAGAAGTCGGTCATACAGGAACACGCAAAAATAATTAAATTAACAACAAATATCATAGAGCAAATTTCGGGAGATGAAAAGACACAAGAACTTTCTGAAAAACTTTTACAAATAGAGAGGGCACCTATCCAATAGACGAAAGTACTGGCCACATTACATTAACTAATGAGTTATGTAATGTTGTAGAAACACCAGAACAACTTATAAATGAGTATATCGAAGTATTGCTGAGAATTATACCAATTCAGAATGCTTACACAAACGAATTATTCTAGCCACGAAGAACGACATTGTTAATGGCATCAACAACATCATCCAGTAAATGATTCCGGGAGAAGAGAAAATTTACATGCCAATTGATACAATGACTGATGAATAAGAAAGCGTTTATTTCCCTACTGAATTTTTAAATTCATTAAATGTTCCAGGAATGCCATTGAACTGCCTTAAGTTAAAAGTTGGTTCACCAATTATTTTATTACGAAATCTGAATTTGCCGAAATTGTGTAATCGTATGAGACTCTGCATCAAACAGCTACAAAATAACATCATCGAAGCCAGTATAATGACAGGTAAAGAAAAAGGACAAATAGTATTTATACCACGTTTACCTTTAATATCAAATGGATGGCCCTTTACTTTTAAACGCTTACAATTCCCTCTGAAGTTGGCTTACAGCATGACTATCAACAAAGCACAGGGCCAAACATTCCAATACTGTGGCGTTGACTTGAAGGAATCATGCTTTGCACACAGGCAATTATACGTTGCATGCTCACGAGTAGGATCACCTCGAAATTTGTTCATTTACAGTCCGGACAATAAAACCATAAATGTAGTCTATAAGCAAGTATTGTAAAAAGAAATTTTTTAAAAATGTAACAAAAATAAAAAGTGTAAATGTATAATAGGTAATATGTATTTGTCATATGTAATATGTATAATATAACATGTAAATAATTGTGTAAATAAAACATAAATTTTCGATTTACTAAGGTGTTTCTTATTTTAACTTATAATTAATTCAATTAGTTAATTATTTAAATAATTTGTTATACTTTCCATCCACCGCATGTTTAATGGTCGAATAAGTCTCTGAATATCTAAGATAGAAATGTAAATTATCGACGTTGAAAAATGGATCCTTAAATATTTTTTATACCATTAAACATGCGGTGTATTTTAACCCGAGCAAAGCCGGGTTTTGCTGCTAGTAAAGTTATAAACTTTAAATCCAAAAAGTGTTATACTATAAAAAAAATTCTTAATAAAAACCCAAAAATACCCAATAAAACCCAACCAGGTTGGGTTTAAAAAAAAAAAAAAAAAAAAAAGCATTTTTTAAAACCTTGACAATAAGCAAATACACACTAATAAATAAGTAATAAACATAATAAACAACTACGCTAATAAGTATTAGGCTGTAACGAAAGTTTCTCGCCACCTCAAACATCGTCAGAACGCAGTTCGCATTGGCGTATTTGCTCATATTTTGTTGAACTATTTTTGACATTTGAAAGAAAGAGGCTTACTTTATAACACTGTGTTGTGAAATCTCTGAAAAATATAGTTATCATTAAGTACAAGGTGTCTCCAAATGGAACTATAGCTCTAGAGGATTAGAACCATCATTAACTTCCAGTTGTGTTGCAAAAAGTCAGCTCTAGAATATCAACAAATTATGAGTACAGCTTTAAGTACTATTGTTGTATAATGTAACAATGTGCAGGTTTGGTACCGAAAGTTCAAATACAGTTATCTAAGGAGTTAGAAGTTAGTTTTTCATGCAGATATGGCGGAAAACTTTCGTTACAACCTGATAATAAACATAATAAACAATTACAATAATAAGTAATAAACAAATACACATTAACAGGGTGTCTACCGCTCCGGAAAGTCTGGAAAAAGCCGGGAAATTGGAAAATGGGTCCGGAAAGTCTGGAAAAAACCGGGAAATTGGATAATGGGTCCGGAAAATTCAATAAAAGAATCATTTTTTTTCTGTTTCGTGTCCTTTTTTTTTACGCTTTCTCTCTGATTGTCAGACTGGAAACCAAAAGCAGCTGTAACACATTTTTCGAACCGCGAAAGCATCTAACGATGTGTTTGTATAAGGAGGAAAAAATGGGGGCTCATCAATCGTGACGGGAGGGTAAAAGACAAATTAGCTTACTTGGTAACTTACGGCTTAGGACCCTATTTCCTAGAACAGTTAGTTAATTCTATCAGAAAGTGTGACTACTTCTGTTTCTCAATTGATGAAAGCTTAATCCTGTATACTTCAGTTAAAATTGATTTCAAGAAGTTTTACAAATATGCAAATATAAAGACAAGGGAGGGGTCATTGTGCAATTTCCCAAAGTAAAATGCACTGGTCAGGAATTTTTTTCCCGGGACCTCCCAAAAGTCAGGAAAAAGTCCGGAAATTGACTTTCAGAAATTTGGTAGACACCCTGATTAATAAAAACCAATGTATATAAATAGGTGCACGAAACATGGTGTAGGTGCTGAATGAAAGAGAGTTGAAGAAAAGGAAGACAGGAAAGAAATGATAGATGAAAGAAAGGAGAAATTACGCCACAGTGACCATGGTCTAATATTCAGATAACTAATTACAACCGCGGTAGATAGATAGCCGATTGTAATGAACGACTCTTGGTTTCGAGTTAGGTGACTTACGAATCCGTACGATAACATCATTCAGTCTGTTTATTACTGTGTAAGGACCGTCCCAGGGCAATTACAGCTTGGGAGACAGGCCTTTCCGTCGAGTAGGATTCCATAGCCAAACTTTGTCACCTTTGTTGAACTCGTGTCCCGTAGCCTTCATGTTGTAGCGAGTCTTCATCTTCTCCATGTTCAGGTTGATCCGCTCCCTAGCAAAATGATGCACATTTTCAAGCCATTCCTGAAAATTTTTCAGGTATTCCTCTGGCGATGAAGGGACATCTGGAGGGCGGCCAAACAGTAGATCGGCGGGAAGACGAAGATCTCTTCCAAGTAGCATCTGGGAAGGTGTGAAGCCGGTAGTCTCATGGACGACACTCCTATAGGCCAGCAGGAAGAGGGGGAGTTTCTTGTCTCAGTCCTCTTGATTTCTAGACACGAGGAGCGAGAGGTTGTTCAAAATAGTGCGATTAAACCTTTCCACCATGCCGTCGGATTTTGGGTGTAAAGGCGTAGTCTGGGTTTTGTCGATTCCGAGAAGTTGACATAGTCCTTTGAAAACTGCAGGGGTAAAGTTTCTTCCTTGGTCGGAATGAAGTTGCAGAGGAGTTCCATACCTGGAAATCCATTCTTGCACCAATACCTTTGCTGCAGTTGTAGCTTCTTGATCGGCAATAGGATATGCTTTGGGCCATTTAGAGAAATAGACAATGACAATTAGGATGTATTTGTTGTGATTGGAAGTTTGTGGATGAGGTCCCAAGATGTCGAGGGCAATTCTCTCGAAAGGCGCTCCTACATTGTAATGATGTATTTTTCCATGGCTTCGTTTCTTCGGGCCTTTACAGGCGGCACAGGCGTCACAAGCTTGACACCATTTTTGGACATCGTCTCGAGCCCTAGCCCAGTAGAAGCGCTCGCGAACTTTCTGCAGGATCTTCATTATGTTCCCATTAGTGCTAACAATCCAAGTTAAATTTTGAAGAGTCAAAACTTTGAAACATAGATTGTGTTTTTCAGTAGATGGCCACGATTGAAGAGTGTTTTGAAGACAAAGATTGCTACTGAGATACAAGAGACATCAACTTTTATTTATCGTAAATTAACACTGAAAATATCACAGACTATTTAGCTTCGTAAGTACTGGCAAAAACCTTCTTTAAAAACTATTTAAACATTGTTAGTTCAAAACTTGCTGTTTCATTTGACAAACTGCTTTAACAGATTAAACAGAAAAACTTTCAATCTTCGGGAAAAATGCATAACTTACAAAAAAAACGTAAATGAGTTCAATGCAACAGGATCAACCTACGAGGTTTGCACATAAAATTAACTTTAGCTAACTTTTACTTTACTTAAAATGGGTTAAAAAAGAAATGTTATTTAGCATTAAAAAAACATTCTATCATTCAAAGATTAAGTTAATTAAAAACATATTTAGATTCTTCAGTTTGTTGAATGCATCCTCACATTCCTCAGTCCATAGAAATTTTTGTCCATTCTCGGTCAATTTGTGAAGTGGTCTTGCAATTTGAGAAAAACCCTTCACGAATTTTCGATAATAAGTACACAGACCCGAGAAAACTTAGTAAGTCATGGATATTCTCAGGACAACTCCAGTTCTTGATTGCGGACGTCTTTTCAGGATTGGTCCAGACTCCGTGGGCGGATATTATGTGCCCGAGATAACATACTTCCCGACAAAACAAGTTGCACTTCAATGGACTCTGTTTCAAGTTTGCCTCCTTTAATTTCTGCAGCACCTTTCGAAAGTCTTTCCGACAATGATGATATCGTCCAAATAAACGAGATATGCTTCGTAATAAAGTCCTCTCAACACTGTCTCCATTAGACGCTCGAATGTAGCCAGTGCATTGCAGAGTCCAAAAGGTATAACTTTGAACTGCCACAATCCTTGTCCAGTAGTAAACGCAGTCTTGTCATGGTCATCTGGAAGAATTTCTATTTGCCAGTAGCCACTCTTCAGATCCAGAGTGGAAGACCATTCATTTCCCGATAAATTGTCCAAAGTGACGTCAATCCTGAGAAGAGGGTAGCTGTCTTTCTTGGTATTGTCATTCAGATGTCTATAGTCAACGCAGAACCGGGTGGAACCATCCTTCTTTCAGACCAAAACAATCGGCGAGTCCCAGGGACTACTCGATGACGTCATCGCACTGCATCTCCTCTAAAAGTCTGCCCACCTCTTCTTGCTTAGCAAATGACAGCCGCCTAGGATGTTGCTTCATGTGAGAATGGCTGCTTGTATCTTTTCTATGTTGTGTTAACCACGTACGCCCAAAGTCATCCGAAGTACGAGAGAAGAGGTCTTCAAATTCTATAATTATTTTCTCAGCAGCACTTCTCTGTTCTGCCGTTAACTCCATCTCTTGTAATAATTCCTTCGCCAGACACTCGGAAGATTTAGCTGTCGTTTGGCTGATGTTCTTATTAATGCAGGTAAAAATAGTGCATGTTGCCAACACTTCATTTTTCTTTATCACCTTCGACTTGTCCGTCACATTTGCTACTCTAACTGGAATTTCTGTTCTAGACAAGTCCACAAGTATTGCTCCCACAAGTACTCCTCTGACAGAATCACTATTGCTTGGGTGTTCGATTAATCCAAACCATAATTTATTGATTTCTTCTACTGTTCCAGAAATTATAGAATCAGTTCTTGGAGGTAGAGTGATATCAGTCTGGGCTATTATTTTACTGAACAGGTAAAACTGCTTCATTTTTAATGTCAAATGCAGCCATTTCTTCCGAGTCTGAATGAAGCTCATTATTCTTAAAGTCTAAGTTAAATCTATGTGATTTTAAGAAGTCAAGTCCGAGAATGAAAGAATCCGTAATATTGGCAACATATACCACATGATTGTATCTGGCATTTCCAAATGTGATTTCTACTTGTGCCTTTCCACTCACTTCGATCTTGTCACCTGCCGCTGTCACAGTCTGGAGGGTAAGCGAGGGTGGAGCCCAGATAGTCTTCAAATTTAATTTCTTGGCCAGATCTGTCATTATGATGGTTACATTCGCTCCGGTATTAATCACCATGTGGCATGGAGAACCGTTAACGTATCCGTGTACAAATAGTCCATTACTGCCACCATTCACTGATGAAATCTGTAAGACCGGGACTTTTGAATATCTGGCAACCTCCGCCCCTTGAGATGGCCACATCTTAGTTACCCTCCTTCATGTTCTCACAGTTCTCTTGCTGGGGATGAGACTTTCGACCACAGTTTTTTTGTACATGTTCTTCGATGCCACACTTCCAGCATTTTACTTTCTTTGGGCCATCTCTCATTCTATCGGATCTTAATCTTCGCTCTGTGAGATCTTCAATTCTCTTCAATCTGTTCTCGACACTGTCTGTGCCTTTGTCAGCTCGCTCTTAGACCGTCACTGCTCTAACAGCATGAGGATCTTTCCTCACGGCCCGCTGAGCTGCCTCTAGCTTCATTACAAACACAAGAGCAGACTTCAAATCTGGATAATCTTCCAACATGAGTGACTTTTGGGTTTCTAGATCCCGGACAGCTTCAATAAAATGACACACGGTCATTTCTTCTTGGACATCATCAAGGTGGTCCATATAGGCTAGATGACACAGCCTATCTATGTCTGAAGCCAGCTCTTGAAGGGTCTTGCCAGATCTCTGCATCCTTGACTTTTGTTGTATTCTACTATCCCACTTCTGACACCAAATGTTGCAGAATACTCTGCTATTCCTCGGTTCGTCGTTCTAAAGTCCAGTTGGTGTAGAAAGATCTAGTAAAAAGTCACTTGTCAGGATGGAACACACACTTTATAACTTCTAGAACTTTGTTGAACAATCAGCTGTACAAAATTCACAAGCACAATCAAACAGTAATGTGCTTTTAACAGTCCGCTTAGATCTGATGCTCTCACAAATGCTGTATTTCTCACGCAAAATAAAACACTTTCACAGGCAAAAATTCAGTGGAAATATACGAGAGATAACACTAACAGTCTCTCAAAACTCAGCAATCAAGAATTTACACACAGCACTTTAAAAACAGCTTCGAAAAGCAAGCCAAAACACGGCTTCTATAGCCCTATCAATTCACAAAGCAAGTGTACTCACTCAGAGCTTGTTCCACTGTGGGTGCTCAACTCACACTGAACTTGGGCTTCTGAAGCGCTTCTATTTATAGGTGGCTTAGAAGTTGCGAGAAACTTCCCGAAGAGCATATTTCTCGAGGATTCCACATAAAGCGGGAATTTTGATTATGTCATAGAAGAGAAATGTTATAGTCTAAGAGCCAGCGACCGCCAGACCTTCGTCATACTATAAAAGCTGAAACTTTCTCTGCGCATTACCCCCAACAGAGGTAGGAACAATCGGCCACTATAAAGTTTGGATGACCGTGGCTTTGGCAGGTAACAGGTGGCAAAGGTGTATAAAATTGCAGAATATTTTCGTCATTTCATAAAGCGTGATTTTTTTATATGTTCTTCGGCGCAGTACTAGAAGTCACTTTATCCCTTGCCAGACACTTTTCCATCGTGGCAAACTCCTGCCAGACAACCTCAAAGTCATGGAGTCGGATTTATCAGATAATTTCTTCATATAGAATTATTTATGGGTTAAAAAAAAATAATTTCCATCTTAATACCCTAATCAGAATTCTGATATGGACACCACATGACTTTCTTGTACGTCTGTTATATTATAAATATTTTCGCTGCATTTCATCCAAACTTATTTTGTTTGAAAGACATAAAATACTGCAGTAATCAAATCGACTAGTCTCTTTTGGTGCAATACAACTGCACATTAAGAAAAAATTAAGACTATTTTTTGAGAAACTTAAAAGCTAGAAATATAGATAAATGTTGGTTTATGAACTACAATCTTATTCCAACAACACCAAGGGCAGAGGCAGTGGCTATGCTTCGACTTCTGACTGGCCACGACTGTCTGGCAAATCATTTACATCGTTTAAAAGTTGTCCAGAGCCCTAATTGACCTCTTTGTAACCTACAACAAGAAATGGACATTCGCCACCTGCAGACTTGTGCTGCCCTCTCTGGTCGGGAACTCTGCAGTCGATATTAGGAGGCAAGAGGACATATGAGCAGCTGATCCCTACTTTGTTCTTTGTATTTTTGTGTTCTGTATTTTTCTTTTTTGTCTGCTGGCCATTAGAAAAAAAAATATGGTTTAAAGATTTCTAGCCAAATATATCCGATATCTCTCAAGCTGGATTCAATTTGAAAGATTTGTTTTTGACACTTCATTGGTTGATACTTCACCAAAAGCCGAAGACTTGAGATAGTTAGCGAGATTCTGGTCATAGCTGAAATGGTGATTCATCATGATGAATCACTATTTTGGCTATGACTAGAGACATCAGTATCATTATAATGAATTTAAAGTATCCATAGACCTTAATGTATTTAATGTCTTAGGTAACCCTGTAAAGAAATTACTTAGTTGATTGCAATCAAAAAAGAGATGCGCAGTTAGCTGTTATAATAGTTCTAAATACAAAATTTCAACAGTCTACGGTAAGCAGTTTTAGAGTTCTTCATAATACGTAGTTAAATTTGGCAATATTTCTGCAAAACGCATGAAAGTCGATGACTAATAATAAGATTTTCGGCAAACAATGAAATGACGGAAATAGAATTACATTTCCCATGACTTTGAGGTTGTCTGGCGGGGGTTTGCCACGATGGAAAAGTGTCTGGCAAGGGATAAAGTGAGTTCTAGTACTGCGCCAAAGAACATATAAAAAAAATCACGCTTTATGAAATGATGAAAATAGAATTACATTTTCCATGACTTTGAGGTTGTCTGGCGGAGGTTTGCCACGATGGAAAAGTGTCTGGCAAGGGATAAAGTGAGTTCTAGTAGTGTGCCGAAGAACATATAAAAAAATCACGCTTTATGAAATGACGAAAATAGTTTTCCGTGACTTTGAGATTGTCTGGCGGGGGTTTGCCACGATGGAAAAGTATCTGGCAAAAGATAAAGTGATTTTTAGTACTGCAAAGAATATATAAAAAAATTAAGCTTTATGAAATGATGAAAATTTTCTGCAATTTTATACACCTTTGCCACCTGTTACCGGCCAAAGCCACTATCATCCAAACTTTATAGTGGCCGATCATTCTTACCTCTATTGGGGAATATGCGCAGAGAAAGTTTCAGCTTTTATACTATAACGAAGGTCTGGCAGCTGCGGGCTCTTGCTCTATTAGGTTATTATGTGATTTTAATGCAGCAAAAGCAACTTTACAGCCTCCATTGGGAAAATCACGCCAAATGACCAGAATGTTGCCAAGCTTGGCAACTTTTGGCAAAATATCCCCAAATTTGGCACCAAAAATAAGTCCCCAAAAGTGAAGTTACCGAAGGCCTAGGACCTGTTCTAGTTGACCAATTTTGATGCAACAAAAAGCAAAATTTAACTATTTGAAGCGTAGAATACAAATTTTGAACTATTTTAAGCCCCAGAACAGCGGGTTGCCCCAAAAATTCGTAAAAATATTATGATGAATATCATGACTAGAACTTTAATATTTATGTAAGGTATTGTATTAATTATCAAAAAAGATAAATTATTATTATTAAAGTTCGTAGCTCAAAAAATCTTACTCTTTCCTACTTTCCTCTACTGAAATTAATTTTTAGTTGAATGAAATGTCAATACAGCGGGATTTACAAATCTCAGTCCCGAAATCCTGCAAAACATAAAACAGGGTTTATTTTGTCTTTGTCGGATCGAATTCTTTTAAAAATATTGCGATTAGGTTTAATTGAGATACGGAGGTTCTTTTTACGGGCAAGGTTGGAGAATTTTACACCAAGACTGCAACAGTAGGGGATCGGGTGAGAAAACGTGGGTTTTTCTTTCTGTGCATCGTTAATGAGGTATAGTTTCTTTTTCCTATTTTTGATTAAGCGGGAAACGATATTTCTGGGGTAATTGGCTTCTTGTGAAAGTTGTTGTATGTTGTCTTGTGAAAGTTGTAACATATTTCGAGAGCTCTATTGATATGAGAATGAAGTATTGAGATTTTATAGTTAAAGGTAGTTTTTGATGAGAATTTAACTATTTTATTGCTATTGGTGGGTTTTTGATAGACAGTAGTTTCGATATTGCTTGGGGTGGTTCTTATTATTTTGACGTCGAGGAAGTTTAAGCTATTGTGTTGTTCTATTTCCATAGTGAATTGTATATTTTTATCTAAAGTGTTTATTACATCGAGAATATTACCAATGCTATTGTTATCTACTATTGCGAAAATATCATCAACATAACGGAACCAGTATTTGATGTGGGGGTGAAAGGTTTTAATGATTATTGTTTCTGAATTTCTCATTTTCCATTCTGCTGTGATTCCGGAGATCAGGGAGCCCATAGGGACACCTTTATTTTGTTTATAAAATTTACCATTAAATTGGAAATAGGAATTATTGAGGATGAGGGAAAGGCATTTTTAAGTGTTATGGTAATATCCTCATTGAATGAGTTCTCTATTTCTTTACTCATTGTATTAGCTGTACCTATTATACTAAGGTATCTCCGTGCATGATTTTAACTAAGCATTGGTCTTTATTTTAAAAGCACTCACAGCATGGGAATTAGTTGAGCTTGAACCTTTAAGGCAGGGGTTCCCAAACTTTTTTTACTCGTGGCACCCTTGTCAGACTAAAAGCATTTCACGGCACCCTTTTCTGGCTAAAAACTTTCGCGGCAGATTTCCTTTAAAGCAATATGAATATGAAGGTTAGAATGAAGCAGTTTGGATGCATTTTACGTTATTTTTTGTTTGTTTGTTTATAGGGCTAACTATCAAGAAAGTACTCTCTTGGGAAAGGGATATAGAATTTTAACAATACCCCCATTTCAGGGAATTCCCATAAAAGAGAGGCTACAGGACAGTCTTGAACTTGACTGAAATATTTTTGTTTGAGCCCACTTAGTGATCAGCTTGGCCCACTTTCTTGGGAATACCGGTTCAGAGGAAATTATTTGATTATACTCCAGCAAAACACTTTTCTTTATTATCTTCACGGCACCCCTGACGTATGCTCGTGGCACCCTAGGGTGCCGCGGCACCCAGTTTTGGAACCTCTGCTTTAAGGCAATGTTTATTTCGTACAGTGCTGCTGCACAGGGTGCAAAGTCGCACGGCGAAAAAATACAATTAACTTATAGATTATTATTATTATTATTTTTAGCACTGGGGTGCTATTTCATTGTGCCAGGTTTTTATCTATGCAACTTTGTAGACATGAACTGTCATGGTGAAGATTTTTTTAAATGTGTTTGCCAGATAATGCAGAGGTTGGGGCGTTAAAATCTTGAAAGTCATATAAGGTTTGCAATTTTCGATAACTGATCGCCAAGTTTGCTACCAAAAAATAACTTCAAAACCAAACCAAGCTTGGTGATGTCTTTCGAATTTCTCTAGAAACTAGAAAAGTATAGTTAAAATATGCATGGCAGAGATTGTAAAATAGTGTTAGTAGGTGATTTTGATATAGATTCCAATTCCAAATATGTGTTTAATGGAACAAGAAAGACAAACACAGCACACTCATGGATTATGATGCCCATTCCAAACAGTACTTAAAATGGTGAAGTATAGTTGGAATATGCTTGGCGAAGTTTCAGTAGGAAATTTTATGATAAATTTTGATTCCAACGATGAGTTTTATGGAGCAAGAAAGAATTGATTCCTATTTTAACACTCCCACTCTCACCAACCTAAAAAATCGCCACACTTTGATGAACTGTGCAGTCACGGGTCTCTAGGAGTTATGCACCAGTTTCAATGCTCCCAAATGCTCCAAATGCTCGCAGATTTCAGGCCATAAAAGATAAATCATTACATTTCTGATTTTAAAAAGTAGAATACAATTACAATGAAATAAAACACAGTCAAACATGTTTCACTTATATTTTCACATTAAATACAGAAGCATACGAGAAAAAAAGAAAAAGTTACATGAAGACTAGCAAAGTAAATTGTTTCAAAATTTCCTTTTTCTAATTTTTAAAACATGTTTTATATTGATTTGTTTTAAAATATATTTTTTCTACTTTCAGTTTTTCTTTTTTCTCCTTTCTTTCTTTATTTATTTTTGGAAATTGTATATTATTATTAATTCTTGTTTTGTTACAGAACTTTTGCTGTTCTAAAAATTTAAGATATTCTCCTACTTAAAACTTATCGAATGGATTTTATCATTATTACCCAAGTTTTCCTCAGCATCATCAGAATCGTATTTATCTGGATTCAAGACACTTTTCAGCAATTTCATCACTAGTGGATGATTACGAATTTTATTATTTACATCAGAGAAGATGTGCAGATTTTGGATGTTTGCGGATTTTAGGTCAGCAGCTTTTTCTCGGCTGTATTTAAAACGGTGAAGTACAGTTGGAATATGCTTGGTGGAAATTGTAAAGCAGTTTTAGTAGGCCATTTTAAGATAGATTTTGATTCCAGACATGTGTTTTGTGGAACAAGGGAGAAAAATACCACACACTCATTGATAATGATACACTTTCCAAATTAATGGAATAAGGAAAGACGCTTGGAGTATGATACACTTTTAATATATAGAACTTTTAATATATAGTGCGTATTTAAAATCTGAAAGTGTTTCAGATTTTCTTACTTATTTTCATTTAGGAGGGGCATAAAATGGCTAAACTCTTACCAAGTGCAACATAGACTAGTTTTATTGCTGAGATCCAGTATTTTAAGAACAATGGTAGCTTATGTAAAAAAGAGTGATGCGTATTGTGGTATTTTATGGAAGTTTAACCCATCAAAATATATATTAGAACCTTCATTAAAATTTAATTGTAATTCGAAAATCTAGATAATTGAGGAGGCATTGGTAGGATTTATGTATCCATCCAGAGTGCGGGACGTGGACCTTTCTCTTCATGGCACTCCACCTTTTTTAAGTGGTCATGTTCCACTTAGCATGCTTTGCTCAGTATGTTACATCCACTTAGCATGCTATTTTCTTTTCTAAACGATCACATTCGATTGTAATCATTCCGACGTCTCACTTTCTCCAAAACTGGATCAAATCAATTTTTTTAGGGGGGTAGGTTACACTGTGCTTTGTGCATCGTAAAAAAAAAAAAAAAAAGATTGGTGGTGGCGCCATCTTTTGAGACAATTATTACTAAGTAATTCTTAGAATTTTTCATTGAAGATCGGCTAAAAGAGTTTTTAAAATATCGTAAATGCCGCAATTACTATTTTTTAACCTTCATACTCGTTGCGGCGTTTCATTGTGGTTCATTGCGCCTTAAACATTGCGGCGTTTCTTACATAGTCCATTTTAAACAGAAAGTTTCATTAACCTCATATTTTTCCTCATTTAGCATCATTTAAAGTATCCGTTTCTTCTTTGTTGAAACTACGGCAGTCTCCTGTTTTTTCCTTTTTTAAGGTTGACAGCTCTGTATCTAGAATTTCATTTTGCATTTAATATAAACTCTGCTTTTTAAGTCATTCTTAAGTGGCCCCGAGAGTTATGCACTAATGATGTTTGACTGTATTTTATTTTATTTATTTTGCTTTATAAGAAATTTTGCATATTTTTATAAATTCTGGTGTAATTATTGTTTTTATAATTTCAGCTTGGCGGACAAGGCACATGTAAGCTGTTTACAAAATGCACATCCAACATCTAATGCTTATTCTAATGAAAATTCATGTACAAATCCAAAAATGCAATACCAGTCAGATTATCACTCTCAAGAACATGTGAAATCAAGTCAGTATGCTCAGTTTTCTGATTCACAGAATGAATCATATAGAGGCTCAGAAGGACCTCCTGTAGTTCAGGTATAATGCATGTATTTTTCATTTTGATTTTCCTTGCTCTAGTAATTTTCAGCTGAGAACTTGAGCTTAATTCACAGTAGCTGTAATCATTTCTGTTTTTTTTTTTTTTTTTGTTGTTGTTGTTGTAAATTACTAAAAAGCTGACATTCCAGACTTATCAACAGATGTATACACAGTTATTGTTCTCAACATTTTTAGTGAGTTGTTTTGCACACTTGCAAGTTTTATTCTGAATGATTGCTTAATTTAATCTGACTTTTTATCACAGATTATTCATAATTATTATAAATACTCAATAACATACATAATTATGGATGATATGGATATTATTTGAGCAAAACAATATTTTTTAAATCTATCAAGTAGTACAATTTCTGAAAATCATTCTCAAAATCATGTGATTCGAGACATTTTAGGAATATCACACTTGAAATATATTATGTTTTTTTCAAAATTAAGCATAATCCCAAATTTTTGCTTCAATGGCATAGTGAGGATCATTGGTAACTGGAGCTGTCTTTCAGCATGCCACCCTATTCTTTCTAAGTTTTGACATTCTGTCCCCCCTCCCTTCCTGCAAGTTTTGACTGTTTAGTTTTCCACCCCCACTCTTTCTAGGTGTTTGCTTTTTGCCAGTCCCCCTATCTTTCTTTTTGTCTTGCAGCCCAGGACAGAGCACCATCTTCACCCTTTGTTATGCCACTCTTTTGTTTACACAAACATGGAGCAACTGTAGAATTTGGTAGCTCAAACTATTGACAAGATATGTTCTTCTGAAATTTTGAAATATCTTAACATTTTACTGAATGAAGAAAAAAATTAAAAGCAAAGCAAGCTAGTTCTGGGAAAGGGTGAAACAATTAGTGTCATAAACTAACAGTTAGTTTATTTTTAAAGGAAGAAACTATCATTAATTTAAGCTTATTTTCAGTTTTCAAAAGCTAAAATTACTTTTTAAAATAATTTTGGAACGTATTTTTATTGTTCAAAAATGTTCTGTAACAGGACACTGGCTGTTTTAATCTGATTGTGAAAGCTTATTATTCATGGAAATAAAATATTTAACCAATACAATTTAAAAGATACTTTCTTATGAAGTTAAAATAATTATTCAAATGAAGGTTAAAGAAAAAATGGTGCTTTTAAAGAGCCATTTTAAGTACACTACAAAAAAAAGGCTTATTGTTTTTAACTAAAATTATTAAAAATATTTTAAACTTTTTTTTCTTGCCTTGGAAAATTCTGCCAGTTTTTAAAAATATTTCAATTTATATTTATGTCTTCCATAACTTACAGATTTTATTTATATAGGATTTATTTTTAAAATAACGCATTTTAAAAAACTTATTTTAACTTTTCATAAATGAACAAACAATAAATTAGGATTGAAAGAGGAAGTGTAAATAAATTTTATTAATTTGTATTGGATTTGGTTTTCCCAACAGTTAGATGCAGTATAAAATTTGCATGCCTCTGTATCAATTATTCCAATAAATTTCAATATCATACCTGCCAACATGCAATTTTTGAAAATCTTACAATACCACGGTGTCACGCAGTAACACAATAAATATGCCTACTAAAGATAAAATGTAATCAAACACAATTTCTAAAATTACTATTCAGATTTAGTACACTATTTTTAATACATATGCACATATAGGAAAGAAGGGGCATTTATTTGGTATCTTTAGCGTGCAAATGTTCATAAGTAGCTGATTTGGCTGCTTTTAAAAAATCCTTATCAAAGTCTTGCTCATAGCAATGGCCTTTGAGTTTACTTTTTGCAATTAAAATGTCTTCCAAAGTTTCATTAGACAAAAAACTATGAAATTGTATTCTATTTTTCTTAACACTGCTGAACAAACGTTCACAAGCAGCATTACTGTGCGGTATAGTCAATATGCTTTGCATAACACCACTAGCAGCTGTTAATTTTCTCAATCTCAATTTTTAGTCCATTTTTTGTCCATTCTTTCTTCTGATTGAACTTCCTCGGGCAAATTATCAATTTGCAAAATTGAGATTGAAGCTCATCCCTGACTTCATCTACTGGCTTGCAAACATCATTTCCACATACTTGGAAATAAATTTAAAAAATAAACTATATGTGAAGATGATTTATTTGGCCTCACCATGGCACAAGTGGTTCTGCCACTGAAAATGGTAGATGGCTGAAGTGTGAAGGTCCCGGGTTCGGATCCCCCCCGGGTTCGATCCGGAGTTTTGGTAGATTTTCTCCTGATGTAACGTGAATACGCGTTAGAACCCCTTAGAAAGTCCTCCTGCCAAGGCACCCCCCCCGGCAGATCGCCCTAGTGTAGCGTTGCCATAATCACACACAACAACAACAACTGAAAATTATTTGTCTGTAAGATTATTTATGTTTGATACTTAGCAAGATTATTCATGTTTGATATGCAATTTTGATGTCCGTCCTATACACGGAGCAAAAAGCAAAATTGCATCCCCTTCGCGATTTGACGATACACGGATATTCCTTTGTAAAAGTATCAAGGAAAGCTTATTATATTGTTTATGTTTAATTTTCGACATTTCAAATTAATATTTCACAACTTCAAACTACACTGGACAATTTCATCAACACGTGCCTGAGCAACGTTTGCTTGTGATTGAAAGTTGTTCTTGCGCTTACAGATGGGAGCCAAGCGGTATTGGGAGGGAGATACATATTTCTAAACGAATGCGCATCCACCTTCGTGCATGCGCAGCAGCAAAATTTGCCAAAGCATGAACACTCAGCATATCGATTACGAACGCTCCCATCCTACTTCTCCTAACACGTCACATGCCAAGCCCCGGTTGGGAGGGAGAAAAAAAATCTGTGAGCCAATCATAGCTTTCATAGGAGATCGGAGGGAATTCCTGTTTTCCCTCTAGTTCCCTCCTCCGCAGTTTTTTATCGGGTTAACAGTAACACAGTGTATCAGTGGAAGAAGGCAGAAAAGGTAGGGGAGGGGAGGGGGGGTTAGCGTAAATATGGGAAATAAAGAGATCTAGTGTTTTTGCGTTCGACGTAACGTCAATTGGTGATTTAAATTTTAAAATACTCCACAAAACCACTAAATTTTGAAACATAGTAAATAAAATCACATTAACCTAAACTTTGCCAAAAAATCGTACAATTTTGCCTTGCGGCCGTATAACCGTACAACTAAGCTAAAATCCGTACATTGTACGGCCAAACCGTACAAGTTGGCAGGTCTGCAATATTCTTAGTTAAATTGTTCACTGTGCCTCTAAATAAGGTCTAAAATTGGTTTATGCTCAGAACTTTGAAAATCTTTGTTTGGTACTCATTCAATAATTATTGCTAGCAAAAGGGTTTAAATAAAATTTGACTAATTTCCTAATTTTACTCATTTTTATTACAAGCTAAGCTGTTGTTTATGTGTTTCATTGGTAATTAATTGTAAAAATTTCCATAAACCTCTTAAAAAGTTTTTCTAATACCTATGCTAGAAATTAGATGAGTTTTTAAATAAAAAGTGTACTTTGTATACCATATTATCCACAGCAGTGTATAATCCGCATGCACGTTTTTCAGTGAAGGAAAAAAAATTTTTTACAGATAGTTCACAGCGCCATATAATCTGCAGTCAAAATGGGAACATCTGATATCGTTTCACTTAGCACAAGGACAGCGCTAGGCTCTGCGCAGCCCACAGTATATACACATTAAATATTTTCTAAAAATAACTTCGATTATTTCTATCCATGTTTTTCAAAAACATTTATTTTTTTGTTACATTTTCACATACACTAAACAGCAAAAGAGAAGACTGCCAAACTGTCCCTTATTCTCGTGATTTCTTTTCCTTCCTCGTGATCCCTTATTCTCCTATTTGAAATTTCTCATATAAAACTTTTTGAGAAATCCTTTTTGGTCATGGCTGATATGCTCGGTTCAGTGTCCTCATTTGCAAAATTAAATGGTGCCAATGATGGAAATTCCAAGAACAGATTCTGCTCTGCCATGAAGGCTTACTCGGGTTCGTCGTTGGAATGGAAATAGCTCCTGTTAGTCCAACTGTAAAATCCGACGCAGCACTCGGTGTCTCTTCTTTGCCTAAAGAAATTGTTGACTACAACAGATGAAAGCAGAAAGCCACATCCACCATTGCCCTAAGCATCAAACCTTACCCGCAAAACCTCATTATGGGCATTCCACACCCTAAAGAAATGTGGGATGTCTTGACAGCCACCTTCGAACCAACTAGTAGAGCACTAGTTAAAATTTTTTATTTGGGAATACCTTATTCCCCCGTACACGATATATATTTCGGTTACACACATAACCATCATCTGTCGTTTCTTGAACTCACACTAATGGCGGCTTCCTTTTTTATCTCTTCGTTCTTCTTCTTCCGGAAATTTCGATGAATGACGTCATCCCATGATTGGTCGATTGTATGAAGCGCATCGTTGATGCTGCCATCTGTCGTCATTATTTCTAAGCTCTCACGAATGTAGGCATATATACTATTTTTAAAGTTGGCTATTTTTTTAATATTTTTAAAATCAATGGTAATGGGCTCTTCCAAAGCAAAACGGGCCAGAGCGGTACTTTGTTTCTGGAGGTTAATGTCTTGAAAATGTTCGTTTTTTCGCCCTTTAATTTTCCTTTTTGTAACGCCGATGTAGCAATTTTCTTTATTAGTGTCGTTTGACATAAAGTTAATTTTATAGATCCCTGCAGTTTCGATGGGGTTGATTGGGTCTTTTTCCGATCTAATGCGCTGAAAAATTGTTTTATTAGGTTTAATTGGAATACGGAAGTTCTTTTTACTGGCGATATTAGATAGTTTATTGGCTATCCTCCGGCTAAAGGGGATAGCGGTAGTATAACGTGGTTTATCTTTTTGACGGTTGTCTATAATATTTAATTTACGTTGCCTTGCTTTGAAAACTTTATCAAAAATTTCTCGAGGGTAGTGGGCGTCTTGACATTGTTTCCTTATGAAAGCAATTTCTTTTTGAAGGAGGTCGTTGTTAGAACAAACTTTGAAAGCGCGGTCGATATATGAACGAATGGCAGCAATTTTATAGTTGAAAGGGGTTTTAGATTTAAAATTTACTATATTAGTATTACAAGTAGGTTTTCGAAAAATGGTGGTCTCAATGAGATTATTGTTTCTGGTTATGTTCACATCTAAGTAATTGAGTCTATTATTGATTTCTTTTTCGTAGGTAAATTTAATGTTCGGGTCTATGGCATTAAGTTGATTGATCAAGTTATTTTCTTCATTATTATGGGTGGTAAGGATAGCGAAGATATCGTCGACATAGCGAAGCCAAAGTTTGATGGTACTATTGTGTGTCTGTTTAATTTGTTCCTCAAGGATTCTCATTTTCCAGTCGGCAATTATTCCGGATATGGGGGAGCCCATGGGGACTCCTTTTATTTGTTGGTAGAAGTGATTATTATATTGAAAATATGAATTATTTAAGATTAGATTTATTGCACTAGTTAGGGTGTTAATTATGTCTATATCTTTAAAACTACTTTGAATTTGTTTGTTAATAATTTGGTTCATTTCTTTAATATCTATTGACGGGTATAGATTTACAACATCGAAACTTACCATAATATCGTCTTCATTAAGTTTATAATCGCGGAGGTTTTTAATGAAATCCTCGGTGGAAGTTAGAGTGCTGTTAGAGGGGGGTATAATTTCTTGCAATATATCCTTCATATATTTTTCAAGAGTGTAGGTGGGGCCTTCACATTTGCTCACGATTGGGCGAAGGGAGGGGGGATTTTTATAATCTTTAAATTTAGCGAAAATCGAGAAATTTTTGATAAAGTTTTCAAAGCAAGGCAACGTAAATTAAATATTATAGACAACCGTCAAAAAGATAAACCACGTTATACTACCGCTATCCCCTTTAGCCGGGGGATAGCCAATAAACTATCTAATATCGCCAGTAAAAAGAACTTCCGTATTCCAATTAAACCTAATAAAACAATTTTTCAGCGCATTAGATCGGAAAAAGACCCAATCAACCCCATCGAAACCGCAGGGATCTATAAAATTAACTTTATGTCAAACGACACTAATAAAGAAAATTGCTACATCGGCGTTACAAAAAGGAAAATTAAAGAACGAAAAAACGAACATTTTCAAGACATTAACCTCCAGAAACAAAGTACCGCTCTGGCACGTTTTGCTTTGGAAGAGCCCATTACCATTGATTTTAAAAATATTAAAAAAATAGCCAACTTTAAAAATAGTATATATGCCTACATTCGTGAGAGCTTAGAAATAATGACGACAGATGGCAGCATCAACGATGCGCTTCATACAATCGACCAATCATGGGATGACGTCATTCATCGAAATTTCCGGAAGAAGAAGAACGAAGAGATAAAAAAGGAAGCCACCATTAGTGTGAGTTCAAGAAACGACTGATGATGGTTATGTGTGTAACCGAAATATATATCGTGTACGGGGGAATAAGGTATTCCCAAATAAAAAAATTTTAACTAATTAATCCGCCGTATTAAATAATGTTTTATATGTTTTTATTATGTCTAGCCGATACCGGGCTTTTTAAGTATTTTATGTCTTGTGTTTCGACAAGCTTATACTCTACACTTTTGGTCTTCATCTACGTGTTTTCAAGTTTTTGTGCCACCATTCAAGCTTTTATTCATCTCATGACGCCTGTTACGGTTGAGCCTCCGAATGTGGAGCATATATACAGTAAGTTAAGATGTTTTTCCAAGAAAAAAGTTAGAGAATTTCAGCATATCAATTTTTTAAAAGACTGTGTAAATTTTAAAATTACCCCTAAATTCATGAAAATTAAAAATAGTTTCCTTCTTAATGAATTCTTTTATGATATAAAAAATTTTGAGCTAATCTTACTTAAAAAATATATTACGAACAAATTTAAATATATAGCTAAATTAACGAAAGAAGAAAAATTTTACAACCACAAACTTCAAACCATGTGCTCTCCGGATGATTACCGTTCAAAAGTCAATGAAATAAACAATTTTTGCAAGAAAGAAAAAGAGATTTACCACAATAACCACTATAAAAAACTTAACTTTTGGATGAGAAATAATAAATGCTATAAAGAAGCTCAAACTAACAAAGAAGATCAATTCATTAATCTATCCTCCATAACTCTCACTCAACAGCAAAAAGCCACTCTAAACCTCGGTCCCAAATTCATTCTCGATGACAAAATAGATATCAATGATACCGTTGCGAGCATTGAGGCCGCCATTATCTCATTAACCCCCTCAGATAAACAAGCTATCTGTATGCATGCCCAACAAGAAATGAATAAAAAACTTAAAACTACTGTTAAAGATCATGAAGACCGTAAATGCCTCAGCAACCTAAAGAAAAATAACAAGATCGTTTGCTTAAGCTCAGACAAGACAGGAAAGATTGTTATTCTAGATAAAAAAGATTACCAAGAAAAAATGGAACAAACCATCAATAGCCTAAACGTTTTACATCTTCCCAAAGACCCCACCACGAAAATCAATAATAAACTAAAAACTTTAATAAAAAATGGTACCTGGCCGGACCAGAAAGGTCCTAACTATAACAATACCGCTAATTTCACACCACGGATTTTCGCTAAATTTAAAGATCATAAAAATCCCCCCTCCCTTCGCCCAATCGTGAGCAAATGTGAAGGCCCCACCTACACTCTTGAAAAATATATGAAGGATATATTGCAAGAAATTATACCCCCCTCTAACAGCACTCTAACTTCCACCGAGGATTTCATTAAAAACATCCGCGATTATAATCTTAATGAAGACGATATTATGGTAAGTTTCGATGTTGTAAATCTATACCCGTCAATAGATATTAAAGAAATGAACCAAATTATTAACAAACAAATTCAAAGTAGTTTTAAAGATATAGACATAATTAACACCCTAACTAGTGCAATAAATCTAATCTTAAATAATTCATATTTTCTATATAATAATCACTTCTACCAACAAATAAAAGGAGTCCCCATGGGCTCCCCCATATCCGGAATAATTGCCGACTGGAAAATGAGAATCCTTGAGGAACAAATTAAATAGACACACAATAGTACCATCAAACTTTGGCTTCGCTATGTCGACGATATCTTAGCTATCCTTACCACCCACAATAATGAAGAAAATAATTTGATCAATCAACTTAATGCCATAGACCCGAACATTAAATTTACCTAAGAAAAAGAAATCAATAATAGCCTCAATTACTTAGATGTGAACATAACCAGAAACAATAATCTCATTGAGACCACCATTTTTCGAAAACC
Organism: Cheiracanthium punctorium; assembly: GCA_038373885.1. NCBI lineage: Eukaryota > Metazoa > Arthropoda > Arachnida > Araneae > Cheiracanthiidae > Cheiracanthium > Cheiracanthium punctorium. The sequence goes on from JAWZYV010011832.1 coordinate 348,885, forward strand.
TACTTGTAATACTAATATAGTAAATTTTAAATCTAAAACCCCTTTCAACTATAAAATTGCTGCCATTCGTTCATATATCAACCGCGCTTTCAAAGTTTGTTCTAACAACGACCGTCTTCAAAAAGAAATTGCTTTTATAAGGAAACAATGTCAAGACGCCCACTACCCTCGAGAAATTTTTGATAAAGTTTTCAAAGCAAGGCAATGTAAATTAAATATTATAGACAACCGTCAAAAAGATAAACCACGTTATACTACCGCTATCCCCTTTAGCCGGGGGATAGCCAATAAACTATCTAATATCGCCAGTAAAAAGAACTTCCGTATTCCAATTAAACCTAATAAAACAATTTTTCAGCGCATTAGATCGGAAAAAGACCCAATCAACCCCATCGAAACCGCAGGGATCTATAAAATTAACTTTATGTCAAACGACACTAATAAAGAAAATTGCTACATCGGCGTTACAAAAAGGAAAATTAAAGAGCGAAAAAACGAACATTTTCAAGACATTAACCTCCAGAAACAAAGTACCGCTCTGGCACGTTTTGCTTTGGAAGAGCCCATTACCATTGATTTTAAAAATATTTAAAAAATAGCCAACTTTAAAAATAGTATATATGCCTACATTCGTGAGAGCTTAGAAATAATGACGACAGATGGCAGCGTCAACGATGCGCTTATATAATTTATCTTGATTAAATAGCATTCATTACATAATTTTAAAAATAATTAAAAGGAAACTGAAATTTGACGACCAAGCAAAATATTGACATAGACTAGATTAAAAGCAAAATGAACAACAACAAAAAAAAAATTACAAGTATTAGTGTGACGGTTGAGACTGTATTTTACTAACAATGTTTGGAACATTTGGTTTAAAGTTAGTTGTTGATATTTTCAAGGTGTTCATCTGTCAATTTACTTCTTAATTTTGACTTATTTAAATTCAAAAGAGAAAATGTTTGTTCACATATATAGGTGCTACCAAACATCGGACATTTTCTTGCATTATTTTTTAAGTGACAAAACTCAGTGGGTAGAGTTCTACAAAAGTCGAGAAGTTCTAAGTCACGGAATCTAGCCTTGCATAAGTCTGAAGTTTGCAAATCAATGAGTTCTAACTGTACATTTTCAGGAGCTTCCTCAACTGGAACAGAAAAAGGGTCACCAAGCAATTTAAATTTAACCTTTTGCATCTCAAAATCTTTGAATCGCTTTTCAAATGAATCAAGTAGCACTTTTATTTGTTCCGAATAATCCATTTGTTTGTCAGAAAATTTTTCCTTCAGTGTTTGGAGGTAAGGAAAGTTTATGAAATTTTGACATCGTATCTGATCTAAGAATAGCTGGAGCTTCAGTTTGAAAGCAGATACTGCATTGGCCAGTTGGCTAACAAATTGATTTTTTCCCATCAATTTTTTGTTCAGGTCATTCAGATGAGCTGTCACATCAACTAAAAATGCTAAGTCACACTTAAAAGATAGTTCTTTTAACATTCTAGTTTGCTTGCCTTTTTCTTCGAGAAATGATATTATTTCATCAAACAAGTCGGCAAATCTTTTCAGTGCTTCTCCACGGTGTCTCAGAATAATACATCAGATCCCCATGTGTTACATCTATATGTTCTAACATCTCCTTAAATTGTCTGTGGTTTAAACCGTGTGAACGAATAAAATTAATAGTGTCACTCACTACCTTCATTAAACGGTCAAAACCTAGTTATTTTGCCCTCAGCTGGTTCCTGATGAATAATACAATGTAACCCAATCAGATTTTTGCCTTGGTCACCTAAATGTTTCCTCAAGAGATTCACCACACCATTCTGATTTCCATTCATAGCTGGAGCACCATCAGTAGTGATCAAGTTTGGTAAGATCAAAATTATGTGCAGAACACAAATTGAAAATGCAGGATAAAATATGAGCTCCAGTTGTTCTCCCCTTCATTGAACTCATTCCAATAAGTTTTTCAGTTATTTCAAAATTTTCTGAAATTCCTCTAACAAACAAAAGCAGCTGAGCTGTTGAAGTTATGTCTGTTGACTCATCAGTCGCAAGTGACACTCACTTAATGACTCACTTTTTCAATTTGTTGATGGCTTCAGGACGCAATTTCTCGGCAACCAACAAAATACACTCCTTGGCAAAATCACCATCAGTAAAAGGGCAACCACTTTTTGCGATTAAGGCCGTGATTCCCACACTAACTTCGACACAATTATCCAATTGCAAAGTTGCCTTTGTGAACACATTTCTTTGAGCAACAAGAGAACGACGAAGAGATTCGATTTTGCAATCTATTTCGTCTCCCTCGAGCTTTGAAAATGCTGAATGTTTCGTTTCGTAGTGCCGCTTAATGTTATATTCCTGGCAAACACTAATTGTAAATTACATATCAAGCACGTAATTCGATTATCTTGCTCCACAAAAAAATATTTTGAAGTCCAAGATTCCGAAAAGTTTTTATTGTCGTCCGCTATCTTTCTTTCGTTTCCGCTCATCTTAGCAAATAAGTAACTTGTGAGAACAGCAACAACAACAAAAAAAAAAAAAAACACCTAATAACTAAATACAGTCACTGCCCAAAAACCTAGACCAACAGAGAATGGGAGGAAAGACCTACGAAATATCATTCAGGGACGACTCTAGGGGGGGTGAGATAGGTACTTTCCGGAGTTCAGTTTGATGTGTGCTGTCTTTTGTGATACGAGTACTTTTTGAATCCCCTCTCACTCATAAATGTCCAAAAGCGCCTTTATTTATGAAATTATTAGATTTTCATACATTGACGAAGATTCAATACAGATTTGTGCAGATTTAAAAAAAAAATAAAGTTGAAGTAAGTGCTAAATTTAAATTTGTGTTTAATACAATTACGTAAAATATAATTCAAGCTGTACGTCAAATCTTCAAGAAAGATTGGGATTTATTTGGGAGGGGGCGGATAAACGGTAAAATAACCTTCAGAATGGCTCTTAGTCATTTCACGTATTCCTCATTTACTATCCGTGCTATGTGCACATTAAATAAACACTTTCAGCTAAGACTTTCTTCTAGTTATATACCACACAAAAATATAACCCATTAATATTCACCACATTACTTCTATAAGTCAAACTTCCCGAGTAGAGATAAGAAAAAAAAAAAAAGCAAGTTCAGCAAATCTGTACCTCAGAACCAGACTAACGTAAGTCACACTAGACTAAATCTGGCTTAATCATAGCTGAGAAATTACGTTCTCACAACCCTTGGAAAATACAAAAGGGGATTTTTCAAAGGACTTAGGTTTTTGTGGCTTAATGTAAAACCAATTTCTACATACAATGATGTAAAATTGACTGAAAATTGTAAAATATGGACTTGCGTTCGTCTGGTGTGTTAAAGATTTTACAAGCGTGCAGTTTTGCATTTCCGTTTTCAGTTTTGTTTCTTTCGCAGCCGCAGGAAGAAATGTGGTGAGGGAAGTAGCGAAGAGTGTTTGTGTGTTTACGGTAAATCCTTTTTCGCTCAGACGAGGAAAAAATAAGCAAGAGAAAAAAAGTCTTTTTTTTATAATAAGAATGATAACTGAATCGTCAAATTAAGCCAGTACGTAAAAGTTTGAAGAAGTCTCGGCGAGCCACAAGTTAACCCCTCGCGGGCCACAGGTTGTGCACCTCTAATTTAGAGGCAGTCAGAAAGAAGGTTGATGACGACGAGATGGCTTACCATATATTGAGTCGTTTACCTCTGAAGTATGATAATGTCACACAACAGCTTTATATGCTGAGCGACAATAAATTCAACTCAACGACCATGAAAAAACAGCTTTTAGCTTTAATTTAAACATTTTAGACACCATAGCAAGTATTGAAACGGCAATAGCAGACCTCCCCCTCTTGATAAAAACTACTTAAGACTAATAGTGCAAAAGGAAATTAAAAATTAACTAGAAACCCCCACACGCAACCATGAAGATCGGCGGTGTTTAAACGAATTAAAAAAAAATACTAATATCACCCGTTTAAACTCGGATAAAACTGGCAAAGTCGTAATTATGAACAAAGAAGACTACCTTACTAAAATGGATGAAACTATCAAGAAATTAGAAGTAGAAGAAATTAACAAAGATCCTACTGTTAAAATTTTCAATAAAGTCAAAGAATTAACTAAAAATGGAACTTGGCCTGACAATAAACAACGTATTCTAACTAATTTTGCCCCCATAGCTCCACGAATCTTTGCTAAATTGAAGACCACAAAACCCCTCCCTTCCTCAGACCCTGGCCCGTGCTGGGTGCCTTGAGTGGGCGGTGGACAAAGGATGATGAGGGCACTTTACATAGGTGTCGGCAATGTAGAACAAGGGGGGGGGGGAGAGCACTTGTCCCTTCCTGGATATGGCATGCCCTTTTTGTCCCTGTTTTTTTTATTCTTTTTCTCTCTTTCCATCATAATAACAGTATGGTGAAGTCATCTTTGCCAACACCCCCCCCCCCACACACACACACACCGGGGTAAATATTCTGTTGACACCCATAGTGCTTTCATAATCAGAGTTGGGCAGTATTGCAAATACATTTATTTGAAATACTATTTTCAAAATATTTTTGTATTTTGTATTTTCACAAGAAAAAGCAAAGTATTTTGTAAATGTATCTTAAAATACATTTTAATGTATTTTCTATTTTCAAAATACCGAAAATACATTTTTCATTCTGAAGTTAAATTAATTTAACATCAAAATTAGCTTGGTTTGAGAAAATTAAACAAATATAATAGGACTGCTGGCATAAAAAAATTTTCATAGTTCATGACATAAACAATTCTGTTGCATCTGCTTTATTTTAGTGTTATAAATGGTAACTAAAGAGGTGTTAGGATTTTTTGAGATGCTTAGATTATATTAAGCAAGGAGGAGGGAGGAAATCTCACACACCTATTTAGATTAGTTTTAATGATAGTTGGTCTAGGAGGCTTTCTGTATTGCTGATAACTGATTCAGAAATGTGAATGAAGCTGAAAAAGGAGAAAAACATGTTTGAGTAATATTCACTGGATTTCGGTAAAAGAATTTATAAACAATTTCAAATGCATTACCAAGTTACAGAAAAATAAGCCAGTCAGTATTTCTGAAGTTATATCATGAGATGGATCAAGCTTCCAGTTTAGATGAATTTGCGAGTCATTGTACAATTCTCAGTGGAAAAAATTTTCAAATTTTATCCGTAGATGCAAATGAGAAAGTTTAGGCGCAGTGCCAGCTTTGACACCCCAAAAGGTCTATCTTAAGTGGAACATTCAAAACCACTACAAATTTTAAAACTCGCTTAAAGGTAAAACTTCAATCTTATCATAAAATTGATTAAGCTGAGTTCTTTTGTTCAAATGTTTAACTGAATTCAATAAGTCATAAATATTAATATACAAGCTTTTCAACGTCTTTTTTTCAAACTTTTTTAATTGAATGCAAGTCATATTTACTTCTCTTTCCATCAAAGCATGCTTGTCCTACTTTTTAAAAAAGTATGAGAGCGAAACAGTGTACATATATTTTTAAAAAAAACATTTTTTTGTCTTGTTCGGAAATTTAAGTAAACCTTAAGTTTCTATATATTATTTTGAAACATGTTTTTCTTTCGAAAACCGAATTGAGAGAATGGCTGGGTGTAAAAACTCGGTTAAGGTGTCTGAAGAAAGGTCTTGGCCCGTAGATGTGCCATCAAAAGAGAAAATCAGAAAAAGTCGAACGATTTAGGCGTGGCGGAATGACAAAGGTGCAAATTTTCGCCATAGAAATAACATTGTGGTTTATTAACGCAGACGATTGATGACACAGACGATTGCCTTAGCTCTGTAAGGTTTTATTTATTTGGAAAAATATTTGTTAGAAATTGCATCCATTTGTAAATGTTGTGTGGCAAATGTGGCAACAGTGTGTAGTGATAATAAATGTGTTGTTCTAAATTCTGATTAGAATAAGAGCGATTTAAAAAAAAATAAATGAAAACTGACTTTGAATTACTTCACCATAAATAAAAATTAATCGCATTCTAAATTAAAAGGCTTTGGCCAAATTTTTACGAAGTATAGCAGATATTGCCAAATTGAGTTTAGTCTTGGAGACTTATTTTTTTACGACAAACTTGGCGATAACTCGCCAAAACTGGTAATATTTCGCCATAGAAATAACATTGTGGTTTATTAAAACTCATTGTTGGCAGCTAAAAACGCCTTCTTTATTTTGACGCTTTATCGCTTATCTGTTAATCTGGAACGTGTTTTTACTGTATCCACTAATTTAGAGAACGGCTAGGTGTAAAAGAATTTTTAAAATGTCTAAAAAAGGCCTTAGCCTGTAGATGTGTGATCAAAAGAGAAAAAGTCGAACAGATCAAACATGGCGGAAAGGCAAATGTGCAATTTTTCGCCATAGAAATAACATTATGGTTTATTAAATACATCTGGAAATCATAAAAGCTTTCTTTATTTTGGCGCTTTATTGCTTATTTCCTTAATTTTTTCTATATATTAATTTGAAACATGTTTTTCCGGTATCCACTAAATTGAAAGAACAGCTTATGTGTAAAAATTTGGTTGAGAGGTCTAAAAAAAGGTCTTGGTCTGTAGATGTGTCATCTAAAGAGAAAAATTTTTAAAGTCGAAGGGATCAGGCGTAGCGAAACTTCAAATGTGCAATTTTTCGCCATAGAAATAACATTGTGGTTTATTAAATGCATTTTGCTGTCATAAAAAGCCTTCTTTATTTTAGCGCTTTATCCCTTATTAGCACTAGGGTGCTATTTCGTTCACGCCCAGACTTTCCACTCGATTCTGTCGATATGATTTGTAGACAGGTTTTGTAGAGATGAACTGCCATGGTGGAAATCTTTTTTAATGTGTTTGCCACATAATGCGGAAGGGGGGGGGGGGAGAATAAGTCTGACACAAGGTTGCGATTTTTTATAATTGATCGCTAAGTTTGCGGGAAAAAAAAAAACTTAAAAACTGAACCATGCCTGGCGATGGTTGTAAAATAGCTTTAGTAGGAAAATTTAATATAGATATTAATTCCAAAGATGTGTTTTATGCAACGAGAAAGACAAATATAGCACACTCATGGATTATGATGCTCATTCCGAACAGTATTTAAAATGGTGAAGTATAGTTGGAATATGCTTGGCGAAGATAGTACAACAGTTTTAGCAGCTATAGATTTCGATTCCAAAGAAGTGTTTTGTGGAACAAGGAAGAAAAATACGGCACGGCCATGAATAATGATACACTTTTCAATTTAATGAAACAAGGAAGAAAAATAGGGACGGCGCATGGATTATAATACGCTTTTAATATACAGCACTTTAGTGAGTATTTAAAATATGAAAGTGTTTCACATTCTTTTCAAACTTTTCTCCATACAAATACATTGTGCTTTGTTAACGACATTGACGACAGTTATAAACTCCTTCTTTAGTTAGCGATTTATCTTTTATTTCTTTAATTTTTCAGTTTTCTGTCTGATACTGGATCTTTACCATCGAGGGTAGCTTTAGAAAAGGCAAATAAAGCAGGGAGCGCGCGATTGCCATTTGGGGTATTAGATTTTTTTCTCTAGCAGAATTCTGAAATTTTTCACTATTTTCGCTTCATTCTTTTGGCGTTTACCTTTCTGCACCCGTATTTTCTCATGGAATGTTGTATGTCACTCTTTCAATGGTTAGATCAAAGAATGCTGTGGCAGTCAAGATCATTTAAGAGAATTCACCTGGACGTTTCGTGGTCAATGACTGTGCCAAAATATCGTCTTCAACGAACTGCTCAATTAGAATTTGTAACTGTATTTGCTCATTCGTCATTTAATATCTACTCTTCTTTTTTTTTTACTTAATAAAGATAGTTAAAAACAAATTTTTAAGATTTCAATCCTTTTGTTTACTTTCATCAAAACCTTTTGTTTACTTTCTGTCACAAGTCATGTTCCGTACGTGCCGTTCTTTGATTTTTCCTGATAGTTTTGTTCAAGACCTTGGTGACATTCTTGATCGTTCCCATTTATTTTTGAATATTACAGTCAATAAAGTGACCGTCGAATTTGATGGGTTCCAGCTAGTCTTTTATTAATTTTAATTGTTCACTATTTACTCATCCTATATTTAGAATCATGGATGGATCGCGTTCGAGTTCTCAGAAAAACCGCACCATTGATGTCTGTATTAAAAAATATTAGATACGAGTTTCAATTCGCTTTAAGAGCTTGAACCCTAAATTTATGCTTCTTATCATAATTTAAGATTTTATTGTATTAGCTTAGATGAAATAAATGAAACATTTCAGTAAGCTTTTCAATTTTTAATGTTGTCCTTATCAAAATGAAGTAATTTTAGAGTGATGTAGTGGATAGGGGAGTGAGGTTGAAGATAAAACTACTACAAATGATGACGACGGGTTTGAATTTAATGACTCCGAACCATACACCACAATTCTCAAAATGTGGTTGAACTTTAATTGCTGCAGTTTCTTTCCGTAAAATCAACAGATTTGAAAGTTCTAAATTCATATCCAACAGTATAAGAAATTTTCATGAAATTTAACTCAAGTTTACCAACTAGTGCTCCTGTCGAAAGACTTTTTTCCTTTGCAGGCATCATAAATGCTCCAAAAAGAAATTGACTAAGCAATAATCAGTTTGAAAAACTAGTTTTTTTTTTAAAGCAAATCATTCTTTTTCTAAATCATAGTGCTTAGAATAATTATACCATCTTTTAAAAGTCCTTTTCATAATTTCTTAATTAAATTGCATACTGTAAATTAATACAATGGCACAATTTTTTTGTAGTAATATATGAATGCACCTTAAAGTAGAAGTATAATTTAATTCCTCTTCGTTTAGAAGTATATATTTTAATTCCATTCATTATCACTAAAAAATAACGTTCAATAAATACTTGTCAGACACAGTTTTGCTTACGTGCCTTTTAAGATGCAATTTATTCCAGAAAAAATTCACGTATATTAAAAAAAAAAAAAAAAAAAAAAAAATAGTTACATTTGCTTGTTCATCTCAAAATACACTGGAATAAAATAAACTAGAAGTTTTTGTAGAAAATTTTACTTATTCTTAATTAAAGTTTTTGACGTATTTTGTATTTTGTGTGTATTTTGAAAATACATGTATTTTGTATTTTTTCAATTTACAAAGTATTTTGTATTTTGTAATTTTTTGTGTTTGAAGAAATGTAATTTGTATTTTGTATCGAAAATACATTTTTTAAGTATTTTGCCCAACTCTGCATAGAAACTTATACACAGTTCACAAAAGTAACTCCTAAAGAAAAGACAATAATAAACGAAAACAAGTGTGCAGTTCACGGTTTAGCACAGATTTAGAAAATAACTGATAAACCAACAAAAAAGGAATTCATTATAGGTTCGAGGGGTGTCCTTGGAGTTTTTTTAAAACATCCTTTTCATTACTTTCTCAGTAATTTTTTGGATTACAGTGGATTCTAGTATTTAGTAAGAGTTGGAATTTTTTCTTTTTTTTTCTGAACACTTGTACACGTACATCTGAAACATTCGCACCATACAGATACCGTAATTTCCTGCCTATAATCCGCATCGGCATATAATTCGCAAGCGGCTTTATTAGCTCAGAAAAAAAAATTACATCATATAATCCACGGCGCCCTATTATCCGCGGATATTCTGAAGCAGACTATCAATATTTTTCAAAATTACATCGGTATTTTTAACGCACATCGATTTCGGCATGCAATGCATTTTGTGCTAAATTGATGAGAAATAAATTATAAAAATCGAAATATGTACTGAAAAAAAATAAATACAAAGAAAATTTACTGTACACTTAAAAAAAATTAGTGTAAACAAAGGTATAATTTTGTAGCTGTTCCTCTGCTTTGAATCATCGTAGCGCATATTTCTTTCCCATGCTATTCTGCCCATCATCTAGTGACGTAACAGGAGAGAGGAGAGTGAAAGGTATTTTTACAGGGATCCTGCTAGAGCGCGAGAATCTCTCATAATTTTTTAAAAATCTCGTGCAAAAAATATTACTACGCGAGGTATTCTCGTGCGGCAAAATATTTACCACCTGCGGAAAATTCTCGCTCGCTGTTTGAAAGTTTAAAAACGTCAGTTTACAAATACAAAAATTTGTTTTCACTCTACTACTGTGGAAATCGGGCCAGAGACAAAAAATAAAAACTCCGATAATGAGCTGCCAAGGCCGCAAAGAAGCGTCCCCCCCCTTCCTCTCTTGAGTTTCTGTTCAGAGATAACACGGTTGAATCATTGGAATGCAGAGGGGGAATATTAATTAATGCTATCCGCACAGAGCTGACGTGTTGATTTTTCTTCTCCTGCTCCGTAGCTGTAAAATGTTTTGTTTCTGTATATACGTCTGTCGTATATGAGTTTTGAGAGCATTTCATGTGTTTGTTTTTTTATATATCACCACGATTCATGGAATTATTGATATCCTCTGGCAGTTTGAAATTTGTACCCCCCCCCCTTCCGTTCTAAGTTTAGTTACGGTTCACAGTAAGAGTTAATCAATCTTTTAAGAAGACCCACCACCCAAAATAAATAAATAAATAAATAAGAGGGAAGCTGAAATTTTCTGGTTAAATGCCAGATAATCTAGCTTTTACTGTAGTAAGAATTTGAACTTAAATACAGAGTTGTCCAAATTAAACTTCTCCAACTCAGAGGCCTGTGCAGGATGTTGTATGGGTCATAATGTGATGAAAATTTGAAAACAGACACTTCAGATCACGCGCTCGTGATTTATTTAAAAAAAATTAGTAGTACAAGAAGTTGCCGTTAGATGGCACTGCAGATCAACAAAGACGTTCTACAGACGTTCTATATGTGTGCCGTAGTCAAATAGGGCATATCAACAGCACGAGAAACAGTTGGCACACTGACAACACCATGTGGCGATTGGCTAGTGGCGTCCACGACCGCCAAAGCAATGTCTTGTACGCGTGCAGAATCCACGACATGTCCTCTACCTGGTAAAATTCCCAGCTGTCAGGTTCTTTCGAACTTCATCATGTCTCGTAAAGCGCGAGGTGTCATTGATCCTCGGCATATGTTCTTCAGCCGACGTAATGCTCTTATCGCACCACAGAAGTTCTCGTCATTCTGGTAGAAAAGTTTCAGTAACAGAGCTTTGTGTTTCAAAGTCGCCATTGTGCATCAGCGAGCTGGAAACAACTGCCTGCGCAGCGCCTGTCTTCCACTTTTATACGGCTTGTCTTTTGGATACGTTGTGTAGAAGCTTTATTTCTGCAATCACGTTGTCGTAATAGGCAAATTACTAGTGTTACAATGCCACCTATCGGCAACCTCTTGTACTAATATTTTTTTAATAAATCACGAGCGCATGATCTGAAGTGTCTGTTTTCAAAATTTCATCACATTATGACGCATACAACATACTGCACAGGCCTCTGAGTTGGGGAAGTTTAATTTGGACAACCCTGTATATCTGTTTTAACTTTGTCACACATATTTGTATCTTACCAACTTTATAGTATAATATAATTTAATATTTATATAAATATTAAGTTATATTATATAATTTTATTATACTAGATAACATATTTATTAAACTATTCAACAAACAAGTTAAATTACAGATTGAAAGTCATTGACTGAAATTGAATAGTTACTTGATTTTGTCTGTAGAATAAATTTTAAGCAGAGTTGAAGTTCATTTCATTTAAATGCACAGTAGAAGTTCTTGTGTTTGAATATGTGTTTTTAGACAAAAAAAAACAAAGTAGGTACCTTTGCTGTGGTTTATTGGAACAAAGATGACGATGGTAGACTTACACAGGGAACATGATGATGAAGACACAACACATTAAACAGCATTCATTTAGTAGCACAAAAAACAAGCTTTTAGAAAACAAGTCGCCACCGGCGATCTTTTCAGATTCAAAAACACATCACACTGAATCATCTGGATACATCAGCACGGATCCCCGATCCGGTTCTATTTGAATCACATCAGTTGAACCACACGGTCCATTGCTCAATCTCTTACTACACACACATCACAGCAGTAGTAGCTTTCAGAGAGACAGACAGCCAAAAGTAACTTTATGATGCCTTTTTATACCTGCCAGTTAGTGCGGGACTACGATAGGTATTTTCACAGAAAAAAAAAAAAAAGTTCTTATTTTATGCAAATTAGAAACAGCGCCATCTATTGGCGAGAAATGTAAACTTTTTATTACGGCGTTAAAGATATGACGATGTTTACACCGCCATTTTCAAATGTTAGCAAACTTAATGTTTTCACTTAGAAAACTTTTAAAGGAGTTTACAAAAGTTTTGTTTTTCCACTTTAGCAAATTTAGAGGTAAAATGTCATGGAAATAAAAAGATAAGTAAAGAAATAGCGTTTTTTTCCTAACAAGGACCCGCCTTCCATGACATTTAAGAAACTGGCAGATTCAAAGTAAACGTAAATTAGAGGTAACCTTTCCTCCTTAACGAAAAAGCAAGTTAAACATGATGCATGAGAAACACTTCACATTTCACTAAAGGTTAGTAGAAACACTATATACAGTTGTTGCTGGCCAGCATGGTTAGTACACATTTCAAAAATTACTTCATTTAAAAAAATACTTCAACTTACTAGAAAATACTATATAGATGCATTCAAATATAAACACTTATGCTAGAACATTAATAAACACATTTCTAATCATAAAAATATGCATACTTCAAAAATACTCATCATATATGTTCAGTGCACTTTAGAAAATACTCATATTTTGCAAAGTTCATTCAATATAATACAGTACAGTACATTGCAATGAAAAATACGAATTAAATTTGAAAAATCTCGAATTGAAATCTAGCTGAGATCGAGCTGGGATGCATCCCTGAAAAATTTGTAAAAAAAGTTTGTGTTAACCTATAACACGTTATATGCCTGACACAACACCTTACAGACTAGGGTGGACATATAGGAGCTTCCACTAGCAAAAAAATGGGACTTACAGAAATAAAACTCTAACATCTCCTGTGATTGGGACGAAAATACCCTACTCTTAGAACTAACCAATCACCTCAGAATTCTCTGGCAAATTACAGTTTCACCTCGCGAGACGCTTTTGAGGCTGCTCGAAAACTTCAGAGAAAGACCAGAGCTAAGAATATCGCACTCCGTGGGGAACTTTACTCCCTCGACTGTAAAGATGTCAGACAGACATAATTGGACAAACACATTTACATAAAGTTCATTTTTTAATTTTTATTTTTTTACCATAAAAAATTTCCCCCCTTTTCCCCTCAAAAATATTCTCAAGCCGAAGGGCTTATAGGAGACAAAAAAAATTGCCTAGGTTCCCACAAACGGGAGTAGGTCTTTTACACTTAACTAAAAATTTTGTCATTGAAAGTGGAAAGGCTGATTTTGGGTAAGGGTTTCGTGAAAATGTCTGCAGGATTTTGTTTAGTGTTAATATATTCTAATTTAAATAATTTTTCTAAAACGAGGCTTCTTAAGAAATGGTATTTTACGTGTATATGTTTTGTTCGATTGTTTTCTATAGGCGAATTTGAAAAGTCTATAGCTGCACGATTATCACAAAACAAGGTAACCTTAAATTTTCTGGGAGAATCTCTAAACTTTTTAGTTCATCTAGGATTCTATACATCCATAACAGTTCTTTTGATGCCTCTGTCAGGGCAATAAACTGGGATTCCATAGATGACAAGGCTACACATTTCTGCTTAAAGGTTCGCCACGAGATTGGGATTTTGTCTAGCATTAAGATGTGATTTCCCATTGACACACGATCATCTCTATTTGATGCGAAATCGGCATCAGAATAACAGTTTATTGAAATTTCACTAATGTTTGAAAGTTTTAGCTTTAGCTTCGATGTTGATTTTACATATCCCAGTAGTTTTACTAATTGGTTCCAATGATGTTGGCCGGGGTTAGATTGAAATTGAGAAAGGATATTTACAGCGTAAGATATATCAGGTCTGGTTCTACTAGCCAAGAACGATAAACATCCCAAAATATTACGGTAGGGCAGTTTTTCCATTTCCTTAGTCTCTGCATCGTTACTAGGACATTGCGTCTTTGACATTACAATTCCAGGTGCGATTGGCAAAGATACTAAGGGTATCTGATACTTCTTAAACCACTCATAAATTTTATTGATGTAATCTTCTTGGTGAATGAATAATCCTTCCCGATTTTCAACAAATTGTACCCCGAGTAGTTTCTTCGTTTTACCCAGTTTCTTTAAATCTACTTTATCTTCTAAAAGTCTAATTACATTCTCTATTCTTTCTTTAGTTTTAGATATAAGCACCATGTCGTCAACATACAGTAGTAAAACTAAACTATTTTCATAAATGTAGGCACAATTAGCCCACTCTAGCTTATTAAAATTTAGCTCACATAAAATTCCATGTATTTCATTGAACCATTTACGTCCACTCTGCTTTAAGCCATAAAATAGCTCTGTTGAGCTTACAGACGTAGTTTTCTTTACCTTCCTCTTCAAATCCTTTGGGCTACTTCATATATATATCTTCTTTTACTGGGGCGTATAGATGTGCGGAATTGATGTCTACTTGCATATGAAACCAATGAAAATGTCCATATAATAGAGAGAAAAATAATCTTATTAAAGAAAAATTGACCACTGGACTAAAAACTTGATCGTAGTTTTCACCTTTTCTTTGACCGAATCCTTGAGCGACCAGTCTAGCTTTATATCGCACTATTTTACCTTCCGAGTTGTGTTTTACTGTGAATACCCATCTATTGCCTATTATTTTTGTATTTTGAGGTACTGGTACAAGTTTCCACACTTCCCTTTCGTACATAATATTCATTTCTGCAATCATAGCTTTCTTCCACTCATCTGAATTTTGAGAATCCATTGCTTGAAAATATGAGTTTGGAATTACTACATCCTCTAGTCAGGAACTGGTTAAATTGTTCAGTTTGTCAATTGTTTCAGTCAATTTAAGTTTTGTCTTTCACAATGCCGGTATAGGTATCTTTACCTTTAAAACTAAATTTTTCAGGGTCATACTTAAGTCCATGTTTCTTGCAATATGCTTCGACCTCTTTACAGGATCGTAGTCCTATTGGACTACGATCCTGTAAAGATCCTTGCTTCTTGATATACTGTAGTATATATCATTTCTGGACCCGTCTGATCTAGGGACGGCTTTTCTCATCCAAACTAAATTTTTCGGTGGTGCCACTCGGTCTTTAGATTTAGAAAAATGAATTGTTTCTTCTCCCTCCTCCTCATCCGATTCACCGCAACTTATTTCAGATTTTTCTTCGGATGTGCTAGGTTTCTCGTAATCTTCTGTTTCTGGTTCCCTTTCTTCATCGGAACTTTCTTCTGCTGTAATGGGTTCCAGCATGACTCCACTGCTCTCACGAGTGGGTAAATTTTCATCAAAAGTTACGTTACTTGTTTCTACAACTTTCCTGTCACTCAGTAGCCACACTCTATAGCCACGGGTAAAAATAGTGTACCTAACTAGTATGCCTTGCTTTGCCCTCATTTCGAGCTTACTTCGTAATTGACGTGGTACACCTATGAAAGCTTTTGATCCAAAAGTTCGTATATGCTTTACCGAAGGTTTGCTGGGCCGGCCCAAGGGGGGGCGGGGGGGGTGAATGTAGGCGATCGCCTAAGGCCCCGCGCTTAGAGAGGCCCTGCTCCTGGGCTATTTTATTGCTATCTCATAAGACATGATAGAGAAGAGGCCCCGCTCTTGCGCTTCGCCTGGGCCCCGCACGCCCCTCGGGCCGTCTCTGAGGTTTGCGACCACAAAATAGCTCAAATGGTGTTTTAGATTGGTTGGCGTGGCATACCATGTTCCAGGTGTATGTGAAACATAATAGTGCTTCCGACCAAAAACCATTTCCCAGTTTACTGGAGTATAACATAAGGTGACCATACGTCCTCGAAATTCGAGGACAGTCCCCAAATATAGATCTTTTTTTCATTTTGTCCCCAAGAATACTTTGTCCCCAAATTTAAGGATTTGTACTTTTTTTCCCTGAAAGTTTCCGTTTAGTTTATTTCTTTCAGAAAAGTATCCAACTATGAACCAAATTTCCCATTTCAGTTTTGTTAATGATTAATCACCTTTCCTGAACCATGCTTTGAATATGAAATTGACGTACGAAAATTTTCTTGCAATCGAATACTTTTTTCAGAGGGTGTACAAACTTTCATGAAAAATTATCACAAAATGATCCAATGTAAAAAGCAATGTCTTCTGAAAAATACAAATACTATTTCAAGAGTTAAATTTTGAATAGATTGCAATATTTTAACGTGATGTTCCTTTCATATTTATGGTTTAAATAAATATTTATAAATGAATGAAATACTTACATTAATTTATTAGAAATAAGAATACACAATTGATATAACAAGCTATTAGAGTTCATTTTTATGTATCAAAGATTTAAAGTATGGGTATACTGGTATACATGGTAATATTTTGTGTCCTCGAATAAGTCCTAAAAATATTTTCTAGTGTCCCCAAGTTTTCCTTGGATTCGAGGACAATGCTTGATTTGTCCCCAAAATACTGTTTAGAAATATGGTCGCCTTAGTATAACATAGCTTTTACAGCGTCCATGGCCGTGTAATTAAATCTCTCACTTACACCATTCTGTTCCGGTGTATATTCGTTGGATCTTTCAGCTTTAATGCCCTCCTCCTCCAAAAACTTCTTAAATTCAGTATGGCAGAACTCCATGCCATTATCAGTTCTCATATTAGTAATTTTTCTATTTAGAAACCGTTCTGCACGTTTTTGGTAACGCTTAAAATTTTCAAAGACTTCAGATTTCTGCTTCATAGGAGAAACAGTGACCTTTCTTGAGTAGTCATCTGTTATCGTTAAAAAGAATTTATGTCCCGATATTGCTGGGTTAGATAAAAGTCCACAAACATCCATGTGCAGAAGTTGGAGGGGTTTGTTCGATCGAATCTTGGGAATACTTTTAAAGCTCTTTCTTCTAGTTTTTGCTATTTTACAAACATGACAGAGTTTATAGGCTTTAGATTTAAAAACGGGTAGGCCAAATTCCTTTCCTTTACTAGTTTCAATTATAGCATTATGATTGATATGACAAAAACGGCTATGCCAAAGTTCTAAGTTTTGATTATCATTTTTTGAGGAAAAATTAGCTACTGCTTTCTTTTTATTAGTTATTGTTGTGGGGTAAACATGGTACAGACCACGTTTCTTGTGTGCTTTAAATAGTTTTTGTCGGTTACGTGAAAATACCTCTACTTTGTTATTACCCCCTCTAAATGTAATGTCCTCAGTGTCCAATGCAGGACCTGACAGGAGGTGTCTCCTTAATTTTGAGGAATACAGGACGTTTTTCAATGTTTTTGAAATTTTGCCACCTTGAAATTTTAACTCTACTGTTCCCCTTCCCTCTATGGAACAATCAATGCCATTTATGGCGACCCACATCGACCGGCCTTTAATTAGTTCAAAGTTTTTAAAAAGTCTTTTGTTCCGACAAAAATGAACACTAGCCCCTGCATCAAAGATCCATGAAGAATCGTTTAAATCCTCGCTTGTGTGGGCTTCTATCTATTGATTCTTCGGTTGTCGTTTGTTACTTTTGTGATTACTGGGGGGAGGGATTCTACAACTAACAATTAAATGTCCGATTCTACCACACCTATAGCACTTTCTAGTGTCTTTCTTTAAATTATTTTTAGGTGGGGCATGTTTCACTTGTACTTGACTAGACATTGCGACGGTAGCTTGATCCCCTACACTTTGCTTTAGTCTGGCCTCCTCAGCCAAAAGTTCGGCTAAAACTAAATCGAACTTAAATGTTTCATCAGGCCAGCAGTAAATTGAACAATTCCCTGATACTCAGAGGGTAAATACCTTAGCAATTGAAATGACTGATACCAGTCAGCTGGGGGCGCATTAGCGTCTTTTAATTGCTTAACTATCATTCT
The DNA here is from genome assembly GCA_038373885.1 of Cheiracanthium punctorium. NCBI lineage: Eukaryota > Metazoa > Arthropoda > Arachnida > Araneae > Cheiracanthiidae > Cheiracanthium > Cheiracanthium punctorium. The sequence goes on from JAWZYV010011832.1 coordinate 366,895, forward strand.
CAACCTGGCTGCAAATAAGCCTATTTCCTCCCCTTCATTTAATCTACATGAAAAAAAGTCATCTGTGAGTCTCATAGCACGAGCTCTAGATTCAGGTTTAAAGTGTTTATTTAATTTTTCCCAAACTTCGTTGGGGTCATAAGTGCCAGAAATAAGAGGCTTGTATTCATTAGAAACATTCAAAAATATCGTGCTATAAGCACGCCCGTATCTAATCTTGTAATCCCTTAATTCCTTAGCGTCAGTGTCAGGGGGCCTTTTTTCTACACCACTGACTATTTCCCAACAATTCCTATCCATCATCAATACCCTTACATCTTCCTGCCAAGACTCATAATTATCGGCAGATAACTTTTTTATTTGGGTAATTAAATATGAAGCTTCCATTTTGAAAAGTTGGGATACCACACATTTTACAAGAAAAGATTAAAAACACTACAGGCCCACCCTCTTATAATTTTAAGGCACTTATAATCTAGTAAATAAAAAACTTTGTAAAAAACACACATAAGATGTTATAGGTAAGTGGATACGCACGTTTCAACCAAAAATTGTTTTGGCCTTCATCAGTCCAAGCCCTACGCTGCAAGCAACACAGGGAACTGAAAAGAGAAAAAACAAGCAAGATGTTGCCACAAGGGGCAAAGAAAAGTCGAACAAAACCACGGAGAGGGGGAGAAAAAAAAATTATAAATAAAAAAGGGGGAAAGGAAGGAAGCACAAAAATACAGAAATAAAAAAGGAATAAATAAATAATAAAAAAGGAACGAACGAAAACAAAAAACACACACACACAAAAAGAGAAAACAGAACAAAACAAATCAAAACAAACAGAACACAATAATTTTTCGATTGTTTCTAACATTGGTACTGCTTCTTATAACCTTGCACGTTTCCTCTCGCATACTCTCTCTCTTTTGACTGCTAGTAATACCCACACTGTTAAAAACTCTTATGATTTCGTTAACAAAGTTAAACTTCTTTCTCCTACTAATTGTAAAATGCTTTCTCTTGATGTTAAATCTTTATTTACTAATGTTCCTATCCAAGGTGCGATTGACTGTTTGGAAAAGCGTTTACGCGAGTTTCATTATTCTTCTATTGAGATTAAGGAGTTTATAGCTTTAGTAAGCGCTTGTATTAAACAAACTGCTTTCATTTTTAATGGCTCTTTCTATAAACAAACCGAGGGTCTTGCTATGGGTAATTCTCTCTCTCCTCTCTTATGTGATATTTATATGCATTATTTTGAAGAGAAGCTCTTCAAGGTCTTTAATTTTCCGTGCTGGGTCAGATATGTTGACGATACTTTCGTTCTAGTGGATTCCAATTGTGATATTTCTAATTTACTTTTGATTGTTAATTCTGTTGATCCGTGTATCCAATTTACTCTAGAAGAGGAGTGCAACAATTCTTTACCTTTTTTGGATGTTCTTGTTTCTAGGAATCCTGACGGTTTCTCTACTTCTGTTTTCCGCTAACCCTTTTCTATATCTTTACCTCCTCATGCCCTATCTAATCATCCTTACCAGCAAAAACTTTCTGCTTTTTACACTTACGTGTCTCATGCTATCAAAATCTGCTCTGATTCTTCATCTCTTAACAGGGTTCCCACACTTTTTTGCAGTATGAATTCCAGGAGTTTTTAAGGCGTTTTCCAGGAGAAAATATAATTTTTCCAGGAGTATACATAAATACCTTTTCTAACCAAGCATCATCGAAAATGCTTTTTCCACCTGGCATCTTTAGGCAAATTGAAAAGGATGAAAATCTCAGGATGGTTTAAAATTTTACTACTGTCACAGGCGTATAGATTATTTCCAACACACTGCCGCAAATGGCAAGCTTTGTAAACATGTACCCCGTGTACCAAAGAAGAGATAAGAGCATACAGCTCATATACCCATCACGAGATACTTTCGCAGTGACGTAAGAGCTAGCAGTTAGCAATAAAAGAGTTTGAGAATGCCAACGGGTTCATTTCAGGAACAAAATTATTGGATATGAGGAGAGCAGGGACGAATGTCTACCACGAATCGCGCCATCATTTGAACTTTTTGGGGTAAGCTTTCAGCCCACTGAAGTCATTAGTACAATCCTTGTCTCCTAGTCTGTGGCAGGAACGTCAATAAGCATGGCGGTGAATTGTTACACTTGAAACACGAGTCAAAAAAAAATTTCGGCAGATCGCACTTGCAAAAATTTTTTTTTGCACTTTAAATTCTAGAAAGAAAACTAAAATAAACAATATTTCCAGGAGTCGATACTAAAATTTCAGGAGTCTACAGAAAAATTAGTAAAATCCAGGAGTTTTCCAGGGCCCTTAATGTTTTAAACCAAAATCCAGGAGTTTTTAAGGATTTCCAGGAGGTGTATGAACCCTGCTTAATAATGAAATTAGTTACTTAAAATCCTTAGCTGTTTCTCGTGGTTTTAGCCCCTCTATTATTGATAAAGCTGTTTCTAAATTTAATAAGACTAATACTTCTACTAATACTTTTAATTTTCACAACGATTTAATTGTACTACCTTTCTTTTCACCTTTATGCTACAAAATTTCTAAACTTCTCAAAAATTTCGGTTTCAAAGTCATTTTTAAACCTGTTAATAAACTTAAATTTTCTTCCCTTAAAGATCCTATTCCTACTGAGAACCGTTGGGGTGTTTATTATATTCCTTGTGGATCTTGTGATTTGGGCTATATTGGTCAGACCAGAAGAGCTCTCAAATTTAGGCTCAAAGAGCATGAGAGATATGTTTCTAAGCACGAACTTTCCAAATCTTCTATTGCCTCGCATTGTTGGAATTCCAATCATCGTTTTCAGTTTTCTAAGGCTAAGATTTTGTGCACTCCTCAGTCTTTGTCCCATCTGGATTTTTTGGAAGGTTTTTCCATTACCCAGCACTTATAACGCCTTGTGAACGATGGTTCTTCCGTTCCTTTCGTTCATTCTGCTTGGAAGCTGCTGTTGTAAGTTTCTTTTCACTTTCTTCGTCTACTCCCCCCCTTTTTTACTTATTTATTTATTGTGTGTGTACGTGTGTTACTGTCTTCCTTTACGTTTATTTTTATATATTTATATATGTATATTTAAAAAAAAAAAAGATTTATATATATTTTGTGCTGTCCTGTTCGTGGTTTTTATTTATAAAAAAAAAAAAATAAAAAATAAATATTGTGTTCTGTTTGTTTTGTTTTGTTTTGTTCTGTTTTCTCGTTTTGTGTGTGTGTGTTTGTTTTCGTGTGTTCCTTTTTTATTATTTATTTATTCCTTTTTTATTTCTGTATTTTTGTGCTTCCTTCCTTTCCCCCTTTTTTATTTATAATTTTTTTTTTCTCCCCCTCTCCGTGGTTTTGTTCGACTTTTCTTTGCCCCTTGTGGCAACATCTTGCTTGTTTTTCTCTTTTCAGTTCCCTGTGTTGCTTGCAGCATAGGGCTTGGACTGATGAAGGCCAAAACAATTTTTGGTTGAAACGTGCATATCCACTTACCTATAACATCTTATGTGTGTTTTTTACAAAGTTTTTTATTTACTTTATTGTTTAACAGCAGTATTTTGAGTGTTTTTTCCGCACTTATAATCTGTTTGTATATGTTAAAAATACTTGAAAAACAGAACACATTATAAATACATTTGACATATTCAAAAACACATTAAACTTGGGCAAGGAGGCCTATAATCGGAAATATCAAACTATTCAACAAACAAGTTAAATTACAGATTGAAAGTCATTGACTGAAATTGAATAGTTACTTGATTTTGTCTGTAGAATAAATTTTAACTCGGGAGTTGAAGCAGAGTTGAAGTTCATTTCATTTAAATGCACAGTAGAAGTTCTTGTGTTTGAATATGTGTTTTTAGACAAAAAAAGACAAAATAGGTACCTTTGCACTGGTTTATTGGAACAAAGATGACGATGGTAGACTTACACAGGGAACATGATGATGAAGACACAACACATTAAACAGCATTCATTTAGTAGCACAAAAAACAAGCTTTTAGAAAACAAGTCGCCACCAGCAATCTTTTCAGATTCAAAAACACATCATGCTGAATCATCTGGATACATCAGCACGGATCCCCGATCCGGTTCTATTTCAATCATATCAGTTGAACCACATGGTCCATGGCTCAATCTCTTACTACACACACATCACAGCAGTAGTAGCTTTCAGAGAGACAGACAGCCAAAAGTAACTTTGTGATGCCTTTTTATATCTGCCAGTTAGTGCGGGACTACGATAGATATTTTCATAGGAAAAAAAAAAGAGTTCTTATTTTATGCAAATTAGAAACAGCGCCATCTATTGGCGAGAAATGTAAAATTTTTATTACGCCGTTAAAGATATGACGATGTTTACACCGCCATTTTCAAATGTTAGCGAACTTATGTTTTCACTTAGAAAACTTTTAAAGGAGTTTACAAAAGTTTTGTTTTTCCACTTTAGCAAATTTAGAGGTAAAATGTCATGGAAATAAAAAGATAAGTAAAGAAATAGCGTTTTTTTCCAAACAATATAATAGTTAATAATTCTGTTGCTTATTTAAACTGATGTGATTCTTTGAATATTCATTAACAATTCAAGTGCAAATTTAAGCAATCTTATTAGAATAGCTGATGGAAATATCAATTTAGAAAGTTTTCTGCATGATCAAACTGCTAAAATTTTTAATGACGCCCGGTGACGAATGGGAACAGTTGTAGCCCCACTTTTGACCAATAAAAAGCTAGATTGAGATATCACAAGTTGAGAACGATGTGCAGGAAAAAAGAATCTAGTCTTTAGTGTACACACGTACTTGTGTTGCAGTTGGTTAACCAGCGCCATCTAGTAGCAAAAAGAGTCCCAATTTTTATTTTCTGATAGAAAAACTATCAGAATTGATAGTTTGGCAAGTTACAAGGGCCAAAATTTTCTTCAAGGGAAAAATAAAAAAATGTGTCAGATAATACGCAGCGGCAGATAATCTGTATCGTAATTTTTTTACGTTTTTTAACAGATAATCCGCGGATTATCAGCAGGAAATTACGGTATATATTTCTATGGACAGATCGGTGTGTGTGTGTGGGGGGGGGGGGATTGGGGATTTACAGATACCGGACACCCATGCTTAACCCGACTCAATTATCTGTGATCCGACCCAGACAGATGGAGGTAATCTCGTTTTGTTGTCTGAAAGTGCGCGAAATGTAGGGAATAGAAAAACGGGTGCTTAGAAATCTTGTTACTGAGCATGGTTTTTCCAACGACTTCCTCGTTGGGTTTTTCAAGGAACATATATGTTTTCTCTGCTTGACGCTATGACCTTATATGGAAACGCGAAAGGAGTGTAAAATTATGAGAGTCTGGGATAAAATAGGTGTGTTCGTGTTTCGTTACACATCGTTAAAATTACTTTGAAAAAATTACTAACTTGTAAAGTTTGTTAAATGATAATATTACTAAAAAGGGTTTTCTTTTTTTTTAAAAAAGAGCTCGACTAGCGAAATTGTCTTTAGAAAGGAACACTACCTCTTTTTTGAAGGTTAAAAAAATTATAAGGCTTAATTAGTTATTTATTTTTGTATAGGAGTAAAACAAAAGTTTGCGTTGTATGCGACTGCGCCAATCAGCGAATCAAAGACTTAAGGTAGCAACTCTGCTCCATTCCTTTCAAGTCTCTGGGAAAATGACATTTCCATTTTATTTTATTTTATTTGGAGGGGGTGGGGGGTGGCGGGAACTTTCATAACATTAATTTGCAAAATCAGTGCCGTAGCTAGGAACTGGCCAGGTTGGCAGGTGCCAGGGGCGCAAGACTCAGAAGGGCATAAAGTGTGGTAGTGTTTTCCTGCATAATAGCTAGTAAGAAGAAGTCTTAGAGGTACAAAATTCAAATCTTGACAATTGCCCTCACGAGGATGGATTAAAAGGGGTAGAGGGGAGATCATCCCTCCCGAGAAAAAAAATTTAAAATATCCTATTTTACTTCCATAAAATGGATGTGTGTGTGAATCTTCCAACTAAACCCCCCCCCCCGCACACACACACACACAAAATTGCAATAATACGTCACTGGGCCCTTATGACCCCTAGCTACGACTTTGTGACAAAGAAAGAAAATTACACAATCAATATGAAATGTTGCGAATACTTTTAGACATCGTATTTTACCATCGACAACTGAAAAAATCCACTAACTGATATAAGTAAAAGCAGACTGAGGGTCGATGCCATTCAGAAATCACAGACTGTTAGTCTTTTATGCAGGTGGAAATCGAGTAAGGTAAATATTACAGTTAATAGATATTTAAAATGTTAAACTTTTTGTACATTTCATTCTTCTTCGTAATAGTGTAGTAAATCAACATTTTTGTTTTTAAAAACTACAATACTCGAGCAGTGGTGGATAATGCAATTTTGTCAGGCGGGGGCAGTTAGTTAGAAGATTGAGATATGCATCCATTTTATGGTAGTAAAATAGGATCTTTTACATTAATTTCTTTTCTCATTGGGTGGTGGGGGGGGCAGTCACTCCCCTCCGCCCCAATAATATCCCCAATATATAATAATTTAATCCATCCTTGCATTCGAGGGGGAAAAAAATTTTAGTTTAAAACAATTTTTAAACATGAATTTCTTGTACATGGAAATGTAATTCTTTCGCAATTTCTTTCGTTGGCTTTAGGTGCAGGGGGCACGTCCCCTTGTCCCCCCGGGCCTGCTTTGACCCATTGTAAGCAAGTGTGAAGGACCTACTTATGATTTTGAGAAATATTTAAAACCCATACTTCAAGAAATTTTACCTCCCAATAACAATACTCTTTTATCCACCGATTATTTTATTCAACATCTTAAAGATATAACAATGAATAACCACGAATGTTTCATTTGTTTTGATGTCACCAACCTATATCCCTCTATTAATATCCAAGAAATGAATACAATTATAAACGAGCAAATCACCTCCAACTTTGGCAATAATCACATCTCTACAACCTTAAACAGCGCTCTCAACCTTATATTAAATAACTCCTATTTCTAATTTAATCATAAATTTTACACCAAAAGAAAAGGCATCCCTATGGGATCACCGATCTCTGGTATCATTGCCGATTGGAAGATGCGGCTTGTGGAGAGTGTCATCTTAAATAAATTTTCCAATAGTATAAATACCTGGTTTTGTTATGTCGATGTTGTCTTTGCTGTAATAAATAAAAGAAGCTGAAAATATCCTCAAAGAAATCAACACAATAGACCCAAACATACAATTCACCATGGAAATAGAAGAGAATGCCACCATTAATTTCCTAGATGTTAAAATCATTCAAGATAAGGAAAACCATATCCATACCACCATTTTTAGAAAAGCCACAAACAATAATGAAATTGTTAACTTCAACTCAAAAACCCCTTACAAATTTAAAATCGCCGCCATCCACTCCTATGTCAATCGCGCCCTTAAAATCTGCTCCGACAAAATCCTTCTCAAAAATGAAATACAGTTCATCAAAACTCAATGTAAAAATGCAGGCTATCCAAAATCCCTGGTCAAGAACCTCTTCAAAAATAGAATTAAAAAACTTGAACACATCAGCAGCCATCAAAAAGAGAAACCGACGTTTACTAAACTATACACTACTGCAGAGAAGCAGCTATAAAAATCACCAATGAGGCCGCCAAAAAAAAATATCAAAATTCCTATAAAGCCTAATCAAAATGTCTTCAAATGAATATGCAGTGATAAAGACCCAATAGATAAAAATGAAACTGCTGGAATCTATAAAATAAATTTTACCTTTAATAATTCAAATAAATCAGGTTGCTATATAGGAATGACTAAAACGAAAATTAAAGAAAGAAAAAAGGAATACTTTAACGATATTAAATTCAATAAACCCAGCACAGCTCTCTCTAAAATAGCCCAAGAACAACCCATAGAAATTAATTTTAATGAAATAAAAAACTAGCCGACTATAAAAATATCAATTACGCACTTAAAATTGAGGCACTTCACATTCTAGCTACAGATGGCGCAGTTAATGACATGACACATGCATGTGCAGATTGATCCAAGATGGGACGAAGCATTGAGGAAGAGATCAGTGCAAGCAAGAAACAGCAGTGGCTGAAGAAGGGGGTGGCCGCCACCGAAAGCTGCTGCCAAAGGATTTTATTTGTGTATTTGTGTAGTTTTTAACCTTTTAACGTTTTATGAATGTTTTATGTTTGAACACAGTAAGGTAACTTTAAACTGCATTTTCTCAAAACACATTTTTTTTTATGAACTGTCAGTAAGATAACAAAATTTCTATGATTCATATCTCCACAAAACTTTGTATAGTTATAGCTAGCATCAGTATCTATGTAATGATTTAATATTAAAAGTGAAAGTGAAAAACTTTTGAAAGTTTAACAGAAATATAAGAGAAAAAGTCTGTTTTTTTTTCAAATTTCACTTTAAAATAAAATTTAAAATTCTAAATCTAAAAATTTTTCTTAAATATTAATTCATTCTATAAATATTTATTTTACTTAATTTGCAATAAAAAATTTTGTTTATGTGTATTTTAAATTGACTTAGCTTAAGGATAGTGACACACACTATTGAAAAAATATATATATGTAAAGTAAAAATTAATTTTTTTTCAAACATATCTGAAAGGTAATGAATTTTTATCTGAAATTTTATGATGTACTATAGTGTATTATTATACGAAAAAAGTTTCATTATTCTGTGACTTTTATTTTGATCATAAAATGTAAAACTGCTAGGGTTTAAAATACATGTATATTTGCTCCTCAATCCTCCTAAGACCCCTTAATGCACAAGTGAAAATATAGAAATATGCTTACTGTTCTGTGCACACATCACTGCAACTTGCATTTGTTTGAAACGTTTCACTTGCAGTTGGTTCCGTCGTTTTTAAATTTAATAAGTCTATCCTTTATAGTGCCTTCCTACCAATTTATCCTTCTTAAAATGCAGTGAAACAAATTCAAAAATGGAAGCAGAGTGAAAGATGCAAAGGTGGTGGGGAAGGAACATTTTCGATTACTGAACGCATTTTAGGCTGATGTAAACTTTTGATGTCATAATTCCCATTGCATAGACTGTTTTTTATTAACCGGCGCCTGGCGCGGCCAGCTTAATAACCTCTTGTGTTATGTGGTGTCAGAATAAATTTCAAATAATGATTGAAAACAAAATCAGAAGAAAATTTGTATGAATTTAAAAAAAAGTTTTTTTTTCTATAACTTGAGTGAAAAACTTATTCTTTAAATTGTAAAAATTGAGTACAATGCAAATTTTTTAAATTTAACTTAAATTATTGGGGGGGGGGGGTCAGCCCCAACTCATAATTTATTGGGAGAGCTCAGCCCCAAAGACCCATATAACTCTACGCCTATGGGTGCAACAGCACCATCTATTGACCAAATCTGTGTTAGGTCCGTTTTTGTGCAAGATACCCCATTGCCGTGGAAGTCCTGAAAAGTCCATGACAGAGGATCGAAACTAGTGTATTGTACAAAAACCTTTGCGTCCACCTATACCTGGCGCCAAGCGAAAAAATTTTTATGAGACATGTGGACGGCGAAGTGTTAAGACATTCTGCTTTAACTTCCAGTTGTTTCCTTTTTTGTGTGTTTTGCTTATTACAAAATTGACTTTCATTATAGGCACACAGAAGAAGTTTTTCTGCCAGTAACAATTTAGCATCAAATGCAAAAACTTATCCATGCAACACTAATTTGCCTAAAGTTTACTCATATGCTTATTCTGTGCAGCAAAGAGGAAGTGAAGATGATTTTAATAATTCTAACTTCAATAATCAATTTAGCAGTGTACAAGAAAAAGGTAGGAGTATGTTTTACATGTGCTTCATATTTCATGCATTATTGTACTTCAATATTTTTTATTAGTGCATTAGTTACAAAATTAAATACTTTTTAAAAATTTCTAAAAATAATAAATTGCTATTAGGCAAGTTGGAGTGTATAGGCTGATTAATTTTATTTTTTACCAACTATGCAAAAAATAAAATTAATTAGCCTATACACTCCAACTTGCCTAATAACTTGAAAGGTTGATGGAATCACTTTCTAAAAAAATATAATAAATTGCTGTTTTGTCATCTTTATTAGCTGTATCTCTCAAGCTTATACAAAATCCATATTTTTTCAGCTAACATTTGCTTTTTCTTTTAAAATAAACCCTTACTGTTTCAATTTCTCTTTTATCTTTAGTTTACATGCACATAGCTGCCAACTCTTCTTGATTTGCTGGAAGACTTGGATTTTGAACTTTTCTTCTGTCTTCCTGCAGAAACATTAAATCTTCCTTTTTTCAGCTTTCCTGCCATTTCCTGTTTATACTTCTAGACTTTTTTAAAGAAAAGAAAAGAGGCTTTTTTAAAGTAGGGAGTACAAGAATGTCAATTTAATACACAACATTTTTACTGCTGTTCGTTATCTTGCTACTAGATTGGAGCTTTAGTGAGAAAGAGCACTTCTTTCCATCGTCCCCCCCCCTCTCCTCATTTTTCAAGCACATTCTCTCCTTTGCTCAATTTGCAGTACTTATGCACATGCTAGGATGGTGTCATGCCCATGGTGGTGGCATGTTATATTTTGTAGGTGATAAATAATATGATAATAAAACATAGTACATGTCAGCAGTGCAGTATATATCAGGTTGTAACGAAAGTTTTCTGCCAAATCTGCTTGAAAAATTAACTTCTGTTGTTCCTAGGGAACAAAACATCGTGAGGTCCTACTTCTGCTTACCAGAGTTAAATTAAAAAAAAACAAAGCCATAAGTAGGCTAAAATATTTCTATTAAGTCACAAGTTCTATTTACAAGTCATGACAACAATTATGACATTTTACGGGACACAGGATGCAAAACATTTCTACGGTCACATGAGCAAGAAAACATTTCAAAGAATTTTAAAGGATATTTAGCTAAATTCAGAACTAACGTTTACATTTCTGCAAGGCTCACGCAACTAGCGTAACAGGCCGATACTACGGCAAAAAGGATTTAACTTAAAGTTTCATTTAATTTAAAGATGTCTGAAAATCGCAGTATAAATTAAGTTACGTTACGTTACTTTAAACACGGCTTACAGCCGCTGGCTGAACTGCATCCTACGCACCCGGCTCCCTCTCTGCTGCTCCGCAACCAACTAAGATTGAGAGTTCTTATACAACAGTAGAATGCCGCTAGCTGACGTGGCGTCCAATCAGAGACCGCCGCACACGGGAGCGAGGATATTAGCATATGGCGAAAACTTGAAACATTTGCATATGATTCGCACGTGGCGAAAGAATGACTCGCGAGCTAAATCAGCACAGAAAAGAATATCGCAGAAAAGAGATTACGGCCAGCAGCACAAACGCTGCTCAACTTTGCCGATGAAACTTGTTTTGATTTTAAACCGGAGCTCATGTGTCCGTTTACAAATGATGCTGCTGCTCCAATTCGAACAGCTATTAAATCTTTTTGCGACGACGGGAGAATGGATTATTGTTTTGAAACTGGGAAAGGTTTTTATTTAAGTTTTAGTTACGTTTTACTTATGCTATTGAAGATAAGAATTAAGTAATTTAAGTTAAACTAAATTAATTTCAGTTTCATAATAATTAATCCCTACAACTTCTAACTCCTTAGATAACTGTTGAGTGGTTAATTACTGATCTTCTTCCACAAGTTCTCGCAGGCTGGCCTCATCAACATCAATAGACCAGCCAGAGCTCTCTGATTCTTGAATGTCATAGTCCTTGTTTTTGAACTTTCGGTACCAAACCTGCAGAGTGTCACATGATATAACAATAGTACTTAAAGCTGTACACATAATTCGTTGATATTCTGTAGCTGATTTCTTGCAACAGAACTGGAAGTAAATGATAGTTCTAATCCGTAGAGTGATAGTTCCATTTGAGACATCTTGTACTTAATGATAACTATATTTCTTTACGGATTTCACAACATAGTGTTATAAAGTAAGTCCCTTTCTTTCAAATGCCAAGAATCGTTTGACAAAATAAGAGCAAATACGCCAATGCGAACTGCGTGCTGACAATGTTTGCAGTGGCGGGAAACATTCGTTATAACCTAATATTAATCTTATTTGCATCTGCTGATGCAAATGCATAGAAGATCCTGAAGTGAAAACCAGCTCAGTTTCCTTTTGATTTTCATATTGGCTTGCTTATCCATTCATACTCTGTGTTAAAGCTGCATGTTGTTCCTAAATTATGATCACAAGAAACAATGCCTTCACACATTTAGAAATTTCTATGTATCTAAACTTTTGTTCTTTTAGAAATGTGTTTAGGGACTAAAATATGGCAAGACATATTGTACGAATATCAAGAAAACATCGAGACCACATGAAGGCAGTTAAATATAAAAAAAAGTGTAAAGCACAAAAGAACAACATGGTATTAAAATTCAAAATTTCTTTTCAATTGATTTCGACACATATGTTACAAATGTCTATAACTTATAACATTTTTTATACAGAATCTTGAATAGAACACAATTTATGAGTAAGAGCTGCTGATCATTCAAGTTATTTATTTCAAAAACATGTTTCCTGATTCTTAATTGTGGAAATATATAAATGAGCCTGGACTAAATGTCCTGCATTTTTATAGATGAAAAAAGTTTTTAAAAAAAATTACAAAATTTGTGTTAAAGCTGCAAATCAGTACTTTGGCCAAAACATGCAGCATCTGCTTGTAACCAACTGTTCATAAAATTGAGCAAATACTACAAGTTTTAAATTCTTTCTTGTTTCTACTGTTTAAATTTCCTGTTAGGGAGCAAGATAGGTTGGCAGCTATGCGTTCATCTTATTTTATGTCCAGTTTTCTCTGAATATGGATCAAGTAATTTTTAGTGATTATATAAACCATCAATAAATGTCATTTCAAAAAGGCATTCCAAATGTCAATATTAGTTTTAGCATTAATTTGATAGCTTAAATGCTATTGTAAAATTCAGGGGGTCATGAAAAGCTTCAATTAACCCTTTAAATGCCACACTATAATCCAGGAATAAAAAATATTAATAAAAGAACAATAAAAACAATTTTACGCTTGCATACTTTTGGCTAATAATATAAATAAATGCAATATAAAAAGAAAAGGACGGACAGAATTAAAATATCTTAAAAGGTTAAAAACACATTAAAAGCCGTCAGTAGCACTTTCGGTGGCGGCCACCACCTTCCTCAGCTTTGATTTCAAAATGACTTGCTCTCTTCCTCAGAATTTCGTTCCTTCCCGGATCTATTTGCGCATGCGTCATATCATTCACAGCGCCATCTGTTGTTATAATCTGCAAAGCTTCCATGTTTAGGGCATAGTAGTTATTTTTGTAATTGGAGAGTTTTTGGCTGTTATTAAAGTTGATTTCTATGGGGCGTTCTTGGGCTATTTTAGATAGGGCAGTACTGGGTTTATTGAATTTAATATCATTATGGTGTTCCTTTTTTTCGGTCTTTAATTTTCCTTTTAGTCATACCGGTGTAGCAGCCTGATTTATTTGAATTATTGTCAGTAAAGTTTATTTTATAAATGCCGGCAGTTTCATCAGGGTCAATAGGGTCTTTATCACTGCGAATGCGTTTGAAAATATTTTGATTGGGTTTTATTGGTATTTTAATGTTTTTCTTTGCAGCTTCATTTGTTATTTTTAGAGCGCTCCCCTGCAGTATGGAATGGCATTAGTAAATTTCTGTTTCGGGCTTTGATGGTTTTCCAATTAGTTGTTGTAATATGTTTTTTAGGTATTTTTCAAGTAGGTATGCAGGGCCTTCACATTTTCTAACTATTGGGCGGAGGCAGGGCCGGCCCTAACAGTTTTGCCACCCCGGACAAAAATATAAAATGCCCCCCCTCCTACAGTAAAATTACTATTAAAAGAAAAAATTGTTTACATATTCTGTTTTCATGCCTATAAAACTGGAATAGCTCTTTAAACATAACACAGCATAAGAAAAAACCATATTTATTAAAAACCACACATTAAGCTAAAAACCAAAAGAAAGAGCGAAAAATCAAGAGTTCTTTTTCTGACTTTTAATTTCGCAAAATTCCTGACTTTTTCTCTTAAATCAATTTTTCAACTAATTTATGTTCGATAGCCAATGTAGTTGAATTATTTAACGTATCTGGAAGAGTTGTGGAACATAAGAAATTTTTAGTTAACTTTAATTTTGAGAAACTCTTCTCTGCACTTGCCACAATTATCGGCAAAGAAAGTGAAATTCTCAAAGCAAGAGCAAGATGTGCGTGTGAAATCTAGAGTTGAAATTAGCTTTAAAATTTCAATTGGGCTTTCCTTTTTGCCTAATAAGGCTATAACTGACACTATTTCATTTACTAGATCAAGAGCGTTTATATTCCCTCATGCTCCATTGGTCAGCATTAACTCCAATTGTTTACACTTTACACAGTGTTAACACTGTTACACTGTGTTCAGTGGTGGGAAAAAGTACTTTTTTTTGTAGCGTGCTACAACTACAGCTACTTTTCGAAAAATGTAGTTAACTACAACTACAACTACTTTTTGACAAATGTAGTTAGCTACACTACTTTTGAAATGTAGTCGCTACTTCGCTACTTTTTGGGAGACAAATTTTGCTAACAGATTCAGTTTTCATATTTAAAGATTTTTATATCCTAAATAGAGAAAACTATTGATATCTTAATTAATTAGAAAAACTATTGCTCTAATAAACAACTACCAGTGGGGGGTTTGAGGAGGGCGGCGGGTCTCCTCCGAAAATGTAAAGCAATTATTAAAAAAGAGCTATTTTGAAACATTTCTTTTAACTTTAGAACAATAAAGTTTAAAATACTGAATCGTCCCCTCCCCCCGAAATGGAAGCCTATATATACGCTACTGACAACTACTGCTAATTATTGAAGTCTTGCTGAAACTAATTAAGTTTTAATACCTCTATGATAAAAATAAATTAGGAAAGTGAGCTGTGAAAGCATGAGAAAAATCATGAGAACCAAAAAAATAAAAAATAAATGGATGTCTGAACGGGAAAAAAAGGCCCGTTTTAAGATCCGTTTCATGTTGTACAAACATTCTAGTTTCTTGAGCACAAATCAAAATTAATGAGTATAAAGGCCCTTTTTCATGACTTACCAAATTAATGATTTATGACGAATGACCCCTGTGAACCATGTAACATTGTATATTTTCATTGAAAACATCATAAATGATATGCATATCATAAAATAATGAAAACAATTACTAATTAAATTCATGATATATCTATTTAAAACATTACATTAAAAAAAACCCTCTATATATGTTAAAGAAATTTTAAAAGTTATAATCATCAACACAAATTTTTCTTCTTTGTTTCAGGCATAAAATAATTTTATAGAATTATATTGTTATTTGAAGGCTAAGAGAGACATAAGTCTCTGAGGATTTTACAAAATATTAATTATTAATAGAAATTCCACGGGTTTAATTGGTTCTGACAAGATTGGTTCTTGACATAATCTTCTGTAGATGGTGGTGAGTGAGGGCATAGATCCTCGCAGGTGGCACACACCACACACACACGAGCGAGGGAAGAAGACAAGAGAAGGGGGGAGGGGGTTTGCTTTGCCTGAAGCCTGACCTTGTACATCTTTTTTCTTTTTATCGTTCTCAGTATTATTTGTAGAATCACCAATTGCCATAAAGAAGACAAAAAAAGTAGAAAAGATATGTCCAAAGCTGATCATATTTAGATGGGGCCTCGGGGTACTGGGTTACTTCGGGGCCCCCTTTACTATACCATACCTAGCATTTTAACATATTTTCAGAGTCTCATTATCACGCGGGCAATAGTCTGGAGCCCCTGAAAAATAAAGGCCTCGCAAATCTCTCGATTTATTATATATTAAATTAATATACGCTACAATAATAATTTTTGTTAAGCTATACATTTCCTTTATAATATCTATATCATAATTGTGTGACAATAAAAGGGTTTCGAGACTTATTTTCCGTTTTTCTAACTCAGTAATAATGGTTTCTAAGACTAGATCAATAAAATAAAAATTAAAGACGTTTTTGAAAACTTATGGCTGTATGTACTTATACAAAATATTCATTAGTTAGCATTTTTTAAATATTATGATGAAGAAAAGAAAATTTTCTGGCAGGCAGAACTTGGCTCACACATCCACTAATAATACATATACATTAAAAAAATATTAAAATCAATTTTAAATGCATAGTCTTGTTCTAAATGAGTATAAATACATGGGTAATTTTTAATTCAATTTTAGAATTATTTGAAATTTTTTTATTTTTATACTGGGAAAATAGAGAACAATCAAAAATAAGTTAAATGCCTGTAATAGTATAGAGGCCCAAAATAACCTCTTTCCCCGGGGCCCCATCTACATATGATCAGGGTCTGCATATTTTTGACCGCTATTGAGTTTTTGCAACATAAAACATTTTCAGAACTTCCAACATTGAATTTTAAAAAATTACGTAGATATACTTCAGCAAGATTATATAACCAAAAATATTTTTTATTTTAATATTTTATCCATTTGCATTATTAACTCTTATGGATATTAAGTCTGGGATCAAGGAAGGATTTAGGGAGGGCAACTGGAGCTGCAGCCCAGGGCCTCCACAAGAGAAGAGGCCCCATAATAGCAGGCCCGTGCTGGGTGCCGTGAGAGATCGGTGGTCAAAAGATGATGAGGACTCTTTCCATAGACGTCGGCAACGTAGAACAAGGGGGAGCACTTATCCCTCCCTGGATTTTGCATGCATTTTTTGTCCCTGTTTTTTTCTTCTTTTTCTCTCTTTCCATCATAGTAACGGTATGGTGAAGTAATCTTTGCCAATCCCCTCCCCCCCCCCCCCACACACACACATCGGGGAAAATATTCTGTTGATGCCCATATCGCTTTCATAATAAAAATGAAATAACATTTATCGTTAAGTTCTCGTATTTTTGTTTTCATATGCAAAACTTTAATAAAATGCAGTACAATCTTGATAATCCGACATGCATGGGACCAGACAACTGCCAGGTTATCAAAAAATTCTGGATTATCAAGATGTCTTGTTTTTGACACAATATCATGTGCTTTCGTTCGATCGACACTGTAATACCATAAATAAATACGCTGCAAACAATTCATTAGGTACTAGAAAACAATGACAATAGCGGGAGACGAGCACAAGAGCGGACATGCTTTTACATCCGAGGTGGTCCGCGGATCGAAACAGAATATGACATGTTTCCCAAGATCGCCAGATTGTCATTTTAAAAGAAAATTGGCATTCTTATTTGTTACTATTTTCAAATGAAACTTAAATGTAACTCTTAAAGAAAAGACAATAATAAACGCAAAAGAGGGTGCAATTCACGGTTTAGCACAGATTTAGAAAATAACTGGATAAACCAACAAAAAAGAAGAATTCATTATAGGTTCTAGGGGTGTCCTTTGAGTTTGTTTTTTAATTTTTAAATTCCTTTTCATTGCTTTCTTAGTAATTTTGTGGACTGGTGTGGTGTAAACCAGGAAGTTGTAATAGGAAATAATATGTGCCTTGTGACTGTACCCCCTGCAAGTCCTGTCCTTCCTTATCAGTAAGTCCTCGAGCTAAAGCGATGGTTTTTTGTTTGTGGAGAAGACCCACAGCCCCCATCTTTTACTACCGTGGATTCTAGTATGGAATGTTTTCTTTTTTTTTTCTGAACACTTGCACATGTACAAATTGAAACATTCCCGCTGTACAGATTTATATTTCTATGGACGGATCAGGAGGGGGGGGAGGGGTCGTTTACAGATACTGGACACCCAAGCCAGACGCAACCCAATTATCTGCGATCCGAGGTAATCTCGTTTTGTTGCCTGAAAGCGCGCGAAATGGGGAAGCGAAAAAACGGGTGCTTAGAAATCTTGTTATTGAGCATAGTTTTTAGGGAACATATGTTTTCTCTGCTTGACACTATGACCTTATTATATTGAAACGTGAAAGGAGTTTAAAATTATGAGAGTCTGGGATAAAATAAGTATGTTTGTGTTTCATTACACGTCGTTAAAATTACTTTGAAAAAATTACTAACTTCTAAAGTTTATTAAATGATAATATTACTAAAAAGGATTTTTTTTTTTTTTTTTAAGAGCTCAACTAGCAAAGTTGTTGTCTTTAGAAAAGAACACTACTTCTTTTTTGAAGGTTAAAAAACTATAAGGCTTAATTAGGTACAGGGATAAAAAAAAAAGATTTGCGTTGTATGCGCTGCACCAATCAGCGAATCAAAGATTTAAGGGGAGCAACTGGTGCCCCCCATCCCCCCCAGCAACGCCATTGCTTTCAAGTTTCTGGGAAAATAACATTTCCATTTTATTTTATTTTATTTGGAGGAGGCGAGGGTGACCTTTCATAATATTAATTTGCAAAATCAGTGCCGTAGCTATGAGCTGGTCAGGTTGGCAGGTGCCAGGGGTGCAAGCCTCAGAAAGGCACAGTTGGTAGTCTTTTCCTGCAAGTAAGTAAGAAGTCTTAGAGGTACAAAATTCAAATCTTGACAATGACCCTCACAAGGAAAGATTAAAGGGGGTAGAGGGGGGATCGCCTCTCCTGAGAAAAAATAATGTAAAATATCCTATTTTACGTTCATAAAATGGGTGTGTGTGTGAATCTTCCAACTAACCTCCCCCCCCCCTTCCCCCCCCACACACAAAATTGCAATAATACGTCACTGGGCCCTCATGACACCTAGCTACGACTTTGTGAAAAACAAAGAAAATTACTCTATCAATCTGAAATGTCGCGAATATTTTTAGGCATCGTATCGACAAAAATATCCACTAACTTATAAGCAGATTGAGGGTCGATGCCATTCAGAAATCACAGACTGTTAGTCCTTCATCCTCATCTAGGTAGAAATCGAGTAAAGGGAATATCACAGTTAATAGATATTTAAAATGTTAAACTTTTTGTACATTTCATTCTTCTTCGTAATAGTGTAGTAAATCTACATTTTTGTATTTTAAAAACTAGAACACTCGAGCAGTGGTGGATTAATGCAATTTTGTCGGGGGAAGGGGGCGGTTAGTTAGAAGATTGACATATGCATCCATTTTATGGTAGTAAAATAGGATCTCTTACATTAATTTCTTTTCACTCGGGGGAGGGGGGGGGGGCTGTCGCCCTCTCCGCCCCACCACCTTTAATCAGCCCTTGCATTCGAGGAAAAAAATATTTTAGTTTAAAACAATACTTCAACGTTAATTTCTTGTACAAGAAAATGCAATTCTTTCGCAATTTCTTTCGTTGGCTTAAGGCGCAAAGGGCACCTTAAGTAGAGGGCGCAGGGGGACACGTCTCCCTGTCCTCCCAAGCCAGCACGGGCCTGCATAATAGACATCTTTACATAAAATTTCCTAACGAATATCGAACTCGGAAATCGAACCCTGAACCTCTAGGCTATGAGTTAACGGCGAACCCACTTCGCCACAGTTGTCTTCGAAAAAATTCTAACTTGTTTGAAAAATAATTAGGGGCCACCACTCCTTTGTTGCCCCAGGGCCTCCACACCTTTAAATCTGGCACTGTCTGGGATGGTTATTTCTACAAGGCGCTCAAGTTTAGCATGCTAGAAAATTTTCCTGGATCGACAAAAAATTTGTAATTTTTTTTCTTATTTAAAACATAAAACACAAGGCACTGGTACTCGGGGTAAAAAATGGCATTTCAATTTACTGTACTTTGATCAAATCGTGTTCTCCATCCAAAAAATGTCTCCTAGTTGATCTAGTGATGGACAACAATAACTGTTACAGAGGAAATTGTTTTATTTTTATTATTATTATTTCAGTATATATGAAGTTTTAATCTATATTATTGGGATATTTGGGGACCCGGGGTATTACCCCACCCCCCTACCAGTGTGATAATCTGGGAACGTCAGAGAAAAATCAGAATTAGAACAGCTTGCATTTGCATTGATGTCTAGTCTGACTGAGAGTGTAAAAGAAAAAGTAGCAGCATTTAACTTCATATTAACGCAAGGCCCATTGGCGGATCCAGAGGGGGCATATGCACACCCCAGATGAATCAAGTTCAGACCATAAAGTTGACATTTTTGAAAGTTAGAATACATATAAGATTTGAATTTTTAAAATAATCTATTTCTGTGCATAAAATTGAGTATTTTTTGCTTTCGAAAAGGAATTTCACATATCTGTAAATTGTATGCTTTTGTAACATAATTAATTTTCTTTGGTCTTTTCTTTTATTGTACCCATAAATACAGTGTAGTGTCCACTTGTCAGTATCAGGATTGACAATCATTTAGTGTCCAGTATTCAGTGAACTTCCTGTTAGGTGCTATCCTTTCAAATCGGGCATGATATATAGTTGGTCCTCGCAATTAGCGAGTCCCTCCCTCCGTCCCCTCATGGGGAGGGGCGGGGGAGGGATTGTGTGTTCTTTGAAGCACCCGTTCCAGTTCCAGTGCTAAGCTTATACAGCGGAATCCCGATCTATCGTTCCCGTATTGATCGTTTTATTTCTATGGTCCCTGCACAAACTGTATTCAAATAATGTTAACAAAACCCTCATGTATCATTCATCAAAAATTCGCTTTCCCGCGTTCATCGCTGTAAAATGTTTCTTCTGACAGAAGTGAAATTGAAGATCAAGTGGATCAATATGGCTTACAAATCTAATTACTTCCTGGTATGATATCTTGGTTTGATGATGGTATATAGGTTAAGAGTTCTTACATCTAGCAGGGATGAGTATGGTGTGAAATGTAGTGATTATATTTCCATTGAAGTAGCAACATGCGGTATCCTAAGAATGGAATAAATGTGATGCAAAAAATGAAAATAATTGTGAAGAAGCTGAGAATAATATTCATGCCGATGAGACTGAGCCAACACTAGTGCCTAGTTTATCCTACTCAACAACAGTATTTGAAATTGCATGACTTTTACATACAAACATGAATACACATAAAAAGACAAAAAAAAATATTGAAAATCTTGAAAATTTTGTTTCATTAAAAGATTAACGAAAAACCCAGTGTAAAATTACTGATTTTTAAAAAAATAAGTATTGCTCAATTTCTAAACAACTTCAGTTTGTTTCTTTTACAGTTTGGTAACAAATTTAGTATTTTTGGTATACTGTATACATTGTGTGTATTCATAAATACTGTTTTCTTCTTATTTTGACTTTACCCGCATTCGTCGTTTTCCTGCATGCATCTTTTTTACTACGCACCCCTTGAAAAACGATAGATCGGGGTTCTACTGTAGTCAGAAAAAAGAGCAATTGCACCACGTGATCAATCGCCGGAAGTGATGGCACGGCAAAAGTAGCTAAAAAAGTAGCTTGCAAAACGCACTACAAACTACTGATTTTTTGTAGCGCGCTACATTACAAACTATAAAAAAATGTAGCGACTACTGTAGTTTCGCTACTTGTAGCGCGCTACTCTCCAGCCCTGACTGTGTTACAATGTTTAATTAGCACTTTTTAGGAGTATCTTTTAAATCATATATGCCATGCAAAAATTTAAAATAATTACATTGGGTACAGCTCCTCATAAAAGTAACCGAACACTAGACCCCATTGTAAAAATTAACTGTGTTCGAACGTAAAAAGAAATGAACAATGTTTTTAAAAAATATATATTTTTTGGTAAATATACATAATTAAAGTTTTGGTCTTTGTACTTCTTATTTACATGTTCGAGTTCAACTTTTTTTATTAATGTTTTTGATAAAGAGACGTTATTTAAGTTTTTGTATCCAACATATAATCTTTGTACTTTTTTTATTTCCTTGACATTGGTGACCTCCCCAAAGATCACATTAACTGTGTTTCCCATAACAATGGTGTCAAAAATTAAACTTTTTTTACATTTTGAGTGTATTTTTTTTTCAATCACGTGACCTAGTTCACGGACACCCCCCCCCCCCCCCACCCCCGCCCAGGTACAAAATTTAAAATGAATTGATCAGACAAACATTCCGAGCATGAACGGATTTATCATCTTTTTTTTTTTAAAGTATTATTATTGACATATATGTACTCAGAATACAATGTTCGCCTGTGTAGTATTTTGCTACCACTGCCGTGAAAATTAGTTTAGCTAGGTTAAAATTTAGATTTCAAATTAAGCATGTTACCAAAACAGAATTAAGATTTGACCATGCGTTGTGACAGCAGTAATTAGTTAAATAACCCAAAGTTCTCAGCCTTGCCTGAAGTGTGTGTTAGAAATGTGGTAAAATAAACACAGAGACATTGCATTAGATCACCAAAATACAAATTTTATTAAGCAATAATAGGGGTAAACAACTAGTGGCCTCACGACATCAGTATTTCAAGAAATGAAAGTAAGTAAAACACTGCGCAGGGGTATTACAGCGCGTGGTAGTAATGCACAAATACAATGATATTAGAGTGCTTTAGTTTCCCATTAATAGCCCTTGGAAATTGAAAAGTAAAAAAAAATAAAAGGTAATGCTTTATTAAAATTGTCATGACAAAAGTAGCACGATTTGGATCCAAAACTTATGTTAAAAGGCTTTGCTGCAGCATAAAAAAAAAATTATCCTATCAAAAAAGAAAAGAAAAATTTGGGCAAACAAGTCCCCACCTTCTCCAAGCCACACAAGGCATCTAATAAAAAAAATCCCACACAAAATCCTTAACTGTTACTTGAAACCCCACTTTTACAATCCAACAGATGAGCTTAAATAGTTAACAAAATAAATAAATAAAGGAACTTAGCAATTTTGACACCAAAGGGTGCAGCAAATTTGTTGAAATGCAGAACAACTCAAACAAGTAATTACAGAGATCAGCATTGGTAAAGCAAGAAAATAAATCAGATTTTATGACCTTCAAAAATTAGCTAGGTAAGAAAAAAAACTCAGCATTAACAATTATCATTTAACAAAAAAAAATTAAGCATGGCGTTACTGGTGAGTATTAGCTCAGGATGTTACTCAAATATAAATTTTAGCTTTACTATTTAGGTTGGAAAGTTCATGGGCGGCTTGGTCTGGGAACAATATAAGTGACAGGAATGAGCTCACCCGATCGACCGGCAGTTGTAAAGGGATGGAGATCCTCAGGGCGCGGATGGTCGGACGCTGGAGGCTCCCGGAGCCGGCATCTTGGTCTCTCCTTGGATGGGATCACGGTCTTATGGCAGGCTCCGCAGTCGTCGGCAAATTGGTGGCTACCCGGTACTTTCCATTTATGGCGAACGGCCTCCGTGTCGAGAATCAATGGCCTCAGAGCAGGATATTTGGTTTTACTCGACTGGTGGTGCAGGAAAAATAAAACGGGACGCCCCTGACAAAATGGCTCTCCACCAAGCAGGGGAAAAGGGTCTCAAGCCCCAAATCATTTAAATGATAGAAGGGGAACTCGTACGCGGTGTCGGTGTTTCATCGGTATTTCGGCTAAATCCATCAGCATGTTGCAAAAAAAAAAAAAATGTTGAGAGGCCAGGGATGTTTACGTGCCAAAAACACAAAAAAATGGTGATCTCATCATGTTGCTGACCCTCCGGCTTAAGTCTTCAGATGACTACATCCTAACTTGGAGAATGGGGCGTCCAAACGACAACGTAGGCCAAAGTCAGAAGGGAGAAAAGGGTCTGGGAAGCACCCTCCTTACAGCACCGCGTCAGGTCTCCGAATGACACTTTCTGCCCTTTTGCGCGAGGAGCTTCGCCATGACGCCGACCCCGGGGACCAATCAGAGCACGCCATCTCAGCCGGGAAACTTCGAGAACATTCGATTGTCGGGGGAAGGAAGAGAGGAAAGAAAAAATGGCGGCCAGCGACTTCTACACGCGGAAAAGAAACGAACTTGGACGAGAAGAAACGCAGGCAAGATCGGCCATCTTGAAATGGGAAAAAAAATACTTAATTGATCAAAAATACATTCAAAATGTTATTCAATTTCCTAAAATTTTAGCGGGAGATAGCTAATCGTCCGTGACAACCCTGGGTAAAATTTGGAGTAAAAATTTAAATTAGAAGTGAGCAAAAATAATTAAAAACCGGACATGAACAAGTGATATAGCAAGAAATGAGTTAGGCTATTGAAGAGAGGGAAACGTAATAGTCAGCAGAAAATCGACAGAATTTACATGATAATTAAATTTACACCTCCGGAGACAGGGCAAACAAAAGCAGAATTAATTTAAAGAAAAGGTCATTATTTAGAAAGTCCCAACAAAAAAAGGGGTAATTAGTAGTAATTAAAAAAGACAAGCTATTGAGCTATACAAGAAGAGTCACCCAGACCATTATATCTCCTGACAAAGGGTATTTAAATTTAACTTCCAAGTTAATTACAAGCATTAGAAAATAAATAATTAATGGTTAAAACAATTAAAATAAAAATTACTGCTTTTGATTTGTAAAAACATTATCCCCAAAAAACAATACAACATATTATCCTTCCTTCTCCCCCAAAAAATTTATGAAGTAAAAAATTTTTCGTGGAGAAGCCAGGAACAGACTGGCGAAATGTCTTGAGAAGCAGCATATAATTCCATTTTGACAACCAAACCTGGGGAAGACCAGCCATGGCAGCAAGAAAAAAAAAAATTTGCATAATGCAAAACACCTCAAATAAACACTAAGAACCCGTGTCCCAAGTCAGGACACATAAAAAAAAAAAATTTCAACCCTATACCTACAAGTTCCACAAAAAAAAATCAATCAAAAGGCAAGGTTTTACCTGCACATTCCTTCGCAACAAAAACATACAGTATATATGTAGTACGACATATAAAACATGACAGAACAACATTAAACGAAGACAAAAAGGTAAAAAATCTTTGGTACATAAAAGGTTATACGCAATTCCTGACCATGATGATTTAGAGTCCAAGGAAGTGGTCAGTAGCAAAATTTTGTAAAGTCCTCGTATAAGAAGTCACTACGTGGAGTTTGTTGTCGCAAGCGTGGGTAAAAATCAGTTCAGACATTTCCAAAAATAAATAAAAAGCTAGTCAGTGTCATGTATTGAATACAAGACCACTAGCAGGCAAGGGCGGACAAGTACCTAGGATGTTGAACCACACCCCCTTCCAAAGAAAGTGAGACAAAGAAAGCGAGAAAAAAAAATTTTGACAGGGACAAGACAATCCCAAACTTGTAGAGAAAAAAAACACCCAATTAATGCATCAAATTAGAGGTTAAGTTGGTAAAAACATTAGAAGACAGGAGAGAAATGATCCCTGAACAACCTCACATTCAGCAGCAATTTTCCTGAGTACAAGAGGCTAAACACCAGCCCAATTGTGACCCAAGATCAATTACCACCAAACATGGAGGTTAATTCAAGTGGACCAAGAAGGCTCTAGAAACACTTCTGGACACTAATCATTTTCTCCAAAGAGGAAAACAAAACAAAACACGGTAATTTTAAGAAAACAGCCCAAACCAGCATGAATAACTTAAAGCAAACACCCCCCCCCCCCATTTAACAAAAGGTAACCAGAAGGTTGGTAGTAACAAAAGAATTACTTATAAACCAAGTGAGAAAAAAAAATTTTTGAACCCTAAGTTTCTTAGATAAAGGTCCTGGGATTGTCTGCACCAGCAAAGTTAAACAACTTTAAAATTTTCCTCAAGCCATTACAAAGAGAGACAAAAGTTTGAACCCAGAAATTTCTGCACTGATTTGACAATTCCAGTACAAGTTTTTTTTTTGACATAATCAGGTAAAAAAAGTATTTTAAGAAAACATTCATGTGGTTATACAGTAATAAAAGGTAAAAAAAAAATAATATCACATGAATTATTGCAATGGCCCTTAGCCATACACAATTTGTACTACCAAAAGGGTACTACATCAGATTATAACACTTACACAAAAACATCAAACCAAAACAAAATATTTACTTCAATAGGAACTTGCATAAGGAATGTAACAACATATAACACAGAATTGTGCAGGTAAAATTTGATTGATACCAACAAACAAGTAAACAAACATCCAACCCACAGAAATTTAAAAGTAAACGAAAAGGTAAACACAAATGCAAACACTAATAAAAAAAATACAAAAATGACACCAAACTCAAAAAGTGAAAAAAATGATTCGCAAATAAAAGACCCAGCACTAACGTTTTAATTACAAAGCCAAATTGATCACGTGGCCTAAGATTATACCCATGACTACCCATACTCTAGTGGAGCTAGACAGGCCTGGAGAAATCGAAGATGGCGTTGCGGCATCAATATCATCACCATTTGAACTTAAAAAGAAACAGAGACACAACAATATACTCTAAAAAAATCAGTATCAGGTTCTGCATCAGACAGGGCTACAACAGGCGGCATAGGAGAAGCTTGAAAACTACCAAAACTGTCATCCCAAGTGGGATCATAAGGGAAGAAAGGGGTTTGGGTACTCTTTTAACATCTTCGCTTCCCAATCCTCAGTTGAAGACAAAGGGGTAGACTCGGGTAAAACAGACTCAGGAGTGTGTGGCAAGTTGTTATTACTAGTAGGAAAAACATCTCTATCAACAACTTTAAAAATTCTATTGACATGTACTTTTGAACATCTGAAGGTTAGTTAAAAGAGAAATCAAAAATAAAACAGGAGAACATTGCTTTAAAACGCGATAGGGACCCTTATTGAATTTACAAAGCTTTTTTGACAAATTAGGTTTATGTGCAGGTGTGTGTAAGGAGGACAGTATCACCATTCACAATGTCTTTTTAAGTTAAATTTTGTAGGAGCAGAGTTAGCTTGGTTATGAGAGGCAACTTCAAGGCGATTTTTAATTATTGGAAAAGTGTTCTGGAGATTGGTGACAATTTCCTGAGCATAGGATCTAGTGTCGGCATATGTCCTGAATTTAGATGAAAAAATCAGGTCATATGGCAACACCAGATCTCTACCATAGGTGAGAAAAGCAGGAGTGTTTTTGATATAGTTCTGTGGTAGGCGGTGCGAAAGGCCCAGCAAAGCAAAAGGAACCTGTTCGCACCAATCCTCCTGAGTTTCACTAACCAAATGACTTAAAGAGTCTACTAAAACCTTGTTCAACCGTTCAACGACCCCGTTGCCTTGCGGATTATAGGCTACAGTGTGCATTTTCTTGATTCCTAAGACCTAGATATCGTCGACATAGCGAAGCCAAAGTTTGATGGTATTATTGTGTGTCTGTTTAATCTGTTCTTCAAGGATTCTCATTTTCCAGTCGGCAATTATTCCGGATATGGGGGAGCACCATGGGGACTCCTTTTATTTGTTGGTAGAAGTGATTATTATATTGAAAATATGAGTTATTTAAAATTAGATTTATTGCACTAGTTAGGGTGTTAATTATGTCTATATCTTGTAGGCATATATACTATTTTTAAAGTTGGCTATTTTTTTAATATTTTTAAAATCAATGGTAATGGGCTCTTTCAAAGCAAGGCGGGTCTAGAGCGGAACTTTGTTTCTGGAGGTTAATGTCTTTAAAATGTTCGTTTTTTTGTTCTTTAATTTTCCTTTTTTGTAACGCCGATGTAGCAATTTTCTATATTAGTATCGTTTGACATAAAATTAATTTTATAGATCCCTGCGGTTTCGATGGGGTTGATTGGGTCTTTTTCCGATCTAATGCGCTGAAAGATTGTTTTATTAGGTTTAATAATGGTTATGTCTATGTCTTGTAGGCATATATACTATTTTTAAAGTTGGCTAATATAGACATAATAAGATATAGACATGTCTATATCATAAGAATAAGATATAGATTATGTCTATATAAGATATAGACATAATTAACACCCTAACTAGTGCAATAAATCTAATTTTAAATAACTCATATTTTCAATATAATAATCACTTCTACCAACAAATAAAAGGAGTCCCCATGGGCTCCCCCATATCCGGAATAATTGCCGACTGGAAAATGAGAATCCTTGAAGAACAGATTAAACAGACACACAATAATACCATCAAACTTTGGCTTCGCTATGTCGACGATATCTTCGCTATCCTTACCACCCACAATAATGAAGAAAATAATTTGATCAATCAACTTAATGCCATAGACCCGAACATTAAATTTACCTACGAAAAAGAAATCAATAATAGCCTCAATTACTTAGATGTGAACATAACCAGAAACAATAATCTCATTGAGACCACCATTTTTCGAAAACCTACTTGTAATACTAATATAGTAAATTTTAAATCTAAAACCCCTTTCAACTATAAAATTGCTGCTATTCGTTCCTATATCGACCGCGCTTTCAAAGTGTGTTCTAACAACGACCTCCTTCAAAAAGAAATTGCTTTCATAAAGAAACAATGTCAAGACGCCCACTACCCTCGAGAAATTTTCGACAAAGTTTTCAAAGCTAGGCAACGTAAATTAAATGTTATAGACAACCGTCAAAAAGATAAACCACGTTTTACTACCGCTATCCCCTTTAGCCGAGGGATAGCCAATAAACTTTCTAATATCGCCAGTAAAAAGAACTTCCGTATTCCAATTAAACCTAATAAAACAATCTTTCAGCGCATTAGATCGGAAAAAGACCCAATCAACCCCATCGAAACCGCAGGGATCTATAAAATTAATTTTATGTCAAACGATACTAATAAAGAAAATTGCTACATCGGCGTTACAAAAAGGAAAATTAAAGAACGAAAAAACGAACATTTTAAAGACATTAACCTCCAGAAACAAAGTACCGCTCTAGCCCGTCTTGCTTTGAAAGAGCCCATTACCATTGATTTTAAAAATATTAAAAAAATAGCCAACTTTAAAAATAGTATATATGCCTACATTCGTGAGAGCTTAGAAATATTGACGACAGAGGGCAGCATCAACGATACGCTTCATACAATCGACCAATCATGGGATGACGTCATGCATCGAACTTTCAAGAAGAAGAACGAAGAAGATATAAAAAGAAGCCGCCATTAGTGAGAGATCCAGAAACGACTGAAGATGGTTATGTGTGTAACCGAAATATATATCGTGTACGGGGGAATAAGGTATTCCCAAATAAAAAATTTTAACTAATTAATCCGCCGTATTAAATAATGTTTTATGTGTTTTTATTATGTCTAGCCGATACCGGGCTTTTTAAGTATTTTATGTCTTGTGTTTCGACAAGCTTATACTCTACACTTTTGGTCTTCATCTACGTGCCTTCAAGTTTTTGTGCCACCATTCAAGCTTTTATTCATCTCATGACGCCTATTACGGTTGAGCCTCCGAATGTGGAGCATATATACAGTAAGTTAAGATGTTTTTCCAAGAAAAAAGTTAGAGAATTTCAGCATATCAATTTTTTAAAAGACTGTGTACATTTTAAAATTACCCCTAAATTCATGAAAATTAAAAATAGTTTCCTTCTTAATGAATTCTTTTATGATATAAAGAATTTTGAGCTATGCTTACTTAAAAAATACATTAGGAACAAATTTAAATATATAGCTAAATTAACGAAAGAAGAAAAATTTTACAACCACAAACTTCAAACCATGTGCTCTCCGGATGATTACCGTTTAAAAGTCAATAAAATAAACAATTTTTGCAAGAAAGAAAAAGAGATTTACCACAATAACCACTATAAAAAACTTAACTTTTGGATGAGAAATAATAAATGCTATAAACAAGGTCAAACTAAAAAAGAAGATCAATTCATTAATCTATCCTCCTTAACTCTTACTCAACAGCAAAAAGCCACTCTAAACCTAGGTCCCAAATTCATTCTTGATGACAAAATAGATATCAATGATACCGTTGCGAGCATTGAGGCCGCCATTATCTCATTACCCCCCTCAGATAAACAAGCTATCCGTATGCATGCCCAACAAGAAATGAATAAAAAACTTAAAACTACTGTTAAAGATCATGAAGACCGTAAATGCCTCAGCGACCTAAAGAAAAATAACACGATCGTTTGCTTAAGCTCTGACAAGACAGGAAAGATTGTTATCCTAGATAAAAAAGATTACCATGAAAAAATGGAACAAACCATCAATAGTCTAAACGTTTTACATCTTCCCAAAGACCCCACCACGAAAATCAATAATAAACTAAAAACTTTAATAAAAAATGGTACCTGGCCGGATCAGAAAGGTCCGAACTATAACAATACCGCTAATTTCGCCCCACGGATTTTCGCTAAATTTAAAGATCATAAAAATCCCCCCTCCCTTCGCCCAATCGTGAGCAAATGTGAAGGCCCCACCTACACTCTTGAAAAATATATGAAAGATATTCTGCAAGAAATTATACCCCCATCTAACAGCACTCTAACTTCCACCGACGATTTCATTAAAAACATCCGCGATTATAAACTTGATGAAAACGATATTATGGTAAGTTTCGATGTTGTAAATCTATACCCGTCAATAGATATTAAGGAAATGAACCAAATTATTAACAAACAAATTCAAAGTAGTTTTAAAGATATAGACATAATTAACACCCTAACTAGTGCAATAAATCTAATTTTAAATAACTCATATTTTCAATATAATAATCACTTCTACCAACAAATAAAAGGAGTCCCCATGGGCTCCCCCATATCCGGAATAATTGCCGACTGGAAAATGAGAATCCTTGAAGAACAGATTAAACAGACACACAATAATACCATCAAACTTTGGCTTCGCTATGTCGACGATATCTTCGCTATCCTTACCACCCACAATAATGAAGAAAATAATTTGATCAATCAACTTAATGCCATAGACCCGAACATTAAATTTACCTACGAAAAAGAAATCAATAATAGCCTCAATTACTTAGATGTGAACATAACCAGAAACAATAATCTCATTGAGACCACCATTTTTCGAAAACCTACTTGTAATACTAATATAGTAAATTTTAAATCTAAAACCCCTTTCAACTATAAAATTGCTGCTATTCGTTCCTATATCGACCGCGCTTTCAAAGTGTGTTCTAACAACGACCTCCTTCAAAAAGAAATTGCTTTCATAAAGAAACAATGTCAAGACGCCCACTACCCTCGAGAAATTTTCGACAAAGTTTTCAAAGCTAGGCAACGTAAATTAAATGTTATAGACAACCGTCAAAAAGATAAACCACGTTTTACTACCGCTATCCCCTTTAGCCGAGGGATAGCCAATAAACTTTCTAATATCGCCAGTAAAAAGAACTTCCGTATTCCAATTAAACCTAATAAAACAATCTTTCAGCGCATTAGATCGGAAAAAGACCCAATCAACCCCATCGAAACCGCAGGGATCTATAAAATTAATTTTATGTCAAACGATACTAATAAAGAAAATTGCTACATCGGCGTTACAAAAAGGAAAATTAAAGAACGAAAAAACGAACATTTTAAAGACATTAACCTCCAGAAACAAAGTACCGCTCTAGCCCGCCTTGCTTTGAAAGAGCCCATTACCATTGATTTTAAAAATATCAAAAAAATAGCCAACTTTAAAAATAGTATATATGCCTACATTCGTGAGAGCTTAGAAATATTGACGACAGAGGGCAGCATCAACGATACGCTTCATACAATCGACCAGTCATGGGATGACGTCATGCATCGAACTTTCAAGAAGAAGAACGAAGAAGATATAAAAAGAAGCCGCCATTAGTGAGAGATCCAGAAACGACTGAAGATGGTTATGTGTGTAACCGAAATATATATCGTGTACGGGGGAATAAGGTATTCCCAAATAAAAACTTTTAACAGTCGATCTAGTTAGAAGGGTAGCTGTGGTGTGGCGTTAAAGTGAAGAGTACTGTTTCCATCTCTCTAAAGCATGTTTTCAAAGAATGATCAATGGTCGTGGCTTACAATACAGGCTTCCCTTGGCAAAAATGCAATTGAATGTTATCGAGGAATACTGGAAGGCTGTAGCGAAAGTGCATTATCGTATAGGACGGTTGCAAGATGGGCTGAAGCATTGGGGAGGGGAGGATGTGATGCTTACGCATGCTGTGCCTGTAAGACAAACTGTCAACACATACTATTATTGACTATTGCCTATTTCTACAGCACCATGCAGTACATGCATTCACGTTTATTGCAAAAACAACCTCCTGTCGTGTTGCATGACAATGATCATGGTCATGTAAACAACGTCGCTCCTATAGCAACTGTGGCAGTGAGAAATTTTGGAACACCCTCCCTAGTCCCTACTCACCTGTCATGAGTTCTTGTAACTTCGATCTGTTTCCGAAGTTAAAAGGAACCCTTCTAAGGCCTTCGATTTCATCACGATGCATCTGTATTCCGCGCCGTAGGGCACTTTGCCACTGACATCAACAATCAGCACCTTGCCATTGGTCTCCAACGCCTTCCCGGTATTTGGCAAAAGGTTATAAACTTTGCTGGTGATTACACAAAAGGAATCAGTGTTGGGAAAAACTACTTTTGTTTTGTAGCAAACTACAACTACTTTTTAAAAAATGTAGTTAACTACACTACTTTTGAAACGTAGTCACTACTTCGCTACTTTTAGGAGACAAATTTTGCTAAAAGATTCAGTATACATTACATTCATATTTAAGGATATTGATATCCTAATTAGAGAAAACTATTGCTCTAATAAACAACTACCAGGGGAGTATTTGAGGGGGGCAGCGGGCTCCCTCCGAAACTGTAAAACAATTACTAAAAAGCAGCTATTTTGAAACATTTCTTTTAACTTTAGAACAATAAAGCTTAAAATACCGAATCATCTCCTTACCCCCAAAATGGAAGCCTATATATACACTACTGTCAACTACTGCTAATTATTGAAGTATTCAGAGCCGGATTATGACCAACAGGGGCCCTGGGCATTGATGAATTTGGGGGCCCCATCTATGAAATTTGTTTTATTTTTCATAAAATTTTGATATAAAAAAGAATATTTCAGAACAACAATTGTATTGGGAGCCCTTTCGATTCAGGGGCCCTGGGCAAAGTCCCGATTTGCCCATGGAATAATAAGGCTCTGAAAGTATTGCTGAAGCTAATTAAGTTTTAATACCTCTATGATAAAATAATTTGGGGATTTCATAAAAATAAATTGGGAAAGTGAGCTTTGAAAGCATGAGAAAGTTTGGTTGGTGAGTGTTTAATGGTACGAGGTCCAGAAAGGACATACTGCACCAAACTAGGTGCATAAATAGTATAAAAATAAAGTTTTCAGGTAAAAAGGTGTTGCTTAAAACAAGTGAAGCATGAGAAAAATCGTGAGAACCGATAAAGATTTTAAAAAAAAATCTTGGATGTCTGAACGGGAAAAAAAGGCTTTTTGAGAGCCCTTTCATGTTGTAGTACAAACATTCTAGTTTCTTGAGCGCAAATCAAAATTAATGAGTATAAGGCCTTTTTTCATGACTTACCAAATTAGTGATTTATGATGGATGACCCATGTAACATTGTATATTTTAATTCAAAGCATCATATATGCATATTATAAAATAATAATGAAAACAATTACTAATTAAATTCATGATACTATATCTATTAAAACATTACTTTTAAAAAATTCTCTATATATGTTTAAGAATATTTAAAAAAAATAATAATAAAATTATTGTTTAAAATTATTGTAATTAGCGATATATAAATTACAATGAATTAAAAATATAAATGTTTGGTATTGTGTTATTTTTATATTCCAGCATCGTTCACAGCGCTCCATGCCACTTCCACTCATATACCACATCCTCACACACTTACAATAAGTTAGTCATTTTTTTCTACTAAAATAATCCTAGGATTAATGTATATGGCAAAACAATGTTTGCCGTGTCAGCTAGTACATATATATAAATTTCTGTTCAAAAGACATAAGCCGGGTCAGCTAGTCAATATCTAATAATTATTTATATTGTTAATTTAAAAAATTGAAGCTGTATTAGTATAATTAGTAATACTAATTTTTATTTAGTTTTTTCAAATTTTGGGGTAAAAAACATATTTCTTGTGAATAGTATTTGGTTTATATATAAGGAAAACACAGGAATAATCGGTGTGTACCTGTTCTTCATACGGAAAAGATCAAATACATGGATCATCCGAATTAATTGTGACTTAACCCTGTCCGGAGAATCAAAATATTCGGATTTTCAAAAAGAACTTAAAAATTATCATATGAGTTCATACTAAAAGGAAATCTTGCTAAAACATTTAATAATTCACTTAGTGGTTAAATAATTGGAGCAGATAAATAAAACCATTAATTAATGTGAACTTATTATGCATTTTAAGGGAAGAATTTACATACGTATTTAATGAACAATATGTAAATACATATGCACTTACATAATACTGTACAGTAGGGTGGTCACAAGAAATCAACTTTCGAATTTTTGGGGGGGCACCCCCCAAAAAGTTGCCAATAGGCTTAAAAATGAGATTGGTAAAGTTTCAGCTCATTTGCATAATATTAACCCGTGCCGCATTGACGTTAGTTTAGAAAAACTGAGTTTTTTTTCAATAAAAGCAGTTTTTCCATCATAAAATCTATAAAAGTGAGTCTAGGAACATAATGTTGGTCTCGTTTCATAAGAAAACTTAATGCCTTGATGAGCTACATATCACTTTTATGTAAAAACTCACAGATTTAACCCTCCAAGCAGTTGTGATGTCAAATCCCGTCCACTTTATTCCAGTTTTCACTGCAATTCATCTATAATATTAATCATTTATAACACTGTGATATCATAAAATATGTTTGATATTAAAGCTTGTATGTAGTTTAGGAGCCTTTTTTAAAAAAATGCAAATCTTCCTATTAAAATTTTTATTTTTTTATAATTTAAAAAGTGCATGAAAATTTTACCATGAAAACAACTTTAGATTATTTGCCATTTCCAAAACGCTCATATCTAGTCCTGATAAAAGCATATACCGTATTTTCCGGTAATAACGCCGCACCGTGTATAACGCCGCAAATAGATAATTATTTCTATTTATAGAACTAGTTTAACGCCGCACCGTGAATAACGCCGCACCGAGAATAACGCCGCACTTTTTTAGAAGTATTATACAATCAAGCTTATCAAGTTTAGATGTGTTATTTTAGGTAATACTATAAAGTGGTACACATAAAACTAAACAATTATAATTAAAATAACTTACCATGTAATATGTAAATTTGCGATGTTTGTCGATACGTCATTATTAGTACAATTTATTTATCTATTTTTAGAATATACATATGCATATACATATATATATATATATATATACTACAGACTGTTTTCTACTTCAGAAAATCCGTCATTATCCTCGTTCTCAGTGTCATTTCGGAACATTTTTAAGTGTTCAGATGCAAAAAGCTCATCAACATCTGAACCGTTTTCATCATCGGAAGACACACTAGAAATTGCAGGAATCCCATTAGCGCTATTTTGTGAAAAATCGATAATTTCGGCTTTTTGAAAGGCTCGCTGTGCCATACCATTCGGAATTTTATTCCAGGAGTCCAAAATCCACTCGCAAACTTCGGTATAAGTTGCTTTACGGATCCGGCCTTCTTTCGTAAACGTATGATTTTCTGCCGACATCCACGATTCCCAGTGATGACGCATGCGAGCTTTAAATGCCCGATTTATACACAAATCCATGTTTCTATACGTACATGTTACTAAAACATATGCTACTATACAAAATGTTACTATACGTAAACACCGTGATGGGTTTTCGCCATGCGAGACTTTTATAGGAACGGAAAAAGATCCTGGATTATTTTGTTCCTTAACCAGATTTAAGGTTTTTTTTTTTTTTTTTTTTTTTTTTTTTTTGAGAGGGGGGTTAAATGATCAGCTGTAACTTTGGAACTACTTACAAGCCGCACCCAGTTATTGGCCGCATTTTTGTTTCCAAAAAAGAAAAATATTGTTTAACGCCGCGGCGTTATTACCGGAAAATACGGTATGTATGCGTTTTTCAGGACTAGATATGATCTGAATCCTAAAAGTTGGCTTTTATATGAAAATTCAAAAAATTCTATTTTGTCTTTCCTTCTTTTGTTTTTCTTTATTTTTTGTGTACAAATTAAAGGTTTTATTTTTGAGAAAATCTGAAATTTATAAAGAAAATGAAATTTAAGTAAAAGAATTAACAGAAAATAAGGTCAAAGAAGGCATAAAATTGAGAACGACTAACATTCAGATATATTTGATTATTAAACTTATGTATCTAAAAACAAGCACATTATAAAAAAAATAAATTATTAATGTTTGCAATTTTTTGTTAAAGTGACAAGGCTTAGATAATGTGGCTTTCAAAGAGTCTGGAAAAGTTTTTCTACATTCGGATACTACCTACAGTAAAAACGGATTTTGTTCTTCATCCTTGGTTAAACAGGAATTGAATCCTTGGATTAATTTTACGCCCCTTTCAGCTGAGTCATTAAAAACCTTAAAAGCTTTCAGTTTTTTCTTTTTCTTTCAAATAATACTGATTTTCATACCATACATCGGGATCAGTATTCAAAAATTGCATATTAAAATTAAATCTCTTTAAAAAAAATTACTGTTCGAGATGAAATAAAAAAATCAACTTCTTTGACCAATAAATGATCCACTTCGTTGAAACATTGTTACTCTTACATATTTATCATCATCATCATCAGTTTCTTTTTCAAATGCAATTAATTTTACAGCCATGCTTATTTTGAGTTTTTTTTTTTTTTTTTTTTTTTTGCCATACTGTCTTCAAAAAATGAAAATGCAACTTGCTCCAAGTTAAGATACCAAAGATGGCTTATCATTTTATAGATCTTTGTTTGCAGACTCTTTATCAAATTTTTAGTATTGAACAAGCGATTCTAATAATTTTAAGTCTTGATTGGGGCTGAAGTCTGAGTGAGAGTGTTGAACCATGCCTTTATATAAATATTTATTATAAATAAACAAATGTCTTTAATAGCTCCTTTTTCTAAATCTGTTAATGAGGCCTGATGTCTGAAAAGAAATATTTTGAGACAATAAATTGCCTTAGACATCCACCTGGCATAATGAGCAGCACCAGATACTCTGAAAGAAATGTCAATTTGGGGCGACTCCTACAAAAAATTAAATAATGTTGGATTAATTCTTTAGTTATCCCTGTTATTATTCTATAGTTAGTTATTATTCCATAGTTATCCCTGAGCTGTTGATTTCTTAAATGTTCTTCAAGAAAATTTGAAATTTCTTCCAAATTCTGTATTCTTTATGCAATACTTTCATTTTCAATAGCAGTTTTGTACTTTGTCTTGTCTAACTTAGACCACCCAATCTGAAATTTTTAAAAAATTATCCGGATGAAGAGAATTAGCTTTGCCCACTTCGCAATCAAAACAGATTTTAGGATGATTTCTAAAATATGGTGGCGACAAGGTAAATATAGATGATTTCAATCCTGCAGTTGCTGCTGCAAAAAATGCACCTTCCCCTAAGGCAACCAGTGGTATCAAAACACATTGCCTGAATTTTACCAACTGCCTCCCATTCTTCAACTGCTGTAAGTACAGCTTTTGCCTGAGAGTTATTCTCATATTATTTTCAAGCTGAGGAACTCCTATTAACTGTTCTTCATCGCCACAGCTAATTAAAATCATTTTTCTCTCTACAATTTCTTTATTAAAAATATGAGGAAGCATTTTTCCATCCCAGTGAACAACAGCACTCTCTAAATCAGAATTTTAAAATCTGCTTTTGATGAGATCAATTCTTGGTTTTCGAAATTCTTGTCTTTGGAGTCTTATTGCACGTCCAAGGTCTTTGGCGTCTTATTGGATGTCAAGGGTCCTGCACCGGAAAGATATTATGTATTAGTGTTGAACCACTTGAAATTTAAATCATAACGATAATATGGGAGCTAGGGGTGGCATAGACCCTCCTTGCCAATACGTATGAGCACTAGAGATGAGACGGGCTCAGCCCGAGCCCGAAAGCCCGAGCCCGAGCCCGACTCGGGCTCTGTAATTCACGATTGCGTTCGGGCTCGGGCGGGCTCGGGCTCGTGAAAAATTTCTCCTTTGAACATTCTCCTTGAAACAGATTTTAAAAAGTGATTCATGGGATAAATAGACGCACTTATTTAAAAAAAATAGCGGCACGGGAGACTAGAAGGTGTCTGAAGCTCCAAAATTTATTGTATCCTATTAATGAAGTAGTTAATTTTATTTGTCTTTAGCTGAAATTTTGGGCTCGGGCGGGCTCGGGCTCCAACTTTAATAATATTGCTCGGGCTCGGGCTCGGGCGGGCTGGGATTAAAAGTCTTCGGGCTCGGGCTTCAAAAAATGAGCCCGAACTCATCTCTACTGAGCACCCATATCCATTCTAAAAGTAAATAATAACAGGTAACAAAAATAGCATTTTAATAAAGTGAATTTGAGAGGTTTGACTTAGATGTGCTTCAACTGAAATACAAATCAAGATCTTTCTTTTGAAGAGCAGAAATACAAACTAAATAGTAAATAAAAATATTTCATGAATTGTAGTTTAAGTTATGAAAATTCTTGATTTATTTTTTGTTTATTGATGCAATTATTTGCATCAATAAACAAATAATACAAGAAACGGTCAAAAGTATTTAAAATTCTTAATTTATCTTTTTTCACTAATTTTACAAAAATGTAGATTTTGGTGCTTCGATTCACAAACTGACCTAAAAAAATACTAAATGCCATTAAATATTGGTTTTGTTGAGAGTAAAAGTTCGAAACAACCACATTTTTTATGAAATAAAACATGAACCAGGTTTGTAGAGCAAATAGTTTATACTAAATGAAGGAAAAACTTTATATTTTTGGCAAAAATCGTAATTTTTCAAGAATTCAACCTCAATGCGGCACGGGTTAATATTATGCAATTGAGCTAAAACTTTACTGATCTCATTTTCTAGTCAATTGGCAACTTTTAGGGGGGTGCCCAAAAAATAACATAAAATTTTTTTTTCCCCATATAACTTGTGACCAACCACCCTACTGTACAGTTTATACATTATCACAATTTAATGCAGTTTAAGTAATCTAAAAAATATTTTCACATGTGAAAGAATTGTAATTAAAGAAAATCTAAATAAAACTTGCTAGCTTTGAAGTTTAATAAATTTCATGTGTTTACTTTTGTAAGCACAAAATCGAGGCATGAACCAAAAGCAAATACACATATAAGCAGGAAGCTGTTTTGAGTCTAATATGGAAACCTTTTACCTGGCTCATAGCGACAAACAGGTGACAAAATAGAGGTTGAGAAAAATTTATTTAAATATTTGCACCAATCGGCACTGTAAATGGATTGTTTTATTAATATATCCCTTTAACTCCCCCCCTTGTTTGTGTTCTGTGAAGCCTAAATGAGGAGCATCTACCTATAAGGGGGGGGGGGCTTGGGCAGAGGACTTTTTAAGGGAGTCTAATGCATATTCATGTAACATCTGGAGAAAATCGTCCAAAACTCTAAACCATTAGATTGACAGCCACGCGAAGAGGAAGAATCCCAAACCTGCACACTAAGATGTTTCCCAGTGCTCCGCTTTTTATAAATTCAGCCATTTGTTGGCATGATTGAATAGAAAAGAAAGACTAGAACTACTGTAAATTCACACTTCAATGTATCCACTGCTTATTATTTTTAATGCTTTTTACTGGGCTCAAATTTCATCATGCTGTTATCAGGGCCGGCCCTAACAGTTTTGCCGCCCCGGACAAAAATATAAAATGCCGCCTCCCCACAGTAAAATTACTATTAAAAGAAATAAATTGCTCAGATACTGTTTTCATGCCTATAAAACTGGAATAGCTCTTTAAACATAACACAGCATAAGAAAAACCATATTTATTAAAATTAAAAGCCACACATTAAGCAAAAAACCAAAAGAAAGAGAGAAAAACAAAGAGTTTTTTTCTGACTTTTAATTCGGCAAAATTCCTGACTTTTTCTCTTAAATCAATTTGTCAACTAATTCATGTTCAATAGCTAATGTAGTTAAATTATTTAATCTATCTGGAAGAGTTGTGGAACATAAAAAATTTTTACTTAACTTTAATTTTGAGAAACTCTTCTCTGCACTTGCCGCAATTATCGGCAAAGAAAGCGAAATTCTCTAAGCAATAGCAAGATGTGGTGTAAAATCTA
The DNA here is from genome assembly GCA_038373885.1 of Cheiracanthium punctorium. Taxonomy (NCBI): domain Eukaryota; kingdom Metazoa; phylum Arthropoda; class Arachnida; order Araneae; family Cheiracanthiidae; genus Cheiracanthium; species Cheiracanthium punctorium. The sequence goes on from JAWZYV010011832.1 coordinate 407,004, forward strand.
TAGTTTAAATTAGCTTTAAAATTTCAATTGGGCTCTCTTTTTTGCCTAATAGGGCCGTAACTGACACTATTTCATTTACTAGATCAAGCGCGTTTATATTCCCCGATTCCCCCTCGGTCAGTATTAACTACAATTGTTTACACTATAAACAGTGTTAACACTGTTACTCTGTGTTACAATGTTCAATTAGCACTTTTTAGGAGTGTCTTTTAACACATTTATTCCGTGCAAAAATTTAAAATAATTACATTGGGTACTTATTAAATTAAATCTGAACTCTAAGGCTTTAACTCGCTTTGTTTACTGTAAAAAAATAAAACTATCTTAAATTTTAATTTAGGATCTTTCATCAGATCATCTCGTGATTCGCAATCAAAATTAATATGTTACGTGGCTGCTTAAACTCAGTGTTAGCCAGAATACTATCTCGTCGGTCAGTTCTCTTGCATAACAGAACATTTCATTTAAAATCACATCCAATCGAAGATCCTTTCAAAAATCTTTTCAGTTTCTTAAGCGTTCTAGAGCAGATGGTAAATCATTGTCTTTTGACTGCAATACCTTTCTTAATGGATTCACGCAATTGAAGATTTTGTACCAAATAATAATAGAGCATAGGAACACGAACTGTTTGAGAGAGTTAAATAATCTTAGCTTCATTGGAATGAGATTTGTCAATACCTTTATACCTTACCAAGAATGCGATCTGTTCAATTTTTTTGGCATCAGGAATGCAATCTAGAAATATGGGATAGTATTTGGCTTGTTGTATTTCATTAACAAACTTTAATTTGAATCCAACAGGAAATCTTGTGAAAAATCTATGCAAAATGTGTAAATATTTGTTTGCACATCACATATAAACAACTGAACAAGGGCGTAGCCACGATTTTCATTAGAGGGGGGGGGGGGGGCAAGACAAGGAGACCATGGAGTCCAACTGCTCCTCCCCCCGGTTTGTCATAATCAGACCCTATGACTAGGGGGGGGGCAACTGTCCCCCGCTGGCTACGCCCATGAAACTGAAGCGATTGAAATGAAATTTATAGCAACACCAAAAGTGGCAACTTAATTTAAACTGCAGTTGCTAAAATATTTCTAATTAGTTTAAAAGTTTTGAGATTTAAAACTGTTGTTTGAAAACTGTGTGTAAATGTAAGTTCTTCCATTGTTAAAAAATGGCTCAATGGAATAGAATGAAATTTGGAATTATATTGAATGGTAAGTTAATTGAAACAATAGATACCAAAATCGTTTTAAATAATTCATAGACTTTGAGATTTTATAAAAGTCGCTTTAAAAGTTTGTTCTGGCATCCATCAAAAACGGATTAAGAGAACAGAACGAAATTAGGCCATATGATGGATAACAAAGCATCATCGAAATTTTTAAAAGATTTGAATAAATTGAAATGGTTTGCAAAAGTTGCATTGCATTTTTTCTTTTCTTTTTTAGGAGGCGGGGAGAGAGGGAGAGGACGTCACTTTAAGGCGTCTGGAGGTAATACAATAGGTGGGTGTTCGACTGAAACAAATTACGTCGATTTCTTGTTTTTAATTATTATTTTTTTAATTTTGAGAAAATTGTGCAAAAATTTTACAGGCATAATATTAAAATTTCTAAAGTTAATAGAACAAAATTCAGTTACTAACGATGAGATAGTTTTTAAATAACATTGATTATATATATTTGTAGAGGGTCGTACTGACCCTATGAATTGACGAATTACTATTATGTGCTTCTAATTAGGCAGACGTCAAGCACACATTAACCAGGCTAAGTTACTTGGACACACACATTTAATAATTCTTCTATTTACACAGGTATGCTAGAAATATGGTACCACTTAGGTAAGAAAACAAAAACATCCACACAGGATTCACTGCTTAAAAAAGGACAAGAATACACGCCACCCAGGCATGCAAGCAAAGTTCCATCTCAGTTCAATATCTCCGGCCGTCTCTGTCAACTTCACTCTAACTAACTTCTCGCTTCTTCCGAATTCCCAGCCACGAAAAACAAAACATCACGTGACCTCCCACGTCAGGGGGGGGGTCTCACTGGAAGGGGTGAAGCAGCTGCTCTGTGATTGAAACTTCGGATTCTACATATATATATATATATATATTATTTTGAAAAAAATTTGTGTGACCACTTCGTGAAAACAACTAGTGGTCAGACAAAAGGGAATGAAATGAAATTTTGTTAAATAGTAGGCGGTTAGTAAATTAAAATTTCAGGTTTTTAATTTTCTACAAATTTGAATTATTTTTGAGGTATGACGTAAACTGTGTTAAAGTTTTTCGCTCATCAAGTAAAATCACCAAAATATAATTCAACCGGACGTTGCAGTGTTAAATATCGGCTATTTGCTATTATAAAGAATTTTCCAGATATTCTCTTTTCAGTTTAATATTCATTACTAGCATCTTCTTTTGCAACTTTAAATGACTTCTTGATGTAGGAAGCTCATCCACTAAAAGAAAACGTTAATTTTGAATGTAAAATATTTTCTCTATTGACAGTTTGTCTCAGTAATTTCTTACTCTCTAACCTGTAATCTTTGAACAATATACAAGAGTTATAACTTTGCTTTCTATATTTCTGCCAGTATGTTAATTCCATTTTTGTACTACTACATTGCAAACGAAATTTCATGCGGTTAGTAAAAATCCATCAATGACGGATGGGTACATCAGCTAGTAAAGTTATATAGAATGATATTCTTTGGAATATTTTTTAACAATTCTTTTACTAATACGAAATGTATTTTCATATTCGAGCCAAAATGCCACCCCTAAAATTTGCCGCCCCGGACAGGGGTCCGGTTTGTCCGGCCCTAGGGCCGCCCCTGCTGTTATTCATTTTAACAAGAACTACACTCTCGTTACAAAAACTGCCCAGAATACAGATGTAGGTTTAAGTAACATTAAATTATGTAAAGTTCGGTATCGGCCGATACCATAACTTAAAAGTATCGGTATCAGCTATTTCTGAAAATGAATTTATAGGTAAAGTATCAGTATCGGTCGATCCCTAGTCGATAAACATCTTTTAAAATGTGCCGACTTCATTGGCGTAACTGGCCTGATTTTCTAGGGTGGGCTACAGCCCCCTTTATCTTCGCGGTAGTATATTATATGTAAGCGAGCATTACTATATTATTATTAATTAGTATTAGTTTAATATAAGTCCCGCAGTAGCTAGCCCATACCCAAGGGGGTGCATTTGTAGGCCACTACCCCCCCCCCCAGAAAAATATTTGCCGCCCCCTGCGACTACCCGTAGAATATAATGTATCGAATTCTTTTAAGTGCACCTGTAAAAAGTTATCAATCTTATATACGACATACATTATATAACATATATAAATTTTGTAGCAATCGATGCATATTTATGGCTGTTAGGAGCATAGATGGACAGATAGAACAGATGGACAGACAAACCAAAGTCATACACACTTTAGTCTTATTTGAAAGTGTTAAAACACATCAGAATCACTAACAATAGTTAAGATATCACGATAATTTCATAACGAAAAATTAAGTCAACCAGAAAACATTGAGCGTGTGCACTGTTAAGGGCATTCTGCCACCACTGAAATTTTATTAACACACGCAATTAGCAAAAAGAATTAAAAAAATAAAATTGTCGAAAACATATTTTCATAACACTTAAAAAATCTCTGAGGATGGGGGAGAAGAAAACAATCAAACATGCATACTCATACTGGGGGCACTGCCCCCTTTGTTGAATCATCTGGCTACGGGCAGACGAAGTGGCCTAGTCACTAAACAGCTGCATTTAAAATATGTTAATGGGTCCTGAGGGTGCCGATTTCAGGTGCTAGGTCTCTCGTCTGGAATTGGCTCAAAATTAGGAGACCCGGAGTTAAGATCAGTTTTCCTCCCACTGGAGCGCATTAAAATGGAAGCTGCTTCGTTTCGCTGATCCCCGCCCTATTGGGGGATCTGGCACCACGCGGCTATTGCTAAAGGGCATTTGAAACAACAACAGTTTATCACACTTAATTATACATTAAAGTTGATATAGTTTAAGAACATATTAAACATATCGTTTACAGGTGGTTTATGTGTGCATCTTAAATTAATGGTTCCAAAAGTCCTCTGCCCAATTAGCAGCTTTCAAGGGGCACCAACGTTTAGAAATCTCTTAACGTCTGATGAGGGTCTAAGCAAATACATATGTATTCAGTGTAAGCGCTATAGTAGGGTCTAGGTATAGTAAAGTTGCCTTGCGCTAAGCAAGGCGCAACAAGTGGCGCTCATAGCGCTACTTGTTGGATAAATTCGGACTTGACGTTTTTATCACAAAAACGATCAGAGAAGAGATATGGGAAAAGTCATCTATAAAGTTGTTAAAATCATCGATTTAGTAAGAAAAGACACCTTAATATTAATTTGTATGTGGTTCTCTTTAGTTCTCACAAGCAATAATGTTACGCATGAAAGGCACATCTGTTTGGTAGAATTTTCCAAAACTGCATTTACCTGACTTTAAACTCATTTATCCTTCTATGCTAAAAGTGTTTTCTGTCAGTAACAATACACATCTAGACGCTGATCTGCAATTCCCGCTGGAAGATGTTCAATATGGTTGGTGACACACTGGCAAAAGTATCAGTAATTTTATCAGTTGAATTTTACCCCGTCAACTTTTAACATTAATTTGCTCAAAATCATAGCAGTAACTCATATACAGTTAAGTGCATAATTTAGTCCTAATCCTGCACACATTACTTTTCCTGCAAAACTAATCATACTATAAAACCCCAAAAATTCTGAAAAGCCAGTTTCCAGTGTCAGATCAAGGGGGGGGGGGCTTCATCCTCCCCCCCCCCCCCAAAAAAAAGAAAAGCTTAAATGTAACATTTTACTTTATTGTACATTTTCTGTATGTCAAATAAGCTACAATTAGCCCTTCCCAAAGCAAATTATATTGATTTAATGTTACATTTTTCTTACATATTGTTTAGGTCAAATATCTTAGAAATTAGCCCCCCCCCCCCAAAAAAAAAAAATTCTGTATATGTCACTGCCATTTTCTAACTATCGAGTGCCAGAGGGTGGGCTGAGGGGGCTACACCTAACCCCCCCCCCCCGAAATGGGACCCTTTACTTAGCTTACAGTTTTATATATAGCTTATAATTGAACTTTAGCTTACAACTTCATATACAGCCCCCACCCCCAAAATAAAATCCTGGCTACGCTACTGTCAGTGCCGAAATCTCTTCACCTGCAGTAAGAAGATACTCCTAAATATAGACAGTATACGAAAATATGATTTCTATTTCTCGCTAGCGCCTCCACATGGCACAGTGGTTATGCTACTGAAAATGGTAGACGGCCGAAGTGTGAAGGTCCCGGGTTCGGGTCCCATCGCGCGGCTGTCGATCTAATGGTCTGGAGTTTTGGTAGGTTTTCTCCAGCTGTAACGCGAATATGCGTTAGAATCCCTTAGAAAGTCCTACTACCAAGGCAGCCCCCATTGGCAGATCGCCCTAGTGTAGCATTGCCATAATCACACACAACCAACTTATTTCTCGCTAACTGTTAATGACCGCAGAGATGATTTTGAGCCACAACCTCCTTTTGAAACTTACAACCAGGTGCCTATTATTGCATGGGTACTTGTGGCACACATAAAAATAGGCCAAAAAATTGTGGTTAAAGGTATGTACAAGGGCACAAAAATTGCCTAAAATTTGAAAAGTGTCCTGGGTGCAAATATTTGATAGTCAGGCCATGCTTACAATACTCCTATTCTTAGTCCCGGTAAAAGCATATTCACGGTAAGCATGCGCACATAGCAAAAGTCTTCTAAGCAAAGTGATGTAGATGTAGATATCTCATTGATGAAACCATACTTCACCGCTCTCTTCCGTCATTCCTATGAAAGTCCCCCACCCCTGGTCAGCAAGAGAAAAAAAAAAGTAAAAAGATGGGCCCGAGAAGGGAGTTTCCTTGACCTCTGGCACTCAGTATGGGGAGTAAAAATTGCTTGAAATGGAACAGCTACTTAGAACTTTTCAATATGATCTTTTGCAATTGTTTTTTCCAGCTTTTCACATTAATGAATTTTCTGGTGTAACTAGTTAATTCTTACCACTTATCGGAAAAAGGTTCACATTTTTCTAGGGTGGGCTTAGCCCACCCTAGCCCCCCCTCTGTTACGCCAATGGCCGACTTGAGAGAGAATGTGAAAGATAAAAGCCATTATTGGGCTTTTGGGTAGCAGTGATTTTCTAATTGTTGTTAGTCTCTTGGTCTTCTTTATGCATTATTAGAAGCACTTGATATTAATACTTAACAGTTTATTATTAATAAGTGATCAATTCATAGAATCCGATAAATTAAAAGAAAGAAATCTGCTGATTGCATAAAAAGAGCATTCCAAAAGGCCATTTCTCAAATTTTTACTTTTCACTGAGATGGTAAACTTTTATCAATATAATGTGTCAGAGATACAAATGATTCAAGACTACCAACTAATGCAACTTTTGATGACAAAGAACAGCTCGCTGGTTTTCCAAAATATTCTACTGAGAAGGATCAAGCACATCACTGTCAAATCAATATCTTCTGGGTGCAAAAAGTTTATTATTACCAGTTTTTATTAGCAGTTATTATTTTACAATGCTCTGACTGAGTCCCATGGCTTATTTTTTTTAGCGATCACAGTTCCCCGTATAATGCTCAGAGTCACACAGAAGCCTTTTTTTATGAAAATTTGGTTAGTAAACTAGTCGTAATAGTCAAAATGTTGAAATCTCCAAAAAGTGCACATAGCAGATAGTCATTTGACAACAACGATATACTTTTTGGACTATTTTAACACATTGTTGTCTGGCAACTATAGGCACACCCACAGAGGGGGCTATGGGGACTAAAGCCCCCACTAAAGGTGGAGTGTTAGAAGTGGAAAGCTTTAAAAATTGAAAATTGTAACTAATGAATTAATGTATTTTATTTTTAAAAATTGTCTTAAAATTATTTCTAAAATACTTTAAAAAAATAAAAAGATGCTGGTTTTTAAATAAATACTTATAGTTAGTGTATGAAACACAGTTTAACTCAATTGCAATGTCATTGTAAAGATCAGATAATTATTTGATTCTATAAGGAGCTACATTGATTGTGAGCTTGTGTTCTAAAGGCAAGTCAAGTGGTTCAGAATATTTTGACATTTTAAGAGAGTTGTAAGTATAACAGAGGTCACTATAGAGGAGTATTTGTAGCCCAGCCCTCCTAAACTAAAATACTGGGTTCGCCACTGCTGGCAACTAAGGTGCAGATTTCATGCAGTGGCACAACCGTTTCAAACACTGACTGCTTAGATGGTGCATTAATCCTTTTAGAATAAGGATATATAGAATAAAGATTATATAGAAAAGTTATAGTTATTTATTTCCATGCTGTCATCACACGTATGATTTAATCGTTTGTAGGTGTATTCGAAAGCAAAATGTACAAGGTAGAGAAAAATCCTGACAAACTACTTTTCAAAAACTTAAGAAAAAATTGAAGAAGTGTCAATATTAATAATATAAAAAGTGGGAAACAGCATGTGGAACAGCTTCAATGAGACAGAGATTAAAGAAATATTAGTAATTTTGGAAAAGAATTAAACAAATAAATACTAGGAGACGGCATTAAAGAACTTACCGAACTACACATAATGCTTCTTGGAGGATAGCCTGAAAATAAATTAAAAATTCATATTTAAGTACTATGCATCAAGCTTGATGGCAAGAGAAATTTACTTTTTAGAAAACAGCTTTGTTCAGATTGCAGCTTACTTTATCCCTCAAACATGATAAGGCTTTGAAAATTATTTCATTATTCATTGGAACTGTGTACATGAAACCATGGATAGCATCTAGGCAAGACCTCTGCTTCTTAAAATCTTTAAAATTGTATGAAATCCTTGACAAAACATTTTCACGAGAAGTTTTTAAAAGAAATTTATGCAGCACTTCCGGTATTTATCAGAATTGTCAATTTTATCCTTTCCCCCCCCCCCCCAATTAAAATGTTTATGTGTTAGTGATTGAAACTCGTTGCAAACCGAGCTCGGGAGTATCTTACCCATGGAATGGACATATTCCTTCTGTTTACAAAGTAGCTAATTATTATTTAGGAATGTTATGTTTATACTTTGTAGTTTTGTTACTACTGTATTTTCCAGTAAACATTAGATGATTTTGTGTCTACTAAAACCAAAAACTTTCTAAATCATTTGGATGGGTTAAACTATTAATGAAGAACAAAAATAATTTGCTCCTCGTTCTGTGCAAGATCATCACAACTTTTATCGAGATTGCAAAATATTCATTTTAAAAAGAAAATAGCCACTCTAATTATTAGTTCTGCAGCAAGAAATATATGAACGTATTGATATGAGTGAAATAGTTTTAACAGATACTCGAAATACTTCGATAGATATTTTATTATACTTATTAAAAAGGAGAGAGGAAATTTACATGAGTTACGGTAGTACAGTAATGGATACCTCATTACACGAGATCTTGGTTTGCTGCCATCTGTCTATTACAAAAATGTTATTTTTATGGTTATTAAATATCTAAACGGTTAATGGAGTTCATGGAGTCAAAAGTCTAAACAGTTATTAGAGTTCATTGAGTCTGGATGTACTACATCACTCCCCTTTTTATTGAAGATAACGCTGAGGTTTAATGCGTCGGCGTGGTGGGTTCCGACGATTACAAGTAGGTGTTGTATTTGCACTAAGCTGTACAGAAGAGTTGGTGGATGGTGCAACTTGTTGTGATTGTTCTTCTATCACCGCAGAAGTGGTTTCTGATTCTGGGCTTTGTCCGTTATGGGGTCATCATAAATAAATGGGGTGGTTTTCCTGCTAATATTCGGGTCAATATGACTTGTGAGTTGGGGATCTTCAGTTGAATTCGGTCGAAGTTGGTCAAGATGTGCAAGGTACCGTTTGTTGTCAACATCCACAAACCAGGTGTTCACTCCCTTTTGTTGAAGAAGAGTGCCCTTGCTCCATTTTTGGTTTTTGTGGGACCTTACAAAAACACTCTGACCTGTTTGAAAGTTGCGATTACTATTATGTGCTCTATCATAATACTGTTTTTGTGATTTTTGCTTCTCTTTCACATCGATAAAAGTGCTTGGATGCAGGAGATCTAAAGGTGTGCGTATTTGTCTGCAAAGGAACAGCTCAGATGGAGTACGCCCGGTTGTGGTGTGAGGAGTAGACCTGTAACTCATCAAAAACCGAGCCATCTTTCTTGCAAAGGTTGTTTTATCCTGTATATCAGATTGCATTTTGCTTAACGCACGCTTAAATGTCTTCACAGACCTCTCTGCAAGGCCATTTGCTTGTGGCCTATATGGTGGTGTCAGTGTGTGTACGATGCCATTGCACTTGAGGAAGTGTTCGAAGTCCTCAGAGGTGAACTGTGGACCGTTGTCCGATACCAGTTCCAGTGGTAGACCATATCTCGAAAAGATGTTTTGTAAAACTTCGATGGTGTTAGCTGCTGTAGTGGAAGTCATGGACATGACTTCAAGCCACTTTGAATAACTGTCCACCAAAAGCAAAAAATTTTTGTTGTCCTTTTGTGCAAAGTCAATATGTATCCTGTCCCATGGTTTTCTGGCCCATGTCCATGGTCGTAATGGAGTAGCCGGAGGTTTTTCAGCATTTTCTTGACAGGATACACACTTTCGGACCATTTCTTCGATTTGATTGTCTAAGTGTGGCCACCATATATGGCTACGGGCCACAGCTTTCATTTTTGTCATTCCCATATGAGTGTCATGCAACATTTCTAGGAGAGCAGCTCTAAACTTTTCAGGAATGATGACACGCATTCCCCATAGAACACAGTTACTGTCAACAGATAATTCCTCCCTACGGTTGAAGTATGGTTTGATTTCTTCACCCTGAGGTTTGGAACACCAACCATTTTGGACATATTTGAGAACTTGACCAAGAATTGCATCATTTCTGGTTGCTGCTGCGATCTCTTTACTTGTGATAGGTAAGTCATCACAATAAGACACTTTATACACATCTGATGAAACTTCTTCACCGTTCATTGGAGCACGGGACAGAGCATCAGCATTGCCATGCTCACTTTCCTTTTTGTACTCTATGTGATACACAAAAGAGGATAACAGGACAGCCCACCTTTGTAAACGTGCTGCAGCAATTGGTGGTACTGCTTTGTGTGGTGAAAAGATTGATACAAGAGGCTTATGGTCTGTCACCAAAGTGAACTTTCTACCATAAAGGTACTGGTGGAATTTTTTTACACCATACACAATGGCTAATGCCTCCTTCTCAATTTGAGAATAATTTTGCTCCGCTTTGGAAAGTGTGCGGGAAGCATAGGCTATTGGGCGTTCCTCATGCTCTGTGACGTGTGAAAGAACCACTCCCAATCCAACAGGAGATGCATCACATGCCAGCTTTAGAGGTAACTTTTCATTAAAATATACCAGCACTGCATCAGAAGTTAAGATGTTTTTACTAAGCTGGAAGGCTTCAGCACACTCAGCAGACCATTCCCATGGGGTATCTTTATGCAACAAGTTGTATAAAGGTGCAAGGAGCATGGAAGAATTACGAATAAATTTTGAATAGTAATTCAACAGCCCTAAGTAAGATTTTAATTCAGTTACATTTGTAGGTGTTTTAATCTCCTTGATGCACTTAATCTTATCAGTTGTTGGATGAATACCCAACTCATCTACAATGTGCCCAAGAAATTCAACGCTGGGTTGCAAGAATTTACATTTCTCAAGATTGAGTGTCACATTATACTCAGATAATCTTTGGAAGACACATTTCAGGTTTTGCATATGCTCTTTATCACTTGAGCCTGTTATCAAGATGTCATCTTGAAAACATATGACACATTTTAAACCTTGCAGAATTTGATCCATTATGGATTGAAAAATTGCTGATGCACTATTTATACCATATAGCAATCTTGTTGGCTGCACTAAGCTTAAATGAGTATTCAGTGTGAGATACTCTTGTGATTGTTTATCTAATTCAACCTGTTGGTAAGCATGACTCAAATCTAATTTTGAGAACAGCTTACCACCACATAAGGCATTAAACAGATCTTGTTGTGTGGGAAGTGGATACTGGTTTTGATCAATCAACTGATTTACCGTAATTTTAAAATCCCCACAAAGCCTTACATCATTATTCCTTTTGGGTACTACAACCAAAGGAGTTGCCCACTGGGAATGCTGTACAAAATCCCATACCCCTCTCTCTTTAGTTTTTAAGATACATTCTTCAACTTTTGGCTTTAGAGCATAAGGCACAGGGCAGGCTTTACAAAATTTTTGTTTGGCCTCCTCTTTTAATTTTAGAGACGCTTTTCAATGGTGTATAGGTTGATTACTTTCGGCAAATAATTCACTATACTCTTTTTTAAATCTTTCGACAGTACAATTATTCAGACCATCTGTTTTACTAATTTTATGTACCGAAAAAATCTTTTCCCAATTTAATTGAATTTCAGTAATCCAGTTCTTCCCAAACAATGAAGGTCTGTCGCCTTTCACAACAATAGCAGACAGATTATGTGTTTGTGCTTCATATGACACAGTGACATCAACTTCACCCATTACCTCAATGGGTTGTTTGTTATTGTCATTTAGAACTATATTTGTAGGTCTAATATTTATGTTAGGCAAATTGTCTCTCAGGAATTTTTTGGATACAATGCTGACATCAGCAGCAGTATCAAATTCCATGTTGAGGAACTTTCCACATATTTTTAGTGGCACAGTGTATTTTTGAGTCACTTTATTGACTGATTGTATAGAATATAATTCATATTCCTCACTATCTTGCACAGATACCAGATTTGCACTAAGACTCTTACCTTTTGATCTGCACACTGGAGAAATGTGCCCAGTTTTCCCACAGGAATGACACTTGGCATTAATGTATTTGCAAGATTTAGCTGAATGGGACGCGCCACATCGGTAACACTTTGTGCTGCCGGCACTTTTATTTGCACTATGTTTCTTAGACATAGTTTGATGTTGCCCGGTTCTTTTGTTTTGTGTATTAACTTTATGCACGGTTCCGGATCCTAGAATCTTTATCGTAGAAGAGTCAAGCTCAGCCAGTTCCATAGCTAAAGCGATCTCCTACGCCTCCTTTATTTTCAAATCCTTCTTCGCGAGCAAGCGCTTCTGAGTAGCTTCGCAGCGAAGACCGCACACAAAACGATCCCTCAACGCGTCGTCCAGGAATGCGCCGAACGCACATGTAGCCGAAAGTCTCTTCAGCTCCACCATGTATGCAGCAATGCTCTCGCCGGCTTCCTGATTTCGCCGATGAAAGCGAAAACGCTCCGCAATCAGGATTGGTTCGGGGCGGAAGTGATTTTCCAGCTTCTTTTTTAACACTTCATAAGTGCAGTCCTTCGGTACTTGCGGTTGCAATAGATTTCGCAAAAGTTTGTAAGTCTGTGGGCCCAATACTGAGATCAGGACAGCTACTTTTTTACTATCTGGCACCTCGTTTGCAGCCAGATACTGCTCTAGGCGCTCCATGTATAAGGCAAATTCCTCATTCGCCTCATCGAAGACAGCAAGATGACCGATTAGGCCTAAGTTCGCCATGCTTTGCTTACTTACTACAACGGGGAAAATTACTTCCGTGAACGGGTACAATGGTTCGGTTACTTCACCTCGTCGCCAATGAAATAGTTTTAACAGATACTCGAAATACTTCAATAGATATTTTAATATACTTATTAAAAAGGAGAGAGGAAATTTACATGAGTTACGGTAGTACAGTAATGGATACCTTGTTACACGAGATCTTGGTTTGTTGCCATCCGTCTATTACAAAAATGTTATTTTTACGGTTATTAAATATCTAAACAGTTAATGGAGTTCATGGAGTCAAAAGTCTAAACAGTTAATAGAGTTCATTGAGTCTGGATATACTACAATGAGTTGGTCATTTATTGAGTATAATTTTTATTTAATAACTTCCTCTTTGTCTTCTAACACGACAGCCCCTGGTGGCCAAAGCTTTTAATTAATAACTGATTAATTTATTTGTTCTAAATACCATGCATTGTGACATTGAAAATTCTGGCTCAAGTCAGAACGAGTTAATTTCATCCTAGTGGGCTGAAACATAATGTGTTAGTTAATCTTATCAAAAAGAACAATTTAGGGAGCGGGAAAAAAATTTCACAAAAAAAAAAATTTGACCCAAAATAAAGAACATCTTTATGTGTGTTGTTAATCACTGTAATGTCATTTATTATTTCTTTGCTTTTTGTTTCAGACCGTAGCTTTTATTGAAGCCCAAACCACCACCCTCGCTATCAATTTCAATAATGTTAAGAAAATACACAACTTGAATAAAAGCTATGGTCTGAAACGAGAAGCAACAGAAATAATAAATGACATCATGGCAATTAATGACACTACACATGTGCACATCGACGAAAGTTGGTGGTCACAGCTGAAGTATAATAATAAAAGAACAAGAGAAGCAACAGTCAAGAAAACACCTGAGAATGGCCATGTGCATGGCTGAAAGTGCTAGTATATGCAAAAAAAAGTATTGTTATGTGTGTAAAATTTAATTGAATTTGTATTTTCATCCTACTTATACATGTTTATTTTGTTTTTAAAAGGTCAACTTTTATCAATACGAAAATATTCCTTTTATAAAAAGAGTGGCTTTCAATTTATATTGCCAGTAAGAGGCTATTTTTTTTTATAAGTATAATATTTATAACCTTTCTCATTTTATATTGTTACGAATTTTCGGGGCAACCCGCTGCTCTGTGGCTTAAAATGGTTTAAAATTCGTATTCTATGCTTCAAATAGATAAATTTTGCTTTTTGTTGCATCAAAATCGGCCAATTAGAGCCGGAGATATGGAGGTTTCAGTTTGCCATTGTTTTTCAATGGAGGTTCTAGAAAACTCGAGAAATATTAGTCCTAGAGCTTAGATCTCTCAAAAGTCGCCAAGCTTGGCGACTTTTTGGTCATTTGGCGCGATTTTCCCATTGGGGCCTGGAAGTTGTTTTTCCTGCATTAAAACGCATAATAACCTAACATTTCTCTTCTATAACGTAATCAAAATTCACGCTTTATGTAGAACCCTCGAGAAATTGACTTTTCTGGAAACCTCTTGTACCGGTTACTTCCCACACATCGGCACGCCAAGAGATCGCCAACAATTTCACCCCCTTTTCAAGAAGGGTAAGTCAGTGACCCTGCAGATCTAGACTCACAGAAAATAACACGAGGATGTTCCCCGTTCTAAAGAGGGGATCTCAAAAGCGGGAAGATAGCAACCCATAAATTACTCCAGCCAGTGTCACTGTGAAATCCGTGTGTGATACATGCAACGCTTTGAAGTACAGTATTTTCCAATGAATTTCATGTATTGATATCGGAGATGTCTAGCAAGGGTATAATAAGAGTTCCTTTATCAGCAGCAATAATTAAAACTTGGCTTTAGAAAAATATTTTAAAACTTACAATCGCTTGTTTTGAAAAAAATTTTTTTTTTAAAATATTTTATTCTTTTTTTTTCACGATTTTAAAATTCGCTAATTTTAATTTAAAATGCGTGCGCTCACTGTCTCAGGAAGGAAGGAAAAAAAGAAAAGAAGGGAAATTTGAAGGAAGAAAATTGCGTTAACTATTTACATATATTTACGTTAAAATTTGCTTATTCGTTTTAGTTGTGGACGCAGGATCTTATTTTAGGCTGGGTAACGGAGCACGTGACATGGCGCTTCCATTTTATAGTTGTCCTAGAAACTGCACAGATAGTATCAAAACACGAACTAAAATAATCTTTCACACATTATGAAGGTTTAATTTCTACCTGAAAATCAAAGTAAATTATCTGAATATTTTAATTGAATCCAACAAATTATTCGAAGAGTTTAGTTTCATAAACTGACATTTATTTTCTTATTTTATAAAGATAGTTGCAAGTTATGCATAAATTTAATAATATCTGATGCTGATAACTAATAAGTAGTTCGACAAAATCCTCTAAAGTTTTAGACATTCTAAAATTTAAACTTTTTGGTCAGAGAAAAGAGAAAATCAGATTTTTTTTCAGAAACATATATCGTAATTTATTGTGTTCTCTTGAGTATTCATAGAGCCTGAAATATTTGACCCATTAACCGTATATAGAACATTGTAAAACTAAAATAAAAAATAAAAAAACCTGTAAAATTTTTTTAAAGCATTTTCTTAAATTCATGTTAAATATTTTTAGCAATTCCCCTAAAGAACTCTTGAGCAATGTGACAGAGGCGTTTAAAAGTTTAATGTTAAGAAAATCTTCATGCACGGGTGATTTGTGCAACGTAAATTAGTTTCATTTAAGTAATATTCCGCAATAATTTTGTTTCGGGGTTTCCCGCAAGTACCCTACAGAGGGTGTTCACACATTTTTGTAACGATTTTGCAAAAATATATATAGAAATAAATATAAGAATTTTATTTCCTAATGTGTTCAGTCTGATAGCACTTTCTTTGAACCATCATATTACATCTTGATTTCAAAGATTAAAGTCCTTTTCTTAAAACATCAAGGCTGATATTGTTCCACTCCTCCATCACAATCTTGTATTACTATAATCTTTTGTAGTAATATATGAATGCATCTTGTGTATGCGTTATTATGGCAACGCTATACTAGGGCAGTCTGCCAAGGATGGGGGGGTGCCTAGGAAGGAGAACTTTCTAAGGGGTTCTAAAACGTATTCACGTTACATCTAGAAAAAACCTACCAAAAATCCAGACTGTTAGATCGACAGCTGCTCGGTGGGATCCGATCCGTGACCTTCACTCTTCGGCCATCTACCATTTTCAGTGACATAACTATTGTGTGATACTAAGGCTATAAATGTATTTTAAAGTAGAAATATAATTCAACTCATCTTCGTTTAGAAATATATTTAATTTTATATTTCAATTCCATTCATTATCACTGAAAAATAACGTTCAATAAATACTTGTCACACATTTTTGCTTTCATGGCTTTTAAGATGCAATTTATTCCAGGAAAAATTCATGTATATGTAAAAAAAAAAAGTTACTATTACATTTGTTTGTTCATCTTAAAATACACTGGAATAAAATAAAATAGAAGTTTCTGTAGAAAATTTTACTTAATTGAAGTTTTAGACGTATTTCGTATTTTGTGTGTATTAAGAAAATACATGTATTTTGTGTTTTTTCAATTTAGAAAGCATTTTGTATTTTGTAATTTTTTGTGTTTGAATAAATGTAATTTGTATTTTGCATCGAAAATACATTCTTTTATGTATTTTACCCAACTCTGCTTCTGTAGCTGCTTTAAAGAGCATTGCAGAGCAAGCAGTAATTATTTTTATTTCCAATGGAGGGGAGTAGAATACTCCCCTCCATTGCACTGGAGAGAGTATGAGGGAACGTCCTCTAAGTGAAACTGTACTCCCCCTCTCTGTACAGCGGGGCATGAGGGGGAGAAAAGCAATAAACTTTAGGTTTACCACTGCCGATCTGTGGGAAGATAGGCTTGTACCTCCTGCGTCGGCTATTTATAGAAGCGCGCGTCGCCCCGACAGTTCAGTGTTGATCAAGCTTTGAGAGAGTGAATACGCTTGCTTTGTGAAGGAAGCTGTGTTTCGCGCTGTTTGTGAAGCTTTGAATTTAAGTGCTGTGTGTAAATTCTTCAGCGCTGAGTCTTGAGAGACTGTTAGTGTTATTTCTCGTATATTTTCACTGAATTCTTGCCAGTGAAAGTGTTCTATTTTGTGTGAGAAATACAGCTTTTGTGAGAGCTTCTGATCTAAGCGAACTGTTAAAAGCACATTACTGCTAGATTGTGCTTGTGAATTGTGTACAGCTGATTGTTCTACGAAGTTCTAGAAGCAATAAAGTTTGTGTTCCATCCTGACAAGTGACTTTTTACTTGAACTTTTTATACCAACTGGACTTTAGAATGACGAACCCCAGGAGTAGCAGAGTAATTCTGCAACAATATCAATTGTTTATACACTGGATTAACTCTAATCATTAATAAAAACCATAACACTATCTTAATTTCTCAAATCAAACTCATAAGCATAAACATCAAGAGATGGTTTAAGATACAGTCATATTTTTCACATAATGAAAAAACACTTTTCAAAATTAAACGAGAGGATTTATGCTTTTTTGCAAAAGCATTTAGAGAAAACAGGTTGTATAAAAAGTCATGATTTTTTTTCAAAAAAAAAAAAGGTTAATAAGATTTTTTTTTAATTTAAATCAGATTTTTTTTTGATGAAGTCAGACTTTGAAAAAGTAGGCGGATCATATTTTTAATTATTTTATATAAAGAATATAGACAGTAAATATCTAGTTGTTGATAGTATAAATATGTAAATAAAATATTGCTTTGGTATGCCAAAAATAATGATAATTTTGTCCAAAGTGGGTGATTTTGGAAGCATTTGACTGATTGTATACTGACTTACTTTACAAATTTAAAAGTGAAGATTTCAAAACTAAAAGATTACAGAAATGTTATTCATATGCAATAACAATAATTGTATTATATACAACCTCTTTCATCTTGTGGGCCAGAGAAATTTAAATATATGGTATCCAGGGTTAATCAAGTAGTTCATTCTTTCAAATTTTCTGCAATATATTCTTAAAGACAATGTATTAAAGACTACTTGATGGATGCAATGACACAATTCCAAATATGTATTCATAGGTTTCTTTGCAAATTAAGTTCTTGAAAATACGATGACACACGTAAGAAAGGCAATCCGGTGAAGAAAAAAGAAAAACTATTCACCTAACTTAATTTTTTTTTTTTAAATTATGACCAATCAAACATATTGCAGACATGACATAAAAGCTCACAATACTGTGGAATCACCCAGTTATCAAATAACTTGAAAATATGATTAAATTATAACAATATTTTCTGGTACAATGTTTATGACAGTTGCAAACAAATTTGAAATTATTAATTTTTTTACAATTCCTTTTCTTAAAAATTTAATTCATATATTCTGATTTGTGTTTTTCAACATTCAACTGGGTTGGAGGTCGAATGGAAGAGGTGTCAGGAGCTAATAATGGTCTGTCAGTCAGAAGTTGTGCATCCCTGATTTAAATCAAGGTTTTTTTTTAAAAATCAGTTGACTTATATCATGATTTAAGTCATTGACAACCCGGAGAAAAATGTCTCATGCTAGCAAGATAGCCCTTTTTCCTTTCTAGCCTTTTAGAGCATTTTTTGCTAAAGCTTTTTTCTTTCTTTTTTTTTTTTTTTTTTTTTTTTTTTTCATTTTTACTTTTTTTGTCAAAATTTTTTGTACTCAAGCTTAAACGCAGCTTAAACTCGAATCAAGAGACATCAAATGGTTATACTTCTCTCACTAATGATAATTATCTATTTTTATTTGCAATTTTGTGATTGTGTTGGAGTAATTATGACCACCTCCTTATAATTTATATACTTCAATATTTATAGGTAAATAAGTCTACAGGAACAAAATTTTAACTAGATGGTCCTAAAAGGTCAAACTTACCCCTTTTTTACTTAAAATAGTGTTTTCCCTATAATTGAGAAAGTTCAATATTGAGGTGTTCAAATGTGATATTGGTAATATTACTGTAATATTTAAGTGTGTTTGCAATTTTTTTTCAAAATAATTTCAATAAGTTTTCTTTAAATAAGTATTTGTACAATAACCTTGCAATCGCTAAATGAATAGTTCACTTTAATAATAGAGCAATAATGGTAATATTTTCACTTTTGAGTCATGTTATTAATAGTATTTCTTAAAATTCATCTTTAAATATTTTTTTAATGATATCTGCTTAATTCATTTTATTTATTATGTTTTACCTTAAAAGTCAGTTTTCCTTATATTACAAGTTTGTTGCCCCATTCTTTTTTCTTTTCCCTTCCGTTCTTTTAGGCTAAGCCCTTGTGTGTTCACATAATTTAAGTTTTATTTTATTTTATTTTTTTTATTTTGGTGATGTCTCGGCACTTAATAAGATCAAATTTTTAATTTTGAGCTTTTTTCCATGTCATTTGACTCTTTTTTGGCCAGCCTAGGTACCAGTTTGCTAAGTTGCCGATTTTTCTTTTGATTAGCGCACACTACTAAATTTTGCCATCTTGCATAGATGACAGTCATTTTTTTCAGCCGAGCGCATCCTTTTGCACTCGCAGCATTTCCCGCGCAAGTGGCTCTGGAAGTTTATCGAAGGACGCCAACGTGCTGGCAATCGCTGATTGGCCAAGAGGGCCGCACGCTCGGTAGCGTGGCTTGGTGCAGGGGATGTGATCACTCAGTTGGAATTGGGAGTGCGCTGCTGTGAGGTTGCAAAAGGAGACTGCATGCCCTAGCAAGGAGACACCAGCAAGTCTCCGGGCAAACATGATAAGCTTTACAAGATAGAAGGGTAAAGATTAGGGAAGTGTCTGACGTTCTGCTGCGGAGGAGATGCTTGACATGGCTTTTTAATCTACTGGAGCTCACAGCTAATAAATCTTTGCCCAAATGATGTGGATCTGACGAGGGACCGTGCACCAGTCACGTCATTTAGAGAGAGTGCCAGAGGTAGAAATCCCTGCCAGAGGAGTGTCTCAGGTGATATCTTTCTCATTTTGTTACGTAACCCGATGGAATCGGCTTTTTCAACAACACTGTGGACTTTGTCCTGATGCTGGACTGTTCTGTAAAATCTCGTTTATCTTCATCTATCATGCTCGCCGCTTAGACGCTCTCTCCTGCCCAGGACCCCAATGTGATGCTGCCGACCATACAGACGCTTCCACAGTAGTTACCTTTACGCCATTTGGCGCAGACAATAATGTCCACTTACCCCTTAACGTTGTTTTTTCTTAGTACTCCGACCCTTCCTTTTTTTTTTTTTTTTGTAATATTTTAGCTGCTCTTTAATCCACTTTTTTTTGTTATTTTCTTTTTACAAAATACGTCAAAACTTTTATATTTTTTTTCGCAAGAATGTATTAAGTGCCAAAAATATTATTTTGAGTGCAAATTACTAATTACATGTGTAAACAATCTTTTCAATAACCCCCTTGTTTTTGGAGGCCTCTCATAAACTTTATTACGACATGTAGACAACAATTTCAGAATTTTTAAATGTAAACTTTGGCTCTAACGCTGATAAATTTCTCAGTTAAACTGAATGTGAAAATGTGTAATAGTAGGTGTCACAAAGTGTAATAATGTACTATTGTTTGAGATCTTAGTGGAAATGTTGTAGAATGTATTACCTGTTCTCTACCAATTTTTGAAAGAAGGCGTAAAAAGTGAGATGAGTTTGGTTACAAGTTTTGAGCAGTAAAATTTTGCTAATTCTAATGTAATGAAAATATGCATTACACCCATATTGATTGTTTAAGTTCTAAATCATTTAATTGTTTATTTAAGTTGTTGGTGCCTTAAGTGCAAAATTGCAGCCAATTTTTCTTAGCAAATTTTGTTCACGTGTTCACAGCAATAGATGTTATTTCTATTCAACAGTAGTGCCAATTGTTTACAGTGCTCATTAAGTTTTGAAACCATATTTCCAGATTTTAAATAAATGTGATTTATTCTTGCAAAAATGCCTCATTATTGTGTATGCATGCTTCACCCACACTAAATTCTTTTTCAGCTGAGGCAACTCCGCCTATGACCTGGGGTCCGGGTTAATATCTTTGGTGCCTTGCCGTTGCATTTTATTCACAATGCAATTTTCTAGGTTTTATGAAATGTTCTAACATCTTAATTATTTTATTTTTTTTGCTTTTGCAACACATAAATATTCACTAAGTGATCATAATTATCCTGAATGATCCTATATATTTTACTGAACAAAATTTAAGTTATTCAGCACAGTTAATACTGTCTTCTATTTTAGGATGGATTTCAGATAAAAATCTGTATTCATATCAGCCCCATGTTAGTGGCCAAAGACTGCCTCTTGAAACTCATACAAATTCTTCAGATGTAAAGCTGAATTCTGATGATCTACAAATTCATAAAATTTGGTCTAATTCTCATGAAAGTTCAAGAGTTCAGAACAAGCCAACCACCATAGCTTCATCTCCTATGCAGAATCAGACTCATGCAGCAACTAAATTTCAGGTTAGCTATTTTTTCTATATTATATTTTATCACTGTTCACCAAATACTGTTAGTTTCTGATAAGGATCTTAATGTATAGGTGGATATTTTCTTTAAACCTACCTTTTAAATAAATTTTTAATTATAATTATCATAATTTTGTTTGAATTTATAATTTTGATATTTACTATGGTATGTTTTTACATTAGTCTCAGTATCAAAGAGAACCAGCTTTTTAAAGTATATATTAGACACCTTCTATGCTTTATAATGATTTAAAAATGATTGACTAAGTATTGTGCCTTTATACAAAAAAAAAAAAAAAAAAATGCTGACAAGTGCAAGTTGTTGCCTTACTTAAAAGTTTAACTGTGACATCTGCAGCTTATAGAATGTTGTGAGGTAGTTGGAAACTGACACCTTGATAATAAATCCATTTCAGAGTTAGGATATTAACCAAAATATTAGTCGAACTAAATACTCAACTAAAACCTAATACAGCAGAGTCTTGATTGTTCGAGTTTTCCATAAATCCAAGTTAGTGAAAAAATCAGTTTAGCTCCCAAATAATGACCAACACATACAGAGTTCTGAAAGAATTTTTTCGCACCTCAAATTTCAAATACTTGGCACACCTGGAAGCCACATCAGAAATCTCCCTGTAAAAGAAAATGAATGTATTCTTCCCCTATTCATGGCCTCACAAACATTTCTGTGCAGCGTTGACCTGCTGCTTTAATGATGTTGCGACATTGCTGCACAGAAATGGGTCAATGTGTTAAACAAAAAACTATTATTTTCTGATTTAACTAACCTGTCCTAATCATCAATAATGTAATAATATGCAAGTATATCTTTCATTTAAATATGCAGAAAATTTTAAAAATTGCTTTATTTTCATTTATTTGTTTATAAATTTTATGATTTCGATAATTCGTTTTCGATAGCTTGAAGCAAGCCCGGTCCCATCCACCTCAAATTATCGAGACTGTATTGTAGTTGTTATTTATAACTATGAGCACAACTAAATGTTCAGCTAAAGTAGTTGTTAGTTAAAGGTCCTACTAATTCAACCCAACTAAATTAGTTTTAGTTTCCTGTTCAACTAAAAGTAACTTAGTTGATCCAAATTAGTTGAACTTCCAACTAACAACAAAGAGTTTAGTGTTGTAGTTTTTTCAAATAACACCTAATATCTAATGAAGATGAGAAGGAAACATTGATCCTCCAAGCGGCTGAGATGTAAAATCCCATCAGCTTTGTTCCAGTTTTTACTGCAATGCATCTATAGCTTAAATTATTTATAACAGTCAGGTATCATATAATATGTTCCGATATTAAAGCTTGTAAGTAATTTAGGAACTTAAGCCAACCCTGAATTATTGTTGGTTACTTCTGATCCGAAGGCCATTTATTAGTGACGAATTCTTAAAATCTCGCCTCAGGACATTGCCAAGTTATAGCAGAATTCTCTTTTCAGACTTCTCAAAATGGTAAATCAGCTTCTAGAATTTCCTGGAACTTTAAAAAGGCCAGGTGGAAAGACTTTGAATTTCTTGTAGACAGGAAATTAGATTCCAGTTCTTCGAACTTCGACCAAAACATTGAAAGACTATACAAGATCATTTGTCAAAAAATCATCTGGTGTGTGAAGAAAACTATTTGAAGAGGCAAAATTGCAAGATACAAATGTTTCTCATCAACTAATTTCATGGATCTAAAGATGAAGCGAGATAGATTTAGATGTTGAGCAGAACTGAGCGGACGTTCAAGCCCGCAAATGCCAGGCTGCAGTTTTCAAAACATCTTTACTGCATGAAAAATGTTCAACTTTTGGTAAATTTATCTCAAGCTTTGATTTTCAAAGGGAGGGAAAAAGAGCTTTTAGTTTTTTAGCAAAGATCAGGAATGGTCATAGTAAGGACCGTAAGAAGCCGTTTTATTTTAAGAACAGAATTATGACCTCTGATAAAGCAAAAGCTAACTGTTTTGTACAGTTTTTTGCTGACTCACAGAGAAAAGATCCCTTTGCCAGACGACAATCTAGGGTAATTGTTAAAAAATTAAAATGTAGAGCAAAATTAGGGTTCTCTACAGACACCAATGTTTCCATTTTCATCCCTCCCATTAGTTCATCTGAATTCAGGAGTTCACTTAAGAGCCTCAAAATAAATAAGTCCCCAGGAGAGGACAACATTTTCTCCGAATTCCTTATGCACTTGGGTCCTGGAGCTTAGGAATCAATTCTTTTGTTCTTCAACAAAATCTGGACTTCAGGCTGCCTTCCCTCTGTTTCATGTAAATCCACTATTATCCCGATTTACAATAAAGATAAAACCCTAGGAGATGTCCAAGGTTATAGGACAATCTCATTGACTTGTAACTTTTGTAAGACTTTTGAAAAAATAATTATCAGTTGATTAAATTGGTTTCTGGGGACACAAGGTATTTTAGAAGAGGAGCAGACTGGATTCCAAAGATTCAGATCCACCAACCATCAAGTTGCCCTCCTTAGTCAGTCCATCATGGGCGCTCTTGACAATAGATGCATATTATCTGCTGTCTTTGTCAATTTTAAGTTGGCTTATCATTTTGTATGGAGAGAAAATCTCCTAAAGCTGTCGGATTTGTATGTGCATTCAAATATGCTGAACTGGTACTATGGTTTTCTTAACCCTCTGGCTGCTCATCCCATGATTTCCACGGGCAACTCAAATGTAGCAAAATTTGCTCATCCTGCGATTTTTGCGAGCAGGTGTTTTTCTTCCTGTATTGAGGAGAGCATCCTGCTTTTTACTGTTTAATTAGTGAAATAAATTAGATACAGTGTTAGACGTTTAATTTAGGTTTACACCAACAGATATCATTAGTCGTCCACTAAATACCAGCATTTGAAGGTAGTACTTGGTATGTAATGCTCTAACTTCATTTGTTTGCCGCCTTGTCTAACCAGAAATGGCTGCTAGAAATCATTCAGCAATTGACAGAGTGTATATTTCAGATGATTTATGAGATTCTGAAAGAGATTTTAGTTTTGATAGTGATAGTGATTTAGATTTTTTGGACTGCTCCTCAGACGGCAGTGAATCTGACAATGATTCAGTAAACTTGCAAAGCATTAGGCGGTGGTGCATTTTCTTATATTATGTAATAAACGGAAATTAACAGTAATTCAATTGAAATTTATTTTAAAAAATTTATGTAATAACATCTAAAATTGGTTTTTCTGAAGCTTAGTGTCTCATGATAAAAATCTATATTAAAAATCTTTTCTAGAAAGAAAAAATACATATTTTAATTCTCCAATGTATATAGATTTGAAATAAGAAAAAGAATTACACAATTTTTGTCCACAAATTGCGCAGAGGGTTAATAATAGCATTTGTAGAGTCCGATATCACAATTCTTGCTCAAAGTTTAGATCATTAAAGACTGGCCTGCCACAAAGGGCAGTGTCTAGCTGTACCCTGTTTATATCTATATCAATGATCCTGTAAGCAGTGATCAATCTAGGATTTTTTCAGAAGAGTAAAAATACTCCTTAACCTTTTTAGAATGAGTATTTTCTTTTCCAAAGGAGTAATTAAAGCAACGAACAATTATGCTAAATATTCAAATACATAATTAAATTGCATTCGACACTTAAATAATAACTGATTATACACCTAGGTACATAAATGTCAGTTCAACAAAAACTAGGGCAATAATTGGATTTTTAAAATTTAAAATCAGCAAATCATAATTATTTATCAAAATAAACCTAATTTTATATGGAGAAGCAATGCGTAAAAATATGCATTCCAAAATTTTTAAGGCATATTCTGATTTCTAAAGCGTGAAATACGCATCTAGAGCCGTTATCGCGATCACTGCTTGTAAGTATACTGAAATCTATTCCCGGAATCAAGTGTTTGCTATATGCGGATGACCTAGTTGTCCAGACTCATGTCCTAGGTGTCCGGACTATAGCTAAGACTATTAAAAAGACCTTAAATAAGGCAATGTTTATTTTGGAGAACTGATCTGAGGAAAATAACATGAAAGTAAACATAGATAAGACATTTGTGCAGTCTTTATTACATCAGCCAGGGCTGGGGAGTAGCGCGCTACTTGTAGCGAAACTACAGTAGCCGCTACTTTTTTTTGTAGTTTGTAGTGTAGCGCGCTACTTTTTTAAAAAAGTAGTGTAGCGTGTAGCGCGCTACAAAAAAACAGTAGTTTGTAGCGAATTTTGGAAGCTACTTTTGCCGTGTCATCATTTCCGGCGATTGATCCCGTGGTGCAATTTCTCTCTCTTCTGACTCCAAGCATAACTGAAACTGATGCTTGAAAGACACCCAATCTCTCCCCCGCCCCCCCCCTCATGCAGGGGACACACGCACACGAGGGGGGGGGGGTTTGCTTTGCCTGAAGCGGAAGCCTGACATTGTGCATCTTTTTTCTTTTTATCGTTCTCAGTATTATTTGTAGAATCACCAATCTGCCATAAAGAGGACAAAAAAGGAAGGAAAGAGAGGTCCAAAGTTGAACAGAGGTTATTTTGATGGGGCCTCGAGAGTCTCATTATCACACGGGCGTGTGGGCCCTTGAGCCCCTGAAAAATAAAGGCCTCGCAAATCTCTCCATTTATTGTATATTAAATTTATATATGCTGCAATAATAATTTTTATTAAGCTAAATTTCCTTTATCTATATCATAATTGGGTAACAATAAAAAGGCTTCGAGACTTATTTTCTGTTCTTCTTTCTAACACAATGATAATGGTTTCTAAGACTAGATCAATAAAATAGAAATTAAAGGCGTTATTGAAAATTTATGGCCATATGTACTTATCACAAAATATCCATTAGTTAGCATTTTTTTAAATATTATGATGAAGAAAAGAAAATTTTCTGGCAGGTGGAACTCAGCGCACACATACGCTAATAATACAAATGGATTAAAAAAATATTAAAATCAATTTTAAATGCATAGTCTTGTTCTAAATGAGTATAAATACATGGGTAATTTTTAATTTAATTTTAGAATTATTTTGAAATGTTTCATTTTTATGCTGGGAAAATAGAAAACAATCACAAATAAGTTAAAATGTCTGTAATAGTATAGGGGCCCAAAACAACCTTTTTTTTTTGCCCCGGGGCCCCTTCTATGTCTGATCAGGGTCTGCATATTTTTGACTGCTATTGCGTGTTTGCAACATAAATCAACATAAAAATGAGTATTTTTTGCTTTCGAAAAGGAATTTTACATATCTGTAAATTGTATGCTTTTGTAACATCATTAATTTTCTTTGATCTTTTTTTTTTATTGCACCCATAAATACAGTGTAGTGTCCACTTGCCAGGATGATTGCCAATCATTCAGTGTCCAGTATTCCGTGAACTTCCTTTTAGGCGATATCTTTTCAAATCTGACATGATATATAGTCAGTCCTCGCAATTTGCGACCCCCCCCCCCATCCTCTCACTCACCATCTACGGAAAACTACGAAGCGTGAGAAAAACTTACGGTTTTCTCACAGGAATTTTCTTGAAAGCATCGAGACCGCTTCTGGAAGAATCACCGACATTTTTAATTTTCTCTTTGCCTCCTCCTTATGATCGATGCATTGAACAACAATTTTATTTATGCTTAGTTTTACTAAGTTTATTTATATTAAGGTTTGGTCATTTTTCGACGTTATAGTGCACTTTTTTGAGTTTGGGCACTCTTTATTATCCTTGTGTCCTGGTGGTGTGTTCAACTTCCACAAGAGTAATGACAGTTCTGCAGTATTGTAGCTTTTCAAACATTAATTAATCACGTGATTATGTTCTACAACTAGGAATGTTTTTTTGTCTCAAAGAAGTGTAAAAACTGATTAGTACATTTTTCGTGGAACCTGAAACTGAAAAAAAAGAAAGTAAATATCTAGAAATTGTACACATTTTTTTTTTTTTTTTTTGACGAGTTGATAACCTTATCTTTTTTGAGTTTGTTGAAAAGGGACAAAAGGTATAAGCATATGCATCCAAGATATTATTTCAGGGGCTAAAAATATTGCTGACCTCGGTTACAGTGTTCTTCGTTTGTAGTGACAGTTTTCAGATCCGGTCCTAAGGTAGAGCGAACGGTGCGACCGCACCGGGCGCCATCTCTACCAAGGCTGTTCAGAATAATATAGCACTGTGGATGTCGGAAATGGTTTCATTTACCTGTTAATAATTGTTTAATAATAAATCTTTTAGTCAATGTACAGTAGTAATCAATCATGTTAATAGTGAATTTTAGTGAACTTTCTGTGAAAAAATAAATTATTAACAGGTACTCGAGGACGACTTATCAAACCCTACATTGTTACGTGATTCATAACCGTCTTATTTACCTTTACCACTCTTTAACTTTTTGCCAATGAGTTTCAGAGCACCATGCATATTTGACAGTCCGTATATTATTGAAGTTGAAAGCCTCATTTTAACCCCTGAAAGCTTTTATAGCTAAATGTGTGGCGTAGCTAGGTGCAAGAGCTGATCTAGGGTACGTGGAGCCTCCCTGCAAACGTAAAGAAGCCCCGTGTTATGCTCCAGATTAAGTTTTCCTTAGTTTTTTAGTTCGAATATGGCGCTCCGATGCCTTGCTTACCGTGTCGGGCCGTCCCTGGCTACGGGGGAGCAAGGAAGGTCAACTGTACCCGGGCGCAGCATCGGCCAAGGGGCGCTAAATGGTATATGAAAGCTACCTAGTTGCATTTTTAAAAAATAGGAGGGGGCGCAAAATCTTCAGTTGTCAGGTGGAAACGAGATTTAGTCATTTGCTGTGGGACAGAGAAACTGTTCTCTCAGCTTGTTTCCATCCCAGATTCAAACTATTCTGGATTGAGGAGGAGAGGAAGACCGAAGCCAACAAAATGGATGGAGGAATACCTCCAGAATATGTTTCCGACAACTTCAGATATCAGTATCGAGGATCATGACTGGATGATGAGGCCCATGGATGATGACTTATAATAATTCTATATAATACTTATAATAATTCTATTAATATAATTCTATAAAATTCTTTTATACCTAACACAAAGAAAAAGTTGTGTTGATGATAATAACTTTTAAAATTTCTTTAACATATATAGAGGATTTTTTTAATGCAATGTTTTAAATAGATATATCATGAATTTAATTAGTAATTGTTTTCATTATTTTATAATGTGCATATCATATGTGATGTTTTCAATTAAAACAATTATACAATATTACATGGTTCACACGGGTCATTCGTCATAAATCACTAATTTGGTAAGTCATGAAAAAAGGCCTTTATACTCATTAATTTTGATTTGTGCTCAAGAAACTAGAATGTTTGTACAACATGAAAGGGGTCTCAAAACGGGCCTTTTTTCCCCGTTCAGACATCCATTTTATAATATTTTTAAAAACTTTTTTAGTTCTCATGATTTTTCTCATGCTTTCAGAGCTCACTTTCCCAATTTATTTTTATCATAGAGGTATTAAAACTTAATTAGTTTCAGCAATACTTCAATAATTAGCAGTAGTTGCCAGTAGCGTATATATAGGCTAGGCTTCCATTTCGGGGGAGGGGGACGATTCGGTATTTTAAACTTTATTGTTCTAAAGTTAAAAGAAATGTTTCAAAATAGCTCCTTTTTAATAATTGCTTTACATTTTCGGAGGGGCCCGCCTCCCACTGCTCAAATACTCGCCTGGTAGTTGTTTATTAGAGCAATAGTTTTTTTTTTTAATTAAAGGCGAAAAGGTGCCCGGGGTCTTCCGTGCGTCCACCAAATCTGCGGCGCTCAACGCTACAAGGAAACCACCTTTCGTTCTTTGGACGCGAGAGACACCCGCTGAGGTCATTAATCACGCTGGACGCGAGTAGAAAACCAAGGCTTTAGATATCGATAGTTTTCTCTAATTAGGATATAAATATCCTTAAATATGAATGTAATGCAAATTGAATCTGTTAGCAAAATTTGTCTCCTAAAAGTAGCGAAAAAGTAGCGAAGTAGCGACTACATTTCAAAAGTAGTGTAGCTAACTACATTTCTCAAAAAGTAGTTGTAGTTGTAGTTAACTACATTTTTCGAAAAGTAGCGGTAGTTGTAGCGCGCTACAAAAAAAAAGTAGTTTTTCCCACCACTGACATCAGCCTTTCCATCCACAGATAGTTTATAAAAACCTTAACATCCCGACTAGAAAGGGAAGAAAAAATATATAAAAAATTTGGGTACAACTAAAAGAAAAAAATATTTAGGTATAACTTTTGACAGAAAACTTTCATGGAATTCACATAGTGAGGATGTCATCAGATGGGTATCAAAACGAATGTCTCTTCTGAAGATTTTTGTGGTATCCAAATGGGGTTGCTCCAGATACACCTTGAATCAAAATCACAATGCTTGCATATTGCCTGTTATGACTTACTGCTGTGAATCCCTTGTTACTGCTTCTAAGAAAATAATTGATTCCCTCAAAAAATTTCAAAATTATGCCTTGTGCCTCATTACTGGAGTAGTGAAATCCACCCTGTTGATTACTTATTGTTATGCACAAATGACTGGCCACTCAGTCTGTTTATTAAACCTTTGAAGTGCAACTATTTCCCAATGTCAAAAAAGTGCAGCTGTTGCCAGCTGCACAGCTGGCAGTGTCAAAAATGTTCTTTAGCTCAGTGGCACGCACTGTGCAATTCGATCAACCGCCATCTTGCTGGTAGTTAAACCATGCAATCAATGGCAATAGCTGTACTTTTTCGGCATTGTGCAATTCATCTAGATGTCCTCCTTGAGTATTTAATTGAAATCAAATTTATTTTTCGTGGATCAAAACAGCCAAAATGTCAGAGTTGTGTCCTCACAGCAAGGACACTGTATGCTAAAAGGTTAAGGAATCTGCTCTGCTGTTATGGGAGAAAATTGTTAGAACTCCTAATCTGACCTTGTGGGATGATATCGCCTGAGACAGATCATAATCTAAAGACTCAGAGAGGCTTTGTTCAGGGGGTCATCAATCTGATCTCTCAACTTGACATCGATTTTGGAAAACAAAAATTTTTGTTACCCCGCTGCCCTATCGAAGCTGAAACATTTTCTATCTGTCTTGACTTGAGTCAAAATTTGTTAAAAGCAAAAGACTGTGATTGAGTCCTAAGATCTGTGACTTATGAAACTTTGAATAATCATTACCTTGTTTCAAATTGGCTCAGGGTCTTTACTGATGGTTCCAGGATGGAAGATTGTGCCAACGCAGGAACTGGTGTTTTTTGCGAGCTATTTTCATATTACTCTCCTATTAATGCTCACATGTCAGCTTTTGATGGAGATATTTTTGCTATCCGATTTTCCCTTCTTCAGCTACGAAACCGATTGGCATGTTTTTCTAAAGTGGTGATTCGAGCAGCTCTGCAGGCCAAAGGCTCAGCTTGTCCATACCGCATGAAAGCTATCAACGACTGCATCAATCTTCATCATCTTTGTCACATTTATCTGATTACAAGAAATCAGTTATCTTGCAGTGGATCCCAGCTTACTGCAGAATCGAAGGGAACAAGACTGCTGATTTTTTAGCAAAAAAAAGGCTTCTGTTCTACAGTTAAATAGCCAGAAACTGCCCTACCAATTTATTAAGATAATCATTGAAAGGACATTAATGAGTTCCTTCTCTCGGGACATTGCTGATAGAAGTAGTCAAAAACACTGGTACAATCATATACAAAATATTTCTGAGTGCAGACCTCGCAAATGGTTCCTTTTTCCCCTAAAAGTCCCTTTTTCTCTTCTAGGTCCATAAAAGTCCCTATTTCTCCTTTTTTTTCATTTTTAATCAAGGATTTTAGATTTTGGCCATTCAGAAATTGCACTACTTCAAACTTTTCATGTGACGTCATGATTTGCAGTCTTCACATACACACGTACCGGTTTTGTATTATTTTAGTCACTTTTCAGCAAGTAGGTACGTCATGTCCCGCTAGCCAATCAGATGCTGTCCACTATAATATTAATAATGCTCATTGCCAGAAGAAAAGGTGATGACAGCTGTCATTCTTGGAAAATTACAACATTCTTCATGAATAAAGCCAGTGGCGAATGTTGCGTCACGATCTAACTCCATGAGAGGTAAGTTTCTCTGTTCGGGAGTGGCAACAGTACTAAGTGGAGAAACAATCCGAAAACGGTAGTGTTCTCAAAAATGTGGTGAAGGAAAAGAGTTTAATATGTTTGTGCAGTGCCGTTTTGAATTAAATAAATGTTATTGATGTTTTCTTTAACATTGTCATCTAATAAACAAGACTCCCTACCTTCATTAATACAAGCAATCCTAATAGAAACTACAGCGTATGTAAAAAGGGCAGCCAGGTTGGGGAGGGGATTAAAAGAAAGAACTTTGTTTTCCAAACAGGCACATTTATGCACCATGTAGTAAATGTTCAGAAATCGTTTGATGCAATCTCAAAATGATTAACTTAGTCTTAAATCTTATTCCTAAAGAGAGACATAAATTCAGACCAATGCATGTTTCGAAATCATGCAAACTTTCTAACTCGCAATAAGTTGTTTTGCATTTTAAAGGGAATCCGTAATTCTCGAATGTTTAGTAAATATCTGTAATAACTATAGATAATCTGAAGTAGAAAGGCCATGTAATGATTACACTAAAAGTAATTATTAAGAACAACTTGCAAGAATGCATAACATCCAATTCAAAACAACGGGAGCTGCCGTCATTTATGTGGCTAAGTCTAAGCTTCTTGTTAACTAATTCACAACTGCGTACTTATCAAACATAACATCCTTACGGGTGAAATCATTTTGAACTCCCTTCTTTCCCTCCCAACTGAAAGCGTAATGTGCCAGATGGCCCTTTTACATTGCTGAAGAAAACAAACATTCCAGGGGCATCTTTCAGATCACGCAAATGAAAGAAAACAGAAAAAATAATTATTTATAAAAGGACATTTTATCTGGTTGCATTAAAAAAAAAGGCTGACTGGAATTTTTTGAAGGAACAGTTATACCTCCGGTTTTGTAAAGGGTCGTTTAAACATCGATTTTGACTTCATTGTTCTGTCTCCTGTAAGGAAAACTGTATGGTAAGGAAAGAGAATAAAT
This sequence comes from Cheiracanthium punctorium, assembly GCA_038373885.1. NCBI lineage: Eukaryota > Metazoa > Arthropoda > Arachnida > Araneae > Cheiracanthiidae > Cheiracanthium > Cheiracanthium punctorium. The sequence goes on from JAWZYV010011832.1 coordinate 439,280, forward strand.
TTTGGCAAATGAGAATGGAAAAACGGACGGACATACCAAGGCATAGGGGAGAAAAAGGACTGCCAAGCATTAAAGGTTTGCCGGGTGCCACGCCCTCTTTAATCGGTCCAGAATCCACACCGTGGAATGTGAAAGGGGATAAATATAGGTCAATCATTGCTCAAGACTGGAAAAGGGTGGGTGGGTGGGGGGTAGAAACAGCATAATACTGCATTTTTTCATTCTTGGGAGTGAACAACAAAGCATAGGAGTGATTTTATTGGGATTTAATGTCTTTTTAAAAAGCGGTCATAGGGGTACACTACAGAGAAATGCTATTGACATAGGCAGGGCTGTAGCGAGCAAAAAATGATAGAAGACTGAAATTTTATAACTTAATTAAATTTTGTAAACTAAATTAATGTATGGGCACATCTTACAGACTGGGAATTTTCTGTTTGGAGACCCTATAAAAATGTACAGGGTGGCCATAATTAAACTGCAAGTGTTCAAGGGGTGCTGGAGAGAAAACTACCGAGAATATTCCAGTGAAATTTGGTATCTACACATTTCAGAACATGCGCAAGTCAAATATGCAAAAATAAAAAATCGTTATTTTCACCCGATAGTTGGGGCTGTACCATATTTCAAGTCTCACCGGTGGCATATACAACTTCCAAAACCGATAGACTGAGCATAGTGCATACTTGCCAACTTTTAGAAATGGCCATCAGTAAAATTATGCGTGAACGACATTTTTCGAATTTTTATACTAGATAACGCGTGGGCATAAATATATCCCTTTATAATACACACATAGTATATATATATAGATATATATATTATACATACACACTGAAAACATACAATAGAAATATTTAAGTGTTTTAAAAAGTCTTTTTTTTTTTTTTTGGACAAAATTACATTTTACCTCTTCTCTTCATTTTAACACTTCCAACAAATTAATAGCTATGCGCTTTCTTTTATATACAGGTTAATACTTATACTTTGTGTACATAATTAAACTATGCATTTTAACTAAATTATTACAGAGCTAAAATACTTAATTTAATACAATTAAATTTAAGCAAATAGGCAGTTGTTGGATAACTTAAAATTATAGTATGATATCAAAAATTAATGATAAAAATTAAGTCCATTGTGTCCACATGTTGTCCAAAAAAAGTTAAAATTTATAATTGAAAAAAGAGAAGAGGGAGGAATCAGTAGTAGCAAGTTATTCTGCTAGTACAGAGAAGGAAAAGGTTGGCAGGGAAGCTAAGTATTTGTGAGGAGAACTATGAGGAAGCATCAGAGTTTAATACAGCTGTTGTGGCAGAGGATATGCTTTTGCTGTTTTCTGAACAAGTTACGTTATTCTGGTGCATTGCCCCATTAACATGCCGCAATATATCGTTGCGACCACCATCGGATATATTAAAGTCACGCACATACCTCACAAAAAACAAATTTTATCCCTTTTGACGACTTTTTAATCCAGGGAAATTCATTTGTGTATGAAACTTTATAAGTCTGAAAATAAGTTTTAGATGGTTTGCTTGAAAAAAGACATTACATTAATCATACAAGAAGACATTATCTGTCAGCTAACACGTGCACAGAAAAAAAAGCTAACGAAGCAAGTTTACTCCTCACTACGACCGAAAAATCCAATGACTATAGTCTGTTCACCGAGTCAAGAGAACGAAACAAAACAATTGCACATGGAAACTGGCGAAGAGTAAACACCTGGCATTTTGCCAAAGCGCCAAACACAGTATGAATTTCTGCTTTCTTCCATTTACGCTGTTAGGCGAATTTAACCTTTCTTAACTCCAAACTAGAGATTGGTGCCAAAAAATGTAATTCTTTGATAACCCATTTGTTTATTTTCGTTCTCACGTTTCCGTGAACAGACTATAGGGTCATTCCATGTCAGATCAAACAGTGCAGTTCACCACACCAACTTGGATTTTCCTCAAATTTTATATAGATGATTTATAGGCTAAGACATCAACAAATCTCAATTTTGAAGGTTCTACGATAATTAATTACAGAGAAATTAATTATTCAAATTTTTAAGTTTTCTGCAAGATGCGCCAACTTTTTTCTCAATTCCTTAAATAACTCCTTACCTGTAAAAGTTACTGAAGTGAAAATTTGTTTCTAGGAGTAACTTTTTACGCTTATTCCAAAAATGTTATCGAAATTTGCGTATCTTCTATAGTTTATGCATGAGCACTGCATTTGCTAAAAAAATCATGAATTTTTTTCGGCATGTCTGATCACAGACACATGTTTTAAATTTTATATGTTGTTAAGATGGAATAATCCTACATACCAAAATAATTTCATCTTGGCTTTCTGCTCAGGAGCAGAGAAAAAAAATTGTATGTATGTACCCATATATGAGGATTTTCATATGCAATATTTAAACTGAAGATGAGAAAATTCAGAAGCGTTAGTCAATTTTCCTATGTCTTTTAAATTGATATCTGAAGTTTAACTACTACTCCAGGCATTTTCAAAAACTAGAAAATATATCAAAGTGCTTGCATCGGAAAACGTAAAACAAACAAACAACAAAAAATGCATGTAAAACAATGTTAAATTAAAAAGAATTCTAAAATTAAAATTTAGAATTATTTTTAATTTAAGCTTAAATAGCTTAATAAGCTTAAAAAGTTTAAGCTTAAAAGTTTAAAAGAATAAGCTTAAAAAGTTACTCCTAGAAACAAATTTTCACTTCAGTAACTTTTACAGGTAAGGCGTTATTTAAGGAATTGAGAAAAAAGTTGGCGCATCTTGCAGAAAACTTAAAAATTTGCATAATTAATTTCTCGGTAATTAATTATCGTAGAACCTTCAAAATTGAGATTTGTTGATGTCTTAGCCTATAAATCATCTATATAAAATTTGAGGAAAATCTAAGTTGGTGTGGTGAACTTTCTCCAGTTTTGTGTTTGATTTGACGTGGAATGACCCTATAGAGACTGAGAATACCACTACTGACATACGCTCGCGCTTCCTTTTGGCAGGGAGAAAACGGAGGGATATCGGCCATGACGTCACCAGGCAGAAAGAGGAGAGAGCCTTTCTTTCCCTCCTTAAGAGGAAAAAAAAAAAAAAAGATTACATTTGCAGCCACCACCCTCACCTTCTATCTCTAGTGAGAAAAAAACCGGTCTCCCGTCCGTCTCGAGGGTTTTCCCCCCCCGGGAAAAGAGTACAGGGGAAAAACTGACATAGCGGCTTATGTGCAGAGGAAAGATTTTCTCGCCGTCCTCTAAGCGTGGCGTCAGACTGCTTGAAATACGTAAAAAAATAACCCTCTTCAGTAAATGCGTAAAAAACTAGGAGATTCCGTAAATTTTACGGAAGATCCGTAGAAGTTGGCAAGTATGATAGTGACATTCTAAAAGGCATATAAACAATATAAAACATTGTATAACAAATAAGTTACAACAATATATAACTTGAAAGGTTGATGGAATCACTTTCTAAAAAAAAATATAATTTCCGCGGCGTAACGGAGTTGTCACGAATTAATTGTTTCATCCGTTCTATCTGTGGTTTGCAGAAGAAGATGATAAATGCCAACGGTTCTAATGCAAGAAATTTCATCTGGGAATCATCCCAGAGTACTCAGTGGTAGAGCACCCGCACGTTATGCGGCAGTCCTGGGTTCGATTCCCAGCTCTGGAATTTTTCGCATAGTTGGTAAAAAATAAAATTAATCAGCCTATACACTCCAATTTGCCTAATAATATAAAACATCATTTACAGTTTATCAAAAGTCCATACAATTCGCTTCAGTAATTAAATTTTTACAGAGACATGTAATCAAAAATTAACGTAAATTAGGATCACAAATTAAACAATCCATAAAGACGCTTTGGAAAACAACTAAACCATTATTTATTCTTATTGACACTCATTGGACCTCCTTAATCATTTCATATGCTGGTATTCTTTCAGAGTAGCTGAATAATTACTACCATTCTGATAGAATATCTTCACTAACAATGCATGTTCCTTCTTATTCAGAGTCATGATTGACCATTACTCAATGTGGTCTTGTTTTTACACTGATCGATGGGCTTAAAGTTTGCATATATGACGTCCATAAGCATTGAAACACGATATAGCGCCATCTATTGGGTGAAAATGGCGATTTTTTTTAATTGCATATTTCACTTGCGCATGTTCTGCGCACGTGTAGATACCAAGTTTCACTGAAATATTCCTGGTAGTTTTCTCTCCAGCACCCCTTGAACACTTGCAGTTTAATTATGGCCACCCTGTACATTTGTATTTATTTAGATTTAATATACCAAAAATTATAACCATTACTGTAAAATTCTGTACCCTATTTTTTACATAACTTTGGGATTTACTGTAAAATATTTGTGAAAAATAGTAGGAATAAAACCCCAGGTCAGTGTTTTTGGGATATTCTGTGTACACTGACAAGTAATTTTTTTTTTATTTTTTTTAATTAGCAAATGACAGTTGCAAGAACAATTTATTAGAAGCATATTTAGAAAAAGTCTTTCCTTAGTATTCATATTAGCTGTGCATGTTTATTAAACTTGTATTAAGTTGTGTAATATTAAAAAACTTGCAAGTGGCCGCTCAAAATTTCAAGCTGAGTGGCCACTGACACCGACAAATTTTCTCAATTTTGACCTCTAGTTTCTTACTTATAAGAGTGCATTATTATTTTGCAGTTATTAAAGTGTATTTTTCCTACTGTCCTTATTTAAAAAAAAAAAAAAAAAAAAAAAAAAAAAAAAAGGTGAATAGTACTGTATTGAGTTATCAAAATGGCAAAAATGTAGATTATGATTTTGATTCCTGAAGCATTTAATCAGAAGTTACCATCTCTTTTTTTTCTTTTTAATATGGTATTTTACACAAAAAACGTGTCCCAAGCTAATGCTTTAAATGGAACGAGTTTCAAACCATGAATTGCAAGTATATTTAGCATTTTTTTTTTTTTGTTCATATGGTATTCACAAGCTAAATATAATCTGTAACAGATGTCATGTGGTTTTGCCAAAAATGAAGACTCTGACCTGGATATCAACCAATTTAAATACGTATGTTTAAGTTTGAAAAAAAAAAATGGTTTTTTTTTCTAGTATTCATAACATACATATATTCTATTTGTGCTTGGAAGTATGGTTATTTTTCTTAGCTGGAGGGTCAGGGTTTTGAAAAATATTGTGGAAATTAGCTACGCGAGGGCCCTTGAAAAATTTGGTGATGAGCCTTGAAATCCTTGAAATGTGCTTGAATTTTTTAAAATAATTCTATTCGCCGCCTTCTAATAATAAATTATGCATTTTTTAATTGTTTAAATTATTAAAATGAAGCTTTTTGCTTTAATCACTTTATAATAGTAACTTAGAAGCAGGGCTGTCAGATTTGATGTCTGGGGTGGATGTTTTGGGTTGAATGGATTTTTTTAAGACAAAAATTTAGTTTGTTTTCTTTTTTAAATCGTTGCAAGTTAACAGTTAGTTTCACATTTATCTATGGCTTGATGTTTGTATATCTGCAGGTGCAAATTTTCAAGTACCAGATATTTTAATTTGCTCATTTTACCTGAATAAGCTCGGCTTTTGTTTTAAAAAAGTCACCTTTTTTTTTTTTTTTAAACTATACAACCCTGCTTAGATGTTAACATTTGATGCATTAATATAGAAATTCAAAAAATATATTTAGTGTCTGCAAAGTTCTTGCTCTTTTTATTAAGATACAAATTAAATTTATTAGTCTCATGAAATATATTCACAGATATTGCAGTTTGTGTTTTACTATCTATGTTTTCTTGGAGGGGGGGGGGTTCGTGTGTGTGCATAGTTTTAAGGAAATGGTCCCTTAAAGTCCCTTTTTTGGAGATTTTGGTCCCTTTTTCCCCCCCTAGGGATTTCATTAAAAATTGTTATGAGCCCTGTGAGTGACTTCGTGCTGAATCGGTAGCATTGTTATGGCTATTTTCTGGCCACGATTGTCTCCCAAAACACCTACATAGAATTAACTTGGTTCTGGATTCTGCATGGCCCTTGGGCAACTCTAAAGAAGATTTTGACATTTCCCACCTTGCTTCCTGTCCTGCTCCACCTCCTATATCCTTATGGGAGCAATATTGGATTGCCAAAGTTAAGTTGATGAAATAACCGATGTCTTTCCATCTTTATGTTCATTTCATTGTTGTTCCTTTCCTCTTTTGTATAGACATATGTTGTCCTATGTATTTGCCATTAGAAGAAAAAAAAATTCTGCAAAACTTCAAAGGATTTTCCTGAAAAATTATGATTTTTGATATGATATGTCGGCAGCATGTGTGAACTAATCACTAGCAAGTTGGCAAATGGTCGAGCAGACAGTCAGTTTTGTGGTAGCTGTTTATATTTTATGACTGCCAGTAAAATTGATATGAACATAAACATCTGCTTTGAAAAATTTGCTGGTAATCCATACTTAAAATTTTTAAATAGATTATATGCAGGAAAATACAATAGTTTATTTTATAAAAATTGAAGTTTCTGACATTAGCATGCTATCACTGAAGTTATATTGCTCATTTGGAAGAAAAGTGTTACAACTCAAAAAGATCAAGTTTTGAGAAAACGTCTTTGAATAATGTCTGCAACTAATGGATGTATCCAGAAAAAAATTTCAAAAGGGGTTCAAACAGTAAAAAAAAAAAGAGAATTTTTTAGAAAAATGCAATGAAAAATAGAAATATATAGAAATATATGAAAAATAGAAAATTGCATTATGCAATTTCATCATTATCATTTTGCTAACAAAAATTGGAATTTCAGGAAGGGTCCAGACCCCTTTGATGCTCCCCCCCTCCCTTTAGTACATTCTTGCTTGAACTTTAAATAGAAACTGAAGACTGAATCTATATGTTTCTTGTCTTCAGCATAAAAATCGACCACTTTTGTGAGGTTGTCATGGAGCAAACAAGGAAAACTGCTTTAGAATTAAGACAGTTTTCTTCCAGCTGAGCAATATATGGACATGTGGCTCATAAATTTATCTGATTGTAGTTGGCTCTTGGAGCTGTTAACATAACTGCAAGAGCAAGCACAAGGGACATTTAACCTTTTGAAATTTTAATGCATATTTGTTTTGATGAATTATATTTAGTTTTGACACAGCTGTTTTTCTGATTTACATCTATTATTATTACTTTTTTCTTTTAGCCTCACTCACCATCAATGACAGTTTCTCAAGCATTTAAGAATTTGGTGAAAAGACCTATGGAGTTTCCAGTTAACTCTGTTGAGGCTGTAAAGCCTATTGCTGCAAAAAGACGGCGATATCCTGCAAAACAACTTGAAAATATTGACCCATGGAGAATCATGTTATCATTAAAATCTGGTTTACTTGCAGAATGTACATGGGCATTAGATACTCTTGCAATACTTCTTGCTGATAATAATACAGTGGTTTATTTTGGTCTAAATAACTTACCTGGTCTTTTAAATGTACTTGTTGATCATTACCGTTGTTTTTTGAATGAAATATTTCATGTTGCAGATGACCTTGAAATCAAGCAGTTACACAATAGTAAAGAAAGTATAAGCCATAGTGATTTATCCTACTTAAGTTTTGATGAAATATCAGATTTGGAAAATAAAGTGAAAATTCTTGATACACCTAATTATACCTATAAGACCAGATGTAAGAAAAAGGTAGAAATTCAATATGACGAAGCATTATTTCTTATTGATCCACAACGATCTTGGGATAAATATGAAGGCTTTGATATTTCATTTGAACACTGGCAAAAAGGACGAGGAGATATCACAATGCATATTCAGTCATCTTTTGATAGTTGTTCCAAAAACATTAAATTTTTCAGAGAATTGAGCTGTGAAAATAAAACAAAGCATAAAATTAATAAAATTTCTATTGTAGCCAAAATGCTTAAGCCTGTTTTAGGTGTTGATTCTAATATTAGTAAAAATTCTGACTTACCCAAGGGTGAACCAGTTGTTGTATTACAAAAGTTTAATTTTTTATCAAGTAAAATTTCTACTTCTGATACAGATTTAAGTGTTAAATCAGATAAAATTAGATCTCCAATTAGCTCAAACATCAGTTATAAGAAATCTGTTGAAAATGTAAGTCAGAAAAAAGAAGAAGATTTAAGAAATAATGAAGCCATTAAAAGTATGAGTAAATCAGCATCTTTTCTTTATGATAATTCTTTTGTCAGTAGTGATATGGTGACAAACTGTCAAACTCTCTTTAAAAAAGAGGTAGCTTATGATATGGTGTCAGAATCTGAAACACCAAAGACTTTCCCTCGGTTAAGAGGCTCTCTGTCCTCTCGTAAGCGTTTCCTTTGTAGGGATTTAGAAGATGAGGCCTACTGTTTTGATCAACCTGCCTTGTGTGTTATCAGCGATTCACAAGAAATGTTATCTCGAAGATGTGTTTGTATATCTACAATTTTACGAAATCTTTCATTTGTGCCAGGAAATGATTTAATTATGAGTAAAAATTCAAGTATTTTATTATTATTAGGAAGATTGCTTCTCTTGCATCATGAACATAAACCAACTAAAAATGTGTACTGTAAGTATGAAAAAGAAGTTGATGGAAATGTATCATGGAATGAATCTTGCACCAGTTTGAAAGATGATCATGAATGGTGGCGGGGAACTCTCAGTGTTTTACGTGATAATACATTAGTAATATTGTCAAATTTATCGGGCCAACTTGATTTAGCCCCATTTCCAGAAGAGGTAAGTTTACCAATATTAGATGGACTGATCCATTGGATTGTTTGTCCATCATCATATGCTCAAGATCCTTTACCATCGCAGTCACCTAACTCCATCCTGTCACCTCAGCGACTTAGTTTGGAAGCCCTTTGTAAACTGTCAGTACTTTCCAGCAATGTTGACCTTATAATTGCTACACCACCATGGTCGAGAATTGAAAACCTATTTGCCTTTCTAACTAAATCATTATGTCGAGGGCAAGATCAAATCATACGAGAATTTGCTATCATATTACTTTCTAATATCTCTCAGTCAGAGGCTGTTGTAGCTAGAGCAATTGCAGAACAAAGCCACTGTGTGTCCTATCTCATTGCTTTTATAGAAGAAGCAGAAGCCAATGCGTTCCAAATAGCTGTTTCTCAGGGCACAAAGAAATTAAGAGATAAGCCAGAACTTATGGGTACTACTCTTGGAATGGTTCAAAGAGCTGCAAACATATTAAAAATCTTAGCCTTAATTCCAGAAAATCGAGGTTTCTTTGTGAAACACCAAGCAAGACTTCTCTCTCTTGCAATGTCTCAAGTAATGGACCAGGAAATTGCAGCTGTGATTGCAGATGTGTTGTTTTACTGTTCAGATGTCATGAATGATAGTTCAAATCAATTGGAGTCTTAGCAGCTGTGAGATACGCTATTTGCATTAAAAAAACCCTATTTAACAGGCTATTTCTCACAAGAGGCAGATAAGTATAATATCATGGATGAAAATATCTATTGTCAAAGTGTCCAGCAGATAACTGCATCTGTAATACAAAATATGCTATCTGCTATATACTTGGGGCTTCACTTGTGATATATATTTATATACATTAAGTTATTTTATATTAATTGCCCATATTTATTTGCAAAATGTAGGTGAAAAAGATTGAAAGATATTTTTCATTATGAAATCACTTCTGATTCCTTTTTAAAGTTCTGTTATATGTTTTAAATACAAAATTTCAATTAACAAGTATTTTAGTAATATTTTTGCACCTGTGTTAAAAAATTCCTTAATGCTTGTATTAACATTGTTTATGTAATGTAAGCACCATCTTCTGTCCAATCTGTGAAAGATAAATTTTAACCTCCACCTGCTTTAGTAATTCAAAAAATTATAAATGACTTCTTTCACCTAATTATGGAGCTCTAGTGTTATGCTGTATACTTCATAGATTGAGTATATGTCAGGATATATATGTATGCATCCAGCCGATTAATACTTTATAAATTATTATGTTATGTGGATTCTTTGTTTCTGTTTTTAATTCATGTTAAGATCTTTTTATGAATTTCTTAACTTGTATATTTTATGAAATGAGACTGCAAGACATTGATAAAGGGGAAAAGCTTTAAATTTTTCTTTCAGTTGTTAGATATTAATATTGAATGTTACAACATTAAGGTGTTCAATGTATTCCTCAGTGAACATGTTTCTACTCATATTTTATGTGTAAACTATTCTATCTGGTAGTATTTTCTAAGTTTATGAATGAAATGTCTTGAATTATAGGATAAACTTCTGCTTAAATAATAGAGCAGAATTTATTCATTGAATATATCTTGATTCCACTCAGTTTTGGTGTAATATTGTTTTCTGTGTTTTGTTTTTGCTTCATATTTTTATTGCCTTGTTAATCTTGTCATCACTCTGTTAGAGTTATAATAATTGTTTTTATGTGACTTTGTTATTTCATTGTCAAAACTAGTTGTTTAAATATTTATGGAACATTTTATAACATTAAAGTTTATGACATAAAATTGTTTGCTTTTATATGATTTATATAATAATTTATATATAAAGTTTACCTTATTTATAATGTAAATTATTGTTGGATCTATATTAAATTACCTTACGAATTTGAAAAAAACTATCAGCCTATCTGCTTTATTAGAATATGCTGTTTTTATTGTTTTAAAAAATATACGACAATTTATTATTGATGTAGCGATTCAAATGTGTATGCAGGATGTCCCAAAAAGGTGGAAACATGCTTTAATTCATTATGTATTAGAGATAAGTGGGAAAATGAAGTTGAGAAAATGTTCAAAATAATGTAGGGAAAAAAGTTACTTAAGAAAAAATTCCTCTTGTTAATTTTCAAGGAGCTATTTTTAAAATTTTTACACAACCCCCTTATAAAAACTCTCATTTAGTAAAAAGTACCCCCATACACTAATGAGGTGATGTACAGAGAATTGTATCCTAAAACGTGTCAGAGATGTGAAAGTAAATATATGCTGACTTAAGCCACTAATGAGTGGTTCTTGAAGGAAAAAATGTATGATGATTGGGTTTCAGGGATCTTATTGATATATGAAAGAAAATATATATTATTTGCACCCTAGTATACAGGCTAGGATTCCTTAGAAAGTCCCCTATGGAGGACGTTCCTCATATATGCCTAAGACCCTAGTGTAGTCAATCAGCCTTAATCCACAAACACAAACTGTACTCTAGCAATAAATGTTTACATTCAAATTCTTGTATTCAGTGAATGGCCAAATTTAATTTTATCTTTCATGAGTTTTTAAGGGTTTAGCTTACTATTAAACTTATAATATTGTTTCAGTTGTCATCTTTAAAGGTTTATTAGAGCAGTAGAAATTCAATGATAAAAATGCAATTCAAAATCCAATTTCAATATTTAGTGAATCTTTACTTCTGAGCAATCACATTTTGTATGTGCTGTGGCATGCTGGTAATGCTTTTTTTGACTATTTTTTGAAGTGCAGATTTATTGCAGAGTTTCGGACCCACCCACAAAAACAAAATAAAAACCTGTTTTTTTTTTTTTTAAACCCAATAAAAGCCACACAGAAATGGGTTTTATTAAACATTATCAGGTACTTTTCCGTTATGCACACCCCAGCCAAATTTGGAAATTTTTTGTCCCCAAGTAGCTACGATGTTTTTTAGGCAAATTTTTTTGTCACCAAATACCTACAGGATATTTATTTTGCATTTAACATTTTCAGTGCCTTCAAAACAAATATTTTAACACAAAATACAAAGTTAAAAATATTTTAAAAAACACACACTAACCATTACATACGACAAAATTTAATGGTCTTTAAATCCTTGAATATTATCATTATGTGTTGGTCGTTAAATCCTTCCTATGACTTCACAATAAATAAAGCGTAATACTGTTCTAGAACTAAATTGATAATTTTCAAACCAATTGGCATTTTAAGTATCGATGCTACATCTGCAACTACCTATGGAAATTTTTTTTAAGCAAGTTAATTTACTCGCCGAGCATCTACAAGAATTTTTTACTGCTATACTCAATACTTTCAGTATTTTATGTAACCTGAAGACATAAAATAGGCAATTCTACACAAATCAAAATATTTCAAAACATACTCACATTTTCAGCATTTTCTTGCAAATTTTACTGACGTCAATTCTACACACAAACAAATAAAACTTTAACCGCAAAGCATATCTAATTCTGAAGCTTAGTCACTCCAATGGGCTTTGATCGCGACGATAGCCAATGCCACCTAGTCATCCGGTACCCGAACTAATGTCGTGGGGAGCCTTCTCGCGCATGCGCACCAGTCGAAGAACCTTGCTTGCACGTGGCACACTTATGGTGCACGGTTGATATGAATATTTCCTTGAATTTTTCCGATTTCTATTTCAACGAGGTCTTGATTGTGTTATATTTTATTGTAATAATTATAGTTAGGGTGACCTCTACTATAATGTAAAAATATACCCGCAGAAAGTCCGATCATTGTAATTTATTGAAAATTAATATATACATGCAGCATCTATAATCTGGCACTAGTGTCTTTTTTTTTTTTTTTTTTTTTCTCCCCAAAAAGATCCAGAATCTCAAAATCCGGAACTTTGAACGCTTATTTTGATTGATGTATGGCTATCTTCATTTTTTTTTCTTCTTCAATAGATAGTTTTTCACCGAATATTTTTCTTTTTGTTTCGTATTTCGGACCTAACATGTCTTTGCCGATCACCATTACTGCCGCAAATATTTGAATCAATGCATTTTCTAATACCGAGATAAAGACAAAAGTAAATATAGCTTGGTTCGCTTATTACATTTAAATTAATTTCAGTCAAAGGTGCAGTGTAGCTGAATGAAGAATTCAAAGATAATGAGAGTGCTTTCATAGAACATTAATATGTATGAATTTTTAAAACGAGACAGCATGTTTACGCATCATCGTAAACACGTGGCTTCGGCTCCTTCCAGACACATTGCCTTATTTCTAGACATCCTGTCACCGTGCGAAATCGTCAACTATCGCGGGAAGGAATTCGCCCGTGCTTTGAAAAGCAAGAGGGAAAGGAGGGCGGAATTGGTATGTTTCGACGTAATTAAGAAGCTGTGAAGAGACTGAAGAGAGTAAAATTGGGAATAATTCAGCTTGCAAAATAAAACTCTAGGGTACAAATTACGGAGAGATTTAATAAATTCGATTTTATATCTGAGAGTCAACTGATGAATGTGCATATGTTAATTAACCAATTAAATACCGAAAAAAAATGAAGCAAGTCGAATTAACCCATGTATTTAATGTAATAAGTAGATTCTAATAATAATTTAATACACTTATTTTAAATTAGTATTTAAATAAATTTCAGTTACTATTTGTGTTATATTTTATGAAAATGTTCCAAAATCAACGATCTTTTCTGCTTTATAGTTTTTAGTTTGAATTAAACACTAAATTACATTTGTTCCAGTGTAGGTTAGTATTATTATTTTTTTTTTTTTTTTGGCGGTTTATACAGCGATCGTATGCATATTTTATGACTACTTTTCATTGATAAATAATATACTGGTCAATAGCACGTGATCGACGATGGTTTTAATGGAAATTTTCAACACATCTGTAATTCGGAAAAATCGGTAATCCGGCACCGCGTCATTGCAGCCCATGCCGGGTGCTGCACTGTAATTAAATAAGCAGTACATTAATATATAATTAATAAGCAGTAAATTTATGTATAATTAAATAAGCAGTACAGTTGGAGGGGAAAAAATATCATATGGGCCGCACCCTGAAAAAGTTTAACTTTTTTTTCGTATGAGCCGCGGCCCTTCTCCCGATTTTTACGGTAGTTGTGTATTTCCAATGTGTTCGAATATTGCCAAAAGTAGTGGGAAGCATTCTTCCGATTTCCTAAAAATGATGAAAGGTAAGTTAATTTTATTGATTTTAATCTTCAACATTATTACTGATTGTTTATTTATAATCGTCATTTAACATGCCTTTGTCATTTTTATTTCGGAATAATACTATTTTTCTCATCATTACATGTGACATTTACTACGTATTACTTTGATGTCTATAAAGAAACAACATTAAAGATATTTTCTTGAAGAGTACTTGCTTTATTTGAAGCATGCTAGAAATTAAAGTGCTTTATCTACTGTTAATTTGTAATATAATTTTGAAATGAAAAAAAAATCTTTTAATTTTTGGCCATTTGATGATTTTGCTGCAGTTCAAAGACGTATTTAAGGGGGCGGTCCAAGGGTCCCCCCCCCAAAAATTTTTTTTATATTTTTGTTACTAAAATGATAATGATAAAGTCTTTCTGTGAAACATTCTGCCTTTTTTATTGTTTGGACCCCCCCCCCCCCTCCTCCCGAAATGTTTTTTTAGATTTATTTTGTTCGATTTATTTTAGGAGATATCGATAAAAAACGTGTCTCAAAAGGCAAGTTTTTGCTCTTGCCACTTCGCAATTGTAACCCCGCAGTGGAAAAAGAGAGAATATAGCAATTCTAGGTTGCCATATTTGGCAAGTTTATTAAATGATTCAGATTCTTGAAGTAAAAATAAAAGAATAATGATTTTTTTTGTTTAGATTATTTGTAAGGTTGTTATTTAATTAAAATATCTTGTGCATCTGAAATCAGTGCAGGAATGAAATGTTTTATACTCAAAAGAAAAATAGGATTTGGAAATTTTCCGAGACTAAAATGTGCAACTTTTTAATTTGGCGAAAAATAAAATAGTTGATATGCGATTTTGAGAAAATGTGATTCTAGTGCTTTCGTAATTTATCGTCTGCCACTTGGATTATGAATACTCCTGAATAAGTTTTTGAAATTTTCATTTACTTAGAATTGTGCATTTTTCTGCGTCTATTTCCCCATCTATTTCTAATGTATTACAAAAGAAAAAGGATGTTAGAAATATCAGTTTTAATTTTCTTTAATCACACTCATGAATAATGATATACTTTCCAACTTAATGAAATAAGGAATGAAAATAATGAAGACCGATGCCGTGGCGGCCCGTGGTCAAAAATGTTAGTGCAGCCGGAAGCATATGAGCCCCCCCCCATTTCCTCCAGAGAGGATTGGAAAATCTTTGTTACTGAATTCGAAAGCTGGCAGATTAAGCCCTCACTGAGGAAAAAAAAAAAAAAAAAAGAAATTACATAAAAAATGTCAGAGATCCTATTTTACTTCCATAAAATGGACATAAATTTCAACCAGCCGCTCTTATCCTCAAAATTGCATTAATCCGTGTCTGATTCGAAGTTTCCTTACAATTTTCTTTTGTAACGATAACTTGAGAAGGAAAAAAAAAAAAAAAGAAAAAAAAAAGAAAACTTACTTATTTTTTATAAGTCAAATCAATCCTCCTTTCTTTTAAACATGTGAATCGGTCAGTGATGTCCCCATAAAAAAGCATTGTTTTAATTCAGATATCAATAATTTTAAAAGCTCTTTAAAATTTCCCATGTTTAAAGAATTTTCTCGCTTGCCATGTCCTCTAAATGCCAGTTCTTGCTTACTTAAAAACAATACTGCTTTGATGGGTAATTGACCATTCATAAGCGTCTATTCAGGCTTACCTTCTTGATAAATTCAGCAATATGAAGTCCAGAGTTTTCCAAACATATATTCTCCTTAACCCCTCCCTCACTTCTCGTCCGAGCGAATCAGTTAGTCGAGTTCTCAAGTTCAGCCGCCGTTAGAAAATCTTCCATCGGCTGTATCAGCTGCATACTCCCTATGCCAGAGAGGCTGCTGACGTAGTCGTTGTCATGGCAACGGTGCTGCCAATTTTCTTTTCAGCGCTCTGGGCTGAACCAAAGATTTTCCCAATTGAATTGCGGGAAGATTAAAGTGCTTTTTTTCTGAATGAGCGATCCGGCCACAATACTTTTTTTTTTGTTTGGTTTTTTTCGGAGATTTTTTTAATTTACCGTAGGAATTCCACAATTCTAATCTGAATTTAGGAAAATTAGTAGAATAAATTATTTTAAAGTATGTGCTGATAATTTCGAGTGCAGCCCGGCTGTACTTGCTGTATCCCACGAGCCGCCACTGGACCGATGGATTATAATACGCTCTTAATATATAGCACTTTAGTGCATGTTTAAAATCTGAAAGTGTTTCAGATTTTCTTACTTTTTTTTTTCCTTCCTTTCCGTTTTTTGATAAAGGCCAATATATCCAGAAGCTCTTCAGAAATTATATAGGACGGAAATAATTTTTTTTTTTTTGTAGGTTTTTATCATTTAACCGTCTTATTTCTGTAACCAGGGGCTGCCCGACACGGTAAGCATCGAATCTGTGCACCGGCTTTGAAGCGACGTCATTTCGAACTGAAAAACTAAGTAGAGCATAAAAGAGGGCATTTTTTATATTAGCAGGGGGCGACACTTACGGTAGGGCCACTCCTGTTTGTAACCATCTTAATTTTAAATTTCATTCAGAATTGAGATTTCAGTGCGAAGGAAGCCAGTGAGGGACAGGATTCTCTCTGAACAAGATTTATTAAGATGGCGAACCAACTGGTCACCGGAGGCTGCTAGTAATTAATATTTTAACAAATACCAAAGAAATATTTTACAGATTTATACTATTAACAACTGGATATTAACCAGTTGTCTATAAATTTTTACATAAAGTACTTAAAGTAATTTTAAAAATCTGATGAAATGATATTTTTTTTAATCAGTATTTAAAATAATCTGATATTCATCAAAAGAATTTTAAAAATCTTGTTTTGATTTAAAAAATTTGTAATTTTTTTTTTTTTTTTTTACCCTGATAAAACTTTTTACTCTGAAGCAACAAAAATTAGTTGATTATTCTTTAAAGAGCAGGTCCCTGGCTGTTGG
This sequence comes from Cheiracanthium punctorium, assembly GCA_038373885.1. Lineage (NCBI taxonomy): Eukaryota > Metazoa > Arthropoda > Arachnida > Araneae > Cheiracanthiidae > Cheiracanthium > Cheiracanthium punctorium. The sequence goes on from JAWZYV010011832.1 coordinate 456,175, forward strand.
GTCTGTGTCTCCAAAGATCTTCTTTTCTTTTCTTTTCTTTTTTTTTTTTCCCCTGCAAATAGTGAGTGATCTATCAGATCTACAAGCTTCATTTTATGTTTAAATTAAAGCTAAAAACAGCAGATGCAGACATCTGTATTTTGTTATTTTGAAGCTGCAAAATTGGTTCATCCAAACTTTGCTGCAGAAGCTTTTTTTGCTAGTGGTTTTGCTATTTGCAATTTAGCCCTTGCAATTTTGTGTATAAATTGACTTGCCTTAAGTTATGTTCTTTAAAATATTTTTAAAATCAGTATTAAAGTTATTTTTAGGGATTCATAATTTATTATTGCATTGTAACATGAGTACAGTAATATATAGAGTCAGTGCCGGATTTAGAAGTGTGGAGGTGCTGGGGCAACAAAACAGTGGTGGCCCCTAGTTATTTCTTGATCAAGTTAACTGTTTTTTTATGACCAGTGTAGTGAAGTGGGTTTGCCATTAACTTAACCTTAAAATACAAGGTTCGATTTCTGTGGAGATAGATTTTATTGACACAAAAAATAATGTATACTTCTTGTCTGAGACAACTGGTCTTAAATTGTCAGAATTAAAAAAAAAATTATTTTCCCCTTTTGGTATTAGTAAAGAAATTTTACGTAAAAATGTCTATTGTGGGGGGCCACTCTCTTATGGAGGCCATGGGGCTATAGCCACGTTTGCCCTCCCCTAAATCCAGCCCTGTATAGAGTCCCACTAATTGAAGTCCTTATCTGATATAGCACTGCTTTTTGTTCACATGAGAACAGTTTTATATTCATTTTTTAAATATTAAATAAAGAAAATATGATGCTATTTAACCTAAAAACACCAAACTCACTACAAAATAATTCAAATATCTTCAACCATCTGTCCATTATTTAACCTAAAAAACTTATGTAGATTAAGCAACCTAGTTGTATAGCTAATGTAAACTGGGCAAACACTTGCCCTTATTAAAAAAACTTTGGTAAATTTACCAATCTAGCTATACAGCTAATCTAAAATCAGCATGATTACAATTGCACATAAATAAAACAACAACAAAAAAAACCAAAAATCAATTTTAAAATAATTAAAACCTTTAATAGCTCCAAAAAGATTCATTAAATAAAAGAACTTACCTTATTTTTTCCACTCCATCAGCTTACTTTATATCATTGCCTCCCTCCTCCCTCTCGGCTTAATTGGCATTTAGCACTAAAAAATTAGTACATTGTAACTTTCATACATCAATCCACGTTATTTCATGTAGCATGAAAAACAAATCAAACTCCAAATTCAACGAAATTACCCCAGAAGCATACAAACCTACGATAAAGAGTCTGAACAACAGAATCAGAATCACAAAGAAAATTAAACAAATGTTACTGACATTAGCACTGAGTGAAAATCCCATACCTCCAAATATATATATATATATATATATATATATATGCTGCTTGTTGTATCGCAAATATTAATTGATGTCTTTAACATTGTATACATTGTATAAGCTGTGAATCAGTGTGAAATATTAATACTAATTCTTAAGAAATGTGTCAATCATCTTTTATATATTTTTATCAAATATGTATATATATACTATTTTGCATATTGCATTTCTAAATTTGAATTCTATAAATGTAGTAAACTAATTATTATGACCACAACTTATGTGTTAGCATAATTGTTATTTTTATATATACATAATTTTAATTATGTATTTAGTGTAGTGCAAAATGGAAATATACTGCATAATTAGTTAACATTTTGTTCTCTTTCTTTAACAGATTAGTCTTTGACGGTTTAAACCAGTTTTTGATGCTTGTCATGTCAAAAACACAATATATATATATATATATATATATATATATATATATATATATATATATATATATGTTAAAGCAAGAGTAAAAAAATGCGTAAATTTTTCAATTTTCATTATATTAAAGATAAGTGCTTGGCTTGTGTTTTATGAAATTGAATTCATAGTACTGGTCCTTATAGCATATAAAAAAATTAGAACTTTTGATTTTTTACAATTTTCCCCTTTTTTTATATACTTACTCATTTGCATAGGGTTAGTTTTTTTAACTATTTTTTTTAAATCATTCAAGTTTTTTGGATTGTATAATGAAGTTAGTTTTTTAAAGTATTTTTAAAATCATTATTCAAGCTTTTTGGTTTGTATAATGAATTTGAATATTTGCAATTCAGGAATTTGAATATAGAGCATTTCGACGGGCCGCGCCTCTCTGCGATTGGTCTTCGTCTTGCTTGACAGCTTCGAGTTCTCATAATGTATTTCTATGGGAAAAACCCGCTTTTCAACATTCAATAAAAATATTAAATTTAATTTTTTTAGATGATTCCTAATGGATGGAATTTGTTAATCAGACCTTCGACTTTTGAGTCCCAGGTGGCATTTAATATTTTAAAAAGCTTAACATATAATATTTTAAGAGACTTTTTCCGCAGGTACTGCGTTCGAAAAGACTACATTATGTACGGGAGTGAACACAACATTTATTTTAAGATTCAGCTGGTTATTCGGATTACTGTTTGTTTACAAATATCATTGTGCATGTGAAATTTTCTTACGTTGTGAGATTTATGGCAAGAATAAAATTTTATTTTTGAATTATAATTCATCGGATATTCTGTATGTTCTCGAAAACATCAAATCACATAAATATTTATATTAAAAGAAATGTTTATTTAAATTCCTGTTACGATATATTCAGATTGCTTTTTTTTTCTTTTATAGAAAATAAAATGTGCTGCTTGTTATTATTTATCATATTGTTCTTTTAAATATGTAAATGCCTGTAAAATAAGACCAGTTGTCTGATTAATAAAAAAAGTGTAACTTATGCATCGCCTAACACATTTGTACATGTAATTAATCTAATACATGTGAATAGGAATTAAAAAATAGTCCAAAATAAATCAACTAAATAAAAGACGTAGACCAATTAATGTAATCTGTACTTAGCTGCATAATTATTTAAATTGACAGTAAACCTTAGTGCAAAGTGTAAATTCATGATAATTCCATTATGTTACATACAGTGGCGGATCCACGGGGGGGGGCAGAGCTAGAAATACACTATGGATTAGGGAAGTTAAAAGAAATTGTAAATTTTCACATGAACTGAAATTTAAAAAAGTAGCACTGCATACACAGTTGACTCTCTGTTTACCGACGATCTCTTTCCAAAGACGATATTTCAAAGTCCCAGCAACTCCATCGTAAAAAAATTTTATTCAGACGACATCGTTTCTGTTTAATAACGATTTTTTTTTTCATCTTACGCTACAGGAACAGGGGGAAATTTTTTTAAGAGTGCAAAAAAAGTGTCGGGGAATGTAAAAAGTGCAATTCGCAAGACAATCTTAACTACCTGAGTGTATTCTCAAAGGTATTTTAGAAGCAAAGAGAAAATTCAAGAAGCAGCACAAAAATTTAGTTCGGGATCCAAATCCAAATGGCGGAAAAGTCAATGCGGTCGATTGGAAGAGTTTGCCGAGGCACTTCTGCATGCAAAAGGTTGCATGAAGCAAGAGCATCCAACATTCTAATTTCTGGGCCCATGGGCGTAACTTGGGCTTCGAAACTGGGGGGGCAAATGTCATTCTAAATGAAAGTCCATATATGCGTGCCCGTACACACACACACACACACACACACATATATATACAGTGGCGGCTCGTCATTAAGGGCCAGAGGGGCCTGGCCCCACCGACTAACCACCGTCTAAACCAAAGTATCTTCCTATTATGTCAGACAGTTCTTTCAATAATTTACCTTCATTAAAAAAAATGCACGCATTTTACTCTATTTTAATACTATCCACTAAAAAAAGCATTTAAAAATCCGATAGTTATACGATTTTCCCCCTATCTAAGCCATGCATGAGCTGGCTTGCCCTGAATTTGGCGTCTTTTCTCTGTTCACCGGGTTGACATATTTGGCATTGACCACAAAAGCCATATTGACGCCGAATTAACTTGGCTTCCAAGCGGTTTATTTGGCACTGTCTTCTGGCCCCAGATCTTCGGGCCCTCGCATGGTTATCTGCACGACTGTACGGGGAAATTTCGGCAATCCGTAGCTATTGGCGACATTTTCCGCTTAGAAGGAAATCATTTTTTATGTACGTGATCTATTTTTGCAGTGCAGTCCCTAATATTTAGAATTTAATAGCATCAACGCGGAGAGCTTACGCCATTGCATTGCAATCATGGCACGTTTATGTTGGGTTGTTGCCACAAAAAGGATTAGAAAAAGGTTTTTCCACCTATCCATAGAAATTTTTAATAGGGCACCGTCCGTATTTTCAATTCGCAAGTGAGGATCGATGACGTCAGTTGCTTTAAGATACGTAAAAATTACGCCACAATTTTCTCATTTATTCCAGCTCTTTTTTCAACACAGGGAGACGATATTTTGATTAAAATTTACGGTAGAAATAAACTAAGAAATTCACGATTATTATTATTAGAAGTGGTATTTTAATCCGTTGCTTATTTAAAAATTGAAATGTCTTAACACAGCTGAAAATGTTCATTTTAAAAATTACAAAGTTCGTTTTAAAGCGCGATATATTAAAATTTTCTATTTACTTTTTTTTATTTTTGGCATTTAATTAAGGGACGGGCGTTGCCTAATATATCATGCATGCTGCGAGTATAGCTTTATTTTAACGTTGAATTACGTTCCTCCATAGTGGTCCTACATAAAGCAAAAATTTAATGATACCGTTTGAAAACTACTATGCAAAATATCGAAATTAACTCCCTCGGCCAACCGGGGTATCCTTTACGGCAGTTAAACAGTGACATCATAAATTAAAAAAAAATGCTTACGCTCTGCAATTCTAACGCCCTGTCACAATTAAAGCGGGAATAAATAGTTCCTCGAGATTACACAGTTTGATGTTTTTCAGGAAACAGGACCATGGAGGATATATAAGATATCGCTATATTGGATACATGGGTATTTAAAATGGCACCCCTTGGATAGTTTCTCCCCATTGTGAGATGAAATTTTTTTTTGGTGCTAAATACGCCAATCTTATAAAACTCTGCATAAATAAAATATATATGGAGAGTTTCCTTAATGGCAACGATTATGTGAAATGATTATTATTTATGTTAATGCGTAAATTGCAAAGAATCGCCATAGAATCAAAAGATCCCATCGGTGCCAAATAATCTAAGCTGCTTCTTTTAAGCGAGTTTTGAAGAGGGAGAAGCAAAGATACATAGTATCATGTACGTAATAGGTAGTATTATTAGATTTGTAAGGATAATATGAATAAATCACAATATACCACGTTAATAAATATTTCATGAAATTAAAAGTGTTTAACATTTTCAACGGTTGTCTTACAACCAACTAAACGAAAAGTAATTCTAACTTACGTTAATATATCCCGCCGTAATTTCAACAGAGGCGATTTCTTGAACTTTTTTAAAAATAAAATTCTGTTGCATCACATGCAGATATGATTTTAGTAAAATATTCGCTTCTTCCCGTATGAAGAGCGGGTGCGCAGCTATTTTAAAAACATCTCTTGAAAATAGCATAAATGATCGCAGTATATTACAATATTTCCTTACATAGTACATGTTCGGAAACAAATAAACGGTTGTCCATTTTATGTAGTGTCTTAGGTATTTAATGCTACAGCTTGAACCTAAAAAACAGTATGATGTAGAAATAAGACATTTTGAAAGCCAGGAGTTCTCTGCAAACCATTAAGCTTTTCACTTTTTTGATAGTGAATGACACTGACGTAGTTTTTGAGTCATTATACTCCAATGATGACAGGTTAGTACTCATGACGCAAACTTTACGTCAAGAGTCGAATAATTTTGCTTTTCTTTTTTATTTTTATTTTATTTTATTATTTTTTTTTAAAGAAGATTCCACACCACGAATAAATTCGAATTACACATCTAAGGAAAATTTTCGTTTCCTACCGTGAGAAGAAAGGGCACGCAGCTAGTATATATATATAAACTATAAATCATAAAATATTTATTCTATAACAATGGAAAAAATACTGTACTAAAACGGATGACATTTGAGAACAGTTATTTTTAACTCTTGAAAACAAAAAGTAAATAGTGCAATAAGTATAATTAATAAAAAAGATAAAAAGGGCTTACTTTTTCCCCTTTTATCAAAACAAATCCACAGCCACTGGTATCTTTAGGCCTGTTTACATGTGAAAATGGAAAATCCTGGGTTAAAGCGGAGTACAGGGAAAAACTCGCAATGCATCATGGGAAAGCGAGGTTGACTCCGCATTAACCCTCCTTTCGACCAGGAATCTTTCTACCCCGCATTTTTTCCCCTAGGTAGGGGAAGCGGGGTAGAAAGCAGTGTAAGTCCCGGGATTTACTCCGCATTTTTGCACTTGTAAACGGCCCCACTGCGGACCGAATCAGCTTTAAGCTGTAGAGTCTGCTCTAAGAGAGAGCTTTAAGCGGTACGTCCAAAACAAAGTTCATTGGAAGGATTGGAAATTGCAATATGTGTTCACTATAAAAAAAAAAAAAAAAACAACAACTCCCCAGCCACTGGACATGAGCAGGGCTTGACTGTCAAGAAACATTTGACGGTCAAAAACTGAAGCGGCCGACTTTGATTTTCAAACGCTCTTTCCAATAAGTAAGGAGAGGCATCATTTTTAATTTAAACAAAACTACATTTTCCCCCTCAAAGCGCAACTATAATGGACGTCTTCTATTTAAGGAATTCCTGAGAAACAAACCCAGATGATGTTCATCAGTACATTGGAGTCTTTTCTCCGGACTAATAGTTTATCTTTCTTTAAAATTTACCGATTTGACAAGAAAATTACGAAAACTACTTACCTGTACTCATGCACAAAGCAAGTTAATATTTCACTGCAGGATACAGATATTCGGCTGGTAAAATTCATTTGACTTGACACACAGGCATCATTTATTTAGATTAGCTCTTTGTAATCCATTCTTTGCAGCTCATTCAACCCTCTTGTACATCTCCCGTGTCCTAACATCGAGTCAATATGCTTGCAGGAAAAACTGGTCCTATTCTATTTAAGTGAACACACATGTGACTGATTTTTGCGTTAACGGGAGATAAAAAGGCCGCGTTCGACATTTAAATCACTCCAATTTTTCACAGAATCTTAATGGTCATTTAGTGATGACATGTTCTTATGTTTTGTTTGTAGGTCCAGAAAAACGACCATTTTATGCCTTGTTAAAAAGCCGCTTTTCTTGCGGGGTTTGAAATACATTACAATGAAACTCATTGCACTGCACATTTTCTATTTTCTGTAACCTCTGTTCCCGCGGTACTTTCTTTAATGTTAGCGACCTGCTAAATTTACAGCATTCTAAGCTCAATGTTCATGTTTTTCCTTGACTTGGACAGAAAATTTTAAATTTTTAAGAGAGTCCAGTACGTTATTTTTATTTATTTATATTTTATTTATTTATTTTTGGGAGGGGGGGGGAGGTTGATATTGTAAATATTTTTAGAAAAATAATGTGGAAAAAGATATTTAATAATTTGAAGAGGTGGAACGACTTTTAGCGTGACTTCATTAATCAAAAATTTGGCATAAGCGGGGAACAGGCGTCGATACAAACAAACATTGGGTTCGTTTTGTGGCCCTATAAGAAAATTACAATCGATTTTAACGGAACCCCTTCACAAAAATACAGTCGATTAAAACTGCCCTTCATTGGCATTTTACCCAACATTTTAATGTGTTTCATCAATTAACAAAAAAAGTGACATTTATTAAAATTTTGTTTGAAAATTAACAAAAAGTTCTGAAATTCACAAAATTAAGCATTAAAATTCACAAAATAGGCAGTTTCTACAAAAATGGGCCCTGGAAAATATTCCTGGATTGACCCCTGATAAATTATGTATGTTATTGAGTTGAAGACGTATTCACGAAAAAAAAGGGGGGGTAGGTATATAAATTAGGTGAATGTACATATACTCTATAGAAAACTAATATTCTGAGATATTATCTTAGCTAGACTTATAAACGATTTTTTTGAAATGCTAGAAAATAGAATTATATGCAAACATGGGCGCCCATAAGGGGGGGGCAAGATCCCGCCCTAAAGTTTTAGGTTTATGTCTCATGATGTTAGCAATGGCAAAAACAGAACTAAATTTGTTAAAAGTTTGAAATTTGCCCCCCCCCTCTAGAAATTTTTTTTGAAATTTGCCCCCCCCCTAGGAAAATTACTATGGGCTCCCATGTATGCACATCAGCAGATCGTTATAAACAATAGCAGTGAAGGTTCTTCTTCTGTGTCGAACGTTGCTTCTCCGTATTGCTGGGAGCAACGCTGTTAGTAGGAAGTAATGAGATGATTTGTTGCTATATTTTTCTAATGCATGAAAATCTAAAAGGGTTAAAGGTATCGAAATACTGACTTAGATAGTACTGCAACTAGAGTTTATCTCTCACGACGAAACAACTAGAACGGCCCCCTCCCATGGAACCATAACTTATTTTGGAGCCCCCTACCAAGTCTGGGGCACGTGTCCCTAGGTGCCCCTGGCAGCAGATATAAATCATAAAATCGCAGACCGTTTCTTATTCTCTTAAACTGCGTCGCATTTGAATTCGCAATTAGTCGTCTGTCAAGTCAAGTAAGTTGTGCCCGATCATAAAAGTGTGTTGTCTCTCTGCTACTGACCTTCAAACACCAAAATTAGGTTCATTAAAATATAAATGAGGAACTGGCCCCAACCTGTGACAGGGCGGCAAATAAAGGGGGGCAAGCGGGCACGGGACAAGCACCGGGAGACATTCTAAATGGAACGCCAAAATCAGTTATAGCTTCTTGGGATGGGGCGCGGCTCCATGCGAGGGGACACACGACCATGGGCACCCATAAGGGGGGGGGCAAGGTAGAGAACTTGCCACCCCTTAAAGTTTTAAGTTAATGTCTCATTATGTTAACAAATGGCAAAAACACAACTAAATTTGTTAAAAGTTTGAAATTTGCCCCCCTTCTAGAAACTTTTTTTTAAGTTCCCCCCCCCCCTATGAAAATTACTATGGGCGCCTATGCACACGACACTAATTATGGTTTGCCCCGGATGACATAAACTCTAATTGCGGCATTGCCTGTGAAAATGACCTCTTTTTGCTCACTATTTACAGCAACAGGTCTTTTTTTCTAACGCTGAACAATTGATTTCAGACAAGTTTAAAATCGCTGCCCCTAATTTTTGCTTTCCTGAGAAATTATCTAGCTTGGCCATTTGGTAGAATCTGCCATCGTTCCTGTTGGGTTGAAAAGCTTCTGTGATTCTATTCTTTTGTTGACTTTTGCAGGGGAATTTTTTTTTTTTTTTTTAATCTGATAGTATATTTGGGTTATAAATGCATGATTTGGGTTCAAAATCATAACTTTGCCCCCTGACTTTTTAGACTAGGGGGGCAATTTTTACAACTGCAGGGGCAATTGCCCCCCCTCGCCCCCTCCAGATTACGCCTATGTCTGGGCCCCACCATGGCCGAGTGGATAAGACACTCAACATGATAGGCAGCTGAAGTGTGAAGGTCCCGCGTTTGGGCCTACCGTGCGGTTGTCGATCTAACTATCTGGAGTTTTTCCAGATGGTTTTCTCCAGATTTAAAGTGAATACACGTTAGAACCGCTGCAAAAATCCTCCAACCAAGGCAACCGCCCCAGAATGCAGATACCTCTAGTATAGGCTTGCCACATAGCATCACATAACACATAACTCCAATTTCTGGAGGCCCGAAGAGTGGCTGAGCGCATAGCTCTCCCAACTGGGAGAAGAAAAGTGCCTGGTTCAAACTCAGGTCGCGTCCGTCAAACTAGCCGTTCGGAGTCTTATGCAGTTTTCAACGAAACTTCTCATAAATACGGATTAAGACCCCTTAGAAAAACCCCCACGTAGGGCACCTCGTACTCGGCCTAGATCCCTCATGTAGATAATTGTTCGTATTATCAAAATAAAATAAAATCAAGCAATTACTGCAGTGCTCTTATTCTGGCAGAAAAATTTCGAATGCAAAATTTTCAGGCTTTGGCTGGTTAGCTAGAAAAATTCATAACATGGAAGCTGACGCATTTCACATTTGAGAAAATCTGGAAGAAAGAATAACGGGAAGGTGAAAAATGAAACTGACTCATTTTGATTTTCTTGAAACCTAATTTTATTGTATTGCTTGTTTTTACTACCTTCTTTTTAATGTAACTTAAAATAATTTTTTGTGGATAATAAAATAATATGATGATAATAAAAGTAACATCTTTAAACACGCCAATATATCAAGAAAAATATTCTCAGTCTTAAGTATGTAAAGTGTAAAGGGTTGGTGTTGGTGCTGTAGGATTACGGTCAATTATCTGCACATGGAATCTAAGCCGATGGGTGGGGTGCACTCCGTGGGGTCTTTCTAAGGAGTCCTAACCCTTATTTACTCTAAGTTTCGGAGGAAAGCACGGAAAACTCCTAACAGTTAGGTCGGCGGATGCGAACTGGTTTTATACCAGGCACCTTCCAAAGTGTAAAGGGAAATATTATTCTTTTACAAATTCTGTTTATGGAAGATCTCTATTTAAGGACGATTTTTCACCAAGAATATTTACACCAATACTTATGAATCCTTGTGGGCTAAACATAATTTCTCTACTTACAAAAATGATAGAGCTTTTATTTTTAAACAGAAGGAAAAGCAAATTTTACTGACTCGCTATCGCCACAGTAGCTGGAACACAGTTCCCAGTTTTATTTGTCCAGTGGAACCTGTCTAATGGGACTACCCTTGGGAAGAACAAAACTGGTCACCTTATAAAGACGGTCACCTTACAAAGGAGGTAAAGTGTGGCGATTGTAAAGCGAAATTGCATTAAAGTTGTCACTACAGACAGACGATCTCTTTACCAAGGTGGTCACTTTAGCAGGTTCCACCGTATTTGAATGAACTAATACGGGGAAAAAATCTTCCGTTGCTTTCGCCATTTTATAGGGGACGGAGTTTGCGGTTTAGTGCAGAAATATTTTGTCGGTATACCCCGATTTTCCATTAAAAAGTCGTAAAATTCGCTACGAGAATGTCCTCTTACCCACTGCAGTCACGTTAGACGCAGCGGCAATCAGCATCGGCCTTAAGTGATGCTGGAGCATAGATGAACAATAAAACCCTCCGCAATTAGGACAGCTTTCATTCTTTCAGCTGCTCTCATAAGTTGTCCACACCACCCAGACGTATGAGTACAAATCCTCATTATAAAAGTAAAACATATTGTAAGATGTCAGACAAAGCGAGTACCTGGCAATGTATAGCTGGTCTGGTTTTAAAAAAGAAAGCTCAAATTGTAAATAGCAGGTAATAGTGATAATAGTTGTAAATAGCAATTGAGGGTGGTTTACTACAGTCCTCACGGAAAAGGATGGGAATTACTTAATCTGGAAAACTTAATGCCATCCTAAAATGCGAAAATGTATGCTGTGAACACTGTATATTGCACCGTGGCTATGAAATGGGTTCAATAATGCATTCAGCAATTATACTCTGTACGCACTAAAATGTTAATGGGTAGGGCCCGCGAACAACAACATGAATAAAGGTCGTTGCTGATTAGCCACGTCTTGTCGTCACTACAGTGGTTAAGGCGACATTTTTCTGGCGAAATTTACGACTTTTAATGACCAGTCGGAATCTACCAACAAAAGATTAATGTGTTAAACTGAAAACCCTATCCCCACACACAATGGAGAGGGCAACGGAACGTTTTTTCCCGTATCAGTCCCGTCGTCCATTGAAATGCATAAAACATGTGGCTTATGAGCATCGGCCTTAACTTGATCGGTATAGGGCAGGGGTCGGCAACCTGCGGCTCGCGAGCCGCATGCGGCTCTTTTGGTGTAAAGTTGCGGCTCTCCACTTCCATACGAAACAATTAATAATTTATTATCAAAACTCTTTAAAAAAAGTTTTTAAGTACTTAATTTCCCAATAGCTTCTATTTTCGTAATCGTTAATGACAAATCAGCTAATTTCATTCGTTAATTACAATCGCTACGCTTAACAGGACCGCAATGAGATAAATTTGAACTATTGTTTTGTTCTTAGAGATGAGACCCCGTGACCATGTTTATGTTTCAGCCAATTCCATTCCATCTCACCCAAACAGTTGCCTTCTAGAGTCTAACGTGTTGTCAGTCAGTCATCGTGGGATAGCGCGGTCGTTACGTTAAGTTGCATGTGTGTTAATTTAATCACTTGTGGTTTTTGCTTGTCTTTTCGCTTGTTGTTTCAAGAAGAATACGATTTAGAAGCGAATTATCTTTTCAAAGGTATGTACGCGTATAATATAATAAAATAAGTAACAGAATTGGATTACAAATAGGTTTGCCAACCATCCCGCGAGAGCCGGGACGTCCCGTTTCTAGGCCTCTAGAGGACACGTCCCGCGAAAGGTGTGTGCGGGACGCAAAATGCCCCGCTTTTTTATAGAGTAAGTAATTTAATAAAATGTTAAATTATAATGATCTCAGAAGAGATTTTATATATTAAGTTTCTTTCCTAAATAAATACGATCTCAGCAGAAGTGATCGTACACTTCCAAGTTCTTTCTTCTAAATAAGTAAAGATTACTGTGATTCAGTAAAAATTGTTTGATATATCTTCAGTTTTTTTCCAATTAATTAATTATAATAATCTTAGTAGAAGATGCGGTGTAAGACTGAGTTTCTCTAATAGGTAAATTACCGATAACTACTTATGGATTGTTTTAATTATTTTCTGAAAGCCAAAGTAAAAAAAAAGTTTTGTTTTTATTTGTGAAAGGAAATAGGAATTTAATTTAATTGTAAGGGATAGTAATTTTTGTTTTGATTATAAAGAAGGAGATAGAAGAATAATAATTAATGTTAATTTTCGTTAGTTTGCCTGATTGTTTTAACATTTGTTAACTACGTTGCACGCAGGGGCGTACCCAGAAAAAAAAAATCGAGGAGAGTCCAAAACTTTCGGAGGGGGTAACGGTGAGAAAAAGAATATTTCACAAAAAGACTTTATCATTATTAGTTTGTTAAGAAAAACTGAAATTTCAGGCGAGGTCCGGTCTTCCTGGGTACGTCCTTCGTTTCATGTATAATTGTTCCATGTATGAGTATCAAAGTAGTAAAGCATAATGAGTATCAAAGTAGTAAAGAATAATAAGTTTCATGTATGAGTATCAAACACAGCATAATATTCAATAGTAAAGCATAATATCCCATAAAAGTATTTAAAATGTAAAAATCAAATCTGGTTCTAATTGCGTTTCTCGCCTTCCTGTAATAAGTAAGCAGTATCCCGATTTTTTTAGCCATGTTCCGCATTTTAATCGCGGAAGTCCCGTAAATCCGTGCATAAAAGTTGGCCAGCCTAATTTCCTATCTGAGGATCGTGTTAAGGAAGTAATAATGGTAAATAAATTGTTTGCTGTTTTAGATAACTAAGTAAAATTTTTAAAAAATCATTTTTTAGCTCTTTCGTCAGCATGGCATCTGGTAAAAAAAAAGAGAGAGACGAACTGAAGAAGAAAACCGAGCATTCAATAAAGATTGGACGCAGTGGCGTAGCAAGGGGGGGGGGTTCGCCCCGGGCGGCAGTCTGAAAGCAAAAATAGGGGACGGCAGCAGCCGCCCCTGTTTTTTTCCATTTTTTACTCTCGCACAAGATTTAAAAGAATTGCACTCAACATAATGAAAATACTTTTACACTGAACCATAAGCGCCCAAACAGGGGAGTATACGAGTTTTGACCTGAGGGCAGGCTGGAGGTATTAGGGAGTTTTTGCATAGCGGTTTCACTATAGTAGCCTTAGTTTCACTCACCGTAACGCTAACGTTAAACGTCATAGGACAGTACAGCGCATGCGCCCGTATAAAGTTTACGGTATCTGAACTACTAACAAAAAGAGAGTTTTTGCATAACGTTTTTGCTTTATATTCTTCTTTTCTTTCAGTATTGCCATCTAGTGGCAAGAAAATAAATTTTTTATGCGATTTTTTTTCGCTTGGAAAGCATTGTAAAATTTTAGAAATTATCGTATAAAATGTTAAGCAAAATGAATTTATAGAATTAATGAAATCCTCAGAAAATAGTTTCAAACAAATTAAAGCATAATTTTTTATTTTAAGCAAATGAAAAATTAAAATACAAATTTCTTATTTGTTTATTTTTGCACGTATTTTTTCGTTTTGAATATTTTGTGTATTTGGACAGTTTAGGTAAATACGATTGAATTTTTCACGAAATTAGTTTTTAAAATAATTAAAATCCCCATAAACTATTTTTTTTCAAATGCAGTACCAACCACCCAACTAGCACACATACGTTGGGTTATTGATGGCACGTGGTTGGCACAAGGTTGTTACGTTGGGCAAACGTTGGATGTCCATATGGAAATGTCGGTATTCTGTTGGCTAAAGGTTGTGATGGCAAACGTTGGGTAAACAACCGTTGGCCATCGGATGGTTTAATGTTGTGTTGGGCAACCGTTGGTAAACAACCGTTGGCCATCGGATGGCTGAATGTTGTGTTGGGCAATCGTAGGTAAAACAACCGTTGACCATCCGATGGCTGAATGTTGTGCTGGATAACCGTACTAAACAACGACCATTGCGCATGCGCAGAGGCACACATTCAGGAAAGCGGGAAGCGATAGATTCATGTCCGTTCGCCGTTCCGTTTCCGCCATTGCTTGCTATGATGTGTTGATACACTTTTATAAAGTGATTGATAGTTGAAATCTGAAACGAATATTTATCTTTTCAGCTATATTTCTGTGAATTTTATTCGTTGCATAGGTTCGTAGTAACTTGAATCACGATAACTATTATTATTGATGTATTGATTATAGTTCGATTGTCCATAAGCCTAACGATCTTCAAAGTATGTAAACAAACAACTTACTATGCAGCTATGGTAATAAATATATAATAATTGCACAGTGCTTATTAAAAGATGCGTTTTTGGATTACTAAACAATGCTAGACAGCTTAATAATAAAGTTTTATTTGCTCATAGTCAGTGGCGTAGCCAGGATTTTCTTTCGGGGGGGGTCCAAAATTTTTCCTTCGAATATCATGTAGTTAAGATGAGCGGGGGGGGGAGTTTGTATTAAAAAATGAGTTTTGACACTAGAAATTAAAAAATACAACAGAAAATATAAAGAAACTCACATAATGCTTGTGAATTCTTCTCTATTTTGGTAAGCAAAGGAAATAAGTGACATTTGATGTAAAATAAAATGAATGCTGGAGAAATATCACTAAACACACCGAAAAAAATAATCCTCAATAAATTATTAGAAAATTCAAAGCAAAACTTTTCGATTTGTCATTGCCAGTCTTTTGACAACTTCGTCGGAGTTGACATATTCTCTATCTTGATAAATGGCGAGAAGTGTCAGTCCTACAAGACGTTCTTCACTCATTTTATTTCTGAGATAAGTCTTTATTCTTTTCAAGCATGAAAAGCTTCTCTCAGCAGAGCATGTAGTGACTGGGAGGGTATTTAAAATGGTCAATAAATACTTTATTATCGGATAAAAGCTACCATCACACGATGACAGCACATCCAAGGGATTGGTCAGCTTGGATTCATCTTTGGCCCATTTATCGCACCATAACATGTACTCAGCCTCCAGTTCTGTCCGGGAAAATTTTGACTGCAAAAAAATCACCAGATTCTGAAGTTCCTGAATACTCGAATGTTTGAGTTTGGAAGGTAGAAGAAGTTCTAACGCAGATAATATTTTAGTATTTTCCTTGTTGAATCGTTTTGTTAGATGTGCTATGAGTGTGTCCAAAGACGGAATGAATAAAGATATACGGTAGTAATCGAGAGGGCTCTCCGCGTTAGTATAATTACTCCTGTGTGTTTGCAGCTTAGTTAAACGGGGAATTTCAATATTTAATCCAAAGAGATCTTGCATTAATGTCTGTGCTTTTTCAAATATTTCTTTGAGAAAATATTCGTTTGGCTCTTCTCTTATGAGTTGCAATCTTTTAATGGCACTTTCTGCGTGATTTAATGCTGAGCTCAAATCTCTTGTAGGGCTTTGTAAGTACACAGACAAAGTAACAGTGAAGCTTAAGAGTTTTTCACTCGTTAAAAGGCTGATAAAAAAAGAACTTTGTTTCATAGCAGCTAAGAATGCAAATGCCTTGGAAGATATAGCACGACCAGTATTAGTCAGTTCTTCAAGGCACGCTACAATTGGTTTTAATAATTCCACAAAGACAATGATAGCATCATGCCTCTCGATAAATCGAGTTTCGCAAAACTGAATAAGTCGGGTACGTCTGCACTCGGGTATAAATTCCGTAATTAATTTTTTTAGTGTATCACTCGCTATAGTGGTATTGCGCATGAAATTGATTATATCATTAACAACAGCCAACGTGTTTCTGACTTGCGGTTCAGAAAAGGACGAGGACAAAGCTAAATTGAGTCTATGAGAGGCACAATGTACAAATATAGCTTTTGGATATGATGCCTTGATACGTGCCTGTACCCCATTGAAGCACCCACTCATTGAACTCGCACCGTCATAACCTTGTCCGACTAACTTTTCTAAATCAAAGCCAAGTTTTGAGCATTCGGCTAAAATTAAAGCAGTCAATCCTTCAGCTGTTAGATTTGTTGTCGGCACAAACCCCAAAAAATCTTCGTATATCGCATTTTCACAAATATAGCGAATGCACAGTACAACTTGTTCAATTCCCGAAAAATCGCATGTTTCATCGCATATAATTGAGAAACAGCTAGCTCGGTTAATTTGAGTGGCTATTTTTTCTTGAATTATGTCACCACAAATGCCAATTATTTCATTTTGAATATCTGGACTAATGTAGGTAGCATTTTTTTTGTTGTTGAGGATGTGCCTTTTCAGATCCTCATCGCCGGCGTTTGCTCTAAATCTTAGTAAAGCTCGTAATTTTCCGTCCTTGGATTTAGGATTCGTTAAGGACAAAGGGCCAAAATCACGATGTCCACGAAGAGGAAGTTCCTGTTCGCCACAGAAAATGATAGTTTCAATTATAGGTATAAGCCTTTGTCGGTTTTCTTTCTTCAGGTTTTCTCTGTGAGAATCTATCTGGAAGCTACATCAATTATTTCACCTTTGCGTATTTTCAGAAAATTCTCAGCAATTAATGTGCACACACGATGGTATTCAGCTTTACTATGACTAGTAAATTTTTCGATTGCATCCTTCCATCTGAAAAAGGGTTTTGCAACCAGACAGCCCATTTTTTCATGAGAACCTTTTCCGACACCATCTTGACAAAAAAACACACAATATCTGCAAAATGCAGCATCAGTTTTTTTTGAATAAGAAAGCCAATCCCATTTTTGTAACCACGATACTTGAAACCTTAACTTTTTAGATCCAAAGTGGCGAAAAGGAAACTTAAAATCATGTAATGTTTCCTCGTATTTTTCAGTGAGAAAACTGAATTTGATTTGGTCAGATATTGTAGAAGACATCTCACCCTGAATTATATATAATAAGTTTGCTGCATCGCTGATGTCGAAGATGCAGGAAATGGTTGATGCGTCATCGTCACCTTGAGAACTGGAGCTTGGACAGAGTTTATTATTTGGTTCTAAAGATATTTCATCAGGAATGGTAGTCTTAATCAATAAATTAAATTCATCTGGATTTTCGTCCTCCTTTTTTGGTTCTTTCTTGGATGGTGGACGAAAGAATTTATCTAAAGTTCCTTGTGATGAGAGTGATCTCTTCATACTACAAAAAATAAAATTAAATTTAAAAAAACATTAAAAAATAATTAAAAAACATTTGCAGTATGGTCGAAATTTTAAAAAGAACCCTCCCCATCCCCCCCCAAAAAAAAACACACGATTGTGTGCTAACACTATATACACTTGACATGAATTTAAAATGGAGTAACTCTCTTTAAAAAAACATTATTACTATTTTAAATAGAAAACAAAATATTAAATCCCATTTCATTTGATCCGAATTGAAAGCTCATAGCCAGAAAAAGGCTTCGCAGAGTACTGAAATGCGGAAGAGGTAGAATTTCTCACTAAAAGGTTTAATTATCCTCACTCTGTTTTGAAAATCCAAATTTCTGTGGATGAGGGTCAGATCCCTGGATTTTATTATTATGTCAAAACATCCTTACCCCAAATATAACTTACAAATTTAGGCGAAATCAAATAGTAGGCAAATTTTAGAATTAATTACAGAGAACTTATTAATTTTGTTTAGTTGATAAATTGAAAGTTGCACCATTAGTGAGAACAGAACAGTAAGTATCTATGGAAAATGTCTCATTAATGGAATAAATCTTAAAGAGTTCTGACAAAATTAATTTAAAATATAAATCCTTTTTACCCTAAATAATAAGTCTGACTATATCTTGGGAATTTGATGTTTGAAAAGCTTTAAAATTGTTCGATATGATTTCTCAATAATCAATTAAGACTAAACAGGAATTTATTTTAATTATCTCGCTTTCTATCAAAACTAGGAACATAAAATAACTATCATTAGATTCATCCTATAAAACTATTTCAGAATGATTGTACGTCTAGGATTGTTTTTATATTTCAGTTTTTATTCTATATTCTAAATTTTATATTTAATATTTTACACTATCTAATGAGCTATTTACACAGAATTTACAAACTTAGGGAGCTTGCTTATTAATGCCAATAAAGAACGCACGCGATGGCTATAATAAACCTATACGAGGAATACCTTGTGTGGAGGTCTTTCTAAAGGTACCTATTATGTATTTATGCTATATTCGAAGAAAACTACACGATATTCGAAGAAAACCACACTTTTAAATCATTTTTATCTTAACTATAAAAATGTTTCTCTACTAGTACAAATATAAAATAATAAAGAATGAAGATATAAATGTGGACAATCCTCAATTAAGATTTTTTGACATAGATAAAATTTATTAAATTTTAACTCATGGTGTAGCCTCAATTGTCCGTATGATTATTTTAATTATTGGTATTTCATACAAAAAAATAAATAAATAAGAACAAATAAGTAAAAAATAATTAAATAAATACATAAAGAAACTTACCTTAGTCTTCTTTTGTGTGATGTTGAATTCTCTCGACAGCAAGAATGTAAAAATTCTATAAAAAGAAATTCGTCTCAAAGCACACGGAGTTCAACCTCTATGCCGAATTCTACTGTCTCGTAGCAAAAGTTTCATTCCTCGGCAGAACACATGCAGTTGTTCTCAAATAATTAGTTTCGCTGATAGCAACATACTCAAGCATACACGACACCAGCGACCAGCGTACGGTGGGTCTTGTAACATATTTGTTAACAGGCATTCAGATTTTGTTGTGTGGATCCTATCCCATACAGATCAAAGAATATACAGATGCTTAAAACTGAGATTGCATCCCAGCATACCCTGGAGATGCCATTAATCTTATAACTCTTTTGTAAGTTCAGGAAATGATCTGTGAGTGGACAATGTCTAGTCTATTCGAAGGCTCCTGGATGTCTGGTTTATAGTTTGAGCTTTAGTTTAGTCTAGGTGAAAACCGGAATCATTTTTGTTCCAATAAGCTAAGCGGTTCCTTTTCCCGCGGCTTTTGACCTTCTGGTTTCAAAACTGTATTCCGCAGGGAGGGAGGGGTGAAAAGATTATTTCATTCTTAAAAGCGGAAAGAAAAAGTTGTCGTCAAATTTATTTGGGTTTCTTTCTATGATGACTAGTGCCCACCCAGCTCCTCAAAACATCATAATACAACAAATGACAGTGCAGGTAACTGATTGCCCTGTATATGGTGTGTACTGGTTTTTCCCACTAGAGACTAGAGAGTAACTTATCACTGAGAAGTTTCACGGTATATATACCATTTAAGAAAATAGGGATAAGCTCCTTTTTCCTCTGTCTGTCTCTTTCATTTCGGGGGGGGGTCTGGACCCCCCAAACCCCCCCCTTGGCTACGCCACTGCTCATAGTTGTACAGCAGTCGAGAAGGTAAATTTGGACACAATTGTTTTCTCCTAATAAGTTTATTCTGAAAAAAAATCAACTTGAGCCATGCTTATATTTTGCAAGATTATAATGACTAATGAGATTTCAGATTTAGAAGTAGTTATTAAACTAACACTATTTCAATTTTGAAATCTCGTTGGTTCACAGTGGTTAATCAACAAGGATTTAAATTTGTGCATCAAAATTGCTTTGTTGTTAAAGGTATGTATAAAATATTTTACAGTTTTAAGAATTCAGTTATTTTAATATTTTACCAATGTGTTATAGTACTTTACAGTTCATATATATATCTATATTTACCAACTTCATTTTGTTATTTATTTATTATTTTAGAAGAGATTTTTGTATCTACACCTGTTATATGCTACAGGACTCAAATTTTATGGAGAAAAATACATAATCTATATGCAATCAAATACTCTTTGAGAGTACTGGAAGAAAAAACATTTTTATTGCTTTGACAAGTCTCTTCTACTGCGTATTTTAGTTGAATTAAAAATATCAGTAGCTCTTTAAGTAATAGGCTGTGACTGAGAGTTCAAGTCCCTGAACTGAAATCAATACTAATTTTTTAAAACTTTTCTTCAGACATTCTATTTTTTGCATTAGAGAAAGGATGCGCTATGGAAAAAAAAAGTTATCTCTCTCTCTCTTTTTTTTTTTCAAAATTTTGTGCAATGGTAATTATGCGGGACGCATCGTAACTTTTTTTTGCGTACCATCAACGACTTTTTTCATTTTATGTGCTATAGTGTGTAAGCAGCATCACTAATGCATTCTGTTGTACTGATATCTTTCTCATAGTCAGATAATAGATGCACCCGTGTGTTGATACTTGCATGCGTAATGCATATGCATTACGCATGCAATATTTTTTTTCTTTTACTTTGCAGTCAATATCTACAGTTAACTGAAAATAAAAATAGAACTACGAAATGTCATTGTATTCCATACCAATTTTATTCGGGCAAACTAAAAATTAAGAATCTAAAAAATTATGTAAATTGAAATAAATGTAAAAAATAATAAATAAATATTTTAGTAAAGAATGATTTCTGTGACATTCTTCAGTGACTTTATACTTCTATTGGATTTCCCCACATGAATATTTAAAAAAGAGAGATTAAGCCTCCTTACAAAAGTTTCAATGGAGTAAATTTTCAGAGGTTTTGAGGGACACTTTACAAAAGTAACTGTCAAAGGAGAAGGAGGGATGTGAATCATATTTCAAAAAATTAGCATTCTTTTCTTTAACGTTGCATGTTTTTTCTTTTAATTAATTCAAAAAGTTTTTATGATTTTGGTTTGCCTGCCGTCCTGGTTCTCTAAAACTGTAAAGGATAGCTTCTGAAAGGACCTTCTAAATATTTTCCTGCTTCCGATCTCTCCCCTCCCTCCTTTTTTTTTTAAACAGTTCATAAGTTGCACCTGCAATATTAATTTTCCTCATAGTGCAAAATAGGTTAGTTTTCTACAGATTAATGTAATGTTTGTAACTTGATAGATCGTTTACTATTTGAAAATAACAAATTTCTGTTAGTGAAGGACTAAAGCCGGTTTTAAGCAAAAATGTTGGGAGGGGGGGTGTAAAGACAAAATTTTCTGACGATATATACCAATATGCTTTCAAAAATATACACCGATTATCTGGCCTCTTGGGCGGTTTCCTCCAGATGTAGCGTGAATACGCATTAAATCCCCTAAAAGTCCTTCGCCCGAGGCACCCCCCACGCCAGGCAGATACTTAATGTGCATGTTTGCCTTAAATACATACTACATTACATGATCTGGAATGAAGTTGGCTTGAGGGGACAAAAGGGACTTGTTTACTGGCACAAAAATCACTAAAAGGAAAATCGTAACAAGACTATGTTCATGATATAGTATAACTTATAATAAACTGTCGGCAGAACTGGTAATTTATACACTGAGCATTTTACACATTGGTGATTAAAGATGAAATTTGCTGACAGTCCTTTGGCAACTGACGATTTTGTCGACAAAAGTACTTTTTAGGGGGGGGGTGGGGTATCCGCTCGCCCTCCTCCTAAGCGCACAGAACCCCACTGTTGAGGTGGAACCATATTTGATGAAAGAAAAAATGTGACTGTTTGATAATATGCTTCGTTCTACATATCTGCCGTCCCTTAAAACTTATCTGAATCCGTCACTGCATTTGCTGTTA
The DNA here is from genome assembly GCA_038373885.1 of Cheiracanthium punctorium. Classification (NCBI taxonomy): domain Eukaryota; kingdom Metazoa; phylum Arthropoda; class Arachnida; order Araneae; family Cheiracanthiidae; genus Cheiracanthium; species Cheiracanthium punctorium. The sequence goes on from JAWZYV010011832.1 coordinate 478,440, forward strand.
GTAAAATAATTAAAAACTTTAATTTAAAATTTGACAGTTTTTCATATATCTATAGAAATGTTATGAAATAGCACATCAATTTGTCAAATATTCGTCAAATATAATTATCCAAGGTTTCTGCATTGGCCTAAAATATGAAACTAACTTATAAATGTAACGGTTAAGAATCATGATGGCTAAAAATAACCAATTTCCAACAGTTGGATAATAGAGTGACAACATACAGATTTTACGCTGTTCCAATGTATACATTTACACGTTAACCCAAGGTATGCATTTATACGTTAACATAACGTATGCATTAATACGTTAGCCCAACGTATGCATTAATACGTTAGCCCAACGTATGCATTCATACGTTAGCCCAACGGTTGGAAATATGTTGGCAAAACGTTAGAGCATACGTTGGCCCAACGTAAGAAATAACCAGTTGCCAACCGTTGGATAACCGTAAGCCAACGTGTCATTTCAACGTTGGCCCAACGTATGCATTCATACGTTGCCCCAACGTATGTGTGCTACCTGGGCACTAGCATGGAGCATTTGTTTGAGCAGTAATTAGAACTAGAACCTACAAAATATTTATAAATAAATTAACCCACTGCGAACACACCTTCACAAACCTGAATTTTTAATTCGTCTACAATAAAAAATTTTTTAATCAGGGTTTGTTGACAAACTCGTAATTTTAATAAAATAATCATAAAAACCTGGATTTTTATTTTTTAAAACTAATTTCGTTAAAAATTTAACAGTATTTTCCTAAAGTTATTCAAATAATCAAAAGAAAAAACATACGTCTGAATAGATTTTTTGCTTTAAATTAAAAATTTTGCTTCAATTTGATTATAACTATTTTCTGTGGATTTCATTATTCTATAAATTCATTTTGTTTAAAATTTTAAAGGAATTTTTCTACCAATGCAAAACGGAGAAAAAAAAAATCTTTTGGAAAAGCAATTTGTTTTCCCGACACTAGATGGCGGTACCAAATGAACGATGAAAGAATTTAAAGATCGACGAATCTTCAAGATTTCGAGCTAAAAAGTCCTATAGCACTAATAAGTAAACTGTTAGAGTAAATTTCGTTCCTTTTTCGACTATATATATTCATATTTTATTAAGAATGTTAAACCACACTTATTTGGCCGCCATCTTGTTTTCGATAGCGTTTACGGTTAGGATACGCTAACCTTGGAGAAATAGCGGGTTACGTTAACGTTAGTCTGCCGCCCGGTATACGTGAGCATGCGCAGTATGGTCAAAAACCAGTTTAGCGGATAGCGGTACCGTTAACGGAGGAAAATACGCTATGCAAAAACTCCCTATTCCCAAGCCGGCAGTCTGTAACTAGAGATAGAGGTCGCAGCAACAGACCCCCCTTTTTGCCCTTTCTCATATTTTTCTTGCAGAATATCTAAAATTATTACTCTCCATTTAATGAAAAACATTATATACTAACCATGGGCGCCCATATACTGGGCAAAAACGGTGGCTTGACCTAAAGAGCGGTTGGGGTTACCTTCAACCTTCAGTAGGCAGTTTTATAGCATACTGAACTTTTTTCTATTATTTTAGTACTAAAACGTTTAGAAGTCCGACATGAGCCGCCCCTTACAAATACAATATTACTTCTAAAAGTACTCATATGGGCGCTCATGCCTTGCCAAAGACATAGTCTTGCTAGGTGTTGATCGTTGAATTTTTCAAAATAGATAAAGAACAATAGTTTTGTTGAAACATTTTCGAAGTACTTTCCGTTAAATGGCGCATCCTGCTTTAGCAATGCGAAAAGATATTATCAAAGTCTAAGGACCAGGGTCATCAACAAGGGGCATCATGGGCATCGTGAGGGTTGGGGGTCAAAATCACTAGGCCCCCCCCTTCCCATGGTACTTCTATGGGTAAAATGGGACTGTTATTTTATGTCCAGGTAAAAAAAAATTGGGATGACTCCATTCGACTTTCCGAATATTTACGATTAAGATCATTACCAAGCATTTAAACAAACGCTAGCGCACTTTCAAGAATTCTTCTCTATATGCCATAATGTAAAAGAAATCTTTGTCGTAGCCCTGTATAAAAACTACAAGTCCTATACACATCAAAATCAATACCGGCCTTACGATGGTAGTTTATAACATATATAACCAATTTGAGCTCAATCGAATGTACCGTTTAAACCAGCGTTTCTCAACCTGTGGGGCTCGACTCCCAAGGGGGGCGCAGAGCGTTTGCAGGGGGGCACGAGAAAAACCAAAGAGCAAGTAGTGATGCATGTTTTTAAAAAAATCATCTTATTTATTCTCATTTTTACTCAAAAATCTATCCATTTTCGCTTAAAAGCTCATTTAAACTTTACTGATAACATTATTTTGAAGAAAATTTGACTAAATGTTCATTGTTGAAGATTAAAAAACTGAATATATGCTGAAAAATGTGAGGGGGGGGCACCACCGTAAGTTAGCCTTTGTTAGGGAGTGCGACGTTAAAAGGTTGAGAACCACTGGTTTAAACGCTGCAGTTTCCAGAATTTCCCCCCATAGGCCATAATGTAAAATAAATATTTGACGTAACCCTGTAGAAAAACTATGAGTCCTATACACACGAAAATCAATACCGATGTTGCGACGGTGGTTTATAACATATATACCCAATTTGAGCTCAATCGAATGCCCCGTTTAGGAGCTAACGTGTTCACTCACATACATACACACATGCACGCGCACACACACACATACATACATACATCTTGTAAAAATAGCATAAATGAAATCAGACATCAAAACGTGTTCCAATGCACCAAAATCTCGAAGTCGAATTTTTTGATGATTACAATACTTTCCTTACATGGTACATGTTCGGAAAGTAAAAGGAGTATTTCTCCCTTCTCTAAGGCCAGTGGCAGAGCGCATTTGCGCTCTGAACTGGGAGATAAGGTGTCTGGTTCAAAACCAGTTCGCGTCCGCCGACCTAACCGTTCTGAGTTTTCTGTGGTTTCCTTCGAAATTTAGCGTAAATACAGATCAGGACCCCTTTAAAAGACTCCCACGGAGAGCACCCAACCCATAGGCCTAGATCCCTCGTGTAGATAATTGGCCTGAACCCTTTATAAGGCCGTGGTAAGAATACTTACCACCTACGGTCTATTAAATACAAAAATCAATTATCAATAGTGAATTTACTGATTTTTGTTCAGTTATATTGGATGTATATTTTTTCCATACATCTAGATTCTAAATTATATCTGCCTTATTTTCTTTCATTCATAATTTTAAAGAAAGCTCGAATAATTATTCGAAAATTGAGCATAAGAATCATCGCTTTTTAATGGATCTAATTAATGGATTTTCCTGCAAAATTTCTATCCGTTCCTATTTAAACGCGGAATGTGAATGTCCGAGCGATTTCGAAAACGGGTCTAACGATTTCCTTAAAAATTCGTTCGTGGGTGTTTATTTGGGAAGACGATTGGGCTAGGTCACTTTACCGAAATATTTACCACCGAATATTTAGCATCCCTCTTCAAAAGAGTATGTGCCTTTTAACATTGAATGCCGACCAAAACTTTCCTGATAATGAATGAGAGATCCGACAACGATGTGAATCTTTGGTAATCATGAAGATTATTCATAAATATCCAGCCATTTACGTAGCTATTATTTTACACTTAAGGAGCCTTTAGATTCTGGGCATGGCTCGGTAACCTTGTACTGTTTGTTTAATACTTGTTTCTCCAATTTTCACGTGGGATATTACAGTAGAGGGAAAATATATGAATTAATCCTAAAAAATGGGCCAGAAAAATCCTAAGTACTTTCGATTCTCTGCACATAAACTCGCCTTATAAAGGGCTAATCCCACAACACAAACACACCCTTCTCTAAGTGCAGGGATGGATCTTGCGGCTAGTGGTCGCCACGACTTACTTCTAATAATTCTTATGTGGAAAAACCCAAATTCTCCAAACAGTAAGCATGATAAGAAAGTGCCTGTTTTCAAACCCTTGAAGAGCTTGCTTTCACTACCACCGGCCCTCAGAAAGTCCAATGTCCAGGCCAAAAAATTTTTCATGAAAAAAGAAAAAGAAAAAAAGAATAGAATGCAATCAGAGAGGTCTTGGATGATACCAAAGGTAATTTATTGAAGGTTTATTTTTGACAAAGTCATTGAGGACTTGGCAAATAAGAAAGCAAGAAAAAACCAATTTAAAATTTATACAGCAAAATCTCGAAAAATATTTTTATTAAACGAATTTTTAACTTTACAGAATAACTTGAATTCTCATTTTTAAAAAGTATTATTTGAAAATTTGTTTCTATTTCGCTGTTATTGAATTATTATTTTAGATTTGCTGTGTTAAACATTTTGATGTTGATTCCCTCCAAATCCGCTATTGTTAAAAATACCACGAAATTATATAAAATATTTAATTCTAATGCATTTTAACTATAAACTATATTTTTAAAAACGATAAATTGCCCCCTCCCTCCTTCCATAAAGACAACATTTAGTAAGTGTGATAAAACTGAATTGAACTTTTACTAATAAAAATTTCCCACTTAATCTTGCAGTATCGAGATACATGGGTGATTTTAAAATATCGAATATTTCCTGTATTTATCACCATTATTATAATTTAATTAAAGATAAATAAAACGTCGTATTAAAGGTTTGCGTGCTAAATTTACTGAACTGTTTATGTGCTGTAGTATTGCTTCAGAACTTCTCGATCATTAACTAGTTTCAGAATTTTAATACTGTTTTCGTTTATATATCCTCACCTCCTGTATTTTTTTATGCTCCCAATCAAAACTTAAGCATTTTTGCTGAAAGAAATGAAGGCTATTGAAAAAACATAACTTATTTATACTATTGATTTTTAATTATAATATTTAATATAATCAGCAAAATTTACTTTTAATCAAAAACAAATTATCTAATTTGTAATACTGTAATTACGGCCAATCTCTATATATAAAGGAAGATGTCCTGACTGACATACGATCATCGCACAACCAAATCTACTGAAGATATTGACATGAAATTTTAGGAGCTTATAGCTTTCGTGCTCAAGACGTCATTTAAGAAGCGATTTTTTAAAATTCGAACCCAGACGGGGGTGGCGACCCAAAACGTTCTTTTCACGCTTTCCTTCATATCTCGGGTGGTGGTGGGGGGGGGGGAAGAGATAGCCGTAAAATTCTTGCTTTAAAATGTAACTAATACAAATACTTAAAAATCAATTTTAGGGTTTTTTGAAATTCGCACCCAAACAAGGATAAGGGGGGCAAAACGTTCTTTAACGTTCTTTTCACAACATTTCCCTTCATATCTCAGAGGGAAAAAAGAGATAGCCGCAAAACTCTTGCTTTAAAATGTAACTAATAGAAATACCTAAAAGTCATTTTCAGGACTTTTTAGAATTTTCATCCAAACGGGGTTAAGGGGCCAAAACGTTCTTTTCACATTTTCCTTCGTATCTCAGAAGAGAAAAGAGATACCGTAAAATTTTTGCTTCAAAATGTAACTAACGGAAATTCCTAAATATCAGTTTCAGGGTTTCTAACAATTCGCACCCGAACAGGGGTAAGGGGCCAAAATGTTCTCTAACGTTCGTTTCACATTTCCTTTTATATCTCAGAAGTAAAATGAGATAGGAGCAAAATTATTGCTTTAAAATGTAACTAAATTAAATACCTAAAATTCGTTTTCAGAGTTTTTAGAATTCCAACCCGAACGGGGGTAAGGGGCAAATCGTTCTTTTCACATTTCCTTTTATATCTCAGAAATAAAAGGAGATAGGAGTAAAACTCTTGCTTTAAAATGTAACAAGCTGAAATACCTAAAAAATCATTTTCAGGGTTTTTTAGAATCCCCACCCAAACGGGGGTAAGGGGCTAAAACGTTCTTTAACGTTCTTTTCCCATTTATCTTCATATCTCAGAGGCTAAAAGAGACAGCCGTAAAATTCTTGCTTTAAAATGCAACTAACAGAAATACCTAAAAATTATTTTCAAGGTTTTTTACAATTTTCACCCAAAAGCGGGGTAAGGGGGGGGGGAGAACGTTCTTTTCATATTTTCCTTCGTATCATAGAAGAAAAAAGAGATGCCGCAAAATTCTTGAGTGCTGTTAATTTCAGACAAAATTTTTGTCTACCTGGTGAAAGGGCGAATGACTTTTTAAGAGTTGCCAGATTAAACGTGAAAAGTCACGAAGGTTTGCCACATTTTGGTGATTTATCGCCAAATTTGGCATAAAAAAAATTAAGTTCCCGACATTGGAGCCAGCTTATCTATATCTTCCATGTTTGACGAGAAATTGCCTAACCCTACTGTTTATTTAATTGGAATAATGGTGTCTATGTTCATGAAAATAAAGGTGAAGTATACTTAGAATATGCCTCGCGAGAATTAAAACAGTTTAAGTAGGTGATTTAAACATAGATTTCGATTTTAAAGAAGTATTTTATGGAACAAGAAAGACAAATACGACAGACTCGTGGATTATGATGCACATTCCAAACAGTATTTAGAAAGATCTAGTATAGATAGAATATGCCTACCGAATACTGTAAAACATTTTTTAGGGTGATTAAATCTAAAAATATGTTTAATATTTATCTATTTATTTTCCATTTGTAATTTTTGGTTTAACAATATCCATTCCGTGCAAAGAACGGGTACTTCAGCTAGTCGAATATAGTTTTGATCATGGTAAATTCCTGTAATTAGTTTTTTTTTTTTTTTATTTCACTCTACAATTATATGTACATGTTTGGTTAATGATGTTTTGATCATTCTTATTGTATTTTTAATACTATACGAGAAAAATAATGTATTTCCTTATCATATAATCCAGAAATGAAAGTGTTTTTTTTATTAAATGTGTAGAAAAGCTTTAAATTTTTAAAAAATTTCTGTTCAAACCTGCCCCATGAAAAGTGGTATTTTGAACAAGCTAGGGCCACATTTTAACAAATACAAAAATGTATGAAAATTTAATTTTTTTTAAATAAAAAGTTGCATTTATTTGAGAAATTTAGTGTCACAATAATAAATTAAAGAATTAAATTTAAGTGAATTTATTAAAATCCATTATTTAAAGAAATTAATACCTGTCAATATTGACATCAACGTTGTTAAGACAGCATTGTTTAGACAGTCTGTGTAAATATTTATAGTATATATTTTTCACAATATGCTTGGAATCTACAAAAGTGATCGCTTATACCTCAGAAAAATGAGTTTTCTTATTTTTTTTTTTTTTTTTACATAGACAATTAAACATAAACTCCTTTTTATAGTGCAAGTCTGAAAATAGATTTTATTTATTTATTTATTTATTTTTTTGTAAAATTAAATTAAGTGAAGCCACTTAAATGAACTTATTTTAAAACAAAACTTTTACTTCTCGATCCTTTGTGTCTCAATTCGAACATTTTCAAAGCATTTTAAATGATGCTTCAACTTTTTTGTTCATTATTGGTAGATGACTGAAGTGTAAAGGTTTGGGGAGTTCTGACCGGCTGTCGATTTAACAGTCAGGAGTTTGGGGCGATTTTCTCTAGATGTGAATACGATCTAGAATGCATTAAAAAGTCGTCTGCTCAAGGCATTCTTCCCTTAACAGATAGCTCTAGTGTGCTTTGCTTTAACAAAACATCAACAAGATGAAATGTTCCAATCTATCATTCTTATGCATAAACTGCAGATGTTTTAATCTTCTTACATTCATCGTATAGCCGAGAGAGAACTGTATGCTACTGCCTGTTGTACTTTAAAAAAAGAGTAATAACACCTTTCCCCCCATTCTGTACCAAATCTTAAAGAAAAATTGGTCACCTTCTAACGCCTTAATCTTAGAATGTAAGGGGCGGCAAACTGAAGCTCCGCCCCGGGCCACCACCCGCGGGAGATATATAACATCTCCCGTGGGTGGTGCCCGGGCGCCAATAACCCTCGCTACGCCACTGCGGAGTCGTTTGCATTCATATGCAGCACAGATGGCCTTCCGACATGTCTCATTTGCCACGAAAAATTCGCACACAATAAGAAGTCAAATTTGGAGAGACACTTCACTACAAAACATACGCAGTTTGCTAGTAAATATCCAAACGGTGACTCACGAAAAAAAGCTGTTGAAGAGCTCAAAAAAAAAAACAACAAAAAAAAAAAAAAAAACAGTCAAGTTCCATACTAAGTGGGCTGAATCTTCCAATAATGTAAATTTGGCAAGCTTTGCAGTATCATTAGAAATTGCAAAAAGAGGAAAACCATTCACTTATGGTGAGTACGTCAAAGATTGTTTTATACGTGCATCTGAAGAACTTTTTCGTGATTTTAAAAACAAAGCGGAAATCATGAAAAAAATAAAAGATTTGCCATTATCTGCTAAAACAGTGCAAGATAGGACTGCTAAAATGTCTTCAAATGTAACACATATGCAAGTGGAAGACATTCAACAGGCTTCTGCCTTATCACTAGCTATCGATGAGTCTTGCGACATAAGACACTGCACAAGTTACCCTTTTCGTCAGGTATATATCGTCCCAAGGTCCAAAAGAAGAACTGTTAGAATTGCTACCGCTCTCAGGGCAAACTCGTGGAGAAGATATAGCAAATGCTGTGCAAAAATGCCTGGAAGACAATGGAATCGATGTAAATAAAATCGTTTCTATAGCAACGGATGGAGTCAGAAGTATGACAGGAATACATAGAGGGGTAACATCGATTCTTCAGAAAAAAATAAACCACGAAATTCTAACGTTTCACTGCATAATTCATCAAGAAGCGCTTTGTGCCCAAACATTTCCGGCCGAAATAGTTGAGGTCATGAACTTGGTAATTAAGATTATTAACAGAATCTTGGCGAAACCACTCTACCACCGCCAGTTTAAAGATTTCCTTGAAGAAATAGATAGCCAGTTTTCTGACCTACTTCTGCACAATAAAGTGCGATGGCTTTCTAGAGGTAACGTATTTCAACGTTTTGCTTTGTGCTTGAGTGAAATAAAAACATTCCTCAATGAAAAAAGCATTTAGAATCCCGAATTGGAAGAAGACAAATGGCTGCAAAAATTCAATTTCATGGTAGATACCACAATGAAACTAAATGAACTAAATCTAAAACTGCAAGGAAAAGGCAATCCAGACTACGCCTTGCTTGAAGAAGTAGCTTCTTTTTGTTGAAGACATGGAGAGCGGTAAATTACTTCATTTTAAAAATCTGAAGCAATATCGCGATGAAACCAATGCAACCATTGACACGAATTACTTTAGCAAAACTTTAAAAAACATGAAGGATGGATTTGTTGAGAGATTCGAGCAATTAAAAACAAACAAAAATACTCTCGCGTTCATAGTAAATCCTCTCAGCACAAATACAAATGAGATCAACATCCAGCCGTTTGGAATTGACGCTGGATCGCTTCAAATGCAATTGCTAGATTTGAAAACCAAAGACTTGTGGAATGGCAAGTTCACAGAACTCAAGAGCAAGTTGGAAGAGTTGGAGGTCCAGAAATGCAAGCACATCGCGCAGCACAAGTGGGCAGCTCTAAAAGAAATTCCGCGAGTTGAGGCCCTCATATTCGGCGCTGGGAATAGTCTTCCAGAATGCTACAGCCCAGACAGCACATAAGCTTAAATCAAGTTTGACATTTCTTTGAATTTGACGCATTAATGCAAGCTTGACAGTTCAACTCATTCTAAGCTGGCAGCAAGCTTGCAGGAGTCAAGTTGAATTGTCAAGCTTAAATACAGCTTGATTTAAGCTTGAAAATTGATACTCGCGTGATTTTTCCTTTTTAAAGGAGCGTTGATGGCGCCATCTGTGAAAGAGAATGGACATTAATTGTCTAGCGTCCTCAAATTTGCTGAAAGTTCGTAAAAGATGTGTTTTATTTTATATTACCAGTGCCATATTACCGGCAGGGCAAACGGGGCAATTGCCCAGGGCCTACAGATTTTAGGGCCCAAAAATCTTACATCTTACACTTTTGTAATTTTAAAATAAAATTACAAAGGATAAAAAAAATTCAGAAGTTAAATAAATTTTTTAATTATAAAGTATGAACAGTGAAAATAATTCAAATTTACATTTGTATAAATTAATTTAAACTTATTTTTAATTCTTCGAAATGCTCTATATCAATATAGCATACCAATATGTAGGAAAATAACCACATTTGTAAAGAGAATTTTTAGCGTTAAAAAATAGCAAAAATTTTCAATTATTTGTTATTTTAAGAAATATTTACAAAAATGACTAAAGTGTTTGTATTCCATACATGTTAGCAACTGTGATATAACATTTCGAAGTAACGTTTAACTATCTGTTTCTTTCATTTCAGATTACTTAACATAAAATTTGTGTTAAGTAAACACATTCTATATTTCCAAATATGGAAATTCTTCAAAATAAAATACAATTATACTACGAAATTGATTTCAAAATCAGTCGTTTGTCTCGATTTTGGCCAGCAGTATTGCTTCATGAGTGTTGCGGTACTGAAAGTTTTAAAACGTGTTTTTTTATTTTAATTTTGATTTTAATTGAATTTATTTTGATGCATTATTTTAATTTTGATGCATCCCATGGAAAAATAAAAGAAACAAATAACACATCGCCCACTTATCAATCTGGCGAGAAAACAGCGTGGTAAGTCACTTCAAACTTTAGTCATAGCTGCACAAGGCTCCGGTGGCGGAATGGATAGCGTGCTCGACTGCGAAGCCAAAGGGCCCGGGTTCTATTCCAGCGACGAACACTCGATGGAAACAGATTAAATTGAAATTTTAGCGTAGAGGGGGAAAATGCGCGGAAAAATAAATTATGTGGGGCGCCCCGTGTATTTAGAAATTTTTTTTTTTTGGAAATTTTTTTAAGCTTGAAATGTCAAGCTTGATTCAAGCTTAATGCAAGCTGGGCAAGTGTAAACTAGAACACTTGATTCAAGCTTGCATCAAGCTTACACGCTTGGAATTTTCAAGCTTATTGACTTGATAAATCAAGCTTGCTGCAAGTTTGCTGTGCTGTCTGGGAGTGAGGTGAAGAAGTTGGCATATGGAGTGCTGACGATCTTCGGGTCGACATATTCGTGCGAGCAAGCGTTCTCTTGCATGAATATAATAAAAAGTAAAGTTAGAAGTCAACTAACAAATACAAATCTAGAGTCGTGCTTGAAACTTAAAACAACAAGTTATAAGCCAGACTTAATCAAACTTTCAAATGACATGCAAAGCCAATGATCCCATTGATGTAACTATCTATATTTGTTTAATAATATTCCGTATTTTAAGCCGTTTATTTTTAATCAAAAAACCAAAAATATGTATAAGCAAATACAATAATATTGAAATGAAAATGTTAGTGGCTCTTTAAAAACTTGGAAATTTTGTAAATTGTAACTTTTGGCTCTTCCTTTTCAAAAGGTTGCCGATCCCTGGTATAGGGCGCACGATAGCTCTGCCCCCCCCCTTTCCAAGTTTTCTTTTAGCGGTTCTTGCAGCAGACAACATACTTATTTAGTTGTGATATACCATGTCTAATTATACATTGGGAAAAAAAGTATTGGGAAATCAGTGTATCATCCTAATGAAAAACGGAGCCCCCCCAGATGGTTTCTCTGGATCCGCCCCTGGTTACATAAAGCTTCTGCATTTTCATTATAAGATGGAAAACATTTCTGTTTCACAATGTTAACTAATAAAACTGTACTAAACAATTCTACAATTACATTTTTGAATTTTGCTTCAAGCTAGAATCAGAACAGAAATCAAAAGCTAAAACAATACTTAACATCTAAACCAAAAATGAAAATTGAATTTAAATTTTGCTTTGCTTCACTTATATTTTAGAACAGAGCCTATTCTACGTATACAATAAGTTTTGCTTGGATTTAGAATCTAAATCAAATTCTAAAACTGAAATAATAACTTCAAATCGAAACCCTTTTTTCTATTTTATGTAACCTTTGCCGAAAAACCAGTGCGTTATATATATATGTGAAACTCCTCATATTTTCTACCATCCCAAGTATTACTATAATAGTTTTAGAAGTTCAGAATTTTATTAATTTGAACATAATCTTCAGTGTCAATAAATATCAAGTTAAACAGTCCTCATTTGAAATTAACCTGAATGTTTACTAATTTCACTTAAGTACCGGCTGCTTAATAAAATTGTCTGTTCTTAGCTAAATTAAATTTAATAAGCTGCTGATTTTTATATGCAGTGAATAATACTTAAACTCGAAGAGAGCGTGTACCTGTTGCTACGTCCCAAAGTGGGAGAGAAATTACAAAATTGGATATTTCATAGAATTAATAAAATTGATTTGATTATTAGTTAATTATTCATTTAAAATTTTTAACATAAACTTACAAACACATACTACATATAAAATGATTTTATTTACATAATAAGCTTTCCGAAAAATTATCGGCATTGCATTGTTTGGATTGAGCAGAATTCAGGACTTAATTTGCATAGGAGCTCAGTGGAACTCCGCCGCAGTACTTCTTTTTATAGGTGAATTTTTACATATTAGGCAAAACCCAGCAAAGCTCATGAATACTGTGCTCCGAAGCCCAACACTAGTACATTAATTCAAAAATTTTCGCCTTTTCAAGTACAAACTGATTTTAGCAGGCAGACAAATCAGACTCTCTTCATCTCAAACCTGAGACCACCAGATTTTGGGTGTTTTCTGTATAATGTTTATATTTTTTCCTACTAATTTCCGACTATTTAATTCATATATCACTGTTCTGTGAAATAATTAAACTATGGGAAATAATTATTATATGGGAAAATCTTTAAATTATCGTTATTTTAATTAAATGTGCCACCAATCTCATATTACAGGGGTTTACAGTGCGCTACTGAATATGAACATAAGAATAGTAAGGCTCAAGCACCTTTTTTTTTGCTAGAAATTAAGTCCTGGAGCAATTACATGTTTTCTCATTGAAAAATTTCTTTCATTAATTTCCAAAAAGTTACACTTTTTGTATATAACCAACGTACAAAAATATCCCCAATCAGTAAAATATGCTCCATATTCTAAGGAGGTGATGTACAAAATTTGAGAATTATATCCCGAAAAGTGTCAAAGGTATGAAGATAATACGTACTGACTTAAACCACTTTTCAGTAGCTCTTGAAGGGGAAAAAAATCACATTTTAAGGGTCATACAGATATTTTGAAAGAATTTTTTACATTCAAATTCAAGTATAGACCCCAATCATCTTTGTTTATAAATATCTCTTAAGGGGTTTGATGAAAGGCTGAAATTTTGTCCATCATCTCATTTGTGTATTTAACTTATTGGGAATTTCTTTGTATGGTAGTTGTACGAAAATTTAAAAAGTGTTAACTCTTTGAAAATTAACAAGAGGAATTTTTTCTCAACATAGTCTTTTCTTTTACCTTATTAGCCTGGTGCTATTTCTTTCAAGCACGGCGTGGTCACTTTCGTGTGGCAAGTAGACACTTTTCAAGTTTCTTGGTTCATGGCACATTTTCAATATTTTTGGCAAAATTTTCAATGTTTTTGGGACTTGCTGTAATCACTTTTAGTGTTTTTCGGATGATTGCAAGACTGTATTAGTAGGGAATTTTATCATAGAATTGAATTCTGTTCAAGGATCCAATTTCATAACTGAAATTTATACTTTAGATTTTCCAATACGCACTAATCTAAAACATTTCACCACTAGGGGCTAAACAACAATTGATGCAATTTTCAGCAACAAAAGTATGCGAACGGGAGTCTATATGAGCACTTACAGTTATCATTATCCTCTATATGGCAGAATTGATTGAATAGATTAAGAGAAACTGAAATTTATCCAGATTTTATATACCCAAGTGCGTAAATAAAATCTGGAAGAATTTCAGATTTTCATTTTTTTAAAAACATTTTTTCAATTCACATTGCCTAATTATCTTTAATAGATAAAGAATTAAAGCATGTTATCACTTTTTGGGGGCACTGTGCATGTTTGTATGTGTCTATACAATTACAAACATTAATATTTTTACTTCCTTGTATAATGTACAAAAAAGTATGTGATCGCAAAAAAATTCGGTATCCAGATTTTGACTACCTCTAAATTTACTTTTAAGAGTTTTTGTGAGACATCTCGTTGTGCGCATGTATGTATGTTCCTATAAATTCATGTACAACCATTCTGACTGACAGCTTGACCATTTTGATCAGTACGTACAGACCTGGCGTCTGTATGTAACTCGCATATCTCAAAAACAAAGTCGTACAATGTTGAAATTTTATATTTAGGATTGTTGTAACATCTACATCCATACATTATGCTGTATGGGCAGAAATTCCTTAAAATGTAATTTAGAGATATTAAGTTATTTCAAATGAATCAAAAGTGATATATGTTGTTAAAGACTACAAAATGAATCCTGCCATCCAAAATGGTATCTTTATCATTTATAATTCTACTAGAGAAATCAAAAAAATTCCAGCACATTACAATCAATGGCAGTTTTAGAGACATTCATCCATTTCAAGCAAAATAACATCTTACCATATGGTTAGATAATGATCTGGTGACGATCAGCAGGTGTCGTCCCAGAACCCGCGGTAACCCCAGAGTGGGGTGGAAAATGCTGGGGAGAGCAGAGTGAGTGATGACTCTTTCTAATTCAATAGGTCGGCAACGAGATCGTGGGATTACAGAATTCAACTTAACGATAGTCCCTCATTCCCCCCCCCCTCCTCCCTAGAGCTGTCTTATCGTTCTATGCTTTCCCGTCTTCAAAATACAAAAGCCGAATGGGATGGAAGAATGCTTGACCATGGGTTTGAATTCAAAGCGATGTTTTTCATTACTTAGGAAAAAGCTATTGGTTTAATATGAACTAAAACTTTTTTGAGTTAATTTTAAATCATACTTATTCTTATGAAAAGAAAATTAATGAATTCTTCTGTAACTTTAAAAGTACGAAATTATAATAATCGAACAAAAATTAAAATACTGATTATAGTTAAGTAATTACTATAGTAACGATACAATTTAAATTATATAAATATAGGTATTCATTTGCACTACACGACGCACAGGAAGTAGAGCAAGGGGGCTACTAGGGTCAAAATTTTTGATTATCATATTTATTTAGTCTAATCAAATGGCCATGCCCCCTTCATTTAACTTATGAACAGCAGTCAGCAGTGGCATAACAAAACTTTTGCCCCTCTCCCGAAATGTGTTTCATAATACCAAACCTAGAAAGAAAATGAAAAATATTATAAGAATTTTTTTATAAACAAATAATGTCCCCGCACCTCCCCCCCCCCCCCAAAAAAAAGAGAAAAAATCTCGAGTGTAGTCCGCTTTAATAATAAATACTCTAAGGAGACGATTTGATACAAATACATATGAATTATTAATGTCAGCAGAAATTACATTTTTAGAGAGATTAATTAAAAGGTTTTTGCGCAGATATCGCGTATAGCGGAAAGTTTTTTCAAGAATGTATTTTCCTTGGAATAAACTATAAATTTTGACTTCCTTTAACTGAATACAAACTTCAAAACAAAATACTGATTACGATAAGTTTTATCAAATGAATTATGCATTTAAAATAAGTGCTTGAATTCATACTTATACCCGGAATAAACTTGCATTTCTTAACATTTTTCATTTAAATATTTTTATTTTATTTTGGTGATTCCAAGTTAAATTCATAAATAAAGTGAATTGCAGAAACTTAGTAAAGTGCTGGAAGAAAACAAGATGTTGATGGGTGATTTTTTCCCCTCTTCTACGATAAAGAAACAGTATCCCCGCAATTATTTAATATTGTTGTTTTGTTCAGGTAGAGCATACTAGGGCTATCTTCCAAAGAGAAAAGATAGCGAGCATTTTTTAAGGAGGCTTAACGAGTATCTACGTTACATCGTGGAAAAACCTCCCAAAACTCCAGATCGACAACTGCGCAGTAAGCCAGAACGCTGGGCATTCATGCTTCAGCCATCTGAAAATGTTCATCAATTATTTAATTGTTAATATTTTATAATGCATTTTACAAATTTAACAGTACTTTATTGGATGTATCAAGTTGGACTGTTTTTAAAATCCCGTTATGTAAATATTTAAAGGGTTTTAATATTTTAAATCAATAAAGTTTTAATGTACTATCTCTGATCGGATCACTTTTTTCAGCACAAGGAATCCCGTAGAATTTTAAATGATGAAAAATCAGCAAATTCGAGAGATATTTTTTTTTTTTTTTGCAGAGTTAATAGTTGTTTGTGGAATGTATAAGTACTTTTGTAATCAGAAATTCATAGAAATACATCAAGTGAGCAGACATTTTATAGGACAGGAAGAATTATAATGCCAGAATTTTAGAATACTGTAAAACGAAATTTTTTATTCACCAAAACAATATTCCGTTAGATTTTCAGAGAAATATTACATGCTTATTAAATACTTATATTGTTGAATATAGTACTCTGAAAGATTGAAATTTGTTCGGTTATTCAAAATTTTCTTCTTTTCTTTTCTTTTTTTTTGTGTGTAGTAATTTCGATTTCTCATTCATTTTTTTTTTAATTTATCAAACGAAAGAATCAATGCCAAAAATAGTTAAAACATCATTACTGCTATACAACTTTTTGTAGCATTAAATAATCATTTATATATATAAATTTTTCTTTTGGCATACATACTGAGTCTTATAATTAGTAAGTTGTATATCCTAAGTTAGTCTCTCAGTCTATATTTTAAATATACATATAGCTATAATTCGAAAATAGTTAGAATAACCTGAGATAATGCAGAAATAATAAATGAATAATGCACAAAAATATCACCCTTAATTTAAATCAGTTTTATCAGTCTATCGTACGTTTTCCGAGCAACTTTTTATTTTGTTTGTTTAATTTTATTCTAAATAAAGAAATATTTTTAAACAAGCGGTGGATACCGCTATAAATGTTTTTCTATCTTGTTTTTCCACAAGACCACCACCTATCCTCAAATAGGGCAGACAATGTAGTAGATATATCAGTTCTTATAATCATTCATTATAAGAACTGTTGGGGATACAAATATATGTAGGTGTTATTTTCTTAAGTAAAATAAAAAATTTATTATTGTTTTCAATAGTTTGTACACATTTCCGTAACACTTCTAAGGCTTTGAGATTTTGGGCTGGATTTCACACAGATATGAAATATATAACTCTTAATATTGTTTGGTATCCTATGTTTTCAGAGGTAAGATATCACCTTGTTTCGGAAATATCCCCCCCCCTCCTTTTTAATGCACGCTGTGGGTGGTGCCTGATGAAGGTCACCACTCGTGTATTTCAGTCTCCCATATCCTTACGGTTTTTTTTTTTTTCAAACTGATTTGCGGTTTTGCACTGATGATTGTTGATATGCACTTTTATATTTTCGCAGGTTTATTCTTAGCATTTTTCGAATAATAACTACACACACATATATATATATTAAATTAAGAAACTAAATTTAGGACAAATAACTTAATTATTAGATTCCGTGACTATACATACATATGAAAAGTAATTCTAAATACCCTGAATATTATTTGATACCAAAAGTTGTATAACATTCATGATGTTTATATTTTAAGATTTTTTTCAATGCTTAAAAAGAGCTTGTAATCAAGAAATGAAATAACTTTGAATGGAATTTTGGGGTTCTATAAATTTAAATTTACATTCCTAATTTTTCTCATACATTTTACACTGTAAAATTCTGTTGTATTTTGATACCAATAGAAATAATTATAACAAAACTATTGTTCAGAAGAGTTTTTTTTATTAATTAATTTATTTATTTCTGTGTGTGAGGGGGGAGAGTTCTTCAAAAGCGCATAAAAATTGTGATCATTTATCTGGAAGCATTTAAAATGTAGTCAAATAAGTGAAATAAAATGCATAAGATATTTAAAGTGATACACATCACTAAAAATATACATTTAAAAGATTACTTTTTCTAATCAAAAAGTGTTTAATTTGTCTTGTTACTGTGAAAGTGAATAAAATGTGAATGTAACGCAATTAACATAAGGTGATTTAAGTCATAAAAAACTGACCGGGGATAAAACTGAACTAGGAAGGAATAGTTTTATTATCTTTTTTTTTTTTAAGTTCATGAATACTTTAAAATCTAAACACATTATTATAAAATAAACTTTATTACTGTATCTTATAGTAAAAATGAAATGTTTAGTTATTAAATAAAATTTATTATCTTTCAAGTTTTGTGCGTGTGTTGGGGTGGGGGGATGTTGACTCTCGAAATGTATAGTTGCGCTTTAATAATCATGAATAACTATGTTAATGGTAAAGCATAATTAAGATTTTTGGGGGCACAGCATGCTCAATGCATTCGATGTGATTTATCGTCCTCTTTTTCCTTTGCTGATATTAATATTTTTGAATTGATGGCCTTTGTTACCAAAAATAATTTTGATTAAGTAATCTTGTCTTAAATTACATTAACAATCGCCCCTTAAAATTTTAGGAGTCCTAGACCATGTCCTAGTTTTCTTGTGTCGTTTCTTGCGTGTCTTGTTCTTTCCGCTCACCGTATGCGTGTGTTTTAAGATTGGGGTAAGCTTTTGGGAACTTTGAAGCTAAAAAAGCCAATATTAAAGACTCCTCACCTAGTTTTAGTAAAAAGCTCCTCGTCCCTTTTTTCTCTTATAAGACATAATTTGTAAATTTGAGTGGGAAAAAAAAAGAATTAGAACATCAACAAAATATAGTCTGTACTTTATTCATATTATTTATTGCTCAATGCACTTGCAGCGTTCATATATCATTTAGAACGTAAAGATTTCAAATAGTACAGAATTCATATATACTAAAATACTGATTTGGAACAACATAGAAAACAACTGTCCTAAGCATGTTGCACCTAAAGTAAGTAATATGAACCAACCAGGATAATAATTAGAAAAATACATTTGTGAGCTGTTTCTGATAAGAAAAAAAGCATAAAAATCACGCATCTGCTTTCCTTGCAATATTTTGTTCAAAAGAACGGGAAAAGCCAAATAAATGAATAGCAATTTACAGATAAAAACAATTTGACCACCCAGGCTTTCAACCCCTGGGAGGCAGTATGAATGCAAAGTAAATATTCCGATCACTGATTATTTTTCGTCGGCTTTTTGACAGGAGTTTCAGAAGTATTTTACGAAAGAGGATTTAATGACGGCTTTCCCCCTAAACCATTGATTCGAGAATAGACCATCTCATATTTCGGGATAGCCGTGTCTATTGCGGTATTTTTGAGGCATTCATATAAAGTGCGGAAGTGACACTATTTGAAGTGTTTACGGTAAGATTTATGGTAAGTCTCTTTCAAAAGGGAAAGCAACAAAAGAGAATTGCAAGCACATAGATTGACACTAGGGATGGTCATCGTCGTTTGTTACAGTTTTACTACACATTCATTCGTTGTAAGCTATTTTTTTTTGCTTCAAAATGGAATGCGACAATTATGAGAGGGCGACTATGACGCGAGTAAATACGGTATAGCCACACATTTTTTAGCTAAACAGCACAGTGTCGTCAGGCCATTATTAAGAGCAAACTTAACATTTGCGCTTGTCAAAAGTAGCGATGTTTGTTGATCACGCGGAAACTAATAGAGCTGATTTTCAGTCGGAACATATAAAAGAAAATAACTTTCTTAGTGGAGCAAAGTGAAGATCTCACTATAAATATAATGAACAGATGTTCTTTATTTTCGAGGACGCCCTGAATACTGAAAGCAAATATTTAAATACTAAGAACACTATGAATAGTAATTGTTCCTTCATTGAAAACAAAACTGTTTCGTCTATAAAAAGCTTTAAAACAGAATACTGTTTTGCACTAGTTTCTGCTTTTATTTTACTTTTAAAAATTAACTAGCTGCTTCAAAATAAAAATGTTGGTCACGTTACTATAAATAAATGCTATGACATAAACATTAGAGTGATAAATACAAAAATATTCTGCAGCATTTTATTTGAAAAATATGTAATGAAATTTAAAAATATGATTGAAATATTTAATATCCTACATAAATATTATCATCGAGCTACGTCATTTCACTTTGCATCTTACTTAAATAATCGTTTTTTTTTTTTTTTTTCTCCTTCTAAGCTGGCTCTGCGAACTTAAACGTACGTAATCGCCATCATCATTGTCAGCTATTTGCTGAACAAGCTGTCACTCAAACTACGCAAAGAGGCTTTTCTGCCAATCAGGGGCGTAGCCAGAAATTTTTCATGGGGGGGGGGGTACGACTACTGCAACTCATATATACGTATACATATGTGAGATAATATAGTGAAGAATATGCGTTTTATATGGCAAAAAAATTCTCATGGGGGGAGGTTATGACCCCCTAACCCCCCCCCCCTTGGCTACGCCCCTGCTGCCAATTAAACAGTCCGCAACTCCAGGGGGAGGGGGGGGATTTAAAATCATGTGACCAGCTAGTCAAAGCTAAGCACAGAGATTTCCTTTCTACCCCCTTGAATTCTGTGGAAACACTTGTATGTTCACTTAGCCTTCAATTAAATGCTGGGTTCAAATTTGTAGAAGAGGGAGGTGAGTGCATTCAATTGGCTCAAATTTGTTTTGCAGTAAAAGTGCAGATGTGCAGTAATTTCTTTTCTTTGTATAAAAAAACCCAAAACTTTATCAACAGCTATAGGGCAATGAGACGTTTCGGACAGCCATGGGGTTACTGGAAAAAATATCTGAATGGCAATTTTCAATAGAGATAAATACAAAATACACTAATGTACCTCTGTTTACGCCCTTTTGGACGCCCATTTGTTTCTCACTTTTTCTTTCATTTAATGCCCCCCACCCCCCTCTCTCAACTCAAAAAATAAACCCATTCATATCATGTGCTTTTTTTCCGGTGCGCATATTTAATCAAAGTTGGTGAAGAGGAATAAGCTTTGCAATACTAATAATGGTAAAAATGTAATTATTAAAACTATTCCAACAAAATTAATTAAAAATTAATTTTAATTACAGTTATTATAGCCGATATTTTACATTTTAAGAAATGAGTTTTAAATAATTTTTAGCCAGTTTCCTTTAAAAACGGTTTTTTTAGCATTTAGAAATGAAAATTTGTTTGAAAACATTACACTTATACAAACATTTGATACAAACAGTTTTTTTAAGGAAGTTTTTTTAAAAATAAAACCAGTAATAACAAGCCATAGCTGATTACAAATCAGACTGAATATGATAACATATTACAGAGAACTTGCATGTTAAATCTGTAGAGTCTTGGATTCTTTTTTTAGGGTTGCCTGTTAGGTGAGAGATGGTATTTAACATTTTCGATACTGCTATAATTTGTTTCTGAATGATTAGTTTTGGACTTTGTCCTAAGAATACAAACAAATTGAACTATTGGGAGGGGAAGGAGGGTCATTCAGATTATGAAAAATGCAGTATAAAACTGATAAAAAATTCACAATATTAAAAAAAATCATGAAACGGTAAAGGGCAATGAGGCGTTTCGGGCGGCTATGGGCTACTCTGCATACTGTATACTTAGGCCACTGTTCTTGGAAAAGTTGTCTGAATGGCAATTTTCAATAGAGATAAATACAAAATACACTAAAGTACCTCTGTTAACGCCCTTTTGGACGCCCACTTGTTTCTCACATTTTTTTTTTAAATTCATGCCCCCCCCCCCTTATCTTCTAAATCTACAAACCCATTCAATATTGTGCGCTTTTTTTCCGTGATTCATTTTCGACTATAATTTACATTGGTTTCAAAAACTGAATACACTGATGGGTAGTTTAAGTAATAAATGAAATCTTGAGACTTAATAAAAGATTTATATTTAAATTTCAGTAAAGATATGAATTAAGTTTGAAGGAGGAGAAGGTGTATCAAGGTAGCTCTGTAAATATTTATGAAAATGGCTATTTTCATGATTTTTTTTCCAAGTTTCCCACTCATGATAGAAATGCAACTTCTATTTAAAAAAATCAAGTCAATTTTTAACTTTATCTGCTAATTTTTTCAAATCAATACTGATAAAGTTTCATTCTTGAATACATTTTTAATTTGATGTTCCCAGTTAGGAACATTGGACTGTAAAAGTTTAAAAGAATCAAGTAACAACAAAAAAATTGAGAATGTCCACTCATAAGACGTATTAACATTATTATAACAACCAGACCTAAAGAGCATTCAGTGAGAGCTAAAGAACATTCAGTAAAACTCTTAAAAATGCAATATTTTTAAAGGTCTTTTGAAATGAAAGATGAATCAGAATAATTTGTCATGCAATTTCTGTGCTTCTCAAAGTGTTTTCTTAAACTTACTCAGTATATACCTATTGGCTTGTCCGAGAGTAAAGCTTGTATAGTAACATTGTGTATCGCACTAAACTAAGTTTGTTTTTGAAATTTGTAAAGAACTTTAGTCTTAAATTCTCTCATAACGAAATATTTAATATAATGGGCACCGTTAATAACATTTTTCAAGAGACAGTAACTAAAAAAAAAAAAAAAAAAAAAAAAAAAACATGAAGGAAAATTTTCTGAAATGTTATGAAATAATAATGCATAGTAAATATATTGTACAACGTGTAAGGAAAATCAACATTGGGGGTGTCTGATCTTGGAGAGGATGCCTTGAGCAAGGTCACTTTTAAGGGGTTCTAACACGTATTCACGTTATATTTCCAGAAAACCGCCCAAAAATGTAGGCCGTCAGATCGATACTCACGAGTAGACAAGAACCTTGGTTCTTCACGCTTCATACATCTACCATATTGACTGTGCTATCCACTCGCCCATATGGCAGGACCGTTACAGAATAAAACCTGCCTTAAGTAAACCCTTAACTAAGCATAAACTTATTATTTAAGAAAATATTTCTTGGTCACTTAGTCTATTTCTATATAATTTTTATTCAACGGAAAATGAAGTAAACAGAAAGTCTTAAACAAAAGTATGTCTTTCTATTTAAGACAAGTTTTATCGTATAACAATAAAACTTAATTTCATCTATACCCTATTTAATTTTCGATGAAAATTATTTTTAAATGAAATTTAGTGTAATATGTATAGGCAAATCCGAAATGTTCAGTTAAATACTATTATGTACCTTCATAAACATGTATTAAAATCATAAAAACTCTTATCGTTATTTTAAAGTTTAAATCCTACTTTAATAGATACATGTATCGACTAAACGTATATTTATTTAGCATTTTAGTCGATATATGTATCGACTTTGATAAATATATCTTTTCAATAACTTGTTTAAAAATAGACTACCTTGTAAATGATGACAGAAAGCATGTATGTAGGTTTTATGAATGATAAAATAATATTTATTTGACTTAGATGCTCTACTTGTGGTAAACGAAATCTCATTTTGAAATAGATTTGGATCTCCATGCTCGAAGAAAAGAACGCGTAAATGCGTAAATAAGAGTTTTCTTCCGGAAGAAAACACATTCAACGGAAATATCTTTTTTAAGTGAAACTGCTTCGATTTAACAATAGCCGTGCATGACCCCCAAACTTGACCCCTCCACATGCTGGGTGGATTTTCTTCAACCAGCATAAGGGACCATCTATAGGATTTTTGTTGCCCAAACAACACTCTGAGAGGAATGGGAGATTCGGGAAGAAATCAGGGGGGCATAAAGGGAAAAGTAGTTTTTGACAGGTTGGCTGGTTGGCTGCGCGGAGAGTGAGACTAAACCGATCAGCAACCTCCCTCAAAAACTGCATCAAAAGTCGCCAAACTTGGCACCTTTTGGTGTATGTATGTATGTATTTCATTCGCGTATCTCAAAAACTATTAGTCGTAGATTGCTGAGATTTTATATATAAGATTTTTGTAACATCTAGTTGTACACCTAGACTTTTAATTCCAATGTACTGGAGAGTTTACAGGACCACCCAAAAGAATTTTGGTACTTGCGTGTTATCCTAGCAGTCTGCCAAGATGAGCGATTTTTTGCTTTGATAAATGCAGGTTGCATGAAATTATGATGGTTCTGAATACGATTGGCAGCAGTTTGCCATCACATTTTCCAAAAAAATAATTTGGCGGAAATGTCTACCGGGATAATATGCAACTACCAGAATTTCAATACATTAATGTCTATGGACATCTTCAACATATTATGTCTGTAGTCAGTCATTGTTATGTTCATGCACAAAATCTCACTATTTGTCATCCACCATGTCAAATTTTCCTGAAATATCGCCAATTTAACGCCAAAAATAATTACGCATTTTGCATGACTCTAAAACTTTTAACCATAGAATGTTAAAATTTTGTATTTAGAACTATTGTAACATGTAACTGTGCTTTTGATTGTTGTCGACTGAGTAATTTATTTACAGGGTCACCCAAAAGATTTAAAATACATTAAGGGTCTATAGATACGTTCATTTTATTAAAAATCTGCGATGAATAACTATTTCAGCTGTGACTGAAATCTCGCTAACTATTTCAAGCTTGTTGGCTTTTGTGAAAATATTGCCCAATTAAGTGAAACATATCTTTAAAATTGAACTCAGCTTGGTGGTAAACTTTAGAATTGCAGTATTTTGTCTCTTTCAAACGAAACAAGTTTAGATGAAGTGCACCGAAAATATTTCTGATTTAATAGAGGTACAAGGAAGTCATGTGGTGTCCATATCAGATTTATTAGTTCAATGATTTGATATAAAAAACAAACAAAACAATCATAATAAAAGGAGTTGTATATAAATTTTTACAGTTACATTCTTCCATAATCATTGTATGTAAGAGAATCTTTTTCAACACCATCGTAAATTACAGTGTTACTTGAAAATATGTTTTCACATAATTTACACAGTAACCAGACTACATGCAAGAAAGTGATAGATATTAAAAAAATTGGAGATGTCAGTCAGCCAATTTAAATTACTTTAGAAGTTATTTACAAAAAAAAAAAAATTGAAAAAAAAGTATTATGTTTGACGATATTTGGCTGCATAAAATGATTTAGGTTCTTGAATCTAAGCAAGAGATAAAAACAGTATTCATCAAGAAAAATTGGTACTTGCGTATTATCCCGGCGGTCAAACAAGACGAGTGATTTTTCGCCATGTTAAATGCAGGCATGAAATTATTAATGGTTTTGAATATGATTGATAGTACAGTTTGCTGGCACATTTGAAGAAAAAATAGTTTGTCGGAAATGACCGCCGGGATAATACGCAAGTACCGAAAAATCAAAGAATCTTCAGAATAATTTCTAATCCTAATATCAGTTCCAAGGGCATAGTCAGGATTTTCATTAGGGGGGGGGGGGAGGACATGGAGTCCAACCAGAGAATGCCCGGTTTGTCATAATCAGACCCTATGACTAGCTCATTTTAGGGGGGGGGGCAGCTGCTCCCCCTGCCACTCGCTGGCTACGCCCATGATCAGTTCCACGCAGAACAGAGTGGAAATAGTTTTAGGTAAAAGAATAAGGATTTATTTTAATGAAGTACTGTGTAACCATTTAATCATCTGTCCATGGACACAAGAACAACAACAGTATAACTTTGATTTCACAAAGTCGGAGAAACAACAGAAAAAATCAAGACAACAAGGTGAAAAAAAAAGAGGGTGTCAGTTTAATAGATAAAACACGTTTATTCAAGACATTGAAGTTCCACTGCATACCTAATTTAGAATACTGCAAAAGAATAAAAAGGCTGGTAGCCAAATTTAGTGATTTTGAAAAAGTAGATTCTATAGTTTTTTTTTTTTTTAAGGGTAAGCAACAATAAGTAATCGTACATTAAAACATCACATGGCAGTTTCAACATAAGAAACTTCCTGTTTTATTTATTTAATTTTTTTAAATAACCAACCACTGGTACAAAACTAGTTCTGTAACAATGTATACCTTGATTTTTTAATCAAAATATGTTTTAAAAAAATAATTAACAGCCCAATTCTTAATAGTTCTTATTGATTTATTCTAATGAATTTTATATGCCCTTTCAACAACAGAAACCACACCAGAAAGTGTTACCCATAGAAAGCATGCACTAAAATTCATGTCAATCTAAGGATAAACCTATCTAGTCAAAGTATCAAACTATAATGAAAAAAAAAAAAATATCACAATCCTAAACTAGAA
The DNA here is from genome assembly GCA_038373885.1 of Cheiracanthium punctorium. Classification (NCBI taxonomy): domain Eukaryota; kingdom Metazoa; phylum Arthropoda; class Arachnida; order Araneae; family Cheiracanthiidae; genus Cheiracanthium; species Cheiracanthium punctorium. The sequence goes on from JAWZYV010011832.1 coordinate 504,617, forward strand.
ACAATATCTAATTTTGCAGCAAGAGTTTAATTAGTTGCTTACAGCTTTAAAATTTTTACCATATTTCTAAATAAATAATGTACATTCTTTCATGCACAGTGATAAAAATATTTAAAATAACAATGGAGAGGGTGATTTATTTTTTTTTTTGGACGGGGGGAGGGAGCCCAGGCAGCACATAAGCTTAAATCAGGCTTGAAATTTGGCTTGGCAATGCAAGATTGGCTTAAGCTGGATTTTCACTTGCAAAGTGCGGTGATGGCGCCATCTGTGAAAGAGAATGGACGTTAATGGTCTAGCGTCCTCAAATTTGTTGAAAGTTCGTAAAAGATGTGTTTTAACACGGATGGGTTTTTTATTACCAGTGCCATATTACCGGCAGGGCAAACGGGGCAACTGCCCAGGGCCTACAGATTTTAGGGCCCAAAAATCTTACATCTTACACTTTTGTAATTTTAAAATAAAATTACAAAGGATAAAAAAAATTCAGAAGTTAAATAATTTTTTTAATTATAAAGTATGAACAATAAAAATAATTCAAATTTGCATTTGTATAAATTAATTTAAACTTATTTTTAATTCTTCGAAATGCTCTATATCGATATAGCATACCAATATATGTAGGAAAATAACTAACCACATTTGTAAAGAGAATTTTTAGCGTTAAAAAATAGCAAAATTTTTCAATTATTTGTTATTATAAGAAATATTTACAAAAATGACTAAAGTGTTTGTATTCCATACATGTTATGTTAGCAACTGTGATATAGCATTTCGAAGTAACGTTTAACTATCTGTTTTTTTGATTTCAGATTACTTAACACAAAATTTGTGTTAAGTAAGTAAACCCATTCTATATTTCCAAATATGGAAATTCTTCAAAATAAAATACAATTATACTACGAAATTGATTTCAAAATCAGTCGTTTGTCTCGATTTTGGCCAGCGGCAGTATTGCTCATGAGTGTTGCGAAAGTTTTAAAACATGTGTTGCTCTTAAGTTTATATTATGTTTATTTCCCTATTAGTAGAGTCTCTAAATCACACATAAAATTATTTTAATTTTGATGCATCCCATGGAAAAATAAAAAAAAACAAACAAATAACATATCGCCCACTTATCAATCTGGCCAGAAAACCGCTTAATAATTCACTTCAAACTTTAGTCATAGCTGCACAAGGCTCCGGTGGCTGAATGGATAACGCGCGCGGCTGCGAATCGAAAGGTCCCGGGTTCTATTCTAGCCACGGACACTCTATGGAAACAGATTAAAATAACTTAAAATTACAGCATAGAGGGGGGAAAATGCGCGGAAAAATAAAGTATGTGGGGCGCGTTCGCTAGCGGGCGCCCCGTGTATTTAGAAAAAATTTTTTGGAAAATTTTTTAAGCTTGATATGTCAAGCTTGATTCAAGCTTGTAATATCAAGCTTAATGCAAGCTGGGCAAGTGTAAACTCGAACACTTGATTCAAGCTTGCATCAAGCTTACACGACTGGAATTTTCAAGCTTATTGACTTGATAAATCAAGCTTGATGCAAGTTTGCTGTGCTGTCTGGGAGGGGAATAAAGATACATGTTAAATTGCATGGATTACTATCTAAACTGCAACGCCTGTTGACTTGCGGATAATGGCAGAATGAATCCCAATACAAAAACTTAGACTTTTCTACCTTCCAGTTTACTAGGGGAAAACTGTTGGGTCAGTGTGATAAAAATCAGTTTCTAATAAAATTGTTCTAAAGATTAAAACATAAATACATAAATAAATTTTAAAAAGTAAATGTTTGCCTGCCCAGTGTTTTTCCCAGGCTTTGTATCATCCAACAAATAAAGGCCAGCTGAGGCCTTACTTTGTTTTTGAAAACTTTGTAATATCCAAAGTTTTTATTTAATTAAGTGTTGAAAAAAAAGCAGAGCTATCTAAAAGTAAAATTTCTTAAAATTTAAATGTACCTTTAGCTTTGGTGTAAAATCATAAATTAAATCTACCTCTTAAACTAGATTTTTCCTTCTTAAACATGAGGTAGAGTTTAGTTGTTTCATAGTTCAGCTTCTGATCAAACACCAGAGATTGACAGGCAAATTGCATAAACCTATAGCCAAACTGCTGACCTTGATTCTAGACTTGAAAATGAAATAACTACAGGCAATTTTCTGACCTTTAATTGTGCAAACCTATAGACAATTTTCTGACCTTATTTTATTTTGCCTTTAAAACTGTAAGCTATAATTCATGGTAATGCTTTTCATTCATATTCTTAGTGTCAGGTAAATTTCAGACCTTGTTTCCTTTATGCAATTTTTTTTTTTGAGTAGCTCTGCATGCATAATTTGCAGTAACTGTTAAATTAACCTTTTCTGTTCAATATATAATAGAATGGTTTCAGTGTGCTGGCACATAGATATGTGCTTCATAGATGGAAGGCTGTCTTCCACTCTTTGTTAGATGTTTGCTGCTGTTGTTATCAGAATTGTTACTGATGGTTTATGGAAGACAGTCATTTTATTATACATTTTAAGTTTTTAATCCGTTTAACCAATTGTTCATAAAGATGTGTTTATAATAATAAAGAAAAGTTAGTTGCATTTTTGATTTCTTTATTGAGCAGCAAAAGTTATCCATTATGCACCATCTTCTGACAAAAACACGCGTGAGCGCAGGGAGAAATGCATTAGAAGATGGGTTAATGGGGAAAAGGACTTGGACGTTTTTAAGCATTGGTTGCATGGCTATTCATTTATCCTGCGGTCTGTTCTCGTTCTTTTTTTTTTTTTTTTTTTGTAATTGAAATGAACATTTTTTACAAATGTATTTATTATAAATTATGTGTGTATTATACTTGGACCTTTTTAAGCATCGGCAATTAATTGTCCAGCCTGTTCTCGTTTTTTTTTTTTTTGAGGGGGGGGGGAATTGAAATTAATAATTGTTACAAATGTATTTATTATATATTTATAAATACATATGTATGTGTACATATGTATTTAGACACATATAAAGTAATGTATTTGTTATTCATATATGTTAGGAATGGCCTTACGCCATCCCTTGTTGAAATGAACAACACAAATCCATTGGGGTTCTAGGTTGAATAGTTTATTTCAAAGTTCGGACAGAGGGCAGGAGTCAGGCCAGCGACCTTTTAGCTCCGGGGCTATCTTCGCAGGGACCGATCTACACACTTGGGGGCGAACGAATTATCATTCCTAAAGTTAACCATACGTAAACATTTACAAATCAGTAAAATGCCACTACAGATACCACTTATATGAATTTTTTGATTTTGAAATGTTTTTATGGGTATTTACAGCCGTCACACACCTTTGAAAAGATAAAAGGAGGAGCATGCTGAGGTGTCCGAACGAATTTGCGAATATCGAATTTATCGAATGTCGAATCGAATGCATAATTTTTAGCGTTACAAGTTACATTAAATTAAAAATTTTCAATATTTGTAATGAAATGAAGTAATCAGAAATTTTTCTCTTAAGAGATAATTTTAGTAGATATTATGATTACATAAAAGGAAGTTTTGGGGGCCCCTAAAAATCGGGGGCCCAGGGCACGTGCCCTGAATGCCCCGTCGTAAATCAGTCCCTGTATCTTCGTACATCGCAGCCTAAAAGCTAAAGCTCGAAGCTCCTGCAAAAGCTAATGCTCTGAACTAAGGCTAAGCTAAGCTCCTGAAAAAGCTTCAGGTTCCAAACTCCTAAAAAGCTCTCGAAATTTCCGTGCTCTTGCTTAAATACTCCTTAGTCACTACACCTGCTGGCATAGTGCAGCACGATCGCGAAGGCGTTACGCAATCGTGCTGCACCCTGCCACGTACTTCTCTCAAACATAATTAGTTAACTAGATTGTCAATCAAGACATGAGAAACACCTGCTTACCCAGGAGTTCTAAAGCGCGTAGCAGCGAAACCACAGAAAACTGAAAATACTGCTAAATCAACAATTTTACTTTACTCCTTATGGAACTTCAAAAAACGTCTCCGTAATATTTGTATGGCCGAGAAACAAACTTTACAGTAAGAGTAACCGAGATTAAAGAAGGCTTTTTCAAATAACATTAAATTAGGTTAAATTAGCAAAGTTTATTTTATTATTACATCTATATATATATATATATATAAATATATGAATATATCAGTGGCGTAGCTACGGGGGAGGTTACCACCCACCCACCCCAATGAGGAATTTTTTTGCCATGTTAAATGTGTTTTCTTCACACTCACACAACATATTAATGACTATGTCATTTTATCTCTCACCCCCCTTTATTGAAAATTGTCCGAAAAATGTGTCCCAAAATAGCGTCATAATTTTACATACATTTAAATACTATTAGTTCACAACAGCTTTAATCTATTGTTACAATATTTCGTAAGCTGTAAAATATGCATCACATGTATTTTTCTATAAATAGGTTACAATAATAAAATTTCAGCATAGGGCTACACGGCTAAATACACGAAAGATGAGAGTTAAAATGTCATAGTCAATTAATATCGTTTTAATGTGGCAATAATAAAACTGAAAATTTGGGGAAGTTCAGGGGGGTTTCCGCCTCACGAGGCTCGAACAGCCAATATATACATATATATATATTGGCTGTTCGAGCCTCGTGAGGCGGAAACCCCCCCTGAACTTCCCCAAATTTTACACCCTCTGTACATATACTTTCCCCTCTGTACATATATATCTATATATCTATATCTATATCTATATATATATATATATATATATAGATATATATGTACAGAGCCTGGTTACCGAATAGACCCATAAGGCCCGGGTCTATAGTAAAAAAAAGTCTAGGGGCCTCAAAACTACAATATTTGTTATTTATATTTGTGGAATGGGATAGGAATAGGTGGGAGGGGGCCTCAAAATGAAAGCGGGCGAATAGAATCAGAAAGTGTTAATCAGGCCCTGTATATGTATATATGTACATAAATTTTGAACAGCCTGTTGTCATTTTTTTTTTTTTTTTTTTTTTTTTTTTTTTTTTTTTTTTGAGGGGGAGGAGGTTATTGAAATTAATAATTGTTTCAAATGTATGTATTATATATTTATAAATACATATGTATATGTGTATTTAGATACATATAAAGTAATGTATTGTCTATAAAGTAATGTATTTGTTATTCATATATGTATGAATATATCAGTGGCGTAGCTAGGGGGGGTTCCCCCTCCCATTGAGGAATTTTTTTGTCATACAAAATATATTTTCTTCACACTCACACATATATTATATATATATATATGTACATGAATTGTTGTAGTCGTACTCCCCCCCCCCATGAAAAATTTCTTCCTACGCCACTGGAATGTATAAATAATTTTTATTTACTATATACAATATACTTAACAATGACTTGAGGTCAGAATTATTTTAACTAATATTGCAATTCCCACTATCTTTATTAAAAGGGATGTCAATAAATAAAAATAAATAAATTAGATTACAAACCACTTCCTAAAAAAAGTTCATACATTTTTTTTTTTAATAATGGTTACGCTTTTCAACATATGTCTCTAACCAGTCTCTCAAAAGAGGTTAGTGTACCATTCTCCTTCTGCGTCAATCGTTGCATTTGGGCAATCGGGAAGCAACGACGATCAGGGTTGAGGAATTCAGAATATTAGCATAATCTTAGCGAACTTGAAGCCAGAATTATTTAAACTACCTTTGTAATTGCATATATTGAGTATTTCATACAGCATCAACATACTGAGTCTTTGGTACTGCTGAGACGCAACGTGTGCGTTTGGGCAGTCGGGGAGCAACGACGATCAGGAAAGGGGATTCGCAAACGCCGACGTTTTAGTTCGGTAAGAGGTAGCAAATGAAAACAAAGGCAATAAATTATATTTTTAAATCACTGCCCTTAGAGTCTAATCTGGGAGACCAGGAGGGGGGGTTAGGGGGGTCATAACCCCCCCTTCCCATGAAAAATTTCTGGCTACGCCACTGGGAGACCTATTTTGTTTGCTCCTGTTAAAGTGCTTTAAATACTACACTCGCTACATTCCTGGGAGACTGTTTTTTAACAAACGTTTCTTAGTTACGGTTTTAATACATTGAAGCCAACGAAGTTAAAAAAGTCACTTGACTCTGATCGTGTGCATAATAGCCTTAAAAATAATAACCGTAAAAAAAAAACTTACTGATATCATTGAGTGTTTTTTCTTGTTTATCTTGTACAACCATGATTAGAGATTAATTTAATTTAATCAAAGTTCTCTTTTACTTGTGCGTAAGAATAAAATCTATATTCAGTTATTGTTTAAAATGCATTTCTGAAGTGAAATTCTATTAGAAAGAAAAAAAAAAAAAGAAAAGAAAAGAAAATCAACACACGCACAGCTATATTATAAAAAATACACTTCATTAAAAGTAGTGTATGCAGCGTTTAAAGATTTTTAGAGAGATTAGGGAAAAAAATATTTAAGTATTCGCTTTAACCCTCCCACTTTCAAGCCCGTGTTTAGCCGTTCGTCTTGTTCGTTCTTGCCTCTCATATTGACAAGAACGACTATTCTCACTATCTGAAATGTGCTTCAGAACCGGCAAGGCCGAGTTTTCTCACATTCTGTTTTTGCTTCTCAAAACGGCAAGGCCGTGTCCGGAAATGTTGCTTCCCCCTCTGAGAAGGCGTGAGAACGGAGAGGCAATTAGCTGCCACAATGGGGGGTGTCCTGTAGGCCTGAGGGTCCACTGTTCCCCCAGGCGTACCACTTCACTTTGAATACTTTCTCAAAATCGGCGGTAGTGTTTTTTTCAATGGCTATGAGACGAGGTAATGTTATCACAGGAAGACGAATGAATTCTGATCCTCTCCAACCTAATTACTGCCAAGGTTTTCTTCAAATTTCACGTACGCATCCCTGGGGAATGTTTGAACATCCATTAATTCAAAATTAGGGAATAAGAGTTTATACAGGAAAGCATATTAGTCAGATCTGTTGATTTCTTTCTTTCTTCTTTTTTAAACTGCTTGCTATTATATTTTACTTGCAAAATTTTTCATTTTATTGTGATAATGTAACTACTGAAATAGACATCAAAAGACTAAGTTTACAGCTACGTTTCAGATACATTTAATGTATTTTTAAAACACCTTGGCAATAATTATTTTTGAGGAAGGCACATGAATATTTTTATAAAAATAACGTAACTGTGAAGTATCGAAACATGAAAGTGCTTTTTGATCCCATTTTAACCTTTTCTTACGAAGTTGATGATGAATCATCTGTGATTTCGATTTGTCTGCATCCTGTATCCTAATTGCTGTGGACATGGAATTGAGGGTTTGTACGAAATTTTACAGATATTATGAATGGAGAGCGGAAAAAGCGAACAATATTAAAGATGTCATTTTTATGGAGAAGGACTTCCCCGTCTTCTAGCGTTTGCCGTAGGGAAAGTTTTTGTGGTATATTGAATTTTTTGCTCTATTTTAGCACTAAAATGCTTGATAGTCTGGAATAGGTACTTTTAAGTAACAAAAAGCGCTTTTAAAAGTAATTTTAAAGCGGTTTTCCAATTTCCCTCCACCACATAATATTTACAATAATTTTAGAGGTATATTTTTTAAGGAAAAAACAGTGTTTAGGTGAACATTTTATTTTGAAGGCTGTAAAAATCCTGCTGATATAATAATTTTACATACGTGAGCCAGACAAGCTGTGTGTCTGTATGGGAGGGAGGTCTGTTTTGGTTTGAACTTCGGCAAACCTACACGAGGGAAATCTGCCTACAGGGAGATTCCTTGGACGAGGGACTTTTTATTAGAGTTACATCTGGAGAAAACCGACCAAAATTACAGACAGTTATCGATAGCCGGGTGGTAGGCCCTAACACGGGACTTTCATATTTCAGTCGTCTACCATGTTTAGTGTCAAGTCTTACCATGGCACTCGAAATAACCCATGCACGTTAACATTCATAAAGAAACTATGCTGTTAAAGGTCTAAATACTTCAAAATTTTCTCAATCACACTATCAGTTTACAGAGAAAACTTATTTTTCTGGCTAGTAAAAGTCATCTCTGAGACACCCTCCCAACCACAAATGAAAATAACCTCAAATAAGTACTATTTTTTGTAGTTTCCAGAATTCATAGAAACATACTGATCCCCCTCCCCCTTAAACTTATTGAACTGCTGCGCTTCTGCTTACACAGACCCACTTCTACGTATTAAAAAAAATGTGTAGGGTGTCCCAAGATACAAGGGATTTTTTTTTTTTTTTTTTTTTTTTCCGAAATCGAATACGCATACCCTCTATTTATTTTCTATTTCATCTCAGTAAAATATATACAAAGTATTTTTGCAATACGATGACGGTAACCCGTGTCGACTTTAGGTCAAAGTTGAACGTAAAATCTTGTATTGGGAATACTATGGAAAGATTGTGAAATGCATTTTTCTTTGGTACGTAAGACACCATTTTAGTCAAAGCAAATATTTCTATTATAGCAAAAAAAGCATATTATGGTAAAAGAAACATTATACATACTTTCGTTTCAACGTTTGTTTTTTACAATCAGGATGGATTTTCGTGTGTTCTTGTACACAACGTAGCAAAAATTGTCTTTGTTCCTCCTCAACCGTTATTAAACCATAAAAGTCCTGGATCATTTTTACCGCTCTTTCAGCTGTATCGTTCACTGCTCTAAGCATTGATATTGTTTTTTTAGCATCTAGAAACGCAGCGTTATTATTCCATGAAGAGGGACTCGAGAAAACTGTCATCAATTTTGAGTCTAGGAAATAATGACGAACAACGATTTTATATCTTCGAGACTACAGACAGATATAAAATCATCGCTTTTTTCTGTAAAAAATAAATTAAAATAACAGGTATCAATTGCCTGATATATATAAATAACTAAATAAAAAACTACACAATCAATATATCAGACTCACCATACAATGGAACACGAAGTTCGTCCAATGGAATGTATTTCTTCTTTATGGTCCGCGAATTTTCTCTATGTAAATTTGCCACCATTTTAAATTTTTTTTCTTCGTCCACATCATCATCAAAAAGTGCTAATATTGCATTTCATCAGTCAAATACCACAAATGCTGGAGAAATTTTTGTAAAGCAGCTTTCGAGATATTTTCATCGACATTTTCGTAAGCTTTCAAAGATTTCAAAAGCACAAACCTTTGTAGGGTGCTTTAACTGCCAAAATGCATCGAAACCATGTTTTAACGTACACTGTCACGATAAACAAACAGACGTCTAGCAATGCTTCCCTATCCTTTGTGTTTAATTTCATCTGAGAACTAAATAACGATAGTTTTAGAGAGTAAATCGCTCGGGCCATCCGTCTAGCTTGGTGCATGGCACCCGGAGGTCTTACTTTTTTTTTTCTGCATCTCCAGCTAAAAATACGATAGAAAATTCAATAAAGTCTCGATAGTTTTCTCTGGTCATATCAGTTTTAAGTTCAGCCCGGTAAAACAAGCAAATTTTCAAGTTCGGATACAGTTAGGAACGATTCCACTGCATTTTAGTGGTATCGATGTTCTTCCAATTCTCTTTGAGCTTTTTAAAGGAAATGAATATCAGGGCTTGTTGTCACTTGCTTAATTTTCACTTCGAATACAGCCTTAGTTCGTATGCATGATGACTGCAAGCGAAAAAAAGCATTTCCCTGTCAAATTTTTCTCTAGAAGCGCGCAAGCGCCATTAAAACGACCTGTATTCGAAGCTGTAGTATCACAATAGAGAATTTGGACTTTTTCTTCAAGATTCCAATCTAAGACCGGCTGCCAAATAGCCTGCACCTGTTCTTTGCCTGTAGAATTTCCAGTTTTAGCACAGCAATGAGTGTTCTTTGAGTCTATATGAAATAACTATGGGCAAGCGTTCTTCTTTAAATTTTAAAGCACTCAAAGCAGGTAAGAGTTTGCCGTCCCAATGTAAGGTCACTACATCCGGTACCTCGTTTTGGAAATCAATTTTTATGTTTTCCGCGCGTTCCTTCCGTTTTTCTGTTCGCATCCTTTGAATTGAAGACTTACTTATCGGAAATTCGTCAATGTTAAGTCCAAGTGCATCAATAGTAGTTTCAAGAATAAACACAGAATCTCATATACTTTGTTATTTATTTGCCTACCACACACCATGGATAAAAAGCAAAATGTAACTATTTCTGTGTAATATTTGTGGCAACAACAATTTTTCAGAAGCTTGTGTGGCAACAGCAGAGTTGTTGTCATTCCAATGTGCTGAAGCGTAACGAGCCGGTGTGAAAACACCACGCTGTATTTTTATTCCATTTTGTTCTTTAAATATATATTATTCAAGCTATAAATGTCTGTTTCATTTATTTTCTAACACGTTATCAGCACGAAGCTCTCCGGAAATGTATGGGAAGATGAATTTTATGGATTAACGCACGGCGTTTTTGAAGTATTAGGCCTAACGCATCGGAATCGAGATGTGTTTAAACGGTGTACGATGTAGTATAATGTAAAGCAGACGGCTAACGCTAAGAAGATAATACTACAGTTCAGAACGCTTGGATTTGGAAAAAAAAAGAAGAAGAAGAAGAAGAAGATGGCCGAAGATTACAAAATGCCAAAGTTGGACTCGGACAATTACCACACGTGGGCGATACGCACCAGGGCAATCCTGGTGCAGAAGAAATGCATGTCATGCGTCAACATGAGCGAAGCGGAGAAAAAGAAAAACGACGAAGCGATAACCCTGTTATTTTTGATTGTGGAAGACACCTTTTTAGATGATATAGGCGACTACATTAGAGCTAGAGATGCATGGAACCAGCTCAAGGAGATGCATACAAAATTCGGTTTATTGCACGTTTTACAATTGATGAAGGATTTCTTTAACATACAGATGAACCAAGGAGAGAAAATGTAGTCATACCTGGGACGACTGATGGACATTCATAGAAAGCTATCTAGTGGTGGATAGTCATTTACTGACAGAGAAGTTGCCCTAGTCATGCTTATTGGACTACCTAAATCGTATGAAACACTGATTTTAAACCTTGAAAAGGATGAGCAAAATATCAGCACAGCCATTGTCAAGTACAGACTTCTTGTTGAAGAAAAGAGACTTTCCCGAAGTGATAGCACTATCTCTGAAAAGCCCATGAAGAACGTGCACTCCATACTAAAAATCATTTTTCTCAGAAAAGGTTTCCAAATGAACTACCTAACAAGAAATGGTCAAAGAGAAATGAGGTGCGGAATGAAACTAACCGAAGAAATACAAAGTGCTACTCCTGCGATGAGTGAAGACACATAGCAAAAAATTGTAAAGAAGCCCGTCAGAAAGATCAGAATGCTGCTAAAACTGCTGTAGACATTAAAACTAAGCTAGCCTTATTGGCAACAAATGAAGAAAGTAGGTCCAACCTATGGATTTTAGATAGTGGGGCTACAGAACACATAGCATCCGGCAAGGACAAATTTACCACTCTTACCCCACACATTTCTTCGGTCGAAGTTGCAAATTCTGAAATAATAGATGTGACTGGAATCGGCGACGTCTGTTTTTCAACCAGCGAGTGCAAGTACAACCTTACATTAGAAAATGTGCTGCTTGTCCCAGACTTAGCAGGAAATCTACTCTCTGTTGGGAGAATTGAAGAAAAGGGTTTCAAAATTGAATTCGCAGATGGAGAAGCTAAAGTAATTCATCCTAACAATGAAGTTATCCTTACAGCAAAGAAAAGAGAAAGATTATATGTTATAGAAGAAGAAAAAGAATCTGCACATGTTGCTAAAACTGTAATAAATGATCTATGGCACAGGCGTCTTGGCCACACCCTAAGTTCCCAAATAAGGCTAGCAAGATTGAACTAGCTGAAAACAAGATCTGCCCGGTGTGCATCCAGGGGAAAATGAAACGTAAGAAATTCCCCAAATCATCTGACTCTAAGGCACAAGAAGTTCTTGAAATTGTTCATACAGATGTCGTTGGAAAAATTACTCCCTCATCATTGGGTGGCTCAAATTATTTTATTACCTTTACTGATGACTTCAGCCATTATGTTCAGGTTTACCCTATGACGACAAAAGATGAAGTTTTGGAGAAGTTTGACAAGTATAGAAGAATGGTAGAAAACCTACACAACAGAAAAATCAAAATCCTACGAAGATACAATGGAGGAGAATACACAAGTGAAAAATTCGAAGAGTATTTGACCCGTCATGGAATACAAAGGCAACTAACAGTCCCAGAATCCCCCCAACAAAATGGAATTTCAGAACGTATGAATCAAAGCTTGATCAATACTACCCGTTGCTTATTAATAGAATCTGGAGCTGAACTGAATTTCTGGGCAGAAGCAGTCTCGACAGCAGCTTATGTTATTAATAAATGTCCATCATCAGCCATCAATGAAAGCATCCCAGAAGAAATGTGGTTTGGCAAACCAGCAAGAACAGACCATCTCAGAGTCTTTGGATGCAGAACCTGGAGCCATGTACGATCCTACACAAGAAGAAGTAAGCTAGATCCCAAGGGTAGTGAATATGTATTTGTGGGATATCCTGATGGCACAAAAGGATACAAGTTATGGGATCCAAAGAAGGAAACCTTATTTATAAGTAGAGATGTTATATTTGAAGAAGATGTACTTCCTCTTCGTCCAAACCAAACCGTCAGCCAAGAATGTTCAAGAAGAGACGAAATCATACTACATATAGAAAATGAAAAAGTTGATGATCCCACTCCAGAGGAAATGGAAAATAAGACTTCTGCAGCAGAACAAAACCTGACTGATGAAGAGCTGCAAATTGAACACGACGTCTCTCCAACCCCAGAGGGTATAGAAAATGAGACTGATGCACAAGGACAAGATCTAATAGTCGAAGAACAACAAATTGGACCTGATGTGTCTCTAAGTTCAAATTCTGAAGATTCTGTACATGAAAGAGTAGAAGCCCAAATATCGAACCTTCCCATAACACCCAATGAGTCGACATCCACAAATGAAAACCTAATCATCAGACAACATCGTTCAGTTAAAGTCCCTAAGCACTTTGATGATTATTTTCTATATAATGCTAGACAGATGGAACCCACCGAAGGAAAAAATTCCAGTTGTAAGGACCCAGCAAATGTTGACGAAGCCCTGAACTCCACAGAAGCTGAAATGTGGCGTCAGGCCATGCAGGAAGAGATGAAGAACTTAAGGCGAGCAGAAACATGGGAACTTGTCACCAGACCCCGAACACTAAGGTAATCACCTCCAGGTGCTTGTTTCGCAAGAAGAAAGGTGAAACAGGAAGTCGTGCAAAATATAAAGCTCGGCTTGTTGCCAGAGGTTTTCTTCAGGAACATTGAGTTGACTTTCAAGATACCTTTGCACCAGTGATAAAACTAAAATCTATAAGAATTTTGATTGCCTTAGCAGCTGAGTTAAACCTTGACATACACCAAATGGACATAACTGCTGCCTACTTAAATGGAAGCCTAGATGAAGATGTTTACATGCATCAGCCGGAAGGATGCATTGAAAAGGGACAAGAGCATCTCGTGTGCCATTTGAAAAGAAGCCTCTGTGGACTCCGCCAATCTGGTCGTGTTTGGAACAACTGCCTAGACAGTTTTTTTGCAGAATGTGAACTGAAAAGATCAAAAGCAGATCCTTGCATATCACTGGCGGCCCGTGGTCAAAACTGTTAGTGCTGACGGAAGCATGTGAGCCTCCCCCCCCTCCTCCGGACAGGAATGGAAAATCTTTGTTATTGAATTCGAAAGCTGGCGGATTAAGCCCTCACCGAGGAAAAAAAAAGAAATCACATAAAAAAATGTAAGAGATCCTATTTTACTTTTCCATAAAATGGACATAAATTTCAACCAGCCGCTCTTATCCTCAAAATCTTAACTTGAGAAGAAAAGAAAACGTACTTATTTTTTATAAGTCAAATCAATCCTCCTTTCTTTTAAACTTGCGAATCGGTCAGTGATGCCCTCATAAAAAGGCGTTGTTTTAATTCAGATATCAATAATTTTAAAAGCTCTTTAAAATTTCCTAGGTTTAAAGAATTTTTTCGCTCGCCATGTCCTCTTGCCAGTTCTTGCTTACTGAAAAACAATACTGCTTTGATGGGTAATTGTCCATTCATAAGTGTCTATTCAGGCTTACCTTCTTGATAAATTCAGCAATATAAAGTCGAGAGTTTGCCGAACAAATATTCTCCTTACTCCCTCCCTCACTTCTCGAGCCAATCAGAGAGTCAAATTCACAGGTGCTGCCGACCTTTCAAAATCTTGAATGAGCTGAGTCTTAGCTGCGTACCCCCATTATAGCCTATGCCGGAGGAAATGCTTACGTAACCGTTGTCATGGCAACGGTGCTGCCAATTTCCTTATCAGCGCTCTGGGCTGAACCAAAGATTTTCCCAATTGAATTGCGGGAAGATTAAAGTGCTTTTTTTCTGAATGAGTGATCTGGCCACAATACGGTTTTTTTGTTTGGTTTTTTTTTGGAGATTTTTTTAATTTACCATAGGAATTCCATAATTCTAATCTGAATTTAGGAAAATTAGTAGAATAAATTATTTTAAAAGTATGTGGTGATGATTTCAAGTGCAGTCCGGCTGTATTTGCTGTATCCCACGAGCCGCCACTGTTGCATATATTATGACACCCATAGAAAGAAACATCATTGTTGGAGTATATGTTGATTATCTTTTAATTGTAGGAAGGATCAAAGAAATAGAAGACTTGAAGCAAAGAATCAAAAAGAAGTTTATTGCTAAGGATCTTGGAACTGCAAGCCAAATATTATCTATAAAAATCACCCAAGAGGAAGGATCATTCACAGTCGAACAATCTGAGTATGTGGCTGAGATCTTGGAAACTTTCAGAATGTCTTTTGCGAAACCTGCTGCAACACCATCAAATCCAAATATCAATTATCTTAAGGTTGAAGACCATGAATGGGAAAAGATCAGTGAGAGAAGCAAGGAAATTCCTTACAGACAAGCTATTGGGAGCTTACTTTACCTAGCTTGTGGTACTCGACCTGATTTGGCATATGTTACAACATATATGAGTGAGTTTAATGAAAGACACAATGAGGAGCACTGGAGGGGCGTGAAACATAT
Organism: Cheiracanthium punctorium; assembly: GCA_038373885.1. Taxonomy (NCBI): domain Eukaryota; kingdom Metazoa; phylum Arthropoda; class Arachnida; order Araneae; family Cheiracanthiidae; genus Cheiracanthium; species Cheiracanthium punctorium. The sequence continues at coordinate 519,732 of JAWZYV010011832.1, forward strand.
CTTCAGATACCTGAAGGGTACCAGTGACAAAAAACTCAAGTTTAAGAAGACTGGAAAAGGGGTACACGTGTTTTGTAATGCTGATTGGCCAGGCGACAGGACTGATCGAAAGTCATATAGTGGGCACATGATTCTCCTAGGTAATGCGCCAGTTTCTTGGTCAAGCAAGAAACAAACAACAGTGGCACTTTCATCCACAGAAGCAGAATATGTATCCATGTGCCATGTTGCAAAAGAAATATTGTGGACAAACAACCTGTTCAAGGAAATATGTCCAAACTTAGTGTCACCTACTCAAGAAGTGTTGGTCGACAACCAAGGAGCTATATTCGTAGCCAAAAATTTTGTAACATCTGAGAGAAGCAAGCACATAGACTTGAAGTATCACTTCTTAAGAGAACTTGTCAACAACAAAACCCTGAAATTTGTGCATGTGCCCTCAAACAAAAACATTGCTGTTTTACTGACTAAGAGGGTGACCAAAAAGTTGTTGAAGGACCTGAATTATGGACTAACTTATGAATGAACTCTGAATTTTAACTCAGATTGTATAAAATTTATTATTATTTAGTCATGATATCATATATATGTAAGTTTTCTTGTTTTGGTAAGTACAAACCTTTTAGCACCAGCTGCTTTTATTTCTGAGAATTTATTACATTTAAAAAATTGAAATTTGCCATTGAAGTGAGGTATAGAAGGTTTAAAATGTTTTTTTTAATGTACAGAATACTAAATCCTGAAGTAACATGGTAGTTTAAAACTACAGTTTACCTGTTGAAGTGGAATAAGCTAGATCATGGTGTAAATTTGTTTGCAAATTCTTAATTTGTAATCTTTTGTAAAGATTGTTTGCATTTTTAAAATTTGTAATGTTCAGTCGAGATTGTTGGCCTATTGTTCTAGATTCTTTATTGTATTTGAAAAAAGAAAAGTCAAATTGCAAACTTGGTATATTGTATGAAGTTTTAGTGTATTATGTAAGCTAGTTTGTAATAATGTGTCAAAAGTTTTAAGGTGAATTTCACCTATTAGTGTGGTAGTCAAGGGGGCGTGTTATTTATTTGCTTACCACACACCATGGATAAAAAGTAAAATGTAACTATTTCTGTGTAATATTTGTGGCAACAATAATTTTTCAGAAGCTTGTGTGGCAACAGCAGAGTTGTTGTCATTCCGATGTGCTGAAGCGTAACGAGCCGGTGTGAAAACACCACGCTGTATTTTTATTCCATTTTATTCTTTAAATATATATTGTTCAAGTTATAAATGTCTGTTTCATTTATTTTCTAACATACTTAACTGATACCTGTCTAATGCAGCAACTAACTTTGGAGTAATGAAATCTTTCCTCATTACAGATTTACTTGTCCCAGGTTCTGAGTTTTCGCCTGGTGTTGGGAAATCTTCTAAATCCATATTTTCCCTAGAATTCGAAGAGGAATCGTCTTGGAATGGTTCATATGATTCCGGATGTTGAAGCAGAAAGATATTTGATTCGCCAATTGTCTTCTTTGACAGTTCGAAGTCGTGCGCTTTCCTCTTTTTCTTGGCCAGTTTTTTATCCACTCATCCTAAATGACCGGGCCGGCCCCGCTCGCTTTGGCGCTGCAAGAGCATCCTATCTTCCTCTATTTTCATTAATTTAAATGCATCAGCATGTGCAATATCGAACAAATTGTCTAAATTACTTAAAAATTCTTGTTGTTGCCGCTTGACTACGTCTTGTGATTTCTTTGAATTTATTTGTAAGTCTCTCCAAACTTCATACATATTTACAAGCTTCCTTACTCAATTCGACAACGATTTTGTAGGTAGGCGTACCTTTTCACAAAAGATAATACATACGCAAATAGCGAGATTTGCACTTTCATTAACAGTTAAATTAACTTCTCGAATATTGTAAAACAAAACCGAGAGAACTTGCCCATTCGACGGAAGTTTTGAACCCTTTATTTGATGCTTTATGTTCCCTATTAAAAATATCCTTTTTTTAGAACTACGTAATTCCACTGCCATGCTCTGTTCGCTGATCAAAAACTATACAAATATTTTTAACAAAACAGATTAGAATAAGCACCTTGATACGTAGACGTACGCTGTCCTGTGTAAACTAATGCTGATACGTTTCACGAATAGCCCGTTGTCACTATCGAAGCATTCCAAAACCTGTGTTTTTCCGTTTTGTTTTATTTTAACCATTTGTTGGTGGGGGGCGCTCCGCTAGAGACACGCGTCTTCAGCGTTCGCTTGTTTAAGTATACCATGTACTGACTAACGAGTTCAGATGCAAGTCGGCACGGGTTGCCGTTGTTCAAATTACATGAAACTTTGTTTACAATTGTTTTGACATAAAAGGAAAAAAATAAGAGGGTATGCGAAAAAAAATAACGACTTTCATTTTTTTGGGACACCCTAGTGTATGTATACATATATATATATATATATACACACACACATATTTAATATATACACACATATTTAAATCTTTTTTATATTTACATTATATATACACACATGTACAGCTGCGGAAAAAAAAGTCCCACTTGTACATTTTTCGGCCGTCGTTCGTCGCACAGCAAAGTTACAGATACCAATCGTTTACGATTGACGTACACTTTAATTTGCTATGCATAAAAATTGCATAAGGTGCCATCTACATATTAAAATTCGCACCAACTTTTTTTTTCTCAATAGCAACCCCTAGATTTCACTTCATATTTCAAAAACTTAGCTCATTTTAACCCCGGACACCAATTTTCAATAAATTTGGACAGAAAATGAGTGAGTTATGAGCACCCAAAATCCCCCTCCCCCTATGTTAAAATATTTTTTCATACTTCAATTCATATCTCATATAATATTGGTAGTAAGAAGCTGATTTTTATTCGTACTATTAGAACTAAACGACCCAAACATAATTTAATGTTATTAAGATTTTTAATAAATTATTAATATGAATTATGAATTATTAAATTAATATTAAAAAAAATTATGAATAGCGACCTAGCCAAATTTCGATGGAAATACATGCAGAAATTAATATTACATGGCTGTTCAAAATTTCAAATTTTTACGTTCGGTAGTTTAATTTATATTAAATAAAATGTGTTATTTTCATGAGTTAAGGGACCATATATAAATTTATTAAGTGACAATTATTTGAAAATTGCATAAAATAAATGTAAATTAGATTTGTTTTGTGCAAAAACACAGTAAAAGATACCAGTATTAAAAATATCAAATTTTGAAGCAAATAAATTAGAGGTCTTTACAGTTTGATGAGGATTCTATAAAGAGTGTATTGTTGCGTCCGCTACCATATTCCCCCAAATAAAATATTTTCCAACTATAGAATTAGATGCAGTAGATGTATGTCTTCTAATACAACGTCCTATTTCTGAAAAACTAACATCCTCAACTTTCCAGGCATGAATGTGACCTTTTTTATCGGAAACATTAGGTCTTTGGAATTTCCCATACTTTATCAAACATTCAAAATCACGTTTTTCTGTAAAAAATTTTCATCTAACTATAAATTAAAATACCGCCAAAAGTCTTAAGAATATTGCACATTGCAGACGATAGTATTAAATGAAGAAAGTGAAATAACAAACCTAGTGATAATATTGGGTGGGCAAAAAAGTAATTGCGTTTTTTACATGAAATTCAAACAAATAAATTTTCTATTAGGAAATCATTCTTCAAGTTCGACCACAGCTGAGTAATATTCAAGCTTGTAGTCAGAAAAGCTGAGAGCAGCCTCTAACTCCTGCCAACATTACACCTGTCTAAAAGAACCATCAACGGAAATACTCAATAACAATTTCAAAATTACAAAGATTTTCAAAATCGTGAGCAGTCATTTTGCATTTTCTCCTTAAATCATGTGTACGAACCAAGGAAGTTATGAACTCACGGGTCATTTGGACCACAGACTAAATATTCTATTCTACCCTTGATATTCTCAGTACAAAAAACCTTAAGAGAGATGGGAACATCATTTCCTTGAAAATAATATTAATTTATTTTAATTCTCGCGAGCGAAATTAATGAAAGGCGAAAAGTTCGTAACCTACAAATAGCGTTTTTCAATTTGCAGAAAGTCCCTTAAAAACGCGCAAAAATGAATTCGCAATATCTCCGGAAATTATCGTAGAAAATTGGTGAAAATTTATATTTAGGGTAATTTGAAGGTTTTCTTTCGTTTAATAAAGTCAAAACATGGGGTTGCCATTGAGAAAAGCGAAGTCGATGCAGAATTAAATATGAAGACGGCCCCTTATGCAAATTAAATTAATAGTAAATTAAAGTACGCGTTATTTGCAAACGAATGGTATATATAACTTTGCTGTACGACGAACGACGGCGAAATAAAGAGCAAGTGGGACTTTTTTTTCCGCAGCTGTACATTACACACACACATGTACATATGTACATTATATATACACATATATTTAAACCTTTTTTATTAAATTAATATATATATATATATATATATATATATATATATATATATATATATATATATATATATATATATATATATATATATATATATATATATGTGTGTGTGTGTGTGTAATGTATAAAAAGGTAATTTGGGTTTTACTAGTTTGGGTATTGTTCAAGCGGGTACTTTCACTGTAAGTTTTGCTTTCCTGTCATACTTGCCACGCGTGCTCTGGAGCTATGTTTTATTTATTTTGTTATTTGTCAGACATCAGGCCGTCGATTCTGAGTTCTTTAGAGTGTACACGTGTCCCCACGCCTTTGTATCCCTGGATGCGGGTCATGTTGGTAAATGTGTGTGGTTCGATCAGAGATAAGAGAGAGGCGGAGTTATGTCTTCGCAAACCACGTGGTGTGGTGAGCGTAAATACACCCGCACATCGAAAATCGAGAGATTTCTGCCACTGGAACTGCTTAATTAGTCCACGCTGATTTTTGTACCCGTCTCCCCTCCCCTCTCCTCTTGTACACTCTATATTGTAACTTAAAGATAATGTTTAATAATCCGCTTTACCTGCCTTAACTCTGGAACTACTGAAATATCTGACGTCTCAAATAGCCGACAGGATGACTGCCTGTGTGCCAATTAAAAATTTTAAATTGTAAAAAATTAACGCTCAATAGTCCGGTAGACGGGTTCATCGCCCACCGTTCGCAGGTGATGCAGCGCGCCTCTTCGCCGACCAACCGATGGCCAGCTCCGCGAATGAAGACCGCTCTCAGCCGCCAGCCAAGAAGTCGTCGAGCCCCGCTCTGGGAGTTTTCAACACGTCAGGATCGTCTAAAGCTCTTCGTAGAACGTCCTGCAAGCAGTGGCGGCTCGTGGGATACAGCAAGTACAGCCGGGCTGCACTTGAAATCATCAGCACATACTTTAAAATAATTTATTCTACTAATTTTCCTAAATTCAGATTAGAATTATGGAATTCCTATGGTAAATTAAAAAAATCTCCAAAAAAAACCAAACAAAAAAACCGTATTGTGGCCAGATCGCTCATTCAGAAAAAAAAGCACTTTAATCTTCCCGCAATTCAATTGGGAAAATCTTTGGTTCAGCCCAGAGCACTGATAAGACAATTGGCAGCACCGTTGCTATGACAACGGTTACGTAAGCATTTCCTCCGGCATAGGCTATAATGGGGGTACGCAGCTAAGACTCAGCTCATTCAAGATTTTGAAAGGTCGGCAGCACCTGTGAATTCGACTCTCTGATTGGCTCGAGAAGTGAGGGAGGGAGTAAGGAGAATATTTGTTCGGCAAACTCTCGACTTTATATTGCTGAATTTATCAAGAAGGTAAACCTGAATAGACGCTTATGAATGGACAATTACCCATCAAAGCAGTATTGTTTTTAAGTAAGCAAGAACTGGCATTGAAAGGACATGGCGAGCGAAAAAATTCTTTAAACATAGGAAATTTTAAAGAGCTCTTAAAATTATTGATATCTGAATTAAAACAACGCCTTTTTATGAGGGCATCACTGACCGATTCGCAAGTTTAAAAGAAAGGAGGATTGATTTGACTTATAAAAAATAAGTTTTTCTTTTTTTTTTTTTTCCTTTCTTCTCAAGTTATCGTTACAAAAGAAAATTCTAAGGAAACTTCGAATCAGACACGGATTAATGCAATTTTGAGGATAAGAGCGGCTGGTTGAAATTTATGTCCATTTTATGGAAGTAAAATAGGATCTCTGACATTTTTTATGTAATTTCTTTTTTTTTTCCTTCCTCGGTGAGGGCTTAATCCGCCAGCTTTCGAATTCAGTAACAAAGATTTTCCAATCCTCTCCGGAGGAAAGAAGGGGGGGGGGTCTCATCTTCTTCCGGCTGCACTAACAGTTTTGACCACGGGCCGCCACTGCCTGCAAGTTCTACGCTGCGAATGCCAAAATAGAATGTCTGCATTGATGAACAGCCTATGCCGAATTTCTTCAGCTCTCATCAACCAGAAATCTGCGCCTCGTTTTTCATTTTTTTTTTCTTTTCCGGCACGTCCGCTGTATGGAAATCGACGGAGTTTCACTGCCTTTATTGCAATCCAAGGGGCCCCCGAGGAACGCCTGGCCTCATCACAGCTGCGATATAACTCTCCTCTTTCTTGCAGTAATTAGGGGGAGAAAAGTGTTTTGAAGCCGTTCGTCATCATGCTGAATATTTTGTTTTTGTGTGTTGCGCGTGTACAGCTTACGTTGAACGAACCTCTTTCTCCTGCCTACCTTAAACTTGCGAGAGAAGATTTTTTTTGTTTGTTTTGTTTATTGTTGAAGAATGACGATTTCAACTTGCGGATATTGATTTCTTTCGTAAAAGTAAGCGATTTTTATTTTAGAGTTGAAATGAACATTAGAGTATTATATTAAAATGGTTATTAATTGTGTGTGTGTTATTTTAAAGTGCTATTTTAGTGTTGATGAAAAAAAAAAAGTGATATATCTGCATTTTTTTCCATTAATATAGTATTTCCATTAAGGTAAGATTTTGTAAATTTATTGCAGTATTATTATTAATGTTGCTAAATAAAAATTCTGAATGCAATTATTAAATGCTTCTCCGTTCAGGTAAAAAATTTCAGCATGTCGTTAGATGGTAAAGAAAATACACAAACTATTGCCACTATGTCCCTGCAAAAAAGTGATGAGTTTATTGCCCCCTTTAATTTTGAAGATAAAATGAGTTTTGAAAGTTGAATAGCATATTACGAACGGTGTTGCTTACAACAAAATAAAGACGAAGATTGGAAATTTCAAAATATAGGAAAATTTCTTAAAGGGTCTGCCTTAACAACATACATAAATAATATTGCAAATTGTAAAAATTGGCAGGAATTAATTGAAATACTGAGAGAAAAATATATTTCATGTACCGTCTTTACTTTCATGGATTTTACAAATTTAAAACTAGAAAAAATTTCGAATCTTATAACTTATTTTCATGAAAAATTAGAAATAGGTAGAAAATTGGGGCTACCTAATAATATAATATTAGAAGAATTGACGAATGGTCTTCCTAGTAATGTGAGAGCTCTTTTAACCCTGCAACCACCCAGTAGTGCCACCGAGTGGCTTAAGGTAGCGTCAAAATTAATTAAAATTCACGAACCGCCCCAACAGGCAAGCTTTACCTCCTCTCCCAATAATGCACAAAATCCTAGTTACTTTACACCCAAGCTTCGGAATTTTAGACCCTACCATGCTCCTGTTTATAACCGACCAAATTGGCATCAACCAATTCATAATTCAACCCAAGGGCGAACCCAAATAAATAATTGGCCCCGTTTTCGACCCCTATCTCAAAGTCCCCAAAGTTTACACCACCAAAATAATGTCAATTACCAAGAAAGCACACTACCTAGAACTCCATGTAGAAATTGTGAGGGGCTAGGGATAAGTAATGCTTTCCATTGGACGCATACTTGTCCCTTTAAAAGTAACAACCAAATTGCGACAAACCCATACGCGACACCAAATATGACTCACCCGAATATGACTTCGAACACCACTATTTTAAATTCACAAAATAATGGTACTGAGACCTCGCGAGAAGAGAACTTATGACTATTTACTGTACCCGGGTACCTAAGGAAAAAATTGACTCAACCCAAAATTGACAATTTTGAATTTTTAAGTGTTCCCTGTGTCATAGACACTGGCTCTACACTCTCTATCTCGCCGCAAAGTTTTGTTGGACGATTTAATTTAGAAGTACAGAGAGTCTCACCTTTAAATGTTACTCAAGCAGATGGACTACTGATACTTGATACAGTGTGTTATGTTAATTTAGAAATTGGAAACATTACTCAGTGTGTAAAATTTTTTATAGTATATTCAAGCCTGAAATATGCCATGTTGGGTTTACCAGAGTGTAAAAAGTTTTGTTTATGTATCGATTGTGTGAATATATGTGTTTTTCAAAATAATGTTAGATTACCTTTATACAATTATGATGCCTTACCCATGTCTATACATTTAAATCAACCCATTTCTTCAACCGATAGCAAAGCCTCTGAGGAAAGTGTTCGCCCTCAGACTGTTTATAACGCTGTCAATCCAAAATTAGAGGAATTATTAAATAAATATGAGAAAATATTTGCAAAAAATAAATATGATATTGGTCGTATTAATGTAGAACCTCAACGTATAAATTTAACTTCTGACCTACCTGTTTGCCTCAGGCCTTATCGAACCTCTCCTAAAGAGGAAGACGAAATTAATTCTCAGATTGAACAATTATTAAAAGCTGGTTTAATTAAGGAAAGCAATAGCCCCTATGCTGCACCCGTCACTTTATCGTATAAACGCGACGAGGGTACCAAAACTAGACTGTGTGTGGATTATCGTAAATTAAATAATATAGTAAAAAATGATGCCTAGCCTTTGCCACGTATTGACAGTTTATTAGATAAATTAAGTGGGGCGAAAATATTCTCAACTCTTGATTTGGCGTCTGGACTTTGGCATGTGCCCATCCACCCTCAAGATACTGAAAAACTAGCCTTTGTAACTAATACAGGTCTCTATACGTTCCAGGTCTTGCCATTTGGCATTAAGACAGGGCCTGCTATATTTAACAGAGTCATGAGAAGAATATTAAATAAATATAAAATTAAATTTGCCTATAATTATTTTGATGACATAATGGTTTTTTTCTTCTTCTATGGAAGAACATATGCAGCATTTTCCAAATTTGTTTGCAGGAAAATATTAAATTGAAATTATCTAAATGTAACTTTGCTAAGGACACTATAAAATTTTTGGGGTATGAGGTTAAACAAGGTCAAATTACTCCAGATAATGCTAATATTGAAATTATCAAAAATTTGAAGCCACCTACTAATATAAAGGAACTACAGAGGTTTCTTGGTTCTGTAAATGTTTATAACAGATTTATTAATCGGTGTGCAAAATTAAGACGTCCTTTAAATGATTTGTTAAAGAAAAAAGCTAAATGGGATTGGTAAAAAAACTGTCAGAAAAGTTTTGAAACCTTAAAAAATATTTTGATATCTAAACCTGTGTTACAATTATACGACGTTAAATTACCTATCCATGTATTTATTGATGCATCAAATTGTTCAGTTGGAGCTGTGTTGAAGCAGCTGGATGCCTCAGGTATCTTGCACCCGATTGCATATCATTCGAGATCGCTTCGATCATATGAAAAGAATTACACTATAACTGAATTAGAATGTTTGGCTATCGTTGATGCCCTTGATAAATTTTATCATTACCTTCACGGTCAAAAATTTGTCATTCATACTGACCACGCGGCATTGGTTTGGTTAAAAAATGTCAAAAATTTAAGAGGAAGATTATTCCGCTGGTCCCTTAAATTAAGTATGTTTGACTATGAAATAAAGTACCTAAAGGGCTCAACAAATGTCGAAGCTGATATGTTATCAAGGATTCCTCCTTCTCAACATCTCCAACTAATTCAACCTTCGGTTTTATTGTTAGATGCTGAAGAAATTAAAAATCAACAGTTAGCAGAAAATATGCATGGTCCTAAATTTAAAATTATTAATGATTTAATTACCATAAATAAGAAAGGATTCAAAAAATAGTGGTTCCTATGAGCTTAAGAAAAACTTTAATGAAAAATGCACATGAAAATTTTGGCCATCCTGGTGTTCAAAAAAATGTTAAGTATAATTTCACCTTCCTATTATTGGCCTCATATTACTCAAGATATTTCCAATTATGTTAAACATTGTTCGACTTGCCAATTTAATAAAAAACCTAAACAGAAGAAATTTGGTTTGTTACAGGCTGTACCTGCTACTGATAAACCCTTTGAATGTCTTTCTATTGATACTGTAGGAGGTTTTAACTATTACAGTTCAACAAAAAAATATCTACATCTAATAATTGACTATGCTACAAGATATGTTTGGGCCTTTCCTTCGAAAAGTGTCTCTACTGAAACCTATGTAAACTGTCTAAAACAAATATTCAACATTCAAGTTCCTCAAAGGATACTTAGTGATAGAAATGCAGCTTTTACTGCTTCGCGTTTTAAAAAATTCCTCAAGAACTACAATACTAAACAACTATTAACTTCAGCTCATCCTTCACAGACAAATGGAAAAGTAGAGAGGGTAAATCAATCCATAGTTACTAGATTAAAATGTAAAGTTAACTCTTCACCTTCTAAAATTCCTTGGACTAAGTTACTAGAGCAGGTTATTAGTGAATATAATAACACACCTCATTCAGTAACGAAGTTTACACCTATGTATTTAATGTTTGGAAAATGGCCATATGACTCACCTATTTCGGAAAATACCTATCCTCCTGTTGATGAAGCTCGAAAATTATCAAAAGAAAGGACAATAGAATTTCATAATAAAAATAAAATTAGATATGACAATAAATTTATAGAAGCTAATTTCGAACCAGGAGATCTTGTAATTTATGAAGAATTTAACTACCCAAATACACGTAAATTATCTCCTACTTTTTCAGGTCCTTATTCAATTGTAAACAAATGTTCTTCAGTTACAATCGAAATTGATAAACCTAATTACCATACTAAGAAACCTACGGAAATAGTTCACTCTTCTAAATTAAGACCTTATTTCCCTCCTGACAAATTAAAGCTAGCCCACGAAGGTGATTAAATTTAATTAACAATAATTGATCTTAAAAAAAAATAGAAAAAGAAAAAAAAAATTATTCAAAATTTCTAAGTGTTGAGTTTGGAACCCTGAATACTCGACAGAAAGTCTATCGTCTATCCTTTTTTCTTTTATGCTTCTACCAACCTTTCTTTGTCACCCGCTTCTCTTAGTCATTGAAGAAGTCCCCAAGTCCGAGTGTGTGCAGTGTAAGTAAAACTGCACCTTTTTTCTTTGTATATTTTATAGATATTATGCAAACAATAAATGAAGCTAGACTTAGACTACGCTGGGACTTCCTCTCAATAATCCCCCAGTTTTTCCCAACTGTCTATTGAGTCATTTCTTCCCCTATTTTGGAAGCTATGAGGCAATGGCCAAGTTTTCTCTTTCGTAGTTGACAATGGTCTTCCTTTTTCGGGATCATGTGAACCCATTTTTGTTGTCATACTATGGAGAGTTGAAAGTTTGGGCAAACTTAAAATGCCTACAAGTGGTATTTATTATACCCCATACCTGTGTGACGGTACTGCTGTTTCACAGCTATGGTTTTCGAAATTTTCTACACACTATACACATAATTTACTCCATTTTGCCAACTCTATTTTTCCAAGTTATTTTCATTCCATTCACTTTATGCCATGCAAGCCAAAGCCAGAAGTATTTGCCAAAGAAAATAAATGTCAGCGATGTTTATCCATTTTGTTTAATTATATTACTACATTGTTGTACAGTATTATTGTATCCCACCTACGTTGTAAATATTTTACTTGTGATATATTGAAAAAAATTGTGCACACTCATTGTTTTATTGTTTATTGTAAGATTTTCGTACTATTGCATCATTATGTTTTGTCAAATTTTAGAAACTGCATCTTGCCCCTCAAGTGTTGTACAACATAACTCCAGAATTCTAGTCAGAAAATTTTAAAGTGTCTAAACTTGAAAATTAGATTAGTTCGCAGTTTTAAGATTAGGTTGCAAGGACGTCTGACTCGCAAGTGAGAGACTGGCCACCTCAATGATATTGCTCGTCAGACTTCTTTTGCCGGGGGGGATATTGTAATGTATAAAAAGGTAATTTGGGTTTTACTAGTTTGGGTATTGTTCAAGCGGGTACTTTCACTGTAAGTTTTGCTTTCCTGTCATACTTGCCACGCGCGCTCTGGAGCTATGTTTTATTTATTTTGTTATTTGCCAGACATCAGGCCGTCGATTCTGAGTTCTTTAGAGTGTACACGTGTCCCCACGCCTTTGTATCCCTGGATGCGGGTCATGTTGGTAAATGTGTGTGGTTCGATCAGAGATAAGAGAGAGGCGGAGTTATGTCTTCGCAAACCACGTGGTGTGGTGAGCGTAAATACACCCGCACATCGAAAATCGAGAGATTTCTGCCACTGGAACTGCTTAATTAGTCCACGCTGATTTTTGTACCCATCTCCCCTCCCCTCTCCTCTTCTCACTCTATATTGTAACTTAAAGATAATGTTTAATAAACCGTTTTACCTGCCTTAACCGTTTTACCTGCCGTGACCTGCCTTAACTCTGGAACTACTGAAATATCTGACGTCTCATATATATATTAATTTAATAAAAAAGATTTAAAATATTCATTTTGAAGGTGTTAATTCTGAAATTTCTGAACCTCGCTGGTCCACTACGGTCTATGTTGTTGTGTTAAACACGAGGACTATCTGATAAAGTAAAGATGCCTTTGGCGAACGACATTTTAAGAGGTTCTAAGACATATTCATGTTACATTTGGAGAAAACCGCCCAAAACTCCAGACCGTTAGATCAGCAAACACGCTTTAAGCCAAAACTTTGGACCTTCACACTACCTCACATCTCACATCTACCAATTTTCAGTGTCTTATCCTCTAGGCCATTCTATGGAGGTAAGAATGCGGAGGGCGGAAGAAAGCGCACTCAGAGATAAACGCACAATATTGAAGGGGCTTATTTTTTTATATGAGTGGGTGGGCGGGTGGGATTGGCGCTTGAAATAAAAAACGTAAAGAAGGAGTGGGCATCCGAAAAGGTGCTTTTTAGTGACGTGATTTTTTTGAAATATTTGATTTTTTTTTTTTTCATTTTTCAATAGAAATAAAATTCATTCTTCATTTTTTAATAGAAAAAAAATTAAGAATATTCTTTGAATTAAGTGTTTTATCACTACCGATCATACAATGTAACAAAAACTGAACATTTCGGAAATTTAATTTAAATATATGTGTATATGCCTCAGGGGACCAAATGCTCTGTTTTGTCTCCTGAAACAAACCAGAATATTAAGTGGAGATATGAGGTGTCAGATCTGAGACACAAAAGTTAGGGGTAATGATAGCATTAAAATCAAAACAAGGGTGAAAAACATCCTACTATTTATCCATATTTACTTTTCCAGAATAAATCAGAAGGAAGACCACCGTCATTTTTTTGTTAAAACAAGCATTTGTTTTTAAATTAATAGTAAAAGAACTAGAATTATGAAAATAATATTACTATGAAAATAATATTTCGTTTATGCACAAATAAGTTCTATTGTTAAAAGTCGAATTAAATTTTGAATGGCTAAATTAGTATTGAAAAACTATGCACGTTTGTTTGACATGGATGGAAAACTTAAAGAAATTCTGTCGAACATACACATAAAAAAATTTATTATTTAAGCAGTTTTTATAAAGAAACATACTAAAAATGATTTGCAAGGAAAATAAAAAGAAATACTGGGGGAAAAAAGTAAATTTGTTAAATTTATTTATACGTTCGGGGAGGGGGTGATCGTGAAATAAGCTATCAAAATTATGGGAATTTAAAAGATTTCATTATTTGTTATAGTTCAGCTTTGTTAAATCTTTATCACAATATTTTAACACAGATTTCATGGAGGGAGGGGGAACAGAGAGCATAAAATATATTATTTTTCCAAAGATTTCTGTTATGGAAGCCAACGAAAGGGCAATTCTTGTGAATGACATGCAGTTTAGAGTTTTTTCTCACCATTCACAACTTTAAAAGAAAAAAAAATGATGACCTGAACATTATATCTACTGCATCAGAACGACTTTATAATTCTCTGAAAATGTTCTTTTGTGTAAAGGAATAAAGGTTTAAGGGTTTAAGAAAAACAAAGATAATTTCTGAAAGCAGGGGAGGGGGTAATCTGAGGGGGCAGCAGCCCCTCCTCCCACGAAATGAGACACATTACTTAGCTTACAGTTTGATAGTTAAGTTTACAATTCAACTTTAGCTTACAATTTGATACCCATCCCCCCTCCGAAATGAAATCCTGGCTACGCTACTGTCTGAAAGTATCGCAATTACTCCCCACCCGGCCCCAAAAACCCTTAAATTTTAGTAAAAAAAATAATCGTGATCCCTCCCACATAGTCTTCTTCGTAGCGTCTTTCCAATGATAAAAGTGAACAGGTTAAGTATGGGTTACTTGAAAGCTCCGACAGAACATAGCGACTGCATTAGCGCAGAACTTGATCAGTGTAACATTCAAATATGTGCGCTTGGACACAACATTTACTATAGAAAAGAGTCTTCTTCATTGTTTCTTTTCAGTAATGGTAAGCAAATTAAGAATGGGGTTTAATAATGTTAACAACTCGAGAGATTTTTATGTTTAAGTGTGCTGAGTGTTAATATTTATTGAGCCTCTCTTTATATAAATTGGTTTGATTCATACATTCTTCTTTGATAATGAAGAGAGTATCTTTGATAAGATCACCGTGTGATTTTTTTTTTTTTTTTGAAGCAAAGTTATTTATAATTTGAGAAAAAATAAATAAATAAAAATATCCCAGTATTGGAAAAACAAAGTCGACTTATTTTACCAGTGACTCATGCTTAGACCTACGCCTAGGCAAGATTCCTGTAACTGTTTTTAAAGACAAATACTGGAAAGTCTTTCATAATCTATGCATTTGGCAAGATTTATTTTATTTTATTACTATTTTAATTATTATTATTATTATTATTATTATTATTATTTGTTCATATTTGATTTTGGCATTCCCTAAAAATAAACTGTTATTGAAAATTATTAAAGGTCCTAAAATGATTTTTATATTTTCATGTGAGAAAAAAGTAGCTGAAAACTGTTAAATAGCCAAATATTCCACCGTAATTTTTAAGACATTTGACGGAACCTTTATATTATACATATTAGAAAAGCAATGAAGATTAGATTTGTAAAATTGTGGGGAAAAAAAAAACCTTTCAAGTGGATTTATTTATTTATTTATTTAAATTATTTGACGACATGAATATTTCCGATTTGGAACATCTGCTAAGTTAAGTTTAAAAAATTGTGAAAAGGAAGTATTTTGAAATTTAAAGTTATACAGTGCGCACCGGTTATAACGGACCTGGGATATAACGTACTATCGGTTATAACGTACCTAGAAGCTAGGTCCCCATTGAAGTCCTATATTTATAATGTTGTTTAACTTCGGTTAAAACGCACTTAACGAAAGTACGTACTTCGGCTATAACGTACATTTTATACCAAAGCCAAATATAATATTTTGCTTTTCTTAAGCATTTTATTTCCTTTTCTCGAAAATTTCAGTACCTTCAAAAACACTCGTTGTCAGTTTTCAGAATCTTCTACCGAGATGAATTGTGCATCAATGAAGGGAGAGATATTTTATCTTTTCCTCCTGCTAGGTAGGGCTAAGAACAAGACCATGTTTTCTCTTTGTCATTCAATGTAAATGCCTTCTGAAAAGCCCAACTAAATTATTCTGATGATAGTGAAGAAGAAACAGAGGAGCCTATAGCAAGCATACCCGACGCATTCCATGCTGCAAAAACATTATTACGATGTTTTGAATGCCGAGGTGATGATGCAGATACTCTACAAGAGTTATGGATATCCAAAACGGTATCTTTAAAGAAGCATCTGCGCATTTAAAACAAAAGAAAATTACAGATTATTTATCTGAATAAAAATTGATAGTAATAAAAAATTTTCTCTGTTTTTTATTTAATTTAAATTTTAAAAAATCAGACCTGTTTAAACACACAATACAGTGAAATTATGAGCCCACTTTCTTTTTTTTGTGTAATATTGAATCTTACTGCTGGTATTGCTTATAACGTACTTCGGCTATAACGTACTACATTTTTAAGTTCCGTGAGAGTACGTTATAACCGGTGTCTACTGTATTCATAAAAATTATCAAGAGAACTTTTAATAGAAATAGCCAAAAAAATGTAATTAAAAAATTTACTTGAAAAGGTATTTGAAAAACACTAAAAGCAGAGTTGCACAAAATTTTATTTGTTCTAAACCTATTAATTTTACAGTTTTACAACTATATATTTTGCTGTGTAAAAAGGGGAGAATATTTTTTATACAGAATATTTATACATTTGTGATACAATTTTTATTCATTTATTTTTTACAAGTTCATCTGTACAGAGATTAGTGTAGCCCTGTAAACGTGTACGTAATTGTTAAATGCACACATTTTAACCTGAACCTTTTTTGTACTGAAAAATAGTCTTCCTAACTTCGCGCAAAGAGTACAGTTTCCATTTTATGCATCGAGGAAAAAAAAAAGAAGACTGTATTTCCGAGTGTCCAAAATTCTGTAAAAGGGCAGAGGGGTTGATCTGTCCTGGAGAAATGCCTTTACTGAGAGCACAAAAGACCAGGGTGAAAATGGCGCTCATCCCCCTCTGCTTGTTATTTCAAACCGGGGGGAAAGAGAAACTCTCTTTCTACCGTTTTTAGACTAAGGTGGCTCAACCTGGACAAAAGGAAGTGCATTTTTTACAGGACCCCTATTTTGCACCCACTTTTCCTGACCAGATGCGTAATCAATCACTCAGTTCTTTCCCCTAAATTTATACCAAAGCGGCCTAAACCAAATTTATACCAAAGCGGCCTAAACCAGCTGGACGGCTCTCCAGCAATTAGCCGGAGGGGCTCGCAGCTGCTCACGCTAGGGGGTCTGGGGGTATGAAAAGTGAAGCTTTTTTGCTAGGGAAATATCCTTCCCATCCTGCTTCCGTAGAAAGAGATTTCTTTTCTAACGCGAGGTGCAGTTTCTTGACGAAAACATTTGAATGACTGGTCAGTTAGTAGATTAAACGCTACTTCTGGGGGTGCCGATTTCAGATGTTGGTCCCTCATATGGAATCGGTTCACCCCGAGCTAAGTCGGGCTTCCTTCCACTGGGGTTCATTAAAATGGTAGCTGCCCCTTCCGCCCTTCGCCTTCCCGTAAGGGGGGGGATCTGACACCGCTCAGCGGTTGCCAGAGGGCATTAGCAACAACAACAACAACAGGAGTTGCTTCAAACTAATCTTTAAAGAAACAATAAAATAAAAGCACCTTTTAATGAATGTATGAAGTAATTAGTCTCACCTTTGAAACTTTCAATTATCAAAATCCAATTAAATAGTTTTGTATTTCATATCACCCACACTTAAGTGTATTGGCAGATATTAGGGTTTGGTAAAACCCGCGGTCGCCCGGCCGACTAAAAATTATCCCTTTGCGACTAGCTTTTTTTTTCATTAATATAATACAATATATATTAATATAATACAGTATATATGTAGTGCCTATAAAAAATTTTGCTGGCTCCTAAGATTTTGCAGTTTTTTCCGACCTCTGGCATAACGTAAATATTCCAATATCCATGGACGTTCTGCGTTCTCTTCTCTCCTAGCTTAACCGTACTGCGCTCCAGCGCGTATCCTTGACACATGCGTGAATTGACTGTCCAGCGATCTCAAATGGTATTCATTACTTCAATTTTGACAAAAAAAAAAATTGTTGCAAGAGTCATATTGTTAAATAAATTTGGTTGAATCAAACAAACTTTTGTTGAATCAACAGAATGAAACTACTAAACCTTTTAACCAAAGAAGTTTTGTTAAATTCAACAAAACACTTTTTAGCGTGAAGAAAAATTTATATCCGTTGAATATTTCATTTTTGTAATGGGTTGACAGTCTTCCACACAAAAAAAAAAAAAAAAAAACATTGGAAAAAAATGGTAAAAACGAGCAATTGCAGTAAAATATCCTTTTATTGTACCATTTTCTATCCATTAAAAAGGAAAATTGAGAATATTCAAATGGTTTTAAAAGGATTAAGTAACAATTTAAATTAGATAGATCAGTAAATTCTGAATCAATTAAAAGTTTAATCCACATAAAATTAAACAGTCATTAATTATATGCTTAAATTATTGACAATCTTCCAAGAAAATAAATAATAATAAAACAGTAATTACAGTAAAGTATTCATTTATTATTATACTCTTTTTCAATTCATAAAAAAATTAAAGAAAGCATCTATTCTAATGTTTTTGAAAGGCATTGAGTAAGTAAATTAGTAAAGCACTGTACATTTGTTAAACAGAAAGTTCTTGGAATTGAATTTTAGTGCCTTTGTCCAATCAACCAAGATTATACGAGACACTGTTAGCTAAAAGTAAGCAAGTGCAATACCAAGAAAATACCCGAAAAACTAGATACAAATCAAATAATTATAGATGTACAACTGCTGAAAAAAAAAAACCACTCATAGCTAAAAAAAGAGAAAAAGAAAGGTGTCTAAGAGTCCCCGACCCTCCCCCCCCCAAAAAAAAAGTGGTGATGAAGGCGCCCACCCCCCAAAAAAAAGAGTGGTGATGAAGGCGCAAGTAAAATGCGCATGCGTCTCAAAAAGGTAGTCAGTTAGTTTTATTAAAAACTTATATAAATCTGAATAATAAAAAGAAAGAAAAATTTAGTGAGGGAGGAAGTATTGTGCGTGCTGTAATTTTACAGATAGTTTTCTTTTTTTTAAAGTACTTGTTTCTTTCTTTCTTCTTCTTTTTTAAAGGAAAGAAGACTTTATCAAGTTCGTTGTTTTTTAAATGTACAATCCAGTATTCATGCGCTTTAAAATCAAATACAAACTATTTATATGCTAATAATAATTAGTTTGAATGAAATTAACTCAACATTTTAAAAAGTTAAAAAGTTTTGTTAACAAATCAAACTTTTATGTATATCTGTTATTTCAATATTGATAAAATTTAAGGAATAAGTACAATGCGCTTTTATCACATAAAGATAAAAATAGAATTTGAAGAAGAAACTTTTTTTTAAGAGATCGAATTTCGTATGTGATGTATGTGCGTTCGTGCGTCTGGGGAAACACCTCATCTTTGTCTTTGTCCCTTGAAGTTTTAATATCTTGAATAATCATCTCAGTTTAAAAAAAAAGAATAAGACAAAAAAAAAAAAAAAAAAAAAAAGAAAAAAGAAAGAAAGAAACTCCAATTTAAAACTTTTAGTTCAGTTGAGAGCACAGAGCAGACCACCCAGTTCGCCCCTTCTCCCATTTAGTTTGCCTCTGCCTCGCAGACCTGAGTTATTATTCTATTGATAGTTATCAAACTTGTTAGCTACAATTCCATTAAAATAAGGACACTTCTCTCTCGCATTATAAGGAAAACCCGCTCACTCTCTACTTACGTAAAAAAGGGAATTAAATGTAGGTCAGCAGGTTGAACTCGTTTTTTGATTTCTGGGTGGGCACTTTGTGGAAGACCTGAGTTGGGAAAGAGTCGGGTTGAGCGAAGGCTTTTAATTATGCTTGATTCTTTATCGTTTTCTACTCGTCTATCCAGCACATTTTGACAATAGAGTGGAACAGTAAGTTCTGAGATATTGTTTTTAATTTTATTCCCTGTTCCTATGAAAGACTTTTTTAACAAAAGATAGTTCCTCCGTACAAATTTCATCCTGTACTGATCATCACTATACTTCAACTTTAAGTAAAGAACTAAGTGTTGTTTCATACATTTAACAGACACCTGAACTCACTTGCTAAGCTCTGGAATTTTTTCTCTGCATTACTGTAAAATTACTTAACATTTACATGCAATGAAGATTTTTTTGTCTGTGGTTATTTTAACGTCTTATATAAACATTATCTTTTCTTGTGCACTACCCTATTGGTGGACTGAACAATTCCATTTTCCAGCATTTTACATAAATGGTGAACCAAAAAGCTCGCATAGATATCGGGAAACTTTCCACCAGTCAAATTCCAATAATTATGTTCACATTCAAGAGTATACCGAGTACACGTGGTGGGAGCACGATTCATCCAACAGTTACAATAATTATCCCCAGAGAAAAGTTGACGACATGACAAATGTGTTTTTCACGCACGATGGACGCTTTCGCGGATTTTACCCGTATAAATCAGGCGGTTTTAACTACGATGTCAATCTGAACAGCAAAACAAACAACATAATTCCTAGAGGAGAGAGTATTCCAGTTCCTGCAATGGACACCAATAACATAATACCAGTAGATAAAATGAGCAGAATATCTCCACCTTCTGGTGACTCGAGTCCCACCAGACTTCTAAATGACAGAAAAGCAGTGAACAATTCCGATTCTAACGAAAGGGAAAAAAATTTCGATGAAGGTGATACTTTAATATATAGCATGGATGGTAATCATTTGAAGTCTGAAAGTGAAAATAGAGTGTCCTACAAACTTCCTGAAAATAAAAAATCTCAAAACTTCTTGAGTGACTGGTTTGGTACTAAAACTCTCAATGAAACAGAACCCTGTAAGGTGCCGGCAAGTGATATACATTCATTGAGAAGCATGATTGAAAAGATGTTCAGCTACCCTAGAGATCATATGTTACACCCAGAAACCAAAGAAAAGGCTCGAGAAGATATTATTCATAAGTTTCGAGATCTGGGATTACAAGTATGGACGCAGAACTTCACAACACCTCTTATGAAAGATGAAGTAGGTTGAAATATTTAACTACAGTCTTTCATTTATCAATTTTCTTTTTTAGGAAACTGGATTCTAAAATTAAGTTGGTTGCATATTTAAGGACATTTTCTATCTATCTATATTTATGCATATATACAAGGGATCCCCAAAAGATTGAATTGGGCTTTATTTCTTTACCTGTGAGAAATAAGATATCAGTATAAATCGAAAAACTGTTTCTAAGTAGAAAATAAGACTGCGTTAGTTAAATAATGCTTTAATTAATTTTAAAAAGTTACCCTTTTTAAATTTTTATAAGAATAAAAAAGTTTTAGTATATTTTTAAAATCCGCTTAGCTGTATTTATAAAACTGGAGGAGTTGTATTCAGTTAAAAAAAATAAACATTGTGCATGGGGACCATCTATTAAATGAGAAATGTGTTTTTTTATTTAACAAATCACTAAAGATAGCACACGCGGCCCTGCTCATAAACATGGGCCGAATCTCTCTTATTTCATCTCTTTCTGGGTACCATTTTATTTAAATTCATGTCTATTGTAAAAAATTTTGACCACAATAACATATTTTTTATCTAAACAAATTCCATCGTCGAAAGGATCCCTACTTTCATCGATAAAAAAAACTTTCGTACATTGTACAAAAATGTGGTAAGTCCGATTCCTTTATCTTAATGCAGTATATTTTAGACTCATATATACCTTTTTAAAATGATCTGTCTGCATGAAAATTGAAATTTTCAAATTGCCCAAACTTATCTAACAGGGTTGTATAAAATTTAAATAAAAGTAACATTTTGAAAATAAATGATAGGATTATTTGATTAAATGTTGATTATCTTTAGATTTCTTTTAAATATTCCTGCAATTTATATGCTAACTTGTCTTAAACAGAGAAATTTTTAAAATGTGCTTAATTTTGGGACATCATGTTTATTTTTGCTCATTCTCTGCATTTTTTTATACTATAATACAGTATTTTTTTCATACAGTACTTCAATAATCACTATTTTAACTATTTTGGCATCACAACAGCTGCACTTTTATTTCTAACCGTCTGCTCATTAACTATTTTGTTTTATTATGCATCTCTTACAGTCTATACTGATGTAAGTAATTAAGGGGACTTAGTACCTTTAAAAGTCCAAAAAATCGATTTTTCAAAAATAATTTTAAAACATAATTCAGATTGTCAGTAATATTTTAAAACAAACCGCACCAAAATCGAACGAAAATTATGCCCGCAGCAATTAAAAGCAAAAAAGCTAACATGGGCTTTCCCTTTAAACGCACTGTAAAGAAACTTGATTTTCTCAGTTTCTGATTTTTACACTTTCCCACAAGATTTTATAAAAAATTATGAATGGAAAGTTATGAAATTTCACGTATAGGTTGTACCTATAGATCTTTATTCACTGAACCTCAGATTTCATTATGGGACCAAAATATTTTATTTTATAACATGATGAATGACAGAATTTTAAAATTATTGAATTTTTTTATTTTTATCATGTTATAAAATAAAATATATTGGTCCCATTATCAAATCCGAGGTTCAGAGAATAAGTATATATACATACAACCTATATGTAAAATTCCATAACTTTCCATTTATAACTTTTTTTTAAAAATCTTGCGGGAAAGTGCAAAAATCAGCAACTGAGAAAATCAAATTTCTTTACACTGCGTTTATGGAAAAAGTCCAAGTTAGCTTTATTGCTTTTAATTGCTGCGGGCGTAATTTTCGTTCGATTTTGATGCGGTTTGATTTAATATATTCCTAACTATTTGAATTATTTTTTAAAATTATTTTTAAAAAATTAATATTTTAGAAGTTTAAAGGTACTATGTCCCCTTAAGTAAGTCACAAAAGTTATGTCAATTTGTTATATACTTTATGACTTTCCATCATGGATCAATGAAATCTTATATTTAAACAGGGCTCAAGAAACTGACTTATTTAATAAATAAATTAGTTTTAATGGAAACTTGAAAGATATATCACAAATTTTACTGGGACTTATTTAATGACTTCCTTTCATATATTATTGCAATCGTCCATAAATAAACTGAAAAATATGAGTTACATAATAATACAAACTATATTACTATGCAAGGTGTTTAATAAATATTCGGTACAAATGTAAAGGGGGATATATATAGATAGTCAACGAGTTAGAATTACATTATCAATGTAATGGCTAAACCGTTGCTGTTGCTTCAACCAAGATTTTTAAGTGTTAGTAAAATTTCCAACTATACATTTTTCTAAATTTAGCTATCCCCCCCCCCCCGGAAATAAGGAGGTAAAATTGATAATTAAACTTCATTTCACTTTCAGTGATGTAATTTTCAGAAGCCAAATTCATTAAGAAAGAAACTGAATTAGAAAAATTAACTACCTAGACAGCACATAAGCTTAAATCAAGCTTGATATTTCTTTAAATTTGACGTATTAATAGAAGCTTGACAGTTCAATTCATTTTAAGCTTGCAGCAAGCTTGGAGAAGTCATTTGAACTGTCAAGCTTGAATACAACTTGATTACTGCTTGATTTGGAAAGCCACATCCACATAACAAATAATTTATCATCAGTCATAAATGTACTTGACCTTCAAAACAGTACCTTCAGAAACACTCGTTGTCAGTTTTCAGATTCTCTAGCGAGATGAATTGCGTATCAATGAAGGGAGCGATCTTTTATCTTTTTCGCCTGTTAGATAGGGCTAAGAACAAGACCATACTTTTTTTATTTGCCATTCATCAATGTATACGCCTCCTGAAAAGCCCTATCTATAATGATTCTGATAATAGTTAAGAAGAAATAGAGGAGCCTATACCAAACATATCCGATGCATTAAATGCTACCAAAACATTATCACGATTTTTTGAATGCCGCAGTGATGATGCAGAGATTCTACAAAAGTCTATTATGGATATCCAAAACGGTATTTTGAAAGTAGCATATGCCCATTTAAAACAAAAGAAAATTAGAGATTATTTATCTCAATAAAAATTGTAAGTAATAAAGAATTTTCTCTGTTTAATTTAAATTAAAATTTTCTTTGAAAGATATTCCCTTCGTTTGAAGAGTTTTAATTCCACAGCGTTGATGTTGGAATATTACTCAGAATTGCCCGTGGGACGACCAGCCACCCCTACGCAGACAGCACATAAGATTAAATCAGGCTTGACATTTCTTTGAATTTGACGTATTACTACAAGCTTGACAGTTCAATTCAATTTAAGCTTGCAGCAAACTTGGAGATAACAAAAAAATGAGTCAGCAAATATTTTCCCGCCGAATTTAAGTCATTTGAACTGTCAAGCTTGAATACAACTTGATTACTGCTTGAATTGTAAAGCCACATACACATAACAAATAATTTATCATCAGTCATAAATGTACTTCACCATAGAATTAAAAAAAGATTCTATATTTCCAAATATGGAAATTCTTCAAAATAAAATACAATTATACTACGAAATTGATTTCAAAATCAGTCGTTTGTCTCGATTTTGGCCAGTATTGCCCAACATGAGTGTCGCGATATTGAAGTTTTAAAACGTGTGCTGCTTTTAAGTTTATATTATTCTTATTTCCATATTAGTAGAGTCTATAAATCACACATAACATTATTTAAATTTTTATTCATCCCATGGAAAAATAAAAGAAACAGATCGGCATCGGACACTGATCGATCTCGCCAGAAAACGGCGTGACAACAATAACAGTCACTTCAAACTTTAGTGATGCCGGCGCAAGGGAGATTGATGGAATGGTTAGGACGCTGGCATCTCAACTCTTAGGTCCCGAGTTCGATCCCAGCCGCGGACGCTTGATGGAAACAGATTAAATTAACATGAAATTTCAGCATAGAGGGGGAAATGCGTGGAAGAATAAAATGAGTGGTGGGGTGAGTTCGCCGACGGGCGCCCCGTGTATTTAAGATTTTTTTTTAGGGAAAATTTTTTAAGCTTGCTATGTCAAGCTTAATGCAAGCTGGGCAAGTTTAAACTTGAACACTTGATTCAAACTTGCATTAAGCTTACACGCTTGAAATTTTCAAGCTTAATTCAAGTTTATTGGCTTGATAAATCAAGCTTACTGCAAGTTTGCTGTGCTGTCTGGGTATAACTACAGCTCCTTTTCTTGAAGTGATTATTAACCGGTGAGATGACCCTGCATTACTGTGCAGTAATGGATCATCTATTTTCTTTGTGGCAAATATTTTTGAAACACTTTGTGTGTATATTTACCATCATGTATGCATATACAAAGTGGTTCAAATACAGGGTGGTAACGCGCATTAACTCTTTATCTATTATAGAGAGATAAATGGCCAATGTCAATTTAAAAAAATGTTCCAAATAAAGTAAGAAAAAGACTACGTTATCAAAAAATCTTCTTGTTAATGAAAAAAAAATTATGCTTTTTAAATTTGTATGCAACACCCCGTACAAGAGTTTCCCATTTAGTAAAATGTGCCCCATACACTAATGAGATGATGAACCATATTTGAAAATTATATCCTAAAATGCGCCAAAAATATGAAGATAAATATAGGCTGACTTAAACCACTTTTCAATTCCTCTAGAAGGGAAAAAAATCACGTCGGATCATTGCGTTTTAGGGGTCGTGCAGAAATTGCGAAAGAAAATTTTTTTTTGCTCCCTCGTGTAAAAGTTTGCATTCAAATGCATACACAGCCCCTGACCATCTATGCTTGAAGATATCTCTGAGATGTTTTATGACGAAAGCTTGAAATTTTGCACATCACCTCATTAGCGTATGGGCCATATTTTACTAATTGAAATTTTTTTGTATAGGAGACGTATACAAGTTTAAACTGTGGGACTTTTAAAAAATTAATGACAGGAACTTTTCTTAGTCTTTTTTCCTACCTTATTTTGAACATTTTTTTAACTCGCATTGCCCACTTATCTAGAATTAGGCTTGCCAGATTTCTGAAATATTCAACCGGGACACCGGAATGCCCCCAGTATCACGGGTATTCAAGGGTACCTGTGGCTGAACGCGTTTGCGCTCTCAACTGGGAGACGGAAGATGCCTGTTTCAAAATCAGGTCGAGTCTGCCGACCTAACCGTTCGGAGTTTCCCGTGGTTTTCTACGAAACTTCGCGTAAATACGGGTTAGGATCATGGGCGCCGGCAGTATAGGGCAAGGGGGGGCAATGGCCCCCTTGGATTATAGTATGCAGTGTTTTCCCTTGCTTTTTTGCTCTTTCCAACATGGTAACCATACGTTGTAGTAGTCTTTGCCCCCTCTTGAGTAGTCTTTGCCCCCCCCCTGGGAAATATTCAGCCGGCGCCCATGGTTAGGATCCCTCAGAAAGTCCAGCACGGAGGGAAATCTCCTCCCCTCGGTCCAGATTCCTGGCCGTAACACTACATTTACATTTTCCCCTCAAGGGGACACACTTTTGGCGGGTTTTTGGAGTGTTTTAGAGCATTGATTTTCAAACTAGGGGGCGCGCCCCACTAGGGAGGCACAAAGACATGATGAGGGGGGCGCGGGCGGCGGTTTTACTCCAGACGCCCGCGCATTCCCGCGCCGTACGCGACTCGCGAGAACACGTGTGCACTTGATGCAAAAACAAACAAGCGTCGTGTTATTGTTGTTATTTGCGTGTAAGAGTAGTGACAGTGACCGATTATTTCTTTTATTTCGCCATGAGCTCTGCGAAAAAAACGCAAATATAATGATGATTATATTAAATACGGTTTTGTTTCTATGAATAAAAGTGGCATCGACCAGCCGCAGTGTGTTATTTGTTATGAATTACTGAGCAATGATGCTATGAGACCTTCGCGTTTGGAACGTCATTTGGCATCAAAACACAGCGATTTAAAAGACAAGCCGAAGGAGTTTTTCGCTTCAAAATCTGCAAGTTTGAAGCGCATGAAATTGGATAGTACTGGAACGTTTGCTCAGTCATCTGAGAAAGTGGTCGAAGCTTCCTATGAATTGTCGCTACTTATTGCAAAAGCCAAGAAAAGCCATACTATCGGAGAAACACTCGTTAAACCCTGCTTATTGAAAGCAGCTGATATCGTTCTTGAAACAGAAAGTAAACAAAATTTTTCACAAATACCTCTTTCTGATAATACTGTGAAACGTCGTATTGATGATATGGCTGAAGATATAAAAAAAATCAAGTAGTGGACGCCGTGAAAGAATCATGTTTTTTTGCAATACAGTTGGATGAGAGTACGGATGTGGCGCAATGCTGTCAACTGCTAGTTTTCGTTCGATACATAAAAAAAGGAACAATCAAAGACGAGTTACTGTTTTCAACAGAGTTAACGACAACTTCGAAAGCAATTGATATAATGACAGCAATCTCTGGATTCTTTGATAAACATGAACTGTCGTGGAAAAAGTTGATAGGTGTGTGCACAGACGGCGCTCCGGCGATGCATGGATCTCGTTCAGGATTCGTGCAGTTGGTCAAACAAAAAATCCCAACGTAATTACTATTCACTGTTTTATACACCGGCAAGCCTTGGCAGCTAAAACACTTTCAAACGAACTCTATGACGTCTTAAAATTATGCATTAAAATTGTAAATTATGTTAAGAAGAGTGCATTAAACACGCGGTTGTGAAGATTTGGGCACAGAACACAAGACATTGTTATTTCATACAGAGGTGCGCTGGCTCTCAAAAGGAAATATGTTGGTAAGATTGTTTGAACTGCGAGATGAAGTTATCCAGTTTTTAGAAATGCAAAAACAAACAGAATTGTTTGTGGAATTTAAAAAACCATGGGTCCAAGTAATATTTGCTTATCTATCAGATTTTTTTAACTCATTGAACACTTTGAACTTGAAATTACAAGGCGGAGATTCGAACATAATTTATCATCGGGATGCTATCACGGCATACAGTGAGAAGTTGCAACTGTGGAGACGCAAAATTTTAGCTTCCAACTATTCCTGCTTTCCTAAACTATTTGCGATCTCAGAAGAAGCGTGCTTTAAGGAGATTTTGGATGAAATTGATACCAAGAATAAAATATCAAACCATTTGCAGCAACTCACGGACGAATTCAAGCGTTACTTTCCCGATTCGTGTGATAATATTATTTATCGATTAGCGATCGATCCTTTTCACGTTGACATAGAAATGCTGCCAGATGCATTACAAGAGCAAGCTTTTGAAATCAAAAATGATTCTGCTTCCCAATATGATTTTGAGAAGATGGATAAGGCACAATTTTGGGTTAAATATCTCAAAGTTTATCCCAGCACAGCAGAGCAAGCACTAAAATTGTTTTTACCCTTTTCAAGCACTTACTTGTGTGAAAAAGCGTTTTCAGCAGTTGTAGCAATAAAAACAAAGTACAGAAGCAAACTAGATATTGCTAGTGATCTACGTTGTGCACTTTCTTCTATTGAACCCAGAATTGGAAATCTTGTCAAAAACATGCAAGCTCATCTGTCACATTGATTCTTCTTAAAATAAGTATGTAAAAGCATATTTTTATAATAAAACATCTGAAAATGTATTTTTGGTCTTTATTATTTTATTTTACAATAGCTTGGCGAGCCCACTTTCTACTACTTGCTGGGCCCTGGGCCGAAGGGAGGCGTAAGCATGTTCATTTTAAGCAGTAGGGAGGCGTGATACTTATAAGTTTGGGTACCTCTGTTTTAGAGGATAGTTTATTCTCAATGCTATGAATAAATGGTTACTGATTAAGAACCTGAACTAGGGGTATTAATAAATGACACAAGCATATAAATTTAAACATTTTATTTCTTACATGTTAATATTTATAAGTTGCTTAAGTAAAAAGAAGCACGTTGAATGGGGAATAAAAATTTGAACAATACTTATTAGCACACCACCACTCTTCGACAGTTCTCACTTTTTATACAGTACAGTGAAACAAATGACAAAATAATTATCCTTAAAAATCCTTCACAGTTAATTATTTTTAGGCTTTTTTGGCCATCTATAATCAAATTTAATTCTTACCGGGACGTGAAGTAAACCGTCCGGGACACCGGGATTTTGTCTGCAAACCGGGACTGTCCCGGTCAAACCGGGACGTCTGGCAAGCGTATCTATAATGGATAAATAATTAAAGTGCGTGTGTAATAAAAATGTGAAAATAATTAAAGTGTGTGAGTATGTGAAAGTAGTTAACGTGCGTGAAAATAAATTAAAGTGTATTGAGTAAGATACACATATATATACAGTCTGAATTTGACATAATCTGCCAAACGAAAAGGGTTGAAATAACAGCTCATGTGGAGCATAAAATACAACTGAAATCCAGTTCTATCTCTAACCGTTTCCGAGTTATGGTGGATAGAAGGAAATTCTGTTTTTTGTAACACCATCTGAAAAACCCACATTTGTGAGGTTTCTGAAAGACCTACGTGCAAAATAAGCACATATTTAGAAAGATCCGAAAAAATCCTATAGGGGGGGCAACATTTACATAAGGATGTCTCTATTTTATGAGGAGCTACAAGTGATAAGCATTGGCGAAGTTAAAAATCGAATTGTAGCCAAAACCTGTAACCGGCGATTCCGCAAACACCCTTCTATCAACAAGCAGTCAAATGTCCCGAAAACTGGTCCATTCCACAAGCTTTAGAATGATCCTACAGAAAAGCATATCGGCGTTCTAGATCAGGAGAAAAGTAATTTTTTGTTTGCAATACATCACCGAAATTGGCGTTCGTCTTACAAGGCATTCGACGAAATTCGCCAGACGAATACTAGATGCTTGGTAAATTAAACATATACAAATCTGTTACTTACATAATGCATAGCATGTATTTTCATCATACTAGTAGATGTGAGATACGCATTGGTAATTTCTTTGCATATTCCTTTGTGAAAGACGTGGGAAACGTCATACTTCTTTTGTTTCCATTCATGCATTTCTAAACTTAATAAAATGCTACTTTTCTTCTTTGGATTTATAGCTTTTGTCTTTGCATCTGCCAAAACAGCAGGCTCAAGCCGGACATGATATTAAAAACAGGAAAGACCATGGCACCTCGTGAGTCTCTTTATTCGACTAATGCCGATTTCGGTGATGTATTGCAAACAAAAAATCACATTTCTCCTGATCAAGAACACTAATATGCTTTATTGTAGGCTAATTCTAAAGCTTGTGGAATGGACCAGTTTATGGGACACTTGACTGTTTGTAGCTGGAAATGTGTTTGCAGAATCGCCGGCTGCAGTTTTTGGCTACAATTCGATTTTTAATTTCGGCAGTGTTTCAGCGCTTGTAGCTCTTCATAAAATAGAGGTATCCTTATGTAAATGGGACCACCCCATATGATTTTTTCTGCTCTTTCTAAATGTGTGCTTATTTTGCACGTAGCTCTTTCAGAAACCTCACAAATTTGGGTTTTTTACAGACGGTATAGCAAAAAAAAAACATACTATCATTCTATCCACCATAACTCGAAAACGGTTAGAGATAGGACAGGATTGCTATGGTATTTTATGCTCCACATGGGCTGTCGTTTCACCCTTTTTCGTTTGGCAGATTATGTCAAATTCTCCCTGTATATATATATATACACACAGGGTGAATTTGACATATATATATACATATATACATACATGTATATATTTAAATACATTTTCTTTCTAATGTGCACAGTAGCAACTCGATATTCTAATCATCACTTTTCTCTTTATTTTTACTGATATAACATTTATCCTCGAATTTAAACAATTACATATTTTTAAATAATAATGCTAAAATAATGTGTCGCTTGAATAGTTTTTGTAGATGTTATTTATCTAAACTCTCATACATTATTCATCTCTACGCAGCTTCTCTACGTCCTTAGTTAGTCTTCAATATAATTTTTAGAAAGAAAAAAAAACTGGTAAATTTTGTTCCCGATTTCAAAATATTTTACAAGAGTTTAAGAAGTACTGTTTGATCATTGCAGCACATTTTTAAAATTCAACTTTAGTCCTATTAGGAAAAGTTCTGTATGTCACGTAGTTACTTTTGATGTCATGTTTTTTGTGAGGCCAAAAAAAAGAAAAGTTTGAGAAAAATTAAGCCTGACATTTGAAAGGTCATTTGCAAAAAATTTCATATTTATAAACATAATATTTAATGAGAAAATGAGAACTTCTCGAATTACTGTTTAAAAACTCAATTTATAATCTCTAATTGAGTGATCGTGCAGAAATCGAACATAAACATTTTCTTTGTCTATGTGTGTTTTTTTTATCTGATCAAGCATTTTTTCATTATCAGATTGCTTTTATGAATATTTACTTCCTTTATTTTATTGTTCTTGTTCATTGTTTTATTAAAGTTCTCTGATCTTATTACAGCCAATAAGGTAAAGGCACTAGCAAAAGCCTTATTAAAAAAATGTCCTTTAGTCTAGAGTCAACTGAAGTAAAAGATGTCAAGTAAAGACAAAAATAAAAAAAAATCTTTTGCTTCAGTTATTTCCAGGGGAGAATTATAAGTTTGTTTTTTAATTTTTAAAATTAAGTGGTCCATTTCTTGTTCACGGTCCATTACTGGTGCTTCTACCTTAGTCGAACATAGCTTTTTAAAACCATCGACTTGTAGTAATAAAATCTTACAAAACGCTTATCAGATATTTTCCTGCTTTTACTTAAATCATAGAAAAAGCAATGCTTGTAAAACTTCCGTAAAAACTAACCTTTATGCATTTAGAACTATGAAAAATAAAATTTTACGCTTAAGTGCCGAAACATTTGTTAAAATCCAAACGTGCAATCTAAACATTCAGATTATTAACATAGCACAGATCTTCAGTGATTTTTCAGTACAGTCAAGATCGTAAAAATAATTCCTTCATTTTGTACTGAATTTATGTCTTTTGCATTTAACAGCATTAGTTTAGACATGCTGTGACGTAGCGCCACAGTGGTAGCGTGATTCTCTGAGGCTTACTTAAAAT
Organism: Cheiracanthium punctorium; assembly: GCA_038373885.1. NCBI lineage: Eukaryota > Metazoa > Arthropoda > Arachnida > Araneae > Cheiracanthiidae > Cheiracanthium > Cheiracanthium punctorium. The sequence goes on from JAWZYV010011832.1 coordinate 551,595, forward strand.
AATAAGTTTTATTTACAAAAATATTTACAGTATCTATGTACAAGCACATGATGAAACATTACGGGAGTACCAAGCCCGGAGCAGTTCATACGGAGAACTTGCCTGCTCTCTCGCTAAAAGTCATCTCTCTCCTCCCTTCCAAAAACCTCTCACCCCCCATTCATCGGGGGTCAGCTCTCTTGACCCCAGGGGGAGAAGACAATGTGGGTCGATGCGGAGCCCCCGGGAAGGGAGGGGGAGAGTAGACAATTACAAGGCGAGCCTGGGTACTGAACGCGTGGAGGTGTTGTGACGTCACAAGAGAGGATGGACTTTTCTCCGTTAAAAGCATTAGAATCATATGGAAAAGTAGAAGAAACTAAGATGTTTTGTGCCTTTTTTGGATACTAATGGTAAGTCAGCAATCTCTATTCTTAATACGACATACTTGATAATAGTTATTAAGCTATAGAGTACATAAAAATATAAAATTGCCGTATTTTGCGTTAGTTTTATTGATTTCTGTTCTTTTGTTCTAGCAATCACTATGCTTCCATTTGCTGCGTCCCAGGCTGTAAGTAAAGCTAATTACAAAAGAGGAGAAAATGTAAATGTTTTCACTTTTCCCAAAAAGCGAAGAAAAGGGGGCCGAATGGACTAAAAATATTCCAAGAAAAAATTGGTCCCCAGGAAAAAATATGTATGTTTGTATTGAGCATTTCCGAGATGAAGATCTTTTAAAAGACGGTGCTATTTTAAAATCAGATGGGGCACTTTTAACTGTAAAAAGAAAGCATTATAAATTAGAACCGAATGCTATCCCGTGCATTTTTTCGAGCTTACCAGCCTATATATCCGATATTACCAAAAAACAAGAAATAACTGTAGCTTAAGGTTCAATGCGGATTTCATGGTTGATTTATTTATTTAAAAAAAAGAGAGAGAGAGAGAGAAAGAGAAATCTATTTGCTGGATACTTAGAAAAACAAAAATGTAGAAGGTATTTATTAAAGAAATATTTCCAACTAAACGGTTTACCGGAATTTGTTGAAAGTTCTGAAATTAAGTATGAACACAGATTTGGAAATTAACTCAAAAAAGAAAATGTATTACTGCAATGCTAACAACAATAACAAAAAAGTATATGTATTACTGCAATATATTTTACATGAAAACCCCTGAGAGCATTTAGGCAGTTTTACATATTCAAGAGTTATACTCACTAATTTTTAAAAATATTTAATTATGTATATTTCAAATGTCTCAATGTGATATTTGAAAGTCTTATCTAGAAAAAACTAAAGCAAACACTTGTAGTGCTTTCATGAAGAACTTTATAGTATTTGTAAGGTTTGGGTAATAAAAGCTTTTACTTTTTATTTTCTTGTTTTTTGTGCTTTAATTGCTTCTAATAAAATTTGACATTAGGAGTCTGTATAACATAATTATATATAGAATGTATTGTACAAGTTTTTAAAATATTAATTGTGGAAATTTCTGATTATATTCCTCGTGCTACTAGTGTTTATTGACATTATTGATCAGATTTCTTCCGTAGAATTCAATACAAACTCTTTGAAATCCCATCCTCTCTTGTGACGTCACGAAATGGCTTGAGATGACTATTTATGAATCTGGATATTTTTAACATCAATTCTTTCCAAAAGCTTATTAAAACGAAGCAAAACTAAATAATGTATTTCAGTTTTTAAGTAAAATTAATAAAAATTATTATTTTTACTTAAAAATATATTTACTTTTACTTACTTAAAAATATGAATTTACGCTTATACAACGTATAAATTTAATCCATATACATATTATTTTAGATAAATGATAACATTGAGTAACCATTATATTATTTAGAATGTATTTGCTAGCCCGAAATGCAAAACATACTGCATACAATGCTGAAACTGCTTTAAATTCAGTACCAATTTATTTCATTAATTTCTGACACAAAATATTGTTGATTCACTATTATTTAAGAACAAAGTGTTGTAAAACGAAAATGCTATTTCAAAGCGTCATAAAAAATTAAGCTACTCGTATTTATTGGCATTATTAATTCCATTTCTTCCATTGAACTCAATGCAAACCGTTCCAAATCCCATCCTTTCTTGTGACGTCACGAAAACCAGTACCCAGACCCCCTCTTGTTTTCTCCTCTCTCTTCTTCGTCGCGGCGACCCCGGTCGATGACCGCACTACGCTACAGCACTCTTCCCCCCTTAAGAAAAAATCTTTTCCATCTCAAGGGAAAGATTTTACAGTTACACACTCACAAATAATACCTTGAGCACATATGGGGCAGTTCAAAAGAAAGCAAGGCGAGAGAAATTAAAATACAATTAACAGTATCAATTCTTCTACTTATCGAGAAAATATAAAATAGAAACAATTTAAACAATAATACAAAACGAAACTTAGTCTGGGATAACACTTGAGATAGTATTAATTCATTAGTCCTTTCTCAGGAAACTCATCCGTCCACAGATCGACTGAGACTATCTGCGTTTTGGTGGCTTTTACCAGATCGATGTACTACTTCAAAGTTGTACGGTTGCAAGGCTAAAGCCCATCTCATCAATCTGGGATTTGAACTGGCATTCGTTTTTAGCCACACCAAAGGGTTATATTCCGTCACGATCGTGAACTTCTGACCATCTAAATAATAATGCAGCTTCTTTACTGTAAAAATTATAGAAGCGCATTCTTTCTCAGTTGTACCATATTTTCGCTCAGCAGGCGAAAACTTCTTACTCAAGTACAGGACTGGATGTTCTTCCTTCTTGTCATTCAACTGAGAAAGAACGACGCCCATTCCCGCGTCTGATGCATCTGTTTGAACCAGAAACTCTTTGCTATAATCTGGAGCATAGAGCACTGGGTCTTCGATCAACTTTGTTTTTAAATTACGGAATGCTTTGTCGCACTCTTCTGTCCACATGACGGAACCCTTTTTTACTTTTCCCTTCAATGCATCAGTGAGGGGCGCAGAAATTACAGAGAACATAGGGATGTATTTGCTGTAATACCCCACTAGTCCTAAAAAGGCACGAATTTCCGTTTTAGATCTAGGAACCGGGTAATCTACTATTGCACGAACCTTTACTTCTGCTGGTTTGCGTATCCCCTGCCCAACAATATGCCCCAAATATTTTACGTGATCTTGCGCAAACTGACATTTAGAAGGCTTGATGGTCAATTTCGCTTTCTCTATTTGACTTAACACATAGTCCAAGTGCTTTAAGTGGGACTCCCAACTATCGGAAAAAATCGCAATATCATCCAAATAGGGGACCGCAAAAGTTTCGCAACCTTTCAATAATTCAGCCATCAATTTGCTAAAAAAATACGGGGCATTCTTTAGCCCGAAGGGGAGCCTTAACGGACGGTAGCTACCAAAACTCGTTACGAAAGCGGCAACTCTTTGAGCTCGGGGACTCAAGGGGATCTGCCAGTACCCTTTTGCCAGATCTAACACGCTGATGTATTTCGCAGAAGATACCAATTCTACCCTTTCTTCGATGTTAGGTAAAGGATAAAATTCTGTACGGATAATCTCGTTCACCTTACGGTAATCGATGCAGGGCCGGGGATCTCTACCAGGAGCCTCGACCAAGACCATGGGACTTTGGAAATCAGACTCTCCAACCTCGATAATTTTTAAATCTAACATTCTTTGGATTTCCGTCTTTAAAATTTCGTTTTGGCGTTGTGAAGCTCGATAGGGTTTACTTCTAATAGGTTTTTCATCCGTTAAATCTATATCATGCACCACAATATCGGTGAGGCCAGGGTCATTAGAAAAACTGGCTAAATATTTGTGCAATAGCTTTTGGAGCTGCTCAATTTGCTGGGGTTCTAGGCGCCCTTCCAAATTACATTTGTGTAAGATCTCGGTAAATTCATAAATGTTGGGATTTGTTTCCAGATACGGAAAATCTACCTCGTCATCCTTACACCAATCTTGCTGTTCCTCGCACGTTATAAAATTTATCACCTCAGGTCTTTTATAATAAGGCTTTAACATATTTACATGGTAAACCTGAGTACGCTCTTTTTTACCGGGCATTTTTACCAGATAATTGGTTTCAGAGATCTTGCTTTGGATAACGCCAGGACCGATCCACTGCACAGCTAGTTTATTAGGCTTAAACGTGGTATAAACGAGAACCAAATCACCTTCGCGAAACTCTCGTTTAACGGCATTCCTATCATACCAAACCTTTCTTTTGAGTTGGGTCTCTTTCATGTTTTCAACCGCTAAATCTTGGCATAATTTTAGCCTATTAATGATGTTAAAAATATATTCGGTGACCAAATCCTCGTTATCACTAGCATCAGTCCATTTTTCAAAAAGTAACGTTTCAGGCGTTCTCAAATTTTTTCCATGTACTAGTTCAGCCGGAGTGAACCCAGTACTTTCGTGCCTAACTGTCCGTAACGCAAAAAGCGCCAGTGGGAGACTGCTCTCCCATTCGGACCCTGCTTCTAAGCATAGAGCCTTTAGAAGTCTCTTAATCGTTCTGTGATATCTTTCAATCGAATTCGTCTGTGGGTGGTACACAGAACTTCGGCATACGCGAATGCCAAATTTTTCAAAAAATCCCGTAGTGAGAGCGCTCATGAACGACGTCCCTTGGTCACACTGTACCTCCTTAGGGAAGCCAATCCTACTGAACACATTTAATAGAGCGTCCACTACCGAAGTAGATTTAATATCAGCAACAGCTATCGCGTCGACCCACTTCGATGACAAACACAAAGCTGTTATTAAATATCTTTTCCCACTTGTAGTCTCAGGTAAAGGGCCACAGGCGTCTATATTTATTTTTGAGAATATTTCCGAAATTACCGGTACTAATTTCAGAGGGGCCTTCTTCTTATCGCTAGGCTTTCCCACCCGTTGGCACTCATCGCACGATCTAACATAGGCTTCTACGTCTTTGTAGCAGCCCGGCCAGAAAAAATATCTCAAGAGTTTATCTTTTGATTTCGTAACTCCCACATGGCCGGAGGTCCCTTCGTGGCAAAGCGCCATAATCTGTGGTCTAAGCTTCTCCGGTATAACAATTAACTTTTTTACCTTCCCGAGGTGGTCCTCTTGTAACCGAAATAAGATTTCATTTTCTATTTCATACCCCCTTTTCTCAGCATGCTCATATGGCTTGTTAGCCAGAATAGTAATATCTTTAAGTGTGGGACATATCTTCTGCATCTCAATAAAATCTGCCCGATTTATCCCGGCCAGAGATAAACCATCCTCACTTTTTTGTATTTCGGGTAACACAATAGCCGTGTCAACTTCCGACTCTAAATTCTCACTTTCCCTTATCTTCACACCCGAAACCTCATCTCGTGAAGAAAGGTTTTCTGTTTGCTCCCCCTCTTTCTCACGTTTACTGCGGGCCCTCGTCTGTACTGCATTTACGACCTCTGGTCCTGGGGCTGACAAATGGTTATGATTCTCCAATTTTTTAGCTGTCCGGTTTCCTAAAATGTAATGGCCTTGATCTAGGTCATCTGAAATCACAGCTGCCTTGGTCATTATCTGGCCGAATTCTCCGCTTAACGACACATGAGCCAAAGGCAAACACACGGCTTCAGAGGTCAAAGGCTGTCGGACCCAAACAGTTTCGCCCGTAAAGTCATCCGGCGTGACGTATTTTCTAGTCACCAAATCAATGGTGCTACCAGAATCTCTAAGCAATTTGGATGCTATGCCGTTAACAGTCCCATCTGAGATGAAAGGAGATAACCATGACTCTATCTCCCCACCCCCAACAAAGAGATTATTTACAACAACAATTTCTTTTCGCTCCTTTAATTTCGGACACTGAGCCTTATAATGCGGACCCCCGCAAGCGAAGCAGCTTACAACTCTGTGTCTTTCAAACACCTGCTCGGTAAACTTTCCCCATTTATCATTCGATACTTTTTTCTTATCGTCTATCTTATTTATTGGCCTTTCCCGGTTAGTCGTAACCAGAGGGGATTTTTTTAGGTTTTTCCGCACTTGTTCGAATTCCTCAATTTTTGTCACAAGATCTTTGGGGGAAATGATACTGGCCCATTCATCGAGATAATATTCTTTAAATTCTATGGGCATGCGTTTTTTTATTTGATCAGAGATCATCAAGTCTTTTAGCTTGTCAAAGCTATCAACCTTCAAACCTTCTAGCCAGCCTTCAAAATACGTTTGTAGTTCATAAAAAAAATCATACCAAGTACGCTCTGGAGATTTTTGATGTTTAGCAAATAGTTGCCGAAATTTTTCCTCGCTGACTTTAAATCTCTGTAGTAGTAACTCTTTTACTAGTCGATAATCCCTTCCCCTTTCTTCGGGTTCCCGGGCGATGATATGGACAATCTCAGTGGGTAACAATCCAATCAACTGAGTTACCCACTGATCTTCTGGAATTTCCAGAACTTTAGCTTGACGCTCAAAGAGGGACAAAAATAATGTAATATCATCATCTTTACTATTAAATTTAGGCATAAACTTTTGAATTTCCCCTTTAAAACAACTTCCCTTGTTAGAATTTCAATAGCGATCAAAAGTTGTGTTTTGTATTGAAAAAGAAAAATGCTGAATTTCAAATTTTTTTAAATATATCTTGAGGGTCCACTATTGCACCAAAGTATCACAAAAATTCGAAAAATTGAGTATTTTAGCATTATTTTTAAGATAAAAATAAATATCTTTTAAATCCGATTTCGATAAAAATTTGGGTTAAATGCTTTTTAATGGCCGTGCAAAATTTTATAATTGTCAGAAAATATCTTGAGGGTCCAGTGCAGGGAACAGTGAAGTACAAACAGGGGGCAAATATCTCTTTTCATTACAAATAATTTCTTAATGAAAATGGTTTTAATTGTTTGACAAAGGACATATAAAAAGAAGAAGAAAATATGAACGTTTAACAGTTATTGATAATAGCACATTTTTTTTACAGCATGGCATTTTGAAAATTTTTTTAACGGCATGGTATTTTGAAAATGTCGAAAAATCGCGGTAATTCCATCCCTTTGATTTCCTTCGATTTATCATTCCCGATTTTTGAAATAAGCAGTGGTGAAGTAACTTGGATATCCGGGCATTTCAAATCAATCAGATCAATATAATCATGCGTCTTGAATTTCAATAACAATCCTCCCCCCATAAATTTTAACACAACCATTTTGTTTGTTACCAAATTAAAAAGTTGCACGTTTTAGTCTCGGAAATTTTCCAAATCCTACTTTTCTTTTGAGTATAAAACATTTCATTCTTGCTCTGATTTCACATGCACACGATGTTTTAATTAAAAAATAACCTTACAAATAATGTAAACAACAAAAAAATCTTTATTCTTTTATTTTTACTTCAAGAGTATGAATAATTTAATAAACTTGCCAAACATGGCAACCTAGATGGCTAAACTCTCCCACTTTCCACTGCAGGGTTACAATTGCGAAAAGGCGAGAACAAAAATGATCATTTTGCGACACGTTTTTTATCGATATCTCCAAAAATAATTCGAACTTCGAAAAAATCGCTTCGAGGTGTGTCGAGACCCGTCTTGGAGAATTTCCGTACAAAATTTGGTAGGTCTACGATCACCCGTTTCGGAGCTGCGCGAGACACAGACAGACAGATAATTTGGCGCAATGAGAAAAGTTTTCAAGGTTGCTAAATCGTATTAAAAAATATGCTTGTAAAGAGCTTTTGGCATGTTTTTACTTTCTTTAGCATAGTTAAATACTTTTGAACTCATGATCATAATTACTCCACTATTTTTTTAAAGTTGGGATAATTATAGTCATGTGTAAAAACCTTATTGGAAAAGCCATTCTGACTAATAAAATATATAGGTGTCTTATATCATTTAAAAATAATTGATGTAAAGTAATTTAAAATATTTAACTGTCAAATTAAACAATAGCAAATTTTCTATTTTATAATTTATTTCATAATTACAAATTTTCGGGATGATATGTCCTTCAAGGGTTAAATTAGTCTACAATTCGTATTCTACGCTTCAAATAATTAAAATTTGATTTTTTTTTTCAATCGGTTAACAATCGGTTTGTTCGGCAATCGGTTAGTTGCATGAAAATCGGTTAACTAGATCGCGATATAGGGAGTGTTGGGTATCCCCCATTATTGAGCATACTGTTTTTTCGAATTCGCGATAAATATTAGTACTACCGTTTGGCTAGCCAAATGTGGGAATTTTCACCAAGAACGTCGCCAAGCTTGGAGAAATTGACGTGTTTTTATTAATGGGGCCTGTAATACTTCCTTCCCTGCATTACCATTACGCTATATGTCTAGTATTACTCAATGGCATTTCTATTACGCAGTCAAGGTTAGTGAATGCTTAGGATTTTTCTAAAATGGAATATCAGTTTGATAGAAATTCCGGAGAGACTATATAAGAAGGGTAGATCGCGTCGAGCAGTTCAGTAGTGTAGTTGTCAGCTGTCGCCAGCACAGAAACATTAGCTCTGCTGAGAAGCTGTACTTCGTTATTTTGCGGCATTATAAGCAATCGCCTTGCTTCTTTTTGAGAAGCTTATATTTGAATGCTACTAGTGAATACTTCATTGTTGCATGCTGAGGAATATATGACAGTTTTCCTCGAGAATTTCCAGTGAAATTTAACCTGTGGAAGGATTTTATTGTGGGAGAAATGCGCAGCATCTGAGAAAGCTTTTGTGTTAAGCTGACTGTTATAAAACGTATTATTGCTTATTAATTTCTGAGAACTGTGTTCTGAAGATTGTTCGTCTGTCTTCTGGAAACAATAAAATTTGTATTTCGTCCAGTAAACTGAATTGTTGACTAGAACTTTCTATATACCCCGGACTTTTAAGCTATGAACTCAGCAGAGTTTTAGCATCAATATTAATTACTTGATAAAAAAAATAATAATGCTCAAACTTTTTATGGTCTGTGCATAGAGCCAGAAATACCCACTAGACGTTAAAGGGATATCAGATAAAAGTTTGCAATAAAAATAAGTTACAAGTACATAATACAAAAGCGTTGATTTAAACCATGGACATTTCTTTAAAACAATTGTTATCTCTCTGAATTAGATAATATGGCAGTTTCAGATTACATCCCAACCCATTCCCAGTGAATAGAGGTCATATGGAAATATGGTTACCATTCGTTATTAATATTTTTGGTGGACATGTCACCTGGAAAAAATGTTTTTATTAGAATTCGTCTGCAGTCACGTGCTTTAAACTGTTGCATAAAACTCACGTGCGTAAAACTTATATCACTGAAGGAAAAATATCCTGACCGACGAAATCCCTGGAAAAGTTTTTGTTTTTGAATTATTTTCAATATTTATTAAGTTTGTTTTTACTGCTTTATTTTGACTGTTTTTTTCCTTAGTCTTTAATACAATACATTTTCTTTTATAGTTATTTTTAACCTATCTTCGCAACAAGAGACTATTCTGATTTAATAAATAGAAATTATGACCTTGTTGCTCAATTTGCACCAGTTATTTACTCACCGAAGTAACTCTAATCACTAAAAGGAACAAGAATGGTTGTCTCAAATACTTCTTGTATGAAGTATCAAGAGAGCTCACAAGTTGTCATAATAACCTTAAGTTTATAGAATACTGTTATGGTCATATTGGGGAATCGTGGGTCAAAAAACAACATGTTCATATTTTCTAAAGTATGAAAGATAAAATGATTTAATTCGGCATAAAGTAAGCTAATTAATTTAGAAAATGCGATTTAACCTAAACTAATTACATTCAAGTAATCAGTTTACATTAAACCGCATTATTATTATTCATTTTATTTAGATTTTTAAGTTGGGCAATTATGGGTCAGATATGGGGGAAATATGGGTCACCTCTTTTTTATAGTAATACATATCACAAGTAAATAATATTCCAAATTCTCATTATTTAGCACACAAACAAATTTTTTGCTTATCTAATGTGTTGTATTTAAGAAAAAAATTATTTAAATAATAAGATAAAATAATACGGTTGACTCAACCTTATCATCCTTAGAATGGGTTGATAAAAAGAAGACCAAGCTTGAACTGAGAGTTCCGTGTCAAGCTATAGTCCTATGACTGAGGCATATATTTTTGTACCCCAAAGCCCAAGGTTGCGAACTGTCCTTATATGGACTGTTGCGCAACTGAGTTTAGTGCATGATTTATCCCGACATCCTGATGTTCAGCACACTTTATCTGGAAACAGGACGTCTAATTATAGTTTATGGCTGCACGAACACAGCATAGAGGTGCAGACATGTACAGCTGCGGGAAAAAAAGGCCCACTTGCCGATTGCGCTGATTTCGCCGTCGTGCGTCGTACAGCAAAGTAATATATACCATTCGTTTGCAAATAACGCATACTTTAATTTCCTTTTAATTTAATTTGCATAAGGGGCCGTCTTCATATTTAATTCTGCATCAACTTCGTTTTTCTCAATGGCAATACTGTATTTTGACTTTATTAAACGAAAGAAAACCTTCGAATTACCCTAAATATTAATTTTCACTAATTTTCTACGATAATTTCCGGAGATATTGCGAATTATTTTTTGCGCGTTTTTAAGGGACTTTTTGCAAATTGAAAAACGCTATTTGTAGGTTCCGAACTTTTCACCTTTCATTCATTTCATTCGGGAGAGTTAAAAGAAATAAATATTATTTTCAAGGAAAATATTGTTACCATCTCTTCAAATTACCCTAAATATTAATTTTCACTAATTTTCTGCGATAATTTCCGGAGATATTGCGAATTATTTTTTGCGCAGAGTTTTGTACTGAGAATATCAAGGGTAGAAAGTAGAATGTTTAGTCACAGGTCCAAATGACCCGTGAGTTCATCACTTCCTTGGTTCGTACACATGTTTTAAAGGGAAAATGCAAAACGACTGCTCACGATTTTGAAAATCTTTCTAATTTGAAATTGTTATTGAGTATTTCCCTTGATGGTTCTCTTAGACAGGTGAAATGTTGGCAGGAGTGAGAGGCTGTTTTCTACTCTTCTGACTGCATCATGTATGTTACCCAGCGACGGTCGAATTAGAAGAATGGTTTCATGATTGAAAATTTATTTGTTTGAATTTCATGTAAAAAACGCAATTACATTTTTTCTGAGCCAATATTATCCCTGTGTTTGATATTTCACTTTCTTCATTTAATATTATCGTCTGCAATGTGAAACATTCTTATAAGACTTTTGGGGGTATTTTAATTTATTGTCAGATGAAAATTTAGACAGAAAAACGTGATTTTGAATGTTTGATAAAATATGGGGAAGTCCAAAGACCTAATGTTTCCAATATTAAAAAGGTCAAATTCATGCCTGGAATGTTGAGGATGTTAGTTTTTCAGAAATAGTATGTTGTATTAGAAGATATATACATCTACTGCATATAATTTTATACCTGGAAAATATTTTATTTGGGGGATATGGTAGCGGCCGCAACAATAGACGATTTACAGGATCACCATCAAACTGCAAAAACTTCTAATTTATTTGCTTCAAAATTTTATTTTTTAATACCGCTATCTTTTACTGTGTTTTTGCACAAAAGAAATCTAATTTACGCTTATTTTAAGCAGTTTTCAAAAAATTGTTTCTTAATAAATTTATATATGGTCCCTTAACTCATGAAAATAACACATTTTATTTAATATAAATTAAACTACTGAACGTAAAAATTTGAAATTTTGCACAGGCGTGTAATATTACTTTCTGCATCTATTTCCATCGAAATTTGGCTAGGCCGCTATTCATATTTTTTTTAATATTAATTTAATAATTCATAATTTATATTAATATTCTATTAAAAAATCATAATAATAGTGAATTATGTTTTGGTCGTTTAGTTCTAATAGTACGAATAAAAATCAGCTTTTTATTGTCAATATTATGAGATATGAATTAAAATATGAAAAAATATTTTAACATATGAGGAGGGGGATTTTGGAAGCTCATAACTTGCCCATTTTCAGTTCAAATTTATTGAAAATTGGTATCCGGGGTTAAAATGAGCTAAATTTTTGAAATATGAAGTGAAATCTAGGGGTTGCTATTGAGAAAACAAAGTTGGTGTAATTTTTAATATGTAGATTGCCCCTAACGCAATTTTTATGAATATCAAATTAAAGTGTACTTCAATCGTAAACGATTGGTATCTGTAACCTGGCTGTACGACGAATGACGGCCGAAAAAAGTACAAGTGAGCCTTTTTTTCCGCAGCTGTACATAGCACACATATTTAAATTTATTGCCCTGAACAACTTCAGAAACTTAGGGCTCAGAACTGCTAATTAGGGGATCCCCTTTGAGACTTTCGGATTTTATTTTTTTTTAACTTTTGGCATACGATTTCGAGGGAAAAAAAACCTCACATCATTCAAAAAAATCTAAATAAGCATCAACCACAAAAGAACATAGAGAAACGTGTTTGTTAACCCTTTAAGCGGTGAATTTTTTTACCAAAATGCTTCCAAAAAAGGCATATTTTAAAAGGCACAGGATGAAATATTCCCGCTCTCTCGCTAGGAAGAAAAACCCGGATGAAAAGCATTTCAGTTACTTGGACAAGCCACGTCATCTATTGAAAAATATTAATACTAAATAGTCTCTTCACAATAATGAAATATACAGACAAATCAGAAAAGGAAAGGAGAAAATATCGATGCCCGTGCGCTATACGGGCAAACCAGTTGAGGCCAATTTTGGGTAGCACGTACATTGTACGGGCAAACCGCTTAAGGGGTTAAGAGAAACGATTAAATCAATTGCCCTCGTTTTCCCATTCCCAAGATTAAACTTTACTTTTAATTTAGACGTGAAAAACCGAAAAAGTCATGATTTTTATTCAGAAATTCTAATATTCAAATAAATATGAAATGAAATACATAACGTGTATCTAGAAATACTAACATAAAAATGAAAGAATCCTATTAAAAAAAAAATCTGGCTGGATCATATGGCTTTGCTTCCCAATAATTCTGTTTTGGGCTTTCATACTTACTGAAACGTAAAAACTTAAAAGTCAATATTCTCAATAATGAGCATAGGAGGAAAAACGGTTTATATGTCAAAAAATAAAAATAAAAAATGGTGGACTATGGATTTTTGAACTTATCTGTACAATTATATTATTAGTGTGGTTTCTTGGAAAGAAGGAATTTAATTTATTTTCTTCATAGTACAAAATGTTACTATTTTTTTTTAATTTAGTAACGCTTACTTGCCTTTGTAGCTAATTTGCTTACTACAATCCTCGGATGTGACATCACACGGTTTCCTAACATTATTACTCACAAATGTACTGAACGAACTTTGTCTAAGAACGAATAGCTTTATTTCTAAGAACAACTGGTATTGTTCGGCCAAAGATGAAAGGTCGGCTTTGGCGAGCTGCCAAAAAAAATGGTTGCTGAGATATGTTTCACAGGCAAGATGGGTTCAGATGTGCAAGGGCTCTTAAAATTCTATACGGTAGTAGTGTTTTTCGAGTCATTTGGGATTTCATTTCCGATTTACAAAATACTTCCGTACTGCCAGTTGGCCAAAAAGTGGCTAAATTGGCAACGCTGTCCGCACATACTAGAGAGAGAATTTCTTGCACATTTGAACCCATCTCCCCATTGAAACGAATCGCAGCGTCCATTTTTTTTGGCAGGGCGCAAACGCCGACCTTTTATCTTTGGCCGAGCAGTAAATACAAATGAATGCAACTAATTACATACTGAATATTTGGTAAAATTTTATTGATATATCCATTTATATTTTATTTTTTTGGCAGAATGGAACAGAAGAGGCAAAAGAAGGAGTTAATTTAATTGGTGTCATTCCTGGTTCACAAAGAGGCCATCTAGATGATGAAATAGTACTTGTTGGAGCACATTATGACACAGTTGCTGATTCAAACGGTAACTTTCGTTTTTCTTTTAAACTAGCTGAAGTTTCAGTTTCAGTTTCACAAGAACAGCCAACCGAACAATAACCGGTTTACGGTTTTGAGAAGTGGCTGCACCGAAACAACTAACCACTTACCGCGAAATCCCATCCGAGGGTCCGGTGCTGGTTGAAACGGCTAGGAAGAAGGCCCAATTTTATAAAAAAAAATAAACAAGTTACAAACACAGGCTAAAATAACTCTTCTTTTTAGTCTTGGTAAACAAATTGAAATAAACTAATAGCACCATGGTCTCCAAAAAATTCCTGATGGTTCTTCATAAGCTGCTTTACCCACTGTAATAAGCGACTAAGCTGTGCCTTTTATGAAATTTTCAGAAAAAATTCTTAACCATGGATCTGAGCTGCAAAAGTTTTCGAAGAGTTACTCATTTTGCGAAAATTTCCGATTTTTAAGAATTTTTTCTAAAAGTTTTGAAACTGGCGCAGGTTTATCGTTTATTTCAGTGGCTGCATTCGTAAACGCCGAACGAGTTACACTCGTGCAATGAGTTTCCATCTAAGGCGTTCGTAAAGGAAACTGAGTGCATACAGTTTTTTAACTAGAGCGTTCGTATACAAAACTGAGTGAGATTAGTTTCAAACGAAATAAACCGATCTTTGCTAAGGTATCGTCAGTTGTTTAGAAGATACACTTGCTGCACGTCGTTGTTGTTTTCAAATGGCGTCCGTTGTTATGGAAAAGTATGTTGTTGTGAAAAGTATTTTACGTTTTCTAAAGCTGCAAATATTATTTTTTCGAGGAGGAAATTCATACGTACGTTAGAAACTGCTACGAAGGTACATAATTTTTCAAAGGTAATCATTTTCTTGTGTTTTTCATTTTAGTAAATTCAAAAATGCATGTTTTAGTGTTGAGATTGAAATTGATTTAATCCGTTATTAGCGAAATTTGAACTTCTCTTGCTAAATACTTTTGAAAAAATGAAGTTTAAGTTAAAATTTCTAAATTTTTATGTGTGCACTTGAATGATGGCCACTCTTTCTTTTAAAAATCCTGTTGATTTTATATTGAGTATGTACTAAAAATTCTCCTCATCAAAATGAACGCATTCCGGAATTGTAAACAAACACGTCTCCTAGGCGAAACTAAATAAACTGAAGTTGTTCGTAAAGTCAAAGGAAACTGATAACCACTGACAGCACTAAACACACGCATTCCTGTTTTCTTACGAAAACTCGTGCAACGAGTTTGTCGTTTACGAATGCAGCCAGTATGTAGTACATCTTGTAAAGAGACAGTTTCAAAATTTTGAAGTGCCTGGCATAATTAGTTTATTTGTACTTATGTACCAAAATCACATGATTTTTTCGAACTACACCGTTAAATACACCGCTTGCGTGGGGTTGCAAAATGAAGCAAGCACCTATTCACGTGATGAGTGGACCCGATCGATCCAGTGCATACGGAAATCCATTGATATTTCAATGCGTGAGTGAGAAAGACCTGTTGGAAAACCTGAACATTTATTGAAAATGGTGAAATCCTGCTGTGCATGTGGGTGCAATGCAAAATTTACTAAAAGTGGATGTGTTACATTCATCGGAAAATAAAATTTTTGTAAGATTTTTGCTTTATTAATGTAAAATAGCCACACAAAAATACTTCTTATCTCTTAGCTGTGGCGTTTGTCGCAATTGAAAACGATATTATTCAATTTGTTGAGTATGAAATTAATCATTTTCCTAAGCTAATGTTCATTATCCTTTATGAGAGCTATCTATGTATTTTAAGTACTTATTAAGGGTTTAAAATATACACTGTTACAAAAAATCTGAATTTCACCGACAATATCAACCTGGTTTTCACGGGAGAATCTCCCTTATTGGTGAATAAACGATTTTTGCTATTTTTTAACGGAAGTTCTGTTAAAAAACAAAATTTACTGTGAATCTTCGAAAGTCTAGTTCTAAAAAGGCATTTGGTTCCAGGGACGTAACCAGAAATTTTCTGTGGAGGGGGCTTGTTAAAAATTGCCAAACAGTGTATAAGATTTTTTCGTCTGTGAAAACATACTTCAAAAAACGAATTCCCATAGATCACAATTTAACACACATGAAGTATGTTAAATTGATAATGTTATAATTTAATATCTAAGCGTCGGGATTGTTTCGCCAGTTCATTCAATGCTTCTTCGAGACTAATATGGCCTTTTTTGCAGATGTTCAATATCGCTAGTCCGTTCAGTCTGCTTTCGCCCATTGTTCTCCGAAGATAAGCTTTTGAAAGGCAAAGTGTTGAAAAAGACCGCTCAACAGTACAATTTGTTGCTGGTATTGTGGCCGTTATTTGAAGCAGCCTATAGATATTGGGGGAATTTTCCAACTGCAAATATCTAAGGGCTTTAGTGCGTTTGTTGGTCGTATTTGTTAGCGATCTAACTTTGATACCACATGGCGAATCCCACGGAAACCTCTTCTATTTCATACATGGATGCCAGTTCTAAAATACGTTCTACATTACATTTTTCCATACTAGGGGTCACACATTGAGGTAACATATTTTGAAAGGAATTCAAAATGTTCTTATGATCCGCAAGTCTTGCATCGAGTTGGCGAATAAAAGTGTTGAAAAATGGTATGTATACAGATCTCCTGAAATATTCTTCTAGAATGCCAGAAGGCACACTGCCTCCCTAAATTTGTCGCCCTACAACACGTGGCATGCTTATAGAAATATCAAATTCTTCACGCAATTTACTGGCTGAAGTAAATATGGCTGGAAAATCGTTTAATACGTTAAGGCTCTTTTCTTCATTGTACCTACATCTGTAGCATATCCCACTGAATCTGACAGATTAATCTTGACGTTTTGTAAATATTTGCTCAGAGGCAGACTGTAAGTGAATACCTCTTACAGGGTAGACAATGAAATCACAAAATGAAAGTCTTTGAATTGCTCACAGATTTTCAGCATTCGACGCTATTTCCCTACCTGACCAGATTGTTGAGATTTTCTGCAAAGCACAGAGAACTGATTCTATCAATTCAAAAAATCTAGTGGCGCATAGCTGTTTTAAGTGCTGCAGTTTCGGTAGATGATCCAGTTTGCTGATTTGCTGTTAAAGTCCAATTTGCCGGTTTGTTGTTTTGAAAAAAAAAAATACAATTAAAGTTTCTAATGTTCTTCGTTGTAAATACAAAGAATAGACTTTTTACCTTATGATCTTTTTATCGTCAAAAAAGTACAAACATTTGTCCTGAAAGGGGTTTTAACCCTGAAAACCCCTCCCTTGGTTGCGCACCTGTTTCGTTCTCTTTCTCGCATCTGCGAGCTGGGACCAATGAAATGTCTCCGAGTCACTTCCGCTCGTAATCAAAATAATACTCACAAAGCTGATTTCAAAACTTTAAATGTAAAATGTTCTTTGCTAATTCTGCCAGCAACAAAAATATGTCGCATTGCCCATTCAACAGACGACTGCAGATAACTGGAGTATAGTATTTTACTAAATGCTAAGTCCTTTTGCTGTGGGTGCTATGTCAATGCAGTGGACACGACGAAGCTTGCTTCCCGGTGTATTCGCATGTGATAATTTTATTTTATATCAGAATACCAAATGCATCTTTTTCATATTCAGAGTTGTGAAATAAATTCAACCTAAATATGGAGGGGATGCTTTCGGTTAAGATTTTGCTTTAATGGCAGTAGCGGATGCAAGGGGGGGCTCGATCCCCCCGCAGATCTAGATATACTATGGATTAGGAAAGTTAAAAATTTTTTTTGTTGCAAGTTTTCGTATGAACTGCAATTTTAAAAAGTAGCAGTGTGTATACAGTTGGCTCTTTGTTCAACGACGATATTTCAAAGTCCCAGCCCCTCCAACGTAAAAAAATTCTATACAAGGACGACGTTGTTTCTGTTTAAATTCGTTTTTTTTTTACAAGATAATTTTTTTTTCAACTTATCTGCAGCAGGAGTTTCAAGTTTGGTTTCAATAACAGACCAGGACTTTCCAGGCTCTTTCGGTTATGTGTTCATTTTAGAGAATTCATGGCTGTGTGTAGTAGGGTCATTCCAGTACAAAAACGAGGTCAGCAGAGCAAAATGACATCAAAGCAAAAGCATCGTACCCTACACGAACAGGGGAAAATTTTTAAAAGTGGGAAAAAGTGTTGGGGAATGTCAAAAGTGCAATTCGCAAGACATTTTCAACTACCTGAGTCTACTTTGAAAGACATTTTAGAAGCAAAGAGAAAATTCTGAAGCAGCACAAAATTTTAGTTTGGGATCGAAATCCAAGCAGCCAAAAAGTCAATGTGACCGATTAGAAGAGTTTGATAGGCACTTCTGCATGCAAATGGTTTCATGAAGCAACAACATCCAACATTTCAATACCTGGGCCCCAACATGTTCGAATGGATAAGTCACTTAATATGGTAAACGGCTGAAGTGTGAAGGTCCCACGTTTGAGCCGACCGCGCGGCTGTCGATCCAACGGTATGGTGTTTTAGTCACTTTTCTCCAGATTTAACGTTAATACGTGTTAGAAGCGCGGAAAAAAATCTTCCGACCAAGGCAGCCGACCCAGAATACAGATGCCTCTTGTGTGTGTGTGTGTGTAGGCTTTACATAACATCACATAACACTATTCCAATTTCTGGAGGCCCGACCAGTGGCCGAGCGCATAACGCTCTCAACTGGGAGAAGGTAGCACCTGGTTCAATGTTAGGTCGCGTCCGTCTACCTAGCCGTTTGGAGTCTTACGCGGTTTTCTTCGAAAGTTCGCGTAAATACGGATTAAGACCCCTTAGACAGAACCCCAAGGAGGGCACTCCGTGCTCGGCCGAGATCAATTGTGTAGTTGGCCGTGATCCCAAAATAAAATAAAATCGAGCAATTTCTGGAGTGATATTCGAAGAAAATACTTTTGTTCTGTCAGAAAAATTTGGAATGCAAAATTCTCAGGCTTCACCTGGTTCGCTAGAAAAATTCATAATATGGAAACTGACACATTTCACAAAATGTGGAAGAAAGATAAACGGGAAGGCGAAAAATGAAACAATTGACTCTTCTTGACTTTCTTAAAACCTAATTTTATTGTATTGCTTGTTTTTACTACCTTTTTTTAAGGTAACTTAAAATAATTTTTTGTGGATAAAATGATGTTTTGCTAATAAAAGTAACATCTTTAAACACGCCAATATATTAAGAAATATATTCACAGTCCTAAGAATGCAAAGTGTGAAGGAAAATGTGATCTCTAATGACGATTTTTCACGGTTCCAATACATATATATATATATGTAATAATAAAATAAACTTTGCTAATTTAACCTAATTTAATTTAATGTTATTTGAAAAAGCTTCTTTAATCTTTTACTCTTACTGTAAAGTTTGTTTCTCGGCCATACAAATATTACGCTCGGAGACGTTTTTTGAAGTTCCATAAGGAGAAAATTGTTGATTCAGCAGCATCTTCAGTTTTCTGTGGTTTTCATTACGACGCGTATTTAGAACTCCTGGGTAAGCAGGTGTTTCTCATTTCTTGATTGACAATCTAGTTAACTAATTATATTTGAGAGTAACGCCTTCGTGATCGTGCTGCACCCTGCCAGCAGGCGTAGTAACTAAGGAGTATTTAAGCAAGAGCGCGGAAATTTTGGGAGCTTTAGAGTTTTAGCTTAGCTTTTAGGAGTTTGGAACGTGAAGCTTTTGCAGGAGCTTCCAGCTTTAGCTGTTAGACTGTGATGTACGAAGATAGCCCCGGAGCTAAAAGGTCCCCTGCCTGACTCCTGCCCTCTGTCCGAACTTTGAAATGAAATATTCAACCTAGAACCCCAATGGAGTCGTGTCAATCATTTCAACAAGGAATGGCGTAAGGCCCATTCTTTACATATATATATATATATATATATATATATATATATACCAAAAATATTTACATCATTACTTCTTGAAATCATCTAAACATAATTTCTCTATTTACAAAAATAAGATAGAGCTTTCATCATTAACCAGAAGCAGTTGCAGATTTTATTGACTCGTTATCGCCACAATAAAGGCTGGAGCACAGTTCCCCAGTTTTATATGTATAGTGAAACCTGTCTAATGGGATTGCCCTTGAGAAGAACAAAACTGGTCACCTTATAAAAGTGGTAAAGTGTGATGGTTATAAAGCGAAATTGCATAAAAGTGGTCACTGTAGGCAAGCGATCTCTTTACCAAGGTAGTCATTTAGCAGGTTTCACTGTATTTGAATTTACGACTGGACACTAATACGGGAAAAAAATCTTCCGTTGCTCTCTACATTACGTAGGGGACGAGGTTTACGGTTTAGTGCAGAAATCTTTTATCAGTGGACCCCGAATGGTCATTAAAAAGTCGTAAAATTCGCAATGATAATGTCCTCTTACAACTTGCAGTCACGTTAGACGCAGCGGCAGTTAGCATCAGCCTTAAATGATGCTGAAGCATAGACTAACAATCTAACCCTCCACAATTTGTACAGCTTTCATTCTTTACATTTCTCCCATAAGCTGTCTACACCACCCAGACGTATTGGTACAAATTCTCATTACAAAAGTGAAATATATTCTAAGATATCAGACGAAGCGAGTGCCTGGCAGTGTATAGGTGGTCTGGCTTTAAAAAGAAAGCTGAAATTGTATATAGCAGGTAATAGTTCTAAATAGCATTGAAGTTGGATTTCTACAGTCCTCACAGAAAATAATGGGAGTTACTTAATCTGGAAAACCTATTGCAATCCTAAATGTGACAATGTATGCTGTGAACACTATATACTGCTCGGCGGCTGTGAAATGGATTCTAGAACGCGTTTAGGGAGTTTTAGTTGTCCCCATTGTTTAACGGTTTTTCTCGATTTTTCGCAAAATTTTGGCAATAACGGGTAGCTGATTCAGTTTGGGGGATTTATTTTTGGCGCCAAATTTGGCAATTGTTCGCCAAAAATGTCTTAGAATTAGAAAATTGTAAAGATTGGTAAAAAGTTCGGGAAAGGTTGGCGGAACCTATTAATAAGGGATGGCTAATCGTCACTCGATTCAGTTGTGAGTGAAAGCTCGTAGTTAGTTCACTGCAAGAGTAGCAATTAGGTTCTGTAATGTGCGCGTGAGTGAGTGAAATGAACTTTTTGTTTGTTTTGAGAAGCTTATTTTTGAATACCGTTTGTCAATTCTTTATTTTTGTATCTTGAGAAACAGCTGAGTTTTTTTCTCTCTAGAATTTCCTCTAGTCTGTGGAAGGATTTTATTGCGTGCGAAATACAGCATCTCAGAAAGCTTCTGTGATGAACTGACTGTTAAAAATCAAGTTACTGCTTATTAATTCCTGTAAATTATGTATTGAAGATTGTTCGCCGAATTCTTAGAACCAGTAAACTTTGTGTTTCGTCCTGCTGACTAGATTGTTCAATAAAACTTTCCAAACACACTTGACTTTGAAGCTATACGTACCCTAGAACTAAACAGTATTTCCTGCAACAATATCCCAGCAAACACACACCTGCTGGCAGACTACCTTACCAGTGCCGTTCTGCCGTTACGTCCAGCACCGGCACGGCACTGCAAAAAGTAACTGAATCGTACCAAAAGTGGTCGCCCGAGAAGTACCTTGCCAGAAGTCCGGGTAGGAAACGGCACTGTGCTATGGCTCGTGCCAGCCATCATTTACAATAAGGGCACTGGACCATTAAGTTCAGAACACCTAAAATGAAATGGCAGGGTGCAGGCTATTATTGAAAATAGAGGCACTGGCCTGGTATCTTAACAGTGACTGTAATGTAATGGCACGGTGCCGGCTTAGTGCCTATTTACAATAATGCTTCCATAATTAAAATGCGAGCCAGTGGCGGATCCGGGGGAGGAGGCTTATTCATTACCCACCCCCCTCCAAAAAAAACACACATTGCTTAAGGGTAACATTTTGAAAGATAAAAAAACAACATAGATGAAAGATAAAAAACAACAGCAAAGTCCATCGTTTGCAAACTATGCTCGCCCAAAATTAGTAAATTGTGTGCAGTTTTCATAAACTGCAATTGTCTTGCAAATTTTCAGTTGCAAAAGATACTTTTTTATATGAGAGAGGCTGTAACACATTTCAAAAACTACATAAAATTATTTTTAAACAGGCTATTTTCAGTATCTCATAATTAGAGACATTTTATAAATGAGTTATAATACTTTACGGTTGATATATGTAAATATTAATCAAAATCTTATAAGATATAATAATAAATAAAGTTCACTATATATATGGTTGCACATAACTTTAGAGTAACATTTTGCTTTATTGTACATTTTGTTTTGATCAAATGATTTTTTTCTTATGTTAGCTATTCTGAAAAGAAATTTATATATACCTGCTGTACCTACATGACTCAAATTTTATGAAGGAAGATACTTTTATACACTACTAGCTGAAGTACCCGTTCTTCGCACGGGAATGAATGGACTTTTTGATATTAAGATTTGCTGTGATTACTATTTATTGTAATAAAGAGATATAGCAAAATGGATATCACGTTATATTGTTTTCAATAATCATGCATACCGAATTTCAAGGCAATCGTTTGTACGGTGCAGAAGGCGATGCGGCGTAGCGCAATCTAGTGGCGAGTTTTAGCAAAACGGATACGGCAAAAATATTCTTCGCATTCAGATATCGATGTACACGAATTTTCATGAAGATCGGCTGGATAGTCCTGAAGTTCATGTGTTGACGCGACATCTAGTGTTAAGTTATAGGAAAATGGATCACGCCAAACTCTTCCCCGTGTTCAAATATCTATGTATACCTATTTTCCTAGCGATCATTTGCACAGTCAAGAAGTGATACACTGCAGGGCCATCTAGTGGTTAATTAAAGTAATGATTTGCTTCAGCGCCGTCAAGTGGCGAGTTATAGCAAAATAGATAACGCCAAAATATTATCATTGTTCAAATAGCTATGTATACTGATTTTCATAGCGACCGTTTGAATGGTCAAGAATTTGGCCTGCTGCAGCGTCATCTAATGGCGAGTTAAAATAATAATGCATTGCAGTTCCATCTAGTGGTGAGTAACATCAAAAGTAACACAGTTAGAATATATTCTAAGTGCTCAAATGTGGAAGTATAAAAAATTTTATGCCGGTTAGTCGAACGGTATAGAAGTTGATGCGTTGCAGCGCCATTTAGCGGCAAGTTACAACAAAATAGATAGTGAAAAATATTCTCCGGGTTCTACTATCCGCGTGTACCAAATTTCATCGAAATTGGTTGAACAATATTCGCATAGAAACGGCTAAACGGAATAGAATTCGACGTTCTGCTGCGCCACCTAGTTGCAAGTTAGAGGAAAACAGATAGCATAAAAACCTCCATGATAAAAGACTTAGGTGAACCAAATTTCATGGTGATCGGTGAAACGGTGCTGGAGTTTTTCAATCTCATACACACATACCAACATTCATTTTTATCTATAACCAGTCTTATTATATTATACCAGTCTCAAATAAAATCCAGTTACAAATCTAAGCCTCGCCAAAGTGTCAACATACGCCATTTTCCAAGATTTTTTTCAGGGAATCATTCGAAGCTTTGACTTAGCAGCAATCAAAATGGGAAATGGTTCGACCGCCAAACAGTAAAGCAGGCATTTATTTGAAAAGTGGAATGCCTTAATACAGCCGCATTTTGAAAATTATCAACTATTTACGTGTTTTATTCATCGTTAGCTCGATGTATTAAATGCGAAGATTTCAATTTTCTGAAATTTGGGCGGAATTCCCCCAAGTTAAATCAATGTACTCAATTGTCGAGAGTTCTGAAGCTAGATCGCTTGAAATACCCTAATAACTGCATTATTTTTGCACGGATAATTAAAATTTAATGCTGTATTCTAATAAAACCTATACACTTGTTTTCAAAAATGCTATTTCCTTAAACTCTCTGTAAATTGCGTCAAAAAGCCTAAAACTGTGCAAACCGCTAGAACTCACTTTCTAAAAATCGGCCTATCAGCCATTTTATTTTTTGCCAAACTAAAAAAATTTACATATTAGTTTCGGAAATCTTCAATCCTCATTGTTTTGCGTATAAAACATTTCATTCCTGCTCTCATTTCTTATGCGCACACGATATTATAATTAAAAAAATAACCTTACAAATATAAACTAAAAAAAATCATTATCATTCTTTTATTTTTACTTAAAGAATTTAAAACATTTTATTCGGCAAAATCGCCACGCATGGCAACCACGATGCTTATTTCACACTTTTTTCACTACAGGGGTTACAATTACGGAAAGCTTTCTGCGTGGAGAATATAAAAAAATCTCTTAAATTCCGGGAACGGGTGGACTTTCAAAGTTTTAAAGTGGACTATCATTTATTCTATATTATTTTACATATCTGTACAAAATGTCAGGCTGACAGGTCCATTTTTGTGAATTTGTATACTACCCAAATCTACAAACTGACAAACAGAATTTCATTTTTATTTATAAGATAACCTACGCTTGTTTTTAAAAATACCCTCTCATTAAATTGCGCCAAGCGCTGAAATCATAGAAAATCTGACACACTTTCATATTTTAAATACGCACTAAAGTGCTATATATTAAAAGCGTATTATAATCCATGGGTTTTCCGTATTTTCTTTCCTTATTCCATTAAGTTGGAAAGTATATCATTATTCATGAGTGTGATTAAACACAACTAAAATTGATTTTTCTATCCTTTTTCTGGATGTAATACATTAGAAATAGATGGGGAAAAGCTGTGCAGAAAAATGCACAATTCGAACTGAAATAAAGTTTAAAAACTCATTCCGGTGTATTCATAATTCAAGTAGCAGAAGCAGAAGAACAAAATTAAAATTGATATTTCTAACATCCTTTTTCTGGATGTAATACATTAGAAATAGATGCAGAAAAGCTGCTTAGAAAAATGCACAATCCAAACAAAAATTCCAATTGAATGAAAATTTCAAAAACTTATTCTCAGGTGTATTCATAACCCAAATAGCAGACGATTAAATTACGATAAATAGCGCGAAGCGTTAGAATCCTCCTCAAAATCCCACATCAACCCCTTTTATTTTTCGCCGAATTAAAAAGTTGCACATTTATTTTCGGAAAATTTCCAAATTCTAGTTTTCCTTTGAGTATAAATCATTTTATTCCTGCTCTGATTTCACATGCACACGATATTTTAATTAAGAAATAGCTTTACAAATAATCCAAACAAAAAAAATCGTCATTCTTTCATTTTTACTTCAAGAGTCTGAATAATTTAATAAATTTGCCAGAAATATCAACCTAGATATGCTGAAACCTCGCTCTTTCCACTGCGGGGTTACAATTGCTAAATGGCGAGAACAAAAATGATGGTTTTGCGTCACGTTTTTTATCGATATCTCCTAAAATAAATAGAATTTCGAAAAAATCGCTTCGAGGTGTGTCGGGACCCGTCTTGTAGAATTACCGTACAAAATTTGGTAGGTCTACGATCACCCGTTTCGGAGCTACGCGAGACACAGACAGACAGACAAACTAACGGACAGTTTGCAGATTGCTTTATTTATATATATAATACGCAATGAGAGTATGTATGTTAAAAACAGTGTAAGTAAAAATTTACCTGTTATTTTCCCAACTCTTTAAGTTAAAATTCAAGGTATCCAAGGTCATCCAACACCTACAAGATTTCAAAAATAGTGCTATTAAAATAACTATTCCTAACGATGACATCTCGTTAGTTAAAAATATCAATTAAACCTTTTGGAAATCTGTGAAACCATGTAAAACTTTGTATCCTAAAACGGGTACTTCACATGTACAAATATGCGAAAAGACAAAGAGGAAAGAGGATGGGTTGCTGGTTGCTATAACTTAATATCCCGAAACTCGCCAATTTTCAAAACATCTAATTGGAGCCGTTTCTAGCTTGGCGGCAGATCCTCCCCACCACACCACTAATATTAACTCCACGTTTCATAAACATTTTATGAGCATAATATAAATATGTGTGTGTATGTGTATGTATTGTAATTTTTCAGATTAAAATTTGCCATAATAACTATTATATTAAATTTTATTATATTAATATAGTTTTGATTTTGGTGCGAAGTTTTGATCTTCGTTTTTCTAATTTGTTCTGGAAAGTGAAGTGCTTCTTATTTTATGTTTGTAAGGAATTTAAAAATAATTACACACTATTCATTTAGACCGAAAGTAGCTTATAATAATTTATCAAATATATGTGAACAAAAGAGTCTGAATATTGGATAATGAAGGTTGAAGGGTGAAGGTCCTGGGTTCGGGTCCCATCGCGGAGCTGTCAATCTAACCGTCTGGAGTTATGGACGGTTTTCTCCAGATGTAACGAGAATACGCGTTAGAACCCCTTAGAAAGTCCCCCAATTAAGGCACCCAATATCTTAGGCAGATTGCCCACGTGTAGCGTTGACATAACCAAACAAACCAAGTGACAGTGAAAAGTTTCCAAGGGGGTAGAGGCAGTGGTGTAGCGAGGGAGGTGCAAGGGGTTTATATCATGCTCCAGGAGACAGTTATATATGCTCACTCCGTCACTGGCTGGGAGGCGATAAGAATGACAAAACATTTTGCTATAAATAGGTCATGCCCCCCCTCTCCCCCACTCATTTTTAATGATGAACCCGTGTTTAACCGATTTGCGCTCATCATTGGAAAGATGCAAAGGCGAAGACTGCCCTTTTTGACCAGCATTGCTTCTTAGTTGAGCAGTGACGAAACTAGAAGCGGCACCTGTCACCTGGCGCAGCATATACAAGGGACACTATATTTTCGGACTACCCATTGTTTTCCATTCTTTCAAAGAGGGGCGCAAAAGCTTCAGTTCCGGACACTAAAATCTCCATTTACGCTTCTGCAGCATACGTTTTTGAATGCTCCGCTGAAGCCCAGCGACTGGGCTAGCGCAATCTGAGGGAAGGGGCATTTAAAGACCCATACGGAGAAGCAATATTTGACAAAGAAGGATAGTATTCTTCTTTGCATCTTTTCAATAATGAGTGCGAACAAGTTAAGCATGGAAACGTCGTTAAATGCTACTATGCATATGATATATTATTATAAATTCGCTTAAACAAAAGTCGAATAAATAGTATGCACGTTTTGGGTGATACAAAAGGTTTAAACACGCTCCAACTTCACCACGCTCCTGCAAAGCGTGGACCCTTTGAACTACCCGAAACGTGCGAACTATTCTTCCGTGAAACTTGGATAATTCTGATTTTTGGTCGATTCCAAGAATTTTTATTTGTATTTCTCTTGTTTTCTTAGATTAGTTTTCTCTCTTCTTTATTCGGAACTTTTAGATATTTCGATGTTTTTGTCTGCTCCTTTCTGTATCATTATGCTATACCACATTAATCTATTTTTTCACTAGAAAGAGGGCAACTCACAACTTGAAAGTTTATTAGATCTATTTTATGCACTTGGAGGACGGGTTAAATTAGTTAGAAGAAAATGACGGCCTTTCAGGAAAAGTGCCCCACATTTACCTAGATTATATTCGCGTCCAAATTGGATTCGGCTTATTTTACCATAAATGAAATAAATCTTAGTCTGGGTTGTTGTAGTACTCATTGTGTACAGTTTGTCGTAAAAGAACCACGAATGACGTTAGATAGGCGGTAATTAAATGGAATGATTTAATAACTTTTTTATTTGCTTTATTTGTTTGCTGTGTTGGTAATTATTTCACAATAGGCGCATATAACACGAATAAATTTTTTCTGGCTATTACGAAGATCATCGTTCACTCCAGTTTCCATGAGTACAGGTAACAGGTTATCTTGGACACCTCAGATTAAAATAGACAAGCAAGTTTTTATTTTGTTCTACAAACCATAAAAAATTTATCTGTACTTCGTATAAATAATCTCAATTAATATAGCCAAAAGCTTATCTTGCACACCTCAGATTAAAACAGACAAGTAAGTTTTTAATTTCTTCTTCAAACGCTTAAAAAATTTCTGTACTTCGCAAAAAAAAAAAAAAAAAAAAAAAAAAAAATCATAATTAAAATTAGCCAAATCCGTGAGAACAGTTCGAATCTTGCAACTAACTTATGTTTCTCCTTCAGCGTTACTGACGTGGCTGGGAATATTAAAAACATCTGGTTTATATGTGTGTGTCAGGTTTTTATTTTACGTGCAACTTTATTTCTTAGAGCGGGGAATCAAGCGATAACTGAAGATATAAGGAAATAATGTAAAGAAAAAACCCTATATGAAACTCATTTGCGCACTTTCTATTTTTTACTGTTACATGAAAATACTGGCCCATAGCGTTATTTCTAACAAATTAAGTGCAGGAGCCCTAATTTGTTTTATTTTAAATTTTAATATTAACTACCTAATTCATAATTTATATCATAAAAATTTAATTTATATTTAATTTAATTTACAATTATTAATATTTAATTTATATTATAAAATTAAGTAAGCTTTTGTTTTACCGCTGTTATATCTAATGTAATAAAATAATTATCAATAGAAACTGTTATGAAGGCTGTTAAAAATTTTTATTTACTATAAAATTCTCTGAAAGAAAAGAGGTAGAGGAGCTGACCTCCCATGCAAATTAACCCCTGGCTGGCCTTCGTATAATACTCCCTCTAACATCTGCACTGCACCCCAATTTGGTAGATGTGAAAAGGGGCTTAACGCAGAAAAATATCTTCAAATATGCTTTCAGGAAAATGTTATCAAAATTGTAAAAGATTAATATAAATTATGAAAATTTTAAGAATAAAATTCATAATCCTGTACATAGGCACTCATACACAGGGCGGGGGTTTCGCTATCGGTGGAGTGAACATTTTTATAGCATACTGAACTCGTTTGTATTATTTTAGTTTTTAGTACTAAAATATTTGAAAGCACAATATGAACCCCCCCCCCCCCAAAAAAAAAAAAAAAAAAAAAAAAAAAAATTAGCAGTGACCCTGCCTTTGGGGCCCGAAACTTATATCCCCTAACATTTCTACACAGTATAAATGTAAAATAATATTATTTAATTAAACTAATGAAATTTTATGCAAATAACACGAAATAATACAGGCCCATTACCGCCAAATAGTGTTGGTCCGGTACATTTTAAACAGTACTACGCCGTTAACTTTTCTGTGTATGCTATTGACACATGGCACTTCGCCATTGCTAGTTATGTACTGGCGCATATGCATTTTTCAGACACTGGTACTCCAGTGACTTCCAGACGATGACAATGTACCTTGCTCCCGGTATACGGCACTTTGCCAGCACGACCGGTACCCTGCCGTTATTTTGCGGGCAGTAGCGTGTTTGCTGGGATATACATATACAGGGTGCCCCAAAAAAGTGGGGACGGTCTTTAATTCTTTATCTATTAGAAATAAGTGGGTAATGTAAATTGGAAAAAATGCTCAAAGTAAGGTCGGAAAAAAGATTACGCTACGAAAAAACTCCTTTCGTTAATTTTCAAAAAGTTACACTTTTTAATTTGTATACGACCCCTGTACAAAAAGTCTCGGTTAGCAAAATGTGCCCCATATACTAATGAGGTGACATTCAAAATTTGATAATTATAGCCTTAAACTTGTCACATATATGAAGATAAATAAAACGCTTACTTAAACCCCTTTGCAATGGCTCTCGAAGTAAAAAAATCCCATCTAATGATCGCATTTCAGGGGTCGTAAGGAAATTACGAAAGAAAATCGTTTTTCCCACTCTAACAATAAACGTTCACATTCAAAATCATATATAGACCCCGATCATCTTTTTTCAAAGATATCTCGGAGATGTTGTATGATGAAAGGCTTAAATTTGGTACATCAGCTCGTTAGTGTATGGGGCAGATTTTGTTCTTTGGATTTTTGTTTTTTGAGAGGGGATCGTATACAAATTAAAAAAGTATAACTTTTTGTAAATGAACGGGAGGAATTTTTTCTTTACGGTGTCTTATTTCCGACCTTATTTTGAACATTTTTTCAGTTTACATTGCCCACTTATCTTATAGATAAATAATGAAACACCGTTACCACCTTTTTGGGACACCCTTTATATATTTAAAGTGAGTCTTAGAAACGTTCATGTACTTCAAGAAAACAAAATTGAAATGTACTACTAAAGTTTATAAAAGAGAATGTACTCCGTCGAAATTCATCTATGTAACATTTACTGTTTTTTTTTTTTTTTTTTTTTTTTTTTTTTTTTTTTTTTTACAGGGCCAAATATAGCTATAGATTAGGCTCTAAAGTTGTTGATTAGAAATATATACTTTGTCGTCTTTTTTGCTTGAACCAGTTCACCCCTTCCGTCGCCAAATTTCCTTTGGTTAACATTTTAGTACAACAGGTCATTCAAAGACTTCAGTGAAAAGCAACGACGGGCGCAGACAGAGAATCTTGCTGGTCATTTATCGGTGACGAAGGGAGGAAATAGGTTTACTATTCGTTACGCAATACTATATACACGAATAATACTTTGTTAAAAAGTGTTTTTTAATTCTATGTTTGGCAAGATTGATGTCTCTTATTCTTCCGTTAGGAGTCGATGATAATGGAAGTGGATTGGCTGTCATGCTAGAAGTTGCAAGGGCAATTACAGAAGCTAGATGTCGACTGAACCACACCCTTATGTTTGTTGCATTTGACCATGAAGAAAATGTAAGTACTATTATCATTTACTACTGAATTTAAAGGAGTACTTGCTTGTATTTTGCATTATCCACATTTCTCTAGCAAGATTTCCAAACCCATAACTTCAATAATATAACTATAAAAAAGATTTTAAACTCCATAAACTTACTTAATTACAAATATAACTGAAACAAATGCGGGTATCATTTGTTTCAGTTTCCAAATGTAAAAATTCATTTTTAAAATATAAATAAAGAAGTATATATTTTCAATTTTAATATGATTAGATTATTCAGAAATCAAGAGTCATCAATAGCACCAACAGTGTTGCAAAATTCGTCAAAAAACTTCGCCCGAACAGTTAATGTTGGAATTTAAAATGATCGCGACCATTTACAGCATTTGAAGAAATGATAATATAAAAAAATTAAGTTAGAAGAAAATCTCAAGATTTATTAACTTTGTGCATTTCTCTGTCTCTCCTCGCAAATTGAGTGTGATGTAATCCAACAATCTTGGAAATCGTCTCCCACAGTAGTGTAAAGAAAAAATTAATCACGCGATTAACGACTCAAAAATAACAATTCATAGTTTATAGCAATTAATGATTGACAATTTAATTTTTTAATTAGTAATCACGATTATGGATATTGTTAGTAGTGATTACTGACTACAAAAAAAAAAAAAAATAATAATCCTCAGCTCTTAACCGTGATAAAATGTTAAGAATCTTCAATCATTAATTGCGATTATTTTTTTTTATTCAAAACTGTCTCACACTTGTTCCAAAGTTCAAATAACTAAACGTCAGTGTTAAAATTGTTACCATTTTTATCAGATTTATAGTAATATAAAAAACCAACAGATAATCTGATTTAACTAAGAAAAATAAATTGAGTCATCAGGTTTTCCCATGAAAGATCTTCTTACCTTCTTGCGCTCTCAGCGGATCTTCAAACCTAAGTCTCAAATAAAATTATCTGTGTTTTCCAGAAAGTGTGATAGGCGAAGTGTCAGTGATCGAGCTGCAGCTGATTTTGCGTCAGCTTTTCTTCATGATGTAAGTGAACATACACAAGTGGAGACCAAAGATAACAGTATATCTGTTATGGATCAGTATATAATTCAGAGAGAAAGCATAAAGACACGTCAAGCAATTCAAGATGAGTTAATACCTCCGGTCACAAGAGTTTTTTTAATTAGTTGGGAGGTAATGTTAGTTCGAATGTATAAAAAAATGCTACTGCACTCTCTACAGACGAGTCCAAATGCACACTGGAGCGCGATTCAGGACGTCTGCTGATCTGGAGGGAACAAAGTACCAGGTACAATCAATCCAACCCTGTTTAAAGACACAGTTACCGAGGTGTTGGAGTAATGGTTTGGGCAGGGATCTCACTCGGTGGTCATACTGAACTGCATGTGTTTCAGGGAGGAATTCTGGCTGGTGTGAGATATCTGAATGTGATCCATATGTCCGCCCATATGCCAGTGTAATTAGCAATGACTTCATTCTAATGAATGATAATGCACGACCTCATCGTGCTGTAGTTGTTGAGGAATAACTTAAAGGTTTTGGTTAAGAGCGAATGGAATGGCCAGCTCAATCTCCAGACCTGAATCCGATAGAGCATCTTTGGAACTATCTTGGTAAACAGGTTGCTCCTTTAAATCCAACTGCAAGCCAAGGTCTTTAGGAGAGCTGGAAGCTCTCCTAAAAACCTTGGCTTACTGCGTGTCTGGTAGGGTGGTGCGAAAAACATTTTTTTTTTAAATTCGAAACGTCACCACGAGCAATAGGTGCGATTTTGATAGTAAAATTAAACCCTGAAATTTGGATGAAATTGTTTAATATCTTAGGCCTCCTCAAGTTCCACGAATTTTGGAAATTATAGGAAAAAATGCTTTAAAATCAACTGCTGTTTTCATTAAAGAAAATAAACTCGGCTGTTCGAGCCTTGTCAGGGGAGAGCCACCCTGAACCTCCCTAATTTTTTAGTTTCATTATTGCCATATTAAAACGATATTAACTGACTATGTCATTTTATCTCTCACCGCTTTTTCTTTTTCTTTTATTCTTCGTTTATATTTATTTCATCGACTGGAAGTAGGAGGGTTTCCTGATCTTTCCTTGCAATTGCAAACGTGGGTCGATGACAACCTATGACCCACGATGAACACTTGGCGAATTGAAACGCTGAATAAAGATAATTACGAAAAATGGAAACATAAAATATGAACTCATAAAATTAAGGATGCATCAAGAATAACTTGTAAAAGGTGTAAACGCATCGGGCACTGGGCTAGCAAATGTGAAAGTGGAAAAAATAATCATTTTAAACATAAGCCTAACAGCCTGGGATTCTTATCCACTCTGGATGACTCGCCAATAGGGATTCCAGGCGAAATACATCAACCCTTACAGCTAAAATATATGTGAAGCATATTCTACAGCTTACGAAATATTGTGACAATAGATTAAGGCTGTTGTGAACTAATAGTATTTAAATATATGTAAAAAATACACGTGAAGCATATTCTACAGCTTACGAAATATTGTAACAATAGATTAAAGCTGTTGTGAACTAATAGTATTTAAATACATGTAAAATTATGTCGCATACTTTTATGTCGTTTTTTGTGTCGTTTTTTAATCTCGCATTTTTGGGACACATTTTTCAATAATGGGTGTTGAGAGATAAAATGACATAGTCATTAAAAAAAAAAAATGAAATGTCACTAGGTTATTTATTTGCACTTTTGAGTACATAAACATTTATAAAAAGCTAGGCGATGTAAAATTAATTCTTAGGACTCCCCAAATCCCTTAAAGTTTGCCATTTTTACTCCAAAAATAGCTCAATAACTTGGATAAACAAACTCGTCTACATCCACTTCATTACCAACATGAGCTTGATATTAGCAAATCTCACATACTTTTTGTAAACATCGTCCTAATTTTCAGCTTACATTCTTCTTTAAATTATTACTCCTCCCTCCCCTCCTCATTCTATCCCAGAAAGATCCTGATTTCATTCCACAGCGCTCTCAGCTGATCTTCAAACCTAAGTCTCAAATAAAATTATCTGTGTTTTCCAGAAAGTGTGATAGGCGAAGCGTCAGTGATCGAGCTGCAGCTGATCTTGCGTCAGCTTTGCTTCATGATGTAAGTGAACATACACAAGTGCAGACGAAAGATAACAGTATATCTGTTATGGATCAGTATAGAATTCAGAGAGAAAGTATAAAGACACGTCAAGCAATTCAAGATGAGGTAATACCTCCAGTCACAAGGGCGTATTAAAGAGGGGTGGGGGGCGACCGCCCCCCACCCCTCTAGAAAAAAGAAATTAATGTAAAAGATCCTATTTTACGTCCATAAAAGTGATTATATGTCAATCTTCTAACTGCCCCCACCGACAAATTAACCCGCCCCCCCCCGACAAACTTGCATTAATCCGCCACTATCTGGTCACAAGATCATAGCTTTCTTTTTTGACGGAAGAAGGGATGAAACTCTTACAATTACGAAAATGGATGATAGCAAGTGGGATAAGAGAAAAGTATAGGAAGAGCATATTACACTAGTTGAAGAACCCGGTGAGAAAAGTATAGGAAGAGCATATTACACTAGTTGAAGAACCCGGTTCTCTCTATTTGGCACATTTGCAACGAAGAGCAAGAGATCTAAGGACATTTTCGATGGTATCTTCAGCTTATTAAATGAGAAAGCTTTTGATATATCAAAATTAGCTTTTATTGGAAGTGACGGGGAAGTGACTAATACCGGTGTAAATGCACCTGCAATTAGACGCCTTGAAGAAAAGCTCAATTCTCCCGTGCATTAGACAAATATGTCAATTTCATTTTAAAAAACTGCCTTTATGCCACCTTACAGAAGCAGTCAACAGTAAAACATCAAGACCAAGCGCATTGAGTGGATTGATTAGTAAGTCCCTGAAGACGAGCACGAACCTTCCTATCATTCAGGAATTGAGTCCGATATTGACTTTGGAGATCTTATCACGGATCAACGTTGTTTGTGGGAAATTTGTAAGGCTATTTCCTCTGGTTATTGCCCACAAGATCCAGCAATTAGACACTCTGGAAAACTTTCTCATTCTCGCTGGCTATCATTCGCAATTCGCATTTTGCGTTTGTATTTTGGAACATTTTATGCAACACCACAACTTATTGTATTAGCCACATTCGCAATGAAAGTATACGCTCCAACATGGTTCATAATCAAGTGTAACAGTGCCTTTCAGGATGGCCCAAAGAAATTGCAATATTTTATATCTCGATTTCATTATCTCCCAGATAATTTAAAGGGTATAATAAAAATCTTTGTTCAAAACAACGTGTATTTTGCTCATGCAGTAAGTGTACTCGCTGTAATATTATTTGACGACAAAATATCTCTCCATAGCTTGCCATTCAGCGTATGATAAAGGCCAGAAAATCTTCGGAACAAACAATGAGCATTTGGAGATTCCAAAGGTCAATTTCGAAAGCAGTGACTACATTGACCTTATCCATTGGCAAGAATGTGTTGTGACTGAGCCTCCCATCACAAAGAAATGCACAAATAGTATGTTACAGGAATTGCTGAAGTCGGATAAACACCAAGTCCTTGCGAAAAACTTCTAAAAATACCCTGCCATTCCCAAGCAGTTGAGAGGATGATTACGATTGTGACAGAATTTGCTCTTCATGTGTGTGGCCTCCATGTAAGAGATGGATCCGAGCTAAAACTTTCGATAGGAAGCTAATGCCATGTTTTGATAAAAAGTCTGATTTCTGAGTGTAATAACCTACTCCTTACATGAGAAAGTAAGACTAGTATCTTCTCTATTTACATATCTTTGCATACTATTTTCAGTGAAAAACGCTCAACTTCAAGGAATTTGGGGAGGCCTAAGAATTAATTTTACACCGACTAGTTTTTTACAAATGTTTATATACTCTAAATTGCAAATAAATAACCTGATGACATTTCATATTTTTATTATTTTTTTAATGAAAAGAGAAGTTGATTTTAAAGCATTTTTCCCTATAATTTCCAAAATTCGTATATCTTGAGAAGGCCTAAGATGTTAAACAATTTCATCCAAACTTCAGGGTTAAATTTTACTATCAAAATCGCAACTATTGCACATGGTGACGTTTCAAATTTTTAAAAAAAATTGTTTTTCACACCACCCTAGTGTCTAGTCTTCTCTTACCATTTCGGTAACCGACAACTTAGTTAAGAGCATGGAATGTCGATGTAGCCAATGATTGAAGCTAGGGGTGGCCATATCCCATATTAAAACTCATTTTTGTTATGTTTCTATGACATTTTATCACATAATAAAACTGTGACACACTATTTTTTCAAGAATGGACTTTTCAAGCGATATTGCTTTATTTTTTTGTTGTAAATCATTTTTACCTTTGCTTTTGCCAGCTTTTGGGTGAGCTTTTGTCAGTGTATCCCGACTGGTCATTAAAAGGCCATATATTTTTCGATTACAATGCCCTGTAATTAAAAATTGACTATCAGAAAACTCTCCCCTGGAGTTCCGATAATTATCCCCACCATCAGTAAGGAGCCTTAAGATGTTGCACGAACCACCACAGGATCTCGTATTGAAATCTATTAATTCTGTTATCTATGCAATTAGTTAGCAATCACTTCTCATTTCTACTGTGCTTAGAATTTTTTTCATTTAATTTTATAAAATGTCCAAAATTCGGGGGCACCTTGTGTTATATCTAGGGGAGACGGGGTACAGTGGTTCAATTTTTAAATGTAATTCTAAAAGTATTTTAAAAATAGAATATCAAGCTAAAGTATTATGCTTTCTAATCTGTTGGCTATCTTAATTAATTTTAGTTCAATTCTAAGAAAGGTTTTTGTACACTAAAAAAACATTTTTTGTTGACCCACTGTACCCCATAAAGGGGTATACTGGATCAACAAATGTGCTACATTGGGTCAGTTTACGAGAAATCCAATAAAAAATTTTCTTTCACTCGATAGTGAGTAATTTGAACTTCTTTATAGCCTGACAATATTTAGTACTAAGTTAGATATTAAAGTAGTTCAAAGTTTATAAGATAAGTGTTAATTTTATGGTTATAAAATATACACACACTAAATTTGTTAATAAAATTACAGTAAAAGGTTTTAGTTCGATAATATCACTTTTAGTCCTATTAAGTTTACAAAATTTTAGTTTTTATAGTTATTTTTAAGACATTAAATCAAAAACATTTATTTTACTATAACTATTGGACATTACATAATTGAAAATCTACAGCAAAAGTCAACTTTGTCAGGGTTCTCTCAGTTCCTTGCAACACATTTGGTTTTGGGAATTTCCTCACTTATTTACTGTCACTGTAAATGTCTGCCTGATAAAAGATAAGTGCATAACCTGGCTGAGTTCCTTTCATGTTGTGCACTTCAAATTCATTTTTATTTTTTCCTACAACTTCAGTAACATACATAGTGCGTAAAACTGATCTTTTTCTTTGCCGTAGACCTTGAATAATACGAAATCTCCACACATCAACATTAAAATCTTTTACAGCTTCAAATTCCAAGTCAAACTCACTAGAAGATTCTTTTC
Organism: Cheiracanthium punctorium; assembly: GCA_038373885.1. Lineage (NCBI taxonomy): Eukaryota > Metazoa > Arthropoda > Arachnida > Araneae > Cheiracanthiidae > Cheiracanthium > Cheiracanthium punctorium. Next base: position 588,787 of record JAWZYV010011832.1, read on the forward strand.
ATTTTTTCTCTTCTTCATTTGAGCTAATACTGCTTGCATTTTTTTTTCTCTGCTGCTTCATATCATTAGGTCTTTCAATCTTCTATTTTTCAGTCATCTCATTTTGGATTGTGATTTTCACAGGTGTATCTGTAAGAATTTCTGATTTTTTTAAATTGCCTCTCAGATTTTTCTCCTTTGCATCAGAGTTAAGAAAAGGCTCTTACCACCTCTGCGGTGTCATTCTGTGCTTTACAAAATTTTCTTGCCAAACTGAAGATTCTGCGGCTGATGTGGAATACATACTAGGTAAATTTAAATCATTCAAGCATAAAAAAGTAAGAAACTTACAGAAAGACGATAAATATATAAATGGGCACGCAGTGGGTCACTGACCCATTGTACCCTATTTCCGGTGACCCAGTGTGCCCGATATGAACCAATGTATTTTTTTTCACCTCAAAATTCCAAATTGTTAAATTATTCAATTAAATGCAACATAATAGAAAGGAAGATAATTTAAAATATATAAATATACCACATAACTCAAATTTACTAGAAAAATTTAAAGTGTAATAACATAAAAGTCTTAATTTCACGCAAATGATCAGAAAACCAAAATGGCTCTTTCTTCCCGCCTCAATCAAAGTCAGATGTACCTCGCTCTCCCCTATACATACATACATATATATATATATATATATTCGGGGGAGGGGGGTTAAAACTGTCCCAGATCCATGAATACTATCATTAACAGGCTTGTGATACTTGCTGTTTTATTTGAGATTTTAAAATTTCTCAGTTGAAAATCTCTATTCGACTTGATTTTTTTTCCCTTCGAGAGCCACGGAAAAGGAAAAGAGGTTTAAAGGCCTTCTTGCATGAAGAAAATTTCAGGCGATTTGGTTGCTGCAACCAATTGTAGAAACCTCTTTCCTGGAAATTTCCCTCGGTTACCTAGGAAACGGTCAACTCCAATTTTTTTCCGTTCAGAGGCGAAAATATTGCAGTTTGCTGGAATGTCAGTCAATCGCAGTGCTTCCTGTTTCTACGTCACAACATCACGGAAGATTCAGCGATACCGATCGTAGAGATGAGCGAAGAAAAAATGTCTCTGAAATGAATAGCGATATGGAAATAGATCTGATTGAAAGTGTGAGATTTCCCACGTTTGGAGAGCGGTTGGAATTTTCCTAGGTACGTGTACCGAGTCGGCGGCTCATCAAAAAGATTCCAAGCAAGGTGGACTTACAAACAGGAATTCCACAGCCGCGAAGGGAAACTCGTTGGACAGGTTTGCACGAGGAGAAAAAAGACAGGAGTGGAGAGAGAAGAAGAGAGAGTCGAGCGTTGGTACGGGGAGGCGACAGGTCACCAGGACTGCTCTCTGCCGCGTGATTTTGATTTGTTCCGACCTTGCTTCGGAAACATTTTCGTTAGTGAAAATTTATCGGTCGGCCAGGGACCGAGGTATCTGCTGAAATTTTCCTGAGAATAAATTCTCAACCCTTGTCTCCCGCGAGAGCACTTTGCTCTGGAACGATGTGACACACCAGTGTCTCAGTAAAGACTGCCCGGGTCTTGTTTATTGGTCGGCCAGTGACCGAGGCCTCTGCCGAAAATTGCCCTGAGAAGGGATTCTCAAGTTTTGTTTCCCGCGCGAGCACGTTGCTCTAGAACTACGATACACCAGTGTTTCAGTGACGATAGATATAGTCCTGTTTCTCCCTCACGGAAATTGAATACGAATGTCTTCGAGCACGTATAAAGCTACCTATTTCTCCAGACGATTCTAATCAAATCGAACTCAGGTTGACTCTGAACTTTACCTAATCAAGAATCATTTAAGAAATTTGTAAATATTTATGTCTGTGTGTCTAATGTGTAAATAAAATCTTCGTCTGAGAGAAAACTGTAGTCCTATCTTCAACACGCCACAAAAGCAAATGTGAAATTCTACATTTATGAAACCCTCGAGATCATAAATATTTAAAAAAGTTGCTGAGGCGATATGCTGCCTATAATTATATGCTGTAGCAATATCGATTCAATCTTCATTTCGACGAATCTCAGGCGTTTGTGAGCACAGCTGAATTTGTTTATTATGGCAACCTTGCTTGCTCATCAACTCACTAGAACGAGTTTCGGCAGCTGGTTGCAGCAACCAAATCGCCCGGAATTTTCTTCGTGTAATAAGACCTTAAGTCACCGTGATATTTATCTTCATATCTCTGACACTTTTTAAGGTATAATTCTCAAATTTTGTATGTCACCTCATGAGTCTATGGGGCTTGGGGCACATTTTACTAACTAGGAACTGTTTTATACGGTGGCTGAATACAAATTTAAAAGGTGTGTTGCATGTTCAGAGACAGAACTTTTTCGTTCCAAAGCACTCCATTAGATGACAGCACTGCACAGACTATTGTACGCATTATATCGATTTTTTTGTATTGTATTATAATAGATTTGAATCGATAGTGTTTGTTGATGTTCTGAGTCTAAATTCCAAGGATATGTTATACTTATAGTTTCTACATCGAGTTTTCGGGAATGATACCGTAAGTGGGGCAGGTCGCCAAGTCAGATATGTCGCCAAACATTGTGATAAGTTAACAGGCTTGTCAGCGTTGCTAATCGAGAAGAGGTATTTAGCAACCCTTGTGCAGAGTTGTGCTGTTGTTTCATGATGTCATCAGAAATTATGTGATTGGTCTAAGAAATTAACTGGAAACCAGATGATTTTGAAGGAATTATGTGATTGGCTGAAAGAATTTAACTCTAACAGATCTGTTTGAACGTGACACGACCGGCGATTTAACATTACTTGTTTGTTGTGAAATGCTGTTTGCAGCTTTTGAAAGTTTTTTTAGGAAATAAAATTTATGGTTATTTGTATATTAAATGTACCCTAGTAGCATTGACTGCTCGTTTTCTACATGGGCGTTTATCCACTCATCGTTAACTCACCGACTCATGGAATTAAGACATCGGCAAGAGCACTTTTGATATTCTGCAATAGATGAATTTTTATTCATGCATAGCGGGGATCTAAACGAGCAATTTCCCCGATGGGAAACCGGCAAACAATTTTTTTACCCGAAACCGAAGCTCTATAGTCATCGGGCCTTGCAGGTGTCCCGGTGGTTTACATTTTACCTAAATTCCTAAAAATATTTGCGTAATTTAGATGTGCCTTTGCATAATATAACGGAAAATTTGAACAATTCTTGAATTAATCGCATAATTTACTTCAAATTCCTTTTTTTTATTTCCAATGCAGCAGGCGATTACAGACATTATCCTTACGCCATACAGAGATCAGAGAAACAAAACAAACTAAGAATATTTAAAACATTAAAAGTATTAAAAATGCAAAATCAGGCAACTAAACTGTTCAAAGAATCTCTAGCCTCCCAGTATCGGGAATAGATACAGCTCTTAGTTACAGCAGAGCAAACGGGGATATGATCGGCATCCATTGTCGCACCACTGCGGCAGAGGGGGCACGCAGGACTATCCACCAAGTTGAAGCGGTAAAGATGGGCATATAAGCAGTCATGTCCAGATGCCAGTCGAAAGGCAGCCACTGCATTACTTCTTGGACAGTCGGGGAGATTGAGGATGGCATTTCTCCACGATTTTTCCTTCGTTCGATCTTTTAGTAATGCCATATGTGTTGTCTTAAACATTTGATTATCGTATATACTCGTGTATAAGCCCACTCGTGTGAAGCCCCCCCTCCCAGTTTTCTCCCAAAAATCTTTCAAAAATGACTGACCCGTGTATAAGCCCACCCTCCCAACTTTAAAAATGGACGCGTCAGTGAAATACTCCCCCTACCAGAATTCGACTGGCTTTCGGTGATCACATGATTGTTTTGCGACGCAGGGTCAACATAATTGGCGCCTTATAGCACACAAAGACCGGCTTCGAAACTTCTGGAACGAATGGATTACTTCCGATAATGCACAGACTACAAAGACAGGCAATCGAAAAAAAGTGGACATCATAACAGTAACTGAATGGTTAAATAATTCGTGGGAATCCATTCCAAAGGATATTATAGTGAAATCGTTCAAGAAGTGCTGCATAAGCAATTCTATGGATGGGTGCGAAGACTCATTAATTGAGTTGCGGAAGAATCCGTCTCCGGCGAAGAAGAAGATGATGATTTTGTTGACATTTATGACGATGAAATCAGGACTGAAAGTGACTTTAAAGAACTTTTCGGATGCTCCGACGAAGAATGATGTGATATGTATAGTATTTGTATTTTCTTTCTTTTTTTCTTGTAATTTGTAACATTTTGTCAAAATACAAAAACTTAATGTGTTAGATCTTACTTTTGTTTCCATAAAGTTAAATTGGTTGCCCCAAATGCATGGGCACCGGAAGGGAGGGGGGGTTGATATGCCAATTTCCGGGACCATGGTTTTCCCATGTACATAGTATACATATTTGCGCGTATGTGTGTAGATGTTTACTGCTCCCTTAACATTGAATTTCCGATGATCAAATTTTGAAAATTTTTTTGACCCGTGTAAAAGCCCACCCCCCCACTTTCAATCCAAATTTTTGTCCAAAAAAAAGTGGCCTGATACACTAGTATATACGGTAATTCTTGATGAGACTGACTTATAGCTAACCAGAACTTCAAATTTCTTATACTTATGTATTGGGGTTGGGACAGGGGAGGGGCTGGTATCCCCCCCTTGCCCCCTCCCACAAAATTTAAATTTGAAAAGAAATATTTACAAAAAAAAGAATGTAAGTGTTTATTATAAAGTCGTTTGTAATACTTAACCCATTTGTGCCTAGATATTTTTGCGACTTTCTTCGATTTTTGCTAATACCAGTAGTAATAGATAAATTTCTGATGTCAACTTCTTGAACAAGGGGTGATTTCTTTTAAAATCAGTAAGCATAAAAATTTCAATGTCTACATTCTACTTCGTAATGTTAAAATATTTTGTGGAGTTTAGGTTCAATACTCGTGAATAAAGACCAGGAAAAATAAATAACGTTTTCGACTAATAGCGATAATGCCGTCCCAAAAAAGGGACACGAGGCATAAATGGGTTAAATAATTAAAAAGTTGTGTTAAAAAAAAAGAAAATCTATTTGAGCGTCAGCTGCATTATAAGAATAACGGAAACTTCATTAAAATGAGCAACTCTTTTGAAACCTCCTTAATGTAAACAGCAAGAAGAGAAATCAGTTAATTTTTAAAAGTTATCCAAGAAATATGAAAGTTAAAATCACACTAAAATTCCTATACAATTTGCAATATTGTTTTTTAATTATTAATTTTGAATGTTGTTGCTACTTACATACATTGGTAAAAAGTGAAATTAATTTCTTACCAATCGAATAATTTGACTATTATTAATAATAGCTAATCAGCACTTTGCCAAAATTTCACTCAAAGTCCGAATCTGAGACTAAAATAACCGGTACTTCAATCTTTGGCTGTTGCATGAAAAGTCTGAATGGCCTTGTGGTAGAGCGCTAGTCTATGACTCCGTACGTTCAGGGTTCGGACCCGGTGGAGCAAGAATTTTTTTCCCTTTAAAAAAAACCGGAAAGTTAGCATCCAAAACACGAAAACATGATAAACAGAACGGACATTTTTTGAAAATTTTGATGCCAGTCGTTTATTTTTTATTAACAAATATATTTTAAACAATTTATCGGTTTCTCTTCGTTATTTCATCGGAGTCATCGGGAAACGATGATCGGCTTTATGGACCCCCGATCGGACATTTTGGGCGCGTTCGAGAATTCATCGGTTGTGCACCGGTGTTACCGGTGCACGACCAGAGCGTTCGAAAAGGCGGAGCTCTGGAATTAATCGCGTTCGAAAACGTTTCGGTCATGTAGCGGTTGTCTGCTCAGCGTGACCAGAGCGCAACCAGAATGACCCTGCTAGCGAGGTGGGTTATTCTGGTTATTAGCGTAGTGTTGCCAATGTTTATTTCTGTTTTCTTGGCTTGGAATTGGATGTGGTGAGGATGACCGAAACCGGTTGACAACCGTGACGTCACTTAACCAAAGAATGACCGCAACCGGTAGCACCGGTGCATAACCAACCGGTGAATTCTCGAACGGGCCCTTTGTAACAGTTGCCGATGAAATTTCCCAGTTTTGGGATGAAAAGCCGTGATCGGCCATTGCTCCTTCTCCTCTGATTAAACTCACCCGCCTCTCATTGACTGATAGGTTATTGCTACTATGGTAGAAAAGTTGTGTAGAGCTCAAGTGAATTCGTTTTATTTTAAGATGTTTATCCTCGACGGAGTGAATATTGGTATAAAAATGATAATTGTTGTGATGAATAAATCGTGGTGTGCTAGGATGAAATTTTGCTTATTTAATTGGTATTTAATGGATTTATTTCGAGATAAAGGTTGCATTTAACAAAGAATAATGTATGTCTGTACAATTAAACATGGAATTTAGTGAAAAATTTGAGGTATGTGCTTTCATTTATTTAAATGTTTATTTCTTGCTGTAGTATATATTGGTTCGACGTTGAGAATTTTTATTGTTTTATGGTTGCTTATTTATATAAAGGTTTCAGTATTTTCTGCTATTTTTTGTGAATTGGGGAGGACAGATGGAAATTTTTAGGGTTATAAGAAAGACAAAAGATTTTATTCGATACATGGGATTGCTATCGTACATTTTTGTATGCAGAATTAACATACATTTTTTAATTTAATGTGAATCAAGATATGAGGATTTTTGAGTTGTTTGTAATGAGTTTTGATTTTATCCTGATTTTAGTAGTGCAAGTTTTGTGTGTTTAGTTAATCTGGATGTGTGTAGTGTTTAGTTTGCGTTTATTTTATTTTTTATTGCAATTGAAGTATGTATATGTTTTAATAAGGTGTTCAGATAAGTGTTTCATAGTTTTAGGTATTTTCTTCCCTATGTATCTACGTATGTTTATGTTTAGTTTGACATTAAAAAAAAGTCGGCAAGGTTAGACGTTGGCGACAAAAAAAGTCGCCAACTCAACCTACCACCGCTTACGGTATTATTCCCGAGTTTTCTGTAAGAATTCTATTAAATTCAATGTTCGAAGTCAAATTGTACTCAAAATATAGGTCAAAGTCGAAAAAGATCAAGAGTATAAAGTGAGATATTTGAAGTTATTCATTCTCATGCAAATGTCTTTCATTCAAGAACAGAAGTAGACTACAGGTTGTATTGTTTCAGCTTACATTACTATTTTAATATTCCATGCAAGTAAGGTAAGAGAATTTTTTAATATTACAAAAACTTTGCGAATATAGAGGCACCGGCGAGATAGATTTTGTGAAGATTTGAATTAAATACTTGCATGGAACAAGAATAATTCGATTTACGTATATAAGTGTGAAAACAAAACTATACTCTGAATCACGGACCTATATAAGGGGGGTTGAACCCCCCCTTAGTCTAATAAGCATAAAGGTTTTAGCATAAGGTAATAGCATAAAGGGTAAAGGTAATAGCATAAAGTTTTATAGGGGAAAGGTTTAAAAAGGAAATAGCATAAAGGAAATAGCATAAAGGTAATAGCATAAAGGTTTTAGCAAAATGCAAGTTTCCGCCGAAAACCTTTTTGCATTCGTTGCATTCGTTTAAGTATAACATAAAAATACAAGAAGCTTCGCGGAACCTGCATGTTTGTCGACATCAGAAGGTTGACCGATGTACAGTGCCATCTTGAACCACAGGTCACGAGTGCGAGGGGGGTGTTGTCATCTCTGGCTTTTTCACAATATGGACAACGAAACGAGCGCGGAGCTAAAGGCCTGAAGGTATGAGAGTGGACTGGGACTCACGTGTGCTTTCCTCCTCTCTGTAACAGCGCCATGTTGTTCTTCACTGTGTATTTTCAGCATGAAAGTAGCTCTCTAATTCCCTCTCAAATGTGAAATTAGTTTCACGGCTAGCTGAAACTTTTATATAAAGCAATGGTATTCAATGTTGGGGGGGGGGGCAAAAAATTACCTTGGGATCCAAGCTGAATTAAAAAAATGTAAATAAATTTAATGGAATACAAAAATATTAATATTCAAATTTTTGGAAAAAGTATTAAATTATAAAAGTTTCACTGAATGCTGAATGTATTGTGTTGTGGGATTAACGCCAATTATCTAGAAGAGTGATCTAGGTCTGTGGGTGCGGTGCCTCCGTGGGCGTCTTTCTAAGGGGTCCTAACCCCTATTTACACTAATTTTTGGAGGAAGCCACGGAAAACTCCGAACGTTTAGGTCAGCGGACGCGACCTGGTTCCGAAAACTAAATGTTGAAATTTATGATATCGCACACTATGAAAACAGACACAAACAGATACATTTATTATAATTGACATTTCGTTTATTATTTTTTGCTACTTCGCGCAAACATCTTTCATGTGGACATGATAACTCAACGACAATGAGACATGATAACTTAACGACAACGACGAAGAGACAATGCCTCTTTTTGAAAAGAATCAGAAGTATGAGAAATAAATATATTTTGTTTCTTTGAGTTGTGGATTCATGTCTCCCTTTGAGATAAAATTCTGTCACAAAAATTTGAATGCAGATCTAAACTTAAACTAATTAGCATGGATAAATGACTGCGAGCGGTGTGGCAAATCAAAATAAATTAAATAAATAATGTTTTTAATTACTTCTATATCTTAAAAACTGAAAGCACACGGTAACAGTTTGATCTACTTGTGAGACTGATACCTTGTGACACACTTTTAATAATAACTATTTTTGTAAAAAAAAAAAAAAAAAATTGCCCTATAACCCAGCCACATGTTACAGGACAGCATTTAGGAAAAAAATAGAGAAAAACTGCATCGCAAAATTGGCTGTAGTGCTATTCATTTATAAAACGTATTACAAAAATACTGTAAGTGTATCATTTTTTTTCTGAATGTTTCATAATCCTTACAAGCTTCTAATATTTATACATTACAGTTTGTAAAGAAATATTCTGAATTTTTACAAGTGTCAGATGTCATTTATTTCTGTTAAAAATTACACGATTTTTCTAAATGAGACGGAGGTATGAATTTTGCTTTAATATACTCATTCTTTTCTTCTTTTCTTTTCTTTTTTTTGACGGCACGACACTGGTGCATTAAGCCTTGGCTGGCGGCCGCCAAAGATATAGCCGTTTGTGATAGGCCACTGGGTGACCGCCATTATCCCTAACAAGGACATCACAGATACCCAAGCTATTGCCGGGTATCGAACCCAACCCAAGGTATGGCAGAACAATTCGTTAGAAAACTACGCCAACTTGGCCTGGACAGCTACTCATCATAGCTAAAAATGTAATTAATTTCGTCTGTATTAGGTATTATTAATTCGTATAGTACACTATTGTAAAGCACGCACAGACAAATCAAATGCTATCGAATTTCAAGGCACTAGAAAGTAGGGAAGCTGGTGGAGAAGAAAGAAATTTATTGCCCCATACTGTTGCCCACTAGACACACGATTTATTGCCTAATTCGTCAGTTGTATCTATTCCATAGACGCCTCCTTTTTCTATTCTGAGAAAAGTATCACAATAGTCCATACCACAGAGTTACTCGTTTTAAATATATTTTTTGAAGAGAATACGCGTTTACCTTTTCAGTCTAGTTCTTTCTTTGTTGATGTGTAAACGCAGTCTGTTGGCAGGCTTAACCGTGTCCGCTAAATTATGTATGCAGAAAATGTGATTCGGTTTCATCGTATTTCAAGAAAAGTGTTTCAAGTAAAAAGAAACGTAAGTACATTTTGGAAAATCGATTTTTTCATTTAATCGTTTCAGCTCTAATTATTTTGCATATTTAATGAAAATTTCTCAGCTGTATCTGAAATACTCCAAAAATTTTATGTATTCTCTTAACATCTTCAAAATTAAATATATTATGAATATTAAATATATTTATGCATTTTTGTGTTTCTGCATTTTTATGCATTTTCTGCATTTGATTATTTAGTGAAGCAACGAACAGTGGTTTGCCCGAATATTCGACCAAGTTATAGCAGAATTTTACAAATAATCCTGAATTACAAATAATAAATCCTGATTTCTATTATAATACTATGACTCGATATCTTCATAAGTTCTTATTACGTATACTCAGAAATTTAAATAAGTTTTAAATATTTTATTAAAACTATAAACAAAATGCCTGATTTTAAATAGTAAAATATTTTATGAGAAAAAGCTGAAAAATGCGCAGAATGAATATTACAGTATGCTTCAGTTTTTAAGACACTTTTAGTGCTTAGATAGCTTGAACAGCTTTATTATTTTATTATTACATGAAAACTTTTGTTATAAAACATTTTTTAACACATTAAAACATGTTGTTGGCTATAATTTCTGTTTTAAATCTAACAATAAAATAAGAGTTTGAAATTGTTTTTTTTTTTCATTCCCTCTGATAACATTTTATTATAATTTTTATGTATCAAACAAGTATATTTCCTGAAAAATATCCCCTTATTTCTTTTCTAGCTTCTTACTAAGTTTTAATCCAAATCCTTAATTAAACCAAAAAATAATAAAAAAATTCTTAAATGTATAATACTTAATTATTTATAATTTCTTTAATGTGTAATATACTTAAGCATAATTAAATCATTTTTATAACAAATATAAATTCAAATTAATAGCTCACTTGAAACTTTTAAATAAGATTATTTCATGTGTACTTCACATTAAGAAAATTCAAATTACAAATTTTATTTAGTATTTGAAATAAAATTGTATTTTAACTTTAATAAACATTTGAATTTCCTTAATGTGTAACATAGAAATGTAAATCTATAATTATGTTATTAAAAATATATCAATTGGTATTATTTCATGCACCTGGGCAAAGCAGCTAGTTTATTACAAATATAATGATTTAGTATTCGGGTGATCTATTCGGCCGAATACTACATTGTTCAGTCAAATCAAAGATTCGGTTTTTAGCCGAATACCTATATAAAATATATTATTTCCTTGATAAATAAAAAGTGTAATAAAGCATCAAACATTTCATAAGATGGAAAAGATTATGAAATCTAATCCCCCCCCCCCCGTTGATCTAATATTATCTATATTCAAAAATCCATGCTGTGTTGTTAAATGAAAATATGAAAAATGTATTTTAAAAATGTCAATACACAACAAAACAAGAATAAAATTTTGTAGTTCTTATTTTCCCAAAATGTCGTTAAAATCACAATTAAA